>CM024789.1:25872155-27072155 GCA_014281875.1 Nibea albiflora
AATGTGCCAGTTTTACTGGTGCACACTGCTGTGGTTTCTGTTAATAATGTTGTTTTTGTGCCAGTGTGAGACTACATTGGTGTCTTTTGGAGTGCAGGTGGATCTCAATGGGCTTGTTCGGGTGTGCAAAATAACAAGCTGACAATGTTTGACTTAGAATTATTTGACTTAATGGAGCTGGTGCACAGGTTCAGCAGGAACATCAGCGTTTGATTTCAGTCAAGTCTGAAGAGGGACACATAGGTCTAAAAAGAAGGCCTCAGAGTCCAGTGCCCGAACAGGGAAGTGTGGCTTCAACTGTGTAGGATGTTTGGAAACAGATGTCTGATGCCTGGGTCCAAAAGGAACAACACCTTCACTTTCACGGCTTGCTGTAATATCCAAGGCAAATGCAACAACTCCTCCTTGACTTCATTCAAAGGCCTTGAGCAGATTTATTCACACTTTGTTTCATGTGATTCTCAGAGGCCAGAGTAAGATTCTGGTAGGTATCACTGAAGCCAGGCCAGTGTGCCCTTGCAGGGGTGACAAGCTCTTGAATTTTTTTTCCTGGGATTTTTTTTCTTCATATCTTGTATTTAGCAAATGCAAGTCCTTTTTATTTTTGGTGTCTGTGCTTGACAGAGGATTGTGGATCTCTTCCAAGTAGCATTTTGGGGTATAGGTTATAGTTTGTTCAGTAGGAGGAGTCGAGTGGCCAAAGGTCGAATTTTCCTTGCAAGACCGGAGAACAGCGTCGACAGAGTAGGGAACTTGGCTTTGGTTGACAGAGTTTGAAGTACAATCAGAAGAAGAGAGATGGGTTGATTCTTGACTCCTTGGAGTTCTAAAGAAACTTGTGAAAGGTTTGGATAGTTGAGGCCCAAGCACTGCTTCAACTGAATAACAAACTGGCTCCTCATGAACAGGTTAGTTGATGGCGGTGCTGGGAAGTTGGGCAGCATCTGATGCATGTGAGGGACAGCCTGTTCCTCAGTCTGACAAAAACAAGGTGTCCGTCTCAGTATTTATGTCTGCACTTTTGTAAAGTTAGGCCTGAAAAATAAAAGTGAACAACTCGTATGATGATGAATTATAGGATACATTATATGCAAGAATTACACTGATATGTTGACAGAATCACAATGACAGGTGTAAGTTCATGCACACCTGAGAGGTTCGTTGAATATATCAGGGACTGCTTCTGTAAACTTCAGACTCTTCTGTGTTCACTGGCTGTTCTGATGACTTCTGTTCAACATTTTTTGCAAGTTCACAAAGGTCATTGTCCCGTTTTAATACCATGTGAGTGAGAAGTTAAAACGTGAACACATTTTTTTTTTAATTCATGACTGAATTTTACACTGCTTTTCACACAACTCATCAATAGTTGTTTAGTGGCATCAGTAAGGCGGCTCATGGGAAAACCTACACTCTGCTCCATGATAACATTTTCCTATTCTGTGAAATGAACTTGCAGGGGAAGGACTGTGCAGCTTAGTAAAGGAAATATTCGGACATTCATCATCCTCACAAACGGGAGCACGACACTCATCACTGTAAATAAGTTTACGACAGGAGGATGTACAGATTATTGCTGTAGGCTCAAAGGATATTGTGCATGTATGGGCAGTTTCTCCCCTTTTGAGCAAAATCCTTGAACATAGAACCTGCACCAACTTCTTTGAAGAGACCATTGTAACCACTCAATATGTTCCAGTTGGCAACTGGTCACCCTGCATACAGGAAAGGGAAGAAATGTTAAGGGCACTATAGAGTGCGTCATGACAACACTCAACAAAAGACAGAAGACAGAATAAGACATTTTCTAACAGACAATTTACTTGACTGTTTACTGACTTAAAAATATATATTGAAATACATTAGAAAAATAACCGCCTTTATGCACTTTCCAAAAATGAAATGTCGACAAATGGTCGCCCATCCACCAAAAAAACATTCTGGTCCTTGAACTCCTGTGTCATGAACCTTGGATGTTTCACTTGGAAGTCCTGAGAGGAAAAGAGCATAAACAATGAGATTCACAAACACTTCTATTAATTCACTTTTCTTTCCCCCTGAACTCATTTTTAGTGGCATTTTGAGACACTTTTTGTTAGGGTTCACTGCACAACAACAACAGTTACCGCTTTTAACACAAAATGAATTTAAATGCGTGTAACAGACTTGTGCAGATGTAGTTGAATGTGTGACTTTTAAGATAATACTGGGGGGGGGGGGGGGGACAGTTGAACACAAAAAAAGTATACCAATGTGTCATGCCATTTTATTGCCACAACCTAGCCCCGTGCCTGTATATTTTGTGACAGTTCATGGTTCAGAGGCAGATAGGAGAGAGAGTAGGGGGTGACATACAGCAAAGGTCACGGGATAGATTCTAATTGGGGATGACATCTGTCTCTGGCTGCAACAGAGTCTTGCTTACCCGTGTATAAACGTTCATTTTTCCTGTCCCCTCCACCTGTTTCCAGGTCGGTCTGGTCTGATGGCCTCGCATCTTTACAGGCAGGGTCTTCCTCTGTTCTTGTGTTGATGCTGGTTTTTCTCCCACTCCGACTTTCTTTTTTGGCTCTTGTTTCTTTCTTGTCACATTACTGTTATTTTTGGATTTGTAATTCTGACCTTTGTGACACAAGTTATTGTGGCTGTGGCTATACATCACTTCTCCATGTTCACTACCAGTATTATGCATGTGGAAGCTATGCAATGTAGTTTCTAGCTGCATGGGCTTGGTAAAGTTGCTTCTGTGGAAAGAAAATGAAAGAAATTAAATGTAAGGAATGTTAGATGTTCATACCAGATGTTAATATTCTAGTGAAAGACTGATCATAAGCCTGGTCCATAAAGTCCATAAATACAAATTCAGTGCTGTACAGGACAAGCAGCACAAACCCCCATTTAACTTCACACATAGTTGCAGGTAAGACATGGATTAAATTAATGCTGGCATGGCATTACAGAACAGTGCTGCGCTCTCAAAGAGGTACAGATAAACATTTGTTTATGGGGCTATATTTTGTCCAACACACTTATATTACTGACATGACAACAATTAAAGGTGCATGCAATATCAGGCTCATATTTCCTAGCATATTTGTTATTAGTAATTGATTTATTTTCGAGTCTCCAATAACAGATTTTTGGATCACTACATTTATGATAGGATTTGTTTTCGTCATCCCATTGCCCATTGTCAGTTGCCCATTTAGCCAGGAGGCAAACTGACAACAATGATCGCCTGCCTCACCAGCAATACAAACATACACTAATATTTTTGCACAATTATCAATAAATGTATCTTTCACTATATTACGTGCATGATCCTGTTACCTTATGTACCCTATGTATTTTTGACAGTGGGTTCAATTATACACTTTACTACTTATCATATCAGTCCAACATGAATATAGGTAATCACCCATCTAATCTTATTTTTTTCCTACTGCCCTCTTTAAATATGTACACTATGGATCTTGGTATATGTGGTCTCATTGATGCTATAATTGCCTCAGGTCTTTTTGATTTGGCTTTAGCACAGAGGTGTGATTGCTTCATATTATGATTTTGATGCCTGACATAAAGGTCCATGATCAAAATGTAGCTGTAGCATCTCTAACAAACTGCACTGCCAGTGTGCAGGACAAGAGTTAAACAACAAAACCTAAACGTTACAAGCTTCACAGGTTTATTGTAGTGTATTAGACTGCATTTGTATTACTTGCTGGCTATGCCACATGAACTGCAAACTGAGCGCATTTAAATGATGTAGTTGTGCAGCTAGCGCAATATTTCAATACATGCCAGAACAAAGACACATTAAATATGTGATGTAAACTTTTATTTAACATAATGGTTCAGCTCACCTTTCCATAATGGCCAGTCTGCTCACACTGTGCCTTCCTCTTTCTGTCAGGGTCTCTTTTACCATCAGTCTGGTTCCTAGCAAACAAAAAGTGATGTGCGCAGTGAGTATACACATGACGGTGTTTAATAAAGACGTGCTCCTCAGCCGTGGTTACATACCTGAGTGTAGAGACTGGCTGAGCGGGACTCTTCACACTTTCTACCACAGGAGACAGTCCCTTAAACAGGTTTGCGAAGGCCATTTTATTGTACTCGTCATTAGACATTTGTTTCTCCTTGTGGAACAAAACCCGCCACTGCTGCCAACGTCAGAGTCAAAAGATAAAGTTCAAAAAAATTCAACAAGTTCAAAAATCTGTTCAGAAACCTGCATGCATGCTCGTGAGAACAAAAACACAAATAAACATAAAGTCGTCCTCTTCTTCTTCTTCGTCTTCTTCTTTAACCTTAACCCGCTTCTCTCTCAAAGCCTGCGGTGCCAAAATAAAGTCGATTTTGACTTTTAGTCCAGTAAATGTGCTTCATATGGACGTTTGTTCATGGATGTATGGATGGATACGTCACAGCATGGTTTACTTCTACTTCCGTGTTTCAGTCAGACGTCACTTCCCTGGACTCTACCAAATATGGGCAGAAGGGGAGGGTAGTCTGAGAGCTGGTGCCATCTAGTGGAAAGGTGTTATATTGTACATTGGTTTACGTCAGCTTTGGTACAGTTTATTAAAGAAAGAAAGAAAGAAAGAAAGAAAGAAAGAAAGAAAGAAAGAAAGAAAGAAAGAAAGAAAAGTTTCTGTCTGTTCATCAGAATCCATCTAACAATCCATCCATCTATCGAGTCATCAGGGTCACAAAGAACACATAAGAAATGGAATCAAACATAATTAAGAATAAAAAATAATGAATAAGCAAACAAGTAAATAAATAAACAACAGAATGGTTAAATTATTAGAGTAAGACTTAATCATCTCATTATGTATCATCTCATATTCTTAATGGAAAACTGAGAAGAATGATTTTTTTGACAGAAAACTTAGTTAAAATGGTAACTCTCTTTTTATTATTAGTACTGTAATAATAATACCTCAAGAAAAAACTGGGTCTCTTAGTGGGATTAGATTAGATTAGAGCACAGCTTGGTCTGCCTGGTAGCCTTAACTAGACAGAGACAAGCTCTCCCCCCTCTGACCTAGATAAACCTATCGTATGATGAAAATACTCTGGTGATTTATACCCAGTAACTCTGTAATTATACCCAGTTTTTCTCTAAAAGGTAGCTATGATGAGCTAGTTTGGAGGTTTCAGCAATTTCTCCCAGATGTGGGGGTGTCATGTGGTATTTTCATTCATTTGCTTAAATTAACACAGAATCTGAATATGAATTTAATGACTTGAAAAAACAGGCAGCAGAGCATAGAGGTTTTACAACTTTAACTGGTTTGCTACTCTGTGTTACTGTCAAGTAAGATTAACTCTTAATTAGATGGGATTAAAATGTAATTGAATCGTCTCTGATGAACAGTGAACAAGTATGTTCTCATCAGCGAGAGTGATAAAAGCTCAGATATATCAAAAAGACAAGATAGAGGCTGGACTTTGTTCCTCCACATATGAGGCCGTCCCTGAGTCTGGCTCAAAGTTCAGGTCACGCAGACAGTTTCAGAAGAGCCTCTGTGAGTGTGTTTCCTCGGCAGTCTCTAAACTCTAACTGTGTTCACACTGAGCTACAGGATGATTCGCTGGGCCCTTCTTGCTCCCCTTCTGCTTCTGTTGGGCCTGTTCATCCACACTGCCGTCAGTCAAGATGCAGAGGACCCAACTGCAGCTGCAGTACCACCAGGCCAGGGCCCTGATGGCACGCAGGATCCAGCCAGCGAGGACTGGGGACTAAACTCCCTCAGAGGTAGCTTTGAGTCAGTCGGTGGCTACTTTGACTCAGTGCTGGAGTTCATGGGTGGACGTGATGGGGTGTGCCAATACCGCTGTAGATATGGTAAGTTGGTTAAATGGATGAGTAAGCACTATGTTGTACATAGTTTTTGGCTCTTCTATGTTATATGTTTTGCAGTGTAATCTTTAAATTAATTTTTTTTTTTTAAAAGTCTCACGTAAAACAGTTTGTAAATTCTGTTCATATACCCAGATGTAGAAATGAATCAAATTCTCATTTTAATCTGATTCAAAAATCAGTTTTATTCACATTTGAAACCAAGATGGCTCTGATTTATCCAGTGATATTTATACTATCTATGTACCTACACTATTAAAAGAATAAATAAAATACTGATTAAATCACTGCCCCAAGATGTAACTGATGGAAAATGTATTCATATCACATTTTAATTGAAATGGTTGTTTGGAAATTGCCTGTATGGAAATGCAATAATTTAAACCCAACAACAAGAATGCTCTGATACTTGACACTTAATAGTATTGACTTCTTCTTGTACTTATCATCTTTGTTATCATCTGGAAGATGGCCTGAACATGGACTTTGAACCCAGCGTGATAGGAGAGATTTCATGCAGTTGATCGAGAAATGTGTCAAATGTCATGTGGATGGATATGAACCAAATAAGGAACCTTTGTGTCTGCAAACATGTCCAATCAAATGCATGTGAGACCTTCCATTGGCCTATCAGCGAACATGACCAACATCTGATATTTGGCTTTGCTTCCTCCCCTCTCAGGTAAAGCTCCTCTTACCCCGTCCTGGCTTCCAATGCCAGAACCCAATGGATGTAGGCTCTTACTTCTTTGGTCTTCCCGTACCAGAAGGGGTATGTACTTCTGTCTGATACTGATACAGAAAGCTGAATCTATATAAAGGACTGTACAAAAATAATCAGTGTGGGAACGAGGGACAAAACTTGTATTTGACTTAAGTACATACATTTTAAATAAATGAACACCCCAATGTCCTTATATCTAAACTGATAACTTATATTGAAGATTCAAGCTGCTTGTTTTTAACGGTAAAAAGTGGCAGCTGGGGTTGGCAGTATTTTACTGTAATAAATACAGACAATAGATATTAGTACTATTGATTTCATGTATAAATTTGGGGTATTATTACACATTTTAAAACATCCGTAGATTATACGCTGAAAAAAACAACCAAAGCCTGACAGTAAAACCGTCCGTAAAATATACTATTAAATATTGCAGTGTTTTACTGTACAATTACACTCTTAATTTAAAATATTGTTTTATTCTATATAAATTCCCTGAAAATGTTTAAATAAATGTTTTAAATGATAAATGACTTTGTTTTGCACTATATAGGAAAGGCATAATTCATGGCATACTTTACAGTCTTTTACTGTCACAGTTTGGCAGTTTCTCACTGTAAAATCTAGACATTTTTTACTGATTAATTATTACCACTGACGCTGAATAACTCAGGGCACATTTCCAGAGGAGTCTACATATGACAAAAAGCCAAACAAAGCTCCCGTGAGCCCTCAATGCTTGCGTGCTAAACACATTAATCATATTTGTTGTGTGCCAGATGGACATGGGCATCCCTGCCATGACCAAGTGTTGCAATCAGCTGGATATGTGTTACGACACCTGTGGCTCCAACAAGTACCGCTGCGACTCCAAGTTCCGCTGGTGCCATCCACAGCATCTGTTCCCGACCTCAAGAAGAGCCTTGGCTTGTGTCAAAAGTTGAAGGTCAGTGACATTTTAACCTTCATTTCACCAAGAGCACAGTTACTGAGCCAACACTTTTTTCAGCACACCATTCAGCCTTAGCTTCACATTTAATAATTCAAGAGTTGGAATAAAATTACCAGTGATTTGGGGACAGCATGCTCTGACTGACTACAATTCCTGTTTCTGTTTCTCCGTCACTTCTTCTCCTCAGCATGTGAAACGGTAGCAGACACCTTGTTCAACACAGTGTGGACTCTAGGCTGCAGACCCTACATGAACAGCCAGAGAGCAGCGTGCTACTGTCAAGGAGAGGAGAAAGATGAACTTTAGATGACAACATGATGACACTCTCCTATTTATATTAGTATCAACCAGAGTCAGATATCAGATGATGATCCTCTGAGTTATGGCATTGCAAAGACTGCTGTGTGACTACTTAATTTATTTGGAAGTTACTCTTCTGTTTTGTTCAAAGTCATTGTTTTACTTTGGCAAACAAAATTTGGATGTTAAAATTAACTGTGTACGTTGCTGCAAGCCAAAATGTTTGTTTGTTTGTAAAGGAGCATCAGTGCTCTCTGGTGTTGGTATTAGCACCAATGCAGCTGGTGCCAAGGCATGTCATTTTGGAAAAGGAAAAATATCTGTGGTGTGAACTTTACAATTCATACCGAGTGTGTTATGTCTTACTTAAGATAATCTACTGTGTGAATAAATGCTATTGACACACACATGAATGTAACTGTTTCATTTTATGGTACTGACAGCATTCATTACCCAGAAGCCCTCAGACAGACAATTCACTTATTGGAGGTTAGGTTGGAGATTTGCATGTGTTATGCTAACAGCATGTAATGTAGCTTGTTATATGCTAGAGTACTCCCCAAAGACATGTGTTTTAGTATGCTAGTGTGAGCATAAGAGCTTTTTCAGAGTGCACTCTGAAACCCAATATTTTTACCGTTGGTCCATCTGCACCCAAATTTCAACCAGGTTGGAGTGCACTGAATCTACCTGCCAGTAATTTGTAAATCGCATCATGTCTGAAAGAGCCAATAAGCCTCAAACCTGACAAATTAAATTACCACTGACAGTACCACATTAGCTTTTGAGTTATCTTGCCATAAACATGTACAGTAATAAATGACAATTCAAGCTGGCTTTTGCCCTCAACAAAAAACATTCATGACTGTTTTCAAAGACTTCTTTACTCAGGAGAAAAAACAATGTGTAAAGGTGAAATAACATTACCTGACTATTTCTTACAGGGTTAACCCTTAATCCATGACTAAAAAATAGATATTTCATAGACAAACACAATGCCTACAAAACATATTTTGCTTAATCATGTAAAAGAGGAAAATGCAAAATAGAAGATAGTTACAAAGTAGTGATGTGTAGAGAATGTGTAGAGCTGAATGAGTCAGATCTGTCCTCAAGCGAACCAGCATAATTGCTCAAGAACATTCTTTTGTAGAGGAGATCGTTTACTTGTTAAAGTGTGACGATGACTCAGTAAAATGAAAAATACCAATACGAACTGCATGTGTAAATAATGAATGTTAAAAATGGAGGTCCACTTGTTCTGTCAGGGTTCACAGTTGGTTTCAATTTGAAGAGTGCTCATGACGCTCCATAGATCTGTGGAAAAAGGACAACAAAAAAAAAAGATAAGATTGAACACCACACAAGACTAAATGACAAAACATTTCACGATGTTTTCATTTCATTTCAAAGCCACATTGTGTCACTTTTCTTCCATAAAATAACTTTCTATAATTTTGATACTACACTATGTAATCGAATGCTCCAGGTACGATCTCCCCGCAAAAAGTATGTACACTATAAACAGCACTAAGTCAACGGCCACCAATTATTTCACTGATTTTGGTGAAACTGGGATCATATTATTATGGTGAAGCTGCTCTGCCATCAACTCCCTGAGATCTGCAGAGTTTTCCTGATGGACAGTGAAGTAAACTGCTGTAAACTAGTAGCTGCATGTTAGCTAATTGCTTCAGCTTCGTTGTTAGCTGGCCTGCCCGAATTGTGAGCTCACACAGTTCCAATTCTTCAATGGTACATCGTCATACTTCAGCGCATCTTAGACTTCAGTTTACTTACTTTAACCACCTCCGAGTGGGCCAGCGTTTGGGTCAGTTTCTGCTTCACCTTCTGGTTATAATGCTTCAAGCTAGAAGAGAAAATAAAGTGGTTGAACAGCACAAGAACATCACAACAGAGAGCTTTATGATTATTCAGGCAGCAAACCTTAGAACTGAACTACGACTAAAACAAATAAATATACACTGATCAGCCATAACATTCAAACCACTGACAGGAGAGCACTGGTTATTTGGCTATCATAGCACCTGTCTGGCAGTTGGATATATTAGGCAGCAACTTTTCTTCACATCTACAGAAGAAACAGAACACTTGTTGTTTGGCCTGTGGCCCAACTTTCCAAGAAATTGAATTTAAATTTGAAACTAACTAATGTTAAGCTTTACCGACTTAAACTTTTGAGAATGATTAGGGAGCTGATGAATGCCACACTGCACTAACCGTTTTCCTCAGTTTGGCCTTTATTTCCTCCTCAGTACGAGGCTGTTTTTTCTCCTCTGACTCTGTGGCTTTGGCGTTATCTTCATTGCACTGTGGGGCAACCTGTGCCTTCTGTGGGGCTTTCAGTTGTTTTGTTTTTTGAAAACGCTTTCTTTTTTTTGAAAATCTGCCCCTATTCCTCCTCCTGTAGGCTTTTGTGACTTGCTTAAAAATGGACTGAGTTGGCTGCTTTGTGCTGATGACCTGCAGGCAGCGAGGGCCAGAGGTAAATCCAGTTTGGCCTTCACTTTTGGACAGATCTGGATTTACAAAAAAGTTACTGTCTTCAAGAGGATCGTGATGAGGGTTAAACCGTGCTAGGTGCTGTCACAGCATTGGGAAAGTGACTGCAGGTGTCCTGTGGATAAGGCTGCACCCTGGGATAAGTAGAGGGAGGAATGGGCACCCTGAGTATATGTCCGTAAGAGGTTGTAGCAGTGCTGTAAGAGCCACTGTTGTAGGCGTGGTACTCAGAGTACTGCGACAAAGTGTAATCAGGGAATCTAGAGGAATCTGAAGGGTGGGGATGAGGATATGTTGGTTTGGTGGATATAAGCATTGATAGGTGGAGATTTCTTTGGAGTCCTTTTTGTCTCTGCCTCTGCTTCTTGAGCGGCTGTGTTTTAGATCTTTGCCCTTTGTTTCAAGTCTCTGCTGCGGGAGCGCTGAGGGCGAGAGGGGCTGGAGCTACAGCTTCTGGATGTCGACCTCGAGGAGGAGGAAGAGGAGGACGAGGAAGAAGAGGAAGAAGAGGAGTTCCTGCACTGTCGGTGGGAGCCCTTCTCCCGGCTCCTCCTGCTCCCCTCTGCTGTCGACCCTCATGCTGTCCATTTTTCTTCCCGTATAGCCTCTCCTGAGTGCGGTCTGACAATCTGCTCATCTCCTCTACTTCCAGGCTCAATCCCAGACTTTTAGAACGTTCTGGAGCTGTGCACACTGCTCATCCACCTTTGGATGTTCTTCTTCTTTCTTTGTCTTCTTCACAGCTGGGGGAGACTTGGATCGACTACTCGAGCCAAAACAGAGGCCTCCTCTGTCACTCTTCTTTTTGTCATCACCAGGTAGAGAAGGTCTATAGACAGATTTGTCTTGACTCTTTCTCTCTCCACTGTTGGTCCGACTGTGGCCCCGGGTGTGAGGCTCCACTGTTTGATCGCTGGCTCCTCGCTCCTGAAAGGCTGATCTGACTTGTTCTCCACGGCAGGAGGCTGAATGTTCAGGAGCTCCCCACCTAAGGGAAGATCCGCACTGTCGTCATTCACGATCCTACTGAGCAAGTCCATGTCCACCTCCTTTGTTGAGCACACTCAGGAAGCGCTGGAAACCCTGGTTGACGCTATTCTCCTCTTTAGCTGGTGAAGTAACACTTGGACTGGGAAGAGGTGGTGTGACATGAGGGGCCTAGGGACAAGTTATAAACATAATTTAATTCATAACAACAGGAAGTTAAAGCAGGCTTCACATCTTTTACAAGGTTTTACAAAACAAAGATTTCTTAGACAAGCTGAAAGAAGAACAAGGTTCAAAATGTCTTAAATAAACAACATAATTATCTAAAATGAAACCATCTTTTATATCTTTAACCCTTTAGGACACAGAATATGCATACAACAGTCCTCATCAGGTGATAATCTCTAGATCTGCACATGAATACAGAATCTGTAGGCATAAAGCAATCTGGTTTCCGTTTGCTGTCCGAGTAGTACTGACCACTCATACATGCATTGGCTGAAATGCAATCTTGGAGCCTGGTTGGTTTTTGTTATTATCATACATACATACATACACACACACACATACATACATACATACACACACACACACACATATATATACATACATACATATACACACACACACATACACATATATGTATGTGTGTGTGTATATATATATATACATATACATATATACATATATACACATACATATATACCCTTTAGTAGCCTCAGTTGTACACACTCTAAACATGCTCTTGCTCCAACCATGTTACACCATGTTATCTGACCCTGTAGATGCTTCTGTTATTAACCTATTTGTTGTGTCTAGGGAGTCAGACAGTCCTATCGTCTGACCTTGGGTATTTCTCCATGTTATTGCTCCTCTCCCCAGATCATAATGGCATCATTTGCAGAGCCTCAAATCCGGCCTAAAAACATATGCCTGACCCTGCATGAACCCATATTTGGCATACTAGAATAGAAAATCCCCATTACATCACATGGTTCTGTGTCTGTCTGTCTGACTGTCTTCATGACTTTTCTGTTCTCAGGGTGGAATCAGATAAACATAAAGAGGCACATGCCTCACAGGAGCATCTTTTCAGCTTCTTGTTACTTATTGGCACAGACAACATGAATGTTGACACCAAAATCAGCTAATATCAAGCAATACATATTGTCCAGGACTAAACAAAACCAACCAACCTTAGGACCAAAGACTAATTTCATGTACGATTTGTATCTTCTAGTTTTTGTATGAAAGGCAATTGCTAATTTCTACAAAGCAGGGAGCAGTAAAATATTACAGACCTCCTTGTTTGTTGGTATAATACAGGGCTCACTACATCTCTGCTTCATTATTGCCTTCACTCTGAGCTTCAGGGGATGGTCTGCCGCAGCAACAAGTCCTTGCACAGGTTGGATGAGTTCACTTCCGTCTTCGCGAGACTGGACCTAAGCAACAAAGGAAAGGCAGCACAGTATGTTATCTGGTGGCCTCTGTAAGCTAAAAAGCATTCTCACAGTAAACTGATCTGACCAACCACTTCACCTTGACAGAGAGCTGACAGGATGTCGTTGCTGCAAAATGACATTCACCCTGTCTTTAAGACTCGCGCTGTTGTATGTGGCTGACTGTTCACTGGAGGAAAAGCCTTGAGGTGACGTCCCCTTCACAAAACGGTTCAACTTTTTTCAAAGCAATAGCAAACTTTCTTGCGCAATATCTGCTCCTCTATTGCTTTTAGCTCTTTCCTCTTCTTGTCAGCTCCGGATCCTCGTCGGCCATTGGTTCTCCATCTGGATCCTCATCTTCTATCTCCTTCATGTAAAAGTTATGCGAGGGAGGTCTACACGCCTCTGATCCTAAATCCACTCCTGTGCTGCTTTGTGGTTCATCTACAGTTGTATCTTGAATATTGGCAGTAAGTGTCCCAGTTGCTAGGAGTTCCTGAGGTATTCTCCATGTTATTACTATTAACAGCAGTCTGGTGATTTGGGTCCAGATTTCTCTGCAGTCTTCGAATGGCTTCCCACTCAAGTGGATTCATCCTACAGCCAGCCTCTCTTACAGCTTACAGTGCACAGTCTGTTAAACAATGTGGAGGAATGTGCGTTAGTCAGTGCAGAAGACGTGTGCACCCCGACTTTACTGACAGTACAGCAGCTTCAACATGTAACCTGCTTTTTGGACAAGCCCCAACCGAGCATCTGTTCACATGAATCTTAAGTGAATACCAAAGAGTGAGTAGTTTTAACGTTTGATAACTCTACAGCACTGTAATATGGTGTAATAGAACAATATTCTGTAACATAATAAAGTGACATGTGAAATTAAGGACCGAACAAACGGAAACAGAGTAACCTGAATCTTTGCTCTTAGCTTCACCATTAGCTCAGCAGCTAACAGACTTACTTACTGTAGCTCCTCATATGCGTCATTCCTCTGTCGCCTCGCGGGAAAACTTGTACTTTAAGGCCATTGCTTCCTGAATAGTCTGAATAGTGAATTATCAAAACAGAGCTACAGTAGGGACTCTACATTACAAAAGGACAACAGTTCATTTAGTAAAAAAAAGAACAGCTTCCGTGGTGTTGAAATGATATTAACGGCGCCACCTGCTGGAGGGAGGACGAGCACGGCAGGAATAACTGCTTATATTAAAGGGTGAACTTGCGATACCGTGACATGTTCGTTCAACAAAACATATGTGAAAATGGTTTGTTATTCAGGCTGTGGTGAAAACCTGACGAACACTATACAAAGAGGTATTCTGCTGACACCATCACAAACCCTTCCAGTCCATCTACATGACCTTTTGTCTGCAGGATTTCTCCCTGAGACAAACAACACACTGAGCTTTAATCACTCAATCAAATCAAAAAAATCAATAACTAATGGTGCATACACTATAAGCAAGCCCACCCTCGGCTAGCTCAGTCAAACTGAGTAATACCTCAAGCTGGGAAGTGATCTGCTTTTGTGTTTACTCTATGATAATGCACAGTGCAGCAATATATGGCAATCTATGGCCACTTCATCTGCACAGATGTTAAGATGATGCAGTGAAACAACACCAAGAATGCTTTTCTAAGGATCTACTGCATTACAAACCAAACTGTATATGCAGAGATTATAGTGGACTTTGGGAAGTGTGTGAAGTGTGGTGCTGTAGTGTTGACAAAGGCACGACAGAGACTATTTCACATTATTTGGGAGCTTTAGGAAATTGCAGGTATCCCTTCAAATTTC
Organism: Nibea albiflora; assembly: GCA_014281875.1. NCBI lineage: Eukaryota > Metazoa > Chordata > Actinopteri > Sciaenidae > Nibea > Nibea albiflora. Next base: position 25,886,754 of record CM024789.1, read on the forward strand.
TTCTCCTTCACCACTGATTGTCCTGACAGAACACCACTGTCTGGTACAGAGGAAGCACCAAACAAGTCCCTGCAAAGAGTGGTTCATTCAGCTGATCTCACAGCAGGTAGGTGGTGCTCTAAACTGGCTAAAAGACACCAGACTAGCACCGAGAGGCTCAGTAAGAGGTTCTGTCCACATAGCACTATCTAAATGCGGATAGATAAGATAATTAATAAACCCACACATGGCCATTTAGGTTGAATAGTTGTGTTTAATACTATGCAATTTAAATATTTACACACTTCTCTGCATGTATACACAAACAGAAAACAACCTGACAAACAGGAAAGCTGGAGTGTAGAGCACGTTTTGTAATTGTGGCCAAAACCTACTGAAGACTCAGCACTGGACTAAGATGCTGATGGAAGGCCCGTATTCTCTCTGGGCAAATATGATTACGACAAAAATAAATGTATCAATTCAAGGTGTTCAAACATATTCCGAATAATAAAGAAGACAAAATTTTTAGAAATCACACACTTTGTGCACTGTGCCTGTGATCACTCGGGTGTTAATGGGTGTAAATAGTCAATGGTCTTCATCCAGGCTGTTTGGTTTCAATGACCTGCAAACAGCGCGGCCTTGATAGTGTTTTGGATTTTTGTGCAGTGTTCAGAGGCTGGATTGGCAGGTTAAGAAGTGGCTGAGCATTACTCATGTGTTGTGGGATCAGGTGCCTTGTTTGAGCAAGTACTGCTGGAAAGATGTTCAAAGGTGGGACATGGGGGTAAGGGACGAAGGGAGGTAGACGAGGCAAGAAAAGCCCAGGTCCAACTTGAGGCAGGTTAGGAGGCAGAGTTGGATATGGCATCGGTGAACTGTTTACTGGGGAGTACACTGGCATCACGGCTGTAGGAGACTGCTCCGATATCGGCAGCGCGGCTGTAGGAGACGGCTCTGACATCGGCATCACGGCTGTAGGAGACGGCTCTGACAAAGTATATGTGGGATTTTGAGAAAATGCCTGACATGCAGCTGTGCTTTCTTGGGAGTTAGGCTCAGATTTCTCATTCTCCTGCAAAATGCTACTGCTGCTATTCTGACCATATTCAACTGGTTGATGCAGCTGTATTTGATGCACCCCTGTTTCATCTCTCTGAGAACTATAGGGCTCTTTTTTCACGCAATATTCCCGAGTTGACGGGCTAAAACTAGACCTGCTTGATGATGATCTGCTTTGGGCTCTTGGTGAAAACGCGCGCCTTGTGTCCCTTTCTCTGCTTCTTGTATGATGGGGTTCCCCATCACCATCCTTCTTTCCATACAGACGCTCCTGGATCCGATGTGACATCTGGCCCAATTCCTCAAATCCTAAATTCATGCCAATCGCCTGCAAAACATCCTGCATGTGCCTGTGCTTGTGCTCATCTTCAGCTGTCAGCTTTTCCATCACTGAGGGAGACCCTGGTCTACTGTTGGCGCTGAAGTAGCTTCGTTCTAACATCACCCCTTTGCAGGGACTTTTCATCCGACAGAGAGCACCTCTTTGGGCTGAAGGACCTGGGATGACGCTGTGGAGAAGCCGTACTCTGGGATTCATGGCTCTTGCTCCATTTGTTGGTATTTTGGTGGCTTCCCTGTCGCCTCCCAGGACGGCTGGGAGACCACGGATGATCGGCAGTGCTCATGAAAGAAGCTGGAGAACGTGGTCGATCATCCACTTTTGCAGTCTGAGTCACTATCTTGGTGAGCATGTCAACATTCACACCTTTGTTGAGCACGTCAAGGAAACGCTGGAAACCCTTGGCTGACCGGTTCTGCTCAGGAGAAGCAGCACTTTGGTTGGTGACGTAACTTTCCCAAGACTGACAGAAAAACAACAAACACAGAAGCAACCACAGTTAATAGAACTCTTATCTGAACTTTGTTCAACAAATGTAGATTCATTGGAAGAACGGGCGACAAATAGATCAAACAAACGGGTCTCAAGTAAAAGGTAAAGGTTTTTTTTAAATTTAAAACAAGCTTCTTTTATGTGGTGACAAAATGTATCAATTAGACTGTTAACTTAACTAAGTATTGTATTTTGATTTTACTCTTTGTGCTTTCCTTTGAGAAAAGTAACTACAGTTTACAGTTTTTCTTATCCTGCAGTTCTGACAAGGGTCAGCCTTGATGAGTTTCTTCAGAAGATTTCTCTGTCTCTAGTTTCTGTGTTGTGTTTAACCTTCATGGTTCAGAGAAGGGTCATACTCCTCTTTATGGGAGGACTTCCAGAGAGATAACTTTGGCTCAGTCATGCCAGGGGCAGGATAAGAACTATACAACCGTGTGATTCTTTCTTTCACTCTTTGTCAGACTCTGAACCACCTTGTGTGTGTGAGGATCTCTGACAATACTGGAGTAACTTTGTTCATCTCTCGCTGGAATTTCTTACACATTTTAGAAGACTGTGGTGTTTTTATTGGTTGGATGCTTGGTTCCAATTAGAGTTATCACGATACTATACCAGACAAAGTATCACGCTTCCGGGTACTGCGGCCTTTTTTATTATTATTTTTATGAACTGCAATGTATATGTACAAGTTATAAATACTTATTCATTACTTATTGTTTGGTGCATGATAAACATAATACTGGTAAAGTAAGAATTAGACTGAACAGCAAAATTGAGCAAAATTAGTGGTGCCACTGACGACGCCGCTGCAGCAGACTCGCCGCTCGGGCCCAGTGCTTCTGCCATGGTGAGTGTCTTCTCTCGTGTTTGTGACTGTAAGCCGTGCACGTGTCTGGGCGAGACAGAACTTGTTGTTTGTTTTTGAGCAAATTTCTATCAAAGCTGAGCTGTCTTCATGGAGTTCGTTCTTTCCAACAGAAACACATGAACGGCCAACCAGCTAACAGACAAACCCAGCGTGCGGAAACAGCCCATCATATCCACAAACATCACCAGTAACAGGCAAACAGCCAATCATTCAGTAGCTGTGTAGTTCAGTTGCAGTAGTTGCCATGTGGGTTTCTTTACAAGGGAGTAGCATGCAGTGAGAAGCCGGGTACCGTGGGTATCGTGCAACTCTAGTTCCAATTCATGCTGATGTTGGAAGGCTTTCAGTAATAAGACTAAAATCAAAAAGAATGGTACACAAACAGGACTTCTGTGTCAGGGTGTTGCAAAGCCAGTTTTTATCCCCACAGTAGATTCAGCTGGTGTGATGCTGGGGGCTAGAGGGAAACCACATGGAAACCTCAATACTTGTGACTGGACTGCTGCTTGTGCAATCAGTTGTTAAGTTAGTTAAGTTAAACAACATGGAAGAAGTTAAAGTTCAAGAAAACCTTCTCATTGTTTGTGACTGTCACTCTACCAACTGAATAAATGAATGGGAGAGTGTGTATTACAGCACGTGTATGCATGAGGAACAGGGACTGACGGTAACAGATCCATAGCTGTCACAGATATCTAAAACTCCACAGTGTAACTGAAGGTGGATTGTGAGATTAGGGTTTAGTGAGCCACTGATAAGAAAGTCTCAGCTCTAATATTGTGCTTGTGTTGAGTTTGATCCAATTGTATTACATAATCTATTTTAGTGTTTTGTTTTAAGTGCATACTAACACATAAAAATAATGAAATTGGCAAAACAATGTAGATATGTCACACAGATGAACGGCTGTACATTAAGAAACTATAGTCTGCATCACAGCTTTCATAGAGAGCGTGAGCATACTGTATTTGCATTTTTGTGGTATGAAACACAAATCACTGACCTGTACCGCTCACTGATAATAAACGCACTACCAAATTACCACACACACGTGAAATAAACTCACCTGTCCACTGGAGGCATTCATTGGAAACCTTGCTCTGTTTTGGTGATGATCTTCCTGCTCTGTGGAGTTGGTGTCATTCCTCTCTCTTGGTTTGGGATAACTCTGTTTGATAAGAAGGAATATTTTATTAAGCCACATTAAAAATAAACACACTCCTCACACTGACACTAACACAGCGTTTATTGTGACTAACCTTTGTGGAGCAGTCTTGTGATCGTGTCCTCTCTTGTGAATGGTCCCAGCTCATTTCATGACCATCTCTATCGTTGTAATACCCAGACGACCGTCTGCTAGTTGAATCATCGTGTTGTTGTCTGTAGGTAAACTCCTCATGTCGATATCTTTGTCTGGAGTCTTGAGTTGTTTTCCTGTATTTAAAATCGTCCTCCTGTGGTAGTGTTTGTTTAAAATCCTTGGTTACATGTGAACGTGAAAAATTGTCTGGCGACAGCCTGCTTGCCTTCTCCTCAGACACACGCCTGTATCTATAATCATCTTCATCACCATCAGTAAACCTTCGCCTTTTCTTTTCAGAACCACCCCAGTCAGGTGAAGACATGCGTCTCCTCAGTGGGCTCTTTCTACTCCTGTCTCTGCTCAGTGAGTCTTTAGTGTAGAGCCTCTTAGGTGAGCCACTCCATTCTCTGCTTCTGCTTGTCCTCTCTGCGCTGCTGCGGTCGTCCCCACCATGTTTATAATGGGAATCCCTCGGTACATCTCTATGAGGGTCACGCCTTTCTTCCCGTCTGTCATCATAGCCGTGCCTTGAACTCCTGTCACTGTACTGCCGATTGTGACCGTGTTCAGACCTGCTTGAGTACATTATCTCACAGCAACTCCAGGAGCTGAGTGGACATTAAGGACTGCAGCAAAGGAAAAAAAAGTAAAGTCACTGAGGTAAGGATTTAAGAAGGAGCCAAACCTAGATCAGTGTCAGGAAACACCTCATATCTCTGACTGATAATATTTGGTTTCTTGTGAACTTAGCGGAATCATTAAAAACTGATCTTAAATGTACATTTGTATAAAATAAAAAGGACAATTAAGACCAGAGAACATCAATAATGCTACACGACTCACTGAGAAGAATTAGATCATCAGACCAGGGCTGTCAAATAGGGCCTAAAACAGGGATGTCCAAAGTACGGCCTGGGGGCCAATCACGGCCCACGGTCAGATTTCATGCGGCCCACAGCTTCATTTTCATAATATATTATTTATTGCTTGCTAGGATTGTCAGATACTGTATGGCTGACAGATTCGGCTTTTTTGGTTGACTTAATGAAGCATTTGAATGCACCAGACGTTCTCTAAAGACTGGTGTTATGTACCTGCAAATGTGACACAAAATATGTTTCTTTAGATGTGAAAGAAAGGCAAAATGGGTTTTTAGATTTGTTCACACCTGAATGGCCAGGAGTTTCATGGCATTTAAAAAAAAATCGTGACAATGAAAATAAAACAGTGCATTTGCATGTAACTTTTATTGTTATTATTGGCACCCGAGCATCTTCACATTATCAAATCTGGGCCCCATTAAAAGAAGTTTGGACAACCCTGGCCTAAGGTATACAATTCAATCCTACAAACAGTAACAGGAAACCTGCAGTCACTGTTGCACATGAAGGTGTCAGAAAGAGCACAAACCACAATGAAGAAAATACACATTGTTATGCGAGGAGACCAGAAGGATAAGGAAACGATGCAACAGCTGTCTAACTCTTTTTTTTTTTTTTTGCATTTCTGCACATTGTGCAGTTTATCAGAACTTCATTCAGTCAAACCACCTGCGGCAGTAATGGACATCTCAGCAATGAGCTTTGGTGCAAAGGCTAGCGACGGTTTCTGTATTTTCTGACCTATATTTGCCAACATTAGCTGGTTAGCTGTACTAGCTGGTTGCTGGAGGGTCGGCTGCAACGTAACGTTAGCACAGCGGAGACATTTAGCTAGTTAGCTTTAAATAATTTAAAAATGATAACTCACAGCTATTGACGAATGTCCCCCGCTTACTTCCAGTCTGAAGTGACACATTTGCACTAACTCTCGAGGCCTGGGGTCCAGGTATGTGACCTAACGTTGTGAGCAAAGCCAAACAGTATTTGGTAAACCTGTTAGCATCACTCCACACAGCGACAGAGCCTCACGTTACATTACCTTTTCCGTTGGACGACTCCACTTTCTTTAATGGCGCGGGGGGGTGGGAAATGTTGAAACTATACTTGGCAGTTTGTAATAAACTAAACAAAAACAAACTGTAGTAGGCTAACATTTGTTACTAAATTGTCAGGTAAGCGGTGCCGTCATTGGGCCGCCTCACTACCACACTATCGGGAAGTTTGGTTTTGTGTCCCCCGATCGAGCAAAAGATTTGAATTACCGCCACCTCGAGGATGGAGTGCGAACAGCAAAAGGAAAAGCAGGCTATTGGCGGTTGGCACAGTTTAGGTGCGCCACCCACTAGACTGGAGATATAATTAACTCAAGGTATCATAACATAAACTCAGAGAACACACTCAGAACACACTCAGAACACACAACACTCATCCTGAAAATTGTTAACACACCAATCAGAATTGGATGTCAATAAATAGAGCTTAGGGGCATGCTCATGTCCTTTGGAACAATGGATCCCAACCATGCAGAGGTTGAGAGACAAGAAAGAGGGAGAGGAAGAGGACAGCAAAGACAAGTAATTTCTGATGAAATCCGTCCCACTGTTGTTCATCATGTGGTGGTACATGGGAGGACAATGAAAAAAGCTGGCCAACTATCCAGCCAAACTTAAGCCGTTTCACAGTTGAGAGGGAAAACAGGTAATTTGCCTCATTGTCACTATGTATTGTATCAGAGTACATGCACAGTAATGTTGTAGTACATATAGACTGAATATCCACCATGTGCTGTGTACTTTTTACTACAGTGTACTGTGCCACAGTACACCATAGGTCAGTAATGGTAATTTTTGCAGAAAACCTGGTTCAGTGACCACCCCAGGTTCAGGGTCCTCCCCTTTTATGAATCCAATAGAGGATTTTTTTTTTTTCTCAGCATGGCGGTGGAGAGTCTATGACCGCAACCCATACACACAGCACACTCTCCTGCAGGCAATGGTGAATGCCTGTGAGGATATTTCTCTGGAATCTATCTAGTGTTGGATCAGACACACAAGGGGACACTTTCCACGCTGCAAGGTGAGAAGACATAATGTGTGACGTTGATGAAATACTATGGCCTGACCCTGACCTGAGACAAGATCATGCTAATATTGATGCCGATGCTGATGAACCTGTATATGTGCTCAATCTGGAAGTGCTTTGAATCAGCCCTATTATTGACATTTTGGTGGCAGAGTGTTGAACTAATCCCTCCTGTGTGTAACAAACACTAATGTAGTCTGTGTTTTGACAGCTTGTGTGTATTGTCTGAGGGTAAAGACTGACTGGGACCCAGAAATTCGATATTTGGACTGTTGGGTGTGAGTTTTTAAAATTGTGTGTGAAGATTTGAAAAAATGGCAAGTTGTTCCATGAATTGTGTCTTCGCAATTGAGAAAAACTGTAAACACAAAACCTCATCTTCAAGTAAAGTGAATTTGCAGTTAAAGTTGTTTGATTGTTCCTTCCGTACTATGCTCTACCTGTCCACCCTACCCCCACCATCACCTCACCCTACCCCTGTCAACACACAGCACACAGACCTTCACAGCAGAGCAGGTGAGGAAGGAGCTGTGCAGACTCCGCCCAGGCAAGGCAGCAGGTCCCGATGGTCTCAGCTCAAGGCTCCTCAAAATATGTGCAGCCCAGCAGAGTGGAGTCCTGCAGCACATCTTCAACCTTGAGCCTGAGGCTGGAGAGGGTCCCTGTGCTGTGGAAGACATCCTGCCTGGTTCCAGTACCGAAGAAGGCAGCTCCTCCAACGACTACAGACCGGTTGCGCTCACATCCCAGCTGATGAAGGCCCTCGAGAGGCGGGTCCTGTTACTTCTTTGGCCCTTGGTCAGCTCATCGCTGGACCCTCTCCAGTTTGCCTACCAGCCAAAACTGGGAGTGCCACCATGTTCCTGCTTCACCATGCTTACGCCCACCTGGACAAACCGAGAAACATTGTGAGAATTATGTTCTTTGACTTCTCAAGTGCGTTAAACACCATCTGGCCTGCCCTGCTGGGGAGTAAGCCGACAGCGATGCAGGTGGACCCTCCCCTGGTTTCCTGGATTACAGACTATTTGACAGATCGATCACAGTATGTCAGACTGCAGGACTGTGTGTCGGACACTGTGATCAGTAGCACTGGGGCACCACAGGGAACCCTTCTTTCCCCCTTTCTGTTCACCCTGTACACCTCAGCCTTTCAGTTCCACTCTGAGTCCTGCCACCTGCAGAAATTTACAAACGACTCTACAATTGTTGGCTGTGTCGGTGAAGAGAATGAGGATGAGTACAGGGGAGTTGTTGACTCCTTTGTCATGTGTTGTGAGACTAACCATCTGTATCTCAACACCACTAAGACAAAGGAGCTGGTGGTGGATTTCCGCAGAAGGAAATCTGTCCCCACACCCATTTCCATCAACGGTGTGACTGTAGATGTTGTCCAGGATTACAAATACCTTGGAGTACACCTGGATAACAAACTGGTCTGGGCCAAGAACACTGAGGCTGTTTACAAGAAGGGCCTGAGTAGACTCTATTTTCTGAGGAGGCTCCAGTCATTCAATGTATGTAACATCATACTGAGGATGTTCTACCAGCTGGTGGTAGGTAGTGCTAGTGTGGATAATTCAAGCTTCTTAAATCTTGAATCTTAGAGTCACTTGTAAAGATCTGTTAAGCAGGAGTTTACATCTGTCTGCATTTTTATTGACATGTACTTAGTTAACTTTGCTCTGCTTGTCAAAATGTTATTCATTTTCCACCCCTTCATATATATTAGAGTTGTAAGGCTGGTGGTTTGTTGTGTAACACAACATGTTGTCTAAAGTGTGTTTATAGTGTAAAGTCCAACTCATGAATGTTAATACTTCATAACTTAGTATTAAGTTACTGCTTATTTGCATTCTGATAATCAACAGTTCACTGTAATGATAATAAAAAATGGATATAATCTAATTTACATATCAGGAATAATTGCATTTCATTTTATTCTTATCGTGTTTTTTATGATTGGACTGTAAGACACACGTCACACACTCCTCTTCTCTCTTCAGATGTGCTGTTGAGATATCTGAATCTTGCTGTGTGCGCGTGCAGGGCGCCTGTGTAGTGTCTGTGCCTCTGTGTCTCCACGGACACAGAGGGAGAGAGAGAAACATTTCACTGCACGTACCCCCAGTATGAATTTCACTGGTTAAAAAATCACTTTGGAGTTTTAAGTCTACACAGCATAATCTACAGAATATGCACATCTCTTTATCTCAATTCTTCGCTACTCTATTTACTCCACATACACAATGTGTGCTGTGCAAGGCTGGTTTCACGTGTAGCGACTTTGGACTCATCAAATGGCAGCACTATATGTGATGTTATAACTATGTTTGCTAACTTTGTTGGGAGAAGCAGATTAGTGTTGTATAGAAATTCATTTTTATCTATGCAACTTGCCATGTTCATGTTACTCCTGAGAAAGGAAGCTGGCAACGGAGAGCACACTCTGTGCCGTGTGTGTCCCTGTCTGTTCAGTGTGTGCCTGTCCTTGGTGAACCAGTAAAGAGTCAGATCTTAATCAGCTATGTAAGTCACTTCACAACAAAGCAGATGTTCCAAATTCAGCTTGTTACACTGAAAATTATTTTAAACTTACAGGAGTAGGGGGTGCTTTAAATGTTACTTGTTTTAATTCATTTATTTATTTTTGGAAAATGTCCAGAAATTGTTAAAATCCTGAAAAATATCGAGATATTACTTTTTGCCTATGTCACCCACCGACCGATGAAGCTCTGTGCCACTGACACCATTTTTTCTGAACAACAAATTGTTGCATTTAAATTAAATCCAAACAACTTTGAACAATAACATGTTTTTGATTGGCTGATGAAAGGTAAAAAATGCCATGCCCTTATATGGGCGTATGTCCTGCTATGCCACACCCCATATGCAAATTGGTTCTAGAACATCAAAGCACACATGACAGCACTTTCACTTCAAAGCACAACAGACTATATATAGGCAGACAGAGTCCAACAGGATCAGACCCAGTTTAGACACAGTCAGACAGAGTCAAGTACGATCAAGTACACACGTCAGTAAGCACATCAGAACAACACATCTGCGCATTTTCACAATGGAGACAAGTGCAAAAAGCAAACAAAGCAAGAAAGGCAGGAATAAGCGGATTACCAACAACATAGGTAGAGGCGATGTCTTTATTAAAAAGCCTCCTGTCTGTCTTGTCCGGAACAAGTCTGCAGACTTGAACCGTGAAATGGAGCAGACAGCTAAAAGTGAGAAATCTGTGGAACCAGAACCAGTATCAGAAAAGCCACAGGTAACTCTCACCACTGAAGAGCCACAATTAGATGTGAACTCTCAGGAACAACAAGTAGCTGTTGCCCCTGACAAACCACACATCGATGTGACCGTGAAGGAACCACAAGTTGCCGTGATTCCCAAAGAATCACTTGTGACTGTGGTCTTTGACACAGCTGAAATGGATGTGACCCTGAAGGAACCACAAGTTGCTGTGATTCCCAAAGAATCACCTGTTGCTGTGGTCTCTGACGAACCACAGATGGATGTGACCCAAAATCAGAAACAGGACAGTGGGATTCCCACTGAAATGAAAAAGTATTTCGAGGAACTGTGCAAAGCTAATGCATCCCAAAACGTTATTTTTGTAAATGGACTGTTGGGGCTTCCAGTTTCACTTTTGAAGGCAGCTAGAAAACAATACCTCGATTCACAACTGGCTCCGCCACCGCGTGTAAACCCATGGGTTGCACGCGCAGCCATGTTCCAAAAGAACTGCCAGAAGGTTAATAAGGCTGACTTTCCCCTAGCCAGTAGTCAAATACCACAGCCTGTTATAACATCACAGGTAGCTGCCCGCCCCAACAAAACACAGGCACGTAAAACTCCTGAAAAACAGCTAACTGTGGTTCCTAAAAAAGTAGCGCACAAACAGCCTCAGCCTCCTAAGGAAAATCCATGGCTGAAATCCGCCAAAACAAATGACACAATTCATTCCCTGGAGATAGATGAGGCTGACTTTCCCCCGCTTACAGCTGAGAAGTGTGTGGTGGTGCCTGAAAAAAGACACCAGGCTACAAAAGCCTTGAAGAAGAAGATCACTACATCAGTTTACCAGTGGCCTCACAGAGGACACTACAGACTATGTATGCTCTGGCGCACAGGATCACAGTTACCTGTGATTCCAGAAGAACCAGAGTTAGATGTGATTGTTGAAGATGTCAGCACACATGACCCCCAGCCCAGCAATACCCCACAGCAGGCTCCAATATCAAAAGCCACCAATCCAGCAGAGGCTTTGTTTCAGAAGACCGGGGTAAAGATGATAGCAGTCCCTGAGAAAGATTTCATGGAATACAAAAGCGAGATCATCGAACTCGAAAATGAACAAGCAGCTTTGCTTAAAGAGGTGGAGCAACTTAGAGAAATGCTCCAAACTCAGAGAGCTCTGCAAGTTCAAGAAGAATTAAAATATCAGTCCAGGGTCGAGACCCTTCAGCTTGAGTTATCCAACACAGAGACCTCTGAAAAGGAGGTTCTCTATAAGGTTGCCGAGCTGGAGGAAGCTCTTAAAAAAGATACAAGCCATCAGAGTGACATTGAAACATCTATGTCCCATCTGAGAGCCGAAAATTCTAGACTGGTGGCTGCTCTGACCCAGGCAGAGGAGGACACAAAGAAGGAAACGATCCAGTGGAAGGAGGAGAAATCAAATCTGCTGAGCAACATCAAAAAAGAACAGCAGACCCTCCAGGATGAAATGAACAGGACTACTTTAATGGACAGTGCAGACAATCAGTCTGGAGAAAGCTCTGGAGTGGTGGCTACACTGGTACAGGCAGAAGAAGAGTTCAAACAAGAGAGTCTCCAGGAGGAGGAAGAGGAGTCTAGTCTTCTGCAAACCATCAGTGCACAACAACAAGCACTAGAGAATGACATGACCAGTAACCAAGTACAAGCAGAGGAGGGTCTAAAACAGGAGGCACTTCAGTGGGAGGAGCAAAAGGCTAATCAACAACAACAGGCCTTTGAGTCGGGAACCAGCAGAGATGAAAATCAGGACAGACACGATGGCCCTGAGGAACAGGTGGCTGCAATTTTGAACAGACCTAGAAGACCGTCTTTGTGGAAAAGATTTAAACGACTCTTCAAAAGAACCGCGCGACCTCCTGTGCCTCCTCCTGTACCACCTCCTTCATCCCAACCATCCTAACACTATCACACCATGGGATAGCCTTATGGTAAAGGTTTTCTCCGGGCGCTCCGGTTTCTCCCAAGCCATAGGTAAAATAAAAAAAAACAAAACATTGGCCCTGATGGGCAACACAGGTAACTATCCTACCCAAAGGACACCCCCTCTTTCATCTCAACCCCAACCCCCAACCCCCAACCCCTTAACACCCCACTCTTGATAAGGTTTTTCTCCGGGTGCTCCGGTTTCCTAAAAAAAAAAAGAAAAGAAAAGAAAGAAAAAAAAAGAAAGAAAAAAACAACAAAAGATATAGATATGGTCTTGTTTTCATGTATATCATACATTTTCACTCTGAATACAGAACATATGATATGTTTTACTGAAAATGGGTTATTCTTATTGTTTGCCTCAGAAATTATGAAAATGATTATGTAAAAACAATGTGACGTGACCACAATGTGGGGTCGCTTATAATAGACCTACAGTGAATTATCACTCAAAGCTGCAGCTTAAAATTTGGGATAAAACTATTTATAGTAACTTTTCTATTATCAAAGCACATTTCATCATTAAAAAGCACTGTATCTTTGAAGAGTTTCACGCCTAACAATTTAGAAGTTCAGGTCAGATCATGGTATTTAGTTGTGACAACTTCAAAACATTTCAACAGTTGAAGTTTCTGTCTAAAAAAAAAAAGTAAATATTTTTGCCAAAAAATCTACAAAACAATCTGCAGATAATGCAAAGATGGGAGGCTGAACACGGCGTGCATATATAGATATATTACATACATTTAAAGGAACAATATGTAATATTGATAATATTTACTGTATTAAATCATAATAATACCATGTTATATCATCAGAAATTACAGAAACATGCTAAATTGAAATGATCTCCTTAACAACAAAACTACAGCCACTATTTTCTCCTTTTTTTGAATATGCCTTCTGGTCCAGAAGGTCTGTTTGCATTTTGTCCTGTGTTATCTGGTCTGATCCCTCACACGGCTCATGTCAATAGTCTGGATTGCCAGAATTATAATGTACTACACCTATGGAAGCAAGTAAACAAATTGGATTGGAGTTAAAAGTGAGAAACAAGATGTTTTAGAGGTATTTTAGATCACTTAATTCAAAGATTTGACATTGGCTGCTTGAAGTTTTACAGTTTTTCTCAATTTCTAAAACATAATTTCTGAAACGTTGCTCCATTTCATTTCTGTTTATTTCAGTAACACCCAAACTTTTTCATCATTCCCAGAAGCACACACACATTTCCCATAACCAAAAACACAATTCACCTGTGTCCACAAATGTCTCAATATTCAAAACACTTTATGCAAAACCTTACACAAAAGTGACCAAATAAATAATTCATTGCACATTGTTCATTCAGCAAACACATGCTCTAGTGAAGCGGTATCAGTGTCAGTGTCAGGAAAAGTTTAACTATCAAATGATAAATTGAATACCCACCCAGAATATTTAAAAAAAAAGATTTTTTGGCTTAATTCCATTGTCTACTTCAGTTTCAACGTCCTGGTATTGTCCATGCTCGTCCAATAGGACCGAGCCTTCATAAACCATATTTGTAACACCTGTTCTTTCCTGTTCACATTCAACTCTCCACACATTTAAAACACACTAAGTATGAACTCATTTTACATCTTAGTGAAGATATTTTATTATCACTCACATACTGTATATTACTTTGTATTTGTTGTCAAGGAGGTATTACTGACTCTTATTATTTCTTGACATATTCAAATGAATGCATACTGCACGAGCAAACAAAGGGATTCTGAAAATGAACAGTGGTGGAGACTTATTCATTATTAATGCTGCTAAAATCCAACTTCAAGATATTTTAGATCAAATGCCTGAGTATTAAAATTGTGTCAGCATTTTTGCAGTGACCTTTATTAGGTTATTTAGATTTTGGTCAGCGCTCACTGAATTATGTGGAAGAGACACAAGGGTTAACTATCCCCCAGCTAGGGGAAAAGGTTGTATGATTTAACTAATCAGTTCGGTGCTTCAAAAAACCTAAATCATCAGTATACGCATTTGACATTTAGACCTCGGCCTCAGTATGGACTGGTACCTAACCTACACTGCTTATTTTGCTCCCACAGAACCGTTAGCTCTTTTATACATGTTGGTTGGGAGTGTCTTTGGAGTAAGGTTATTAATATCTTTCCAGAACTAATAGAGGTACTAACCGAACCTACCACACAGCTACTAAATGATGATTCTTACTGTGAATCTCTTGTGAACCAGCCTGCTGCTGAGAAAATTGTAATCAAAGGTTGGAAGCATCCTCATGATACTTACTGGCTTACCTGGAATTATCACCTGCAAGATTCAGTGATGAACAACCAGACTCAATTTTAACGTGGATAAATTTAACATCTAACTTAAAAGACTGCCTTAATAAGGGCATCCTGTCTCTGGAGGTAAAACTGTCCTGTTGGTTGGTGGAGGGGTGGGGAGAACAGAGGAGTATCTGTTGTATCATCTGTAGTTTGTTAGTGACCAGGAAGAGACATAATAAGTCAATAACAGTAGATCAGAAATGACCAAACTTACAGAATATCATGTTGCTTCAGAGTAGCTGGATTTATATTGACAAAATCAACAGATTAATGACAACAGCTCTGCTGTGTAATCGACTTTATTGGCATTTAAAATGAACGATCACAGAGAGAGAGACAACTAAAGATTGTTCTGTTACTGACACACTGACCCTCACTGGGCATGTCATCGTTATGATAAAGCTATGTTTAACCCGTACACACTGAAACACCAAGCTGGCGTTTTTCAAGATTTTAGTTTTGACTGAGGGCTGAAATGGAGAGGAAAATATGCATATGTAAATGTAACCAACGCACTTCAATGTTACTAATACCTACACCTGCAGCACTGGGGTGACCAGAAAGCTCACAACATACTCAGGACAGACTATGCACATTCTTTATTAGATCCTTTCCTACAGGTAGCCTTCACGTGAGAACCCATTCATTTGCAGCAAAACAAACAAAACATTAAACAAATGCCGTACTCACAGTATTTGTATAACTTCACACAGATCTACATAGGCGCCTGTGTAGTCTACGTCATTAAACTCACTAATGAGGTGCAGCCATTGCTCTCTGGGTGATACAGATGATAAATATGCCCAAATCACACGTGCAGCTTAGACATTTAGTCTGTGTTAATGATGGAATGGTGACAGGGATGTGTGTTGTGCGAGCAAGGCGGAGGCCCATCAGACGAGGAACACAAAGTTTTTCAAATCAGTCCCGGGGCCTTCTCCTGCAACTGTGCGAGTGCTAGGGATGTCCACCTGAGGGCGCTGTAACAGAGGACAGTGAAACACAACAGTTCAGCAGTTTATCACAGCCACACTTGCACACACACAGATGTCTCTATATCTAAATGCAAAGAATGAGTAAAGGCAGAGGAGCTGGAGACATCAGAAACTTTTAGAATTATAAGTTTCAATAGTAGCGTTAACTTTTTGAACTTATTGCAGCTGTAAACATGCTATCATGTGTTTGTTTTACATGCTTTGTTCTTCAGGAAAACTTAGTGCTGACTGTTAAATGACAGTTAACAGGTCTGTCCAGATTTCAGCAGCAAGAGACGTTGTGATGACTCAGTCTGTTCCTTTATCACAGACAAATGCAGACTCTAAATGATTAGATTTAATGTTATATTATGTAGTGAGCGTATTACTTTTTCACTTTTTAAGGTTCTTTTAACATTTTCTACTGGTTTACCACTGAACCTATAATGTAGTGCTGCTGGAGTTCACACACACAGATGTCTCTATATCTATATTCCTGTTGTTATATTTAACAACCAAACAGAGCTCCTGAAGCATCTCACCTCCTCATTGGTAGAACTTAATCTCTGTGTCCACACTATCGAAAAACAAGTCTCCCAGTTCTTCTCCTGGTATCTCCCCACTCAGCATGGCTGAAATGTCGCTCAGACACTGCGACTCCAGCTCTCTGAGAATCTCATAGGTAGCTAAACCCTGCCACAGAGAGAAAAATGACAACAGATATCTCAGAACAACAGTAACACCTGGGTTAAATAGTATTTGCATCTTGTTTAACCCGCTTAAACAGTGCAGTTTACTCAACTACATATTAAACCACAGTCAGGCCTCTATATGTAATCTATGTATGTGCATTTACAAGAATCCTGATCCCACTCTTGGGCTTTTGAAGGTCTGTTTCAACCAGACGTCTGTGGCGGGAGACAGAGGCTTAATGACAGCAGTTGCACACCTGCTATCACACACCTCCATTTCCTCTACGGGATAATCTGGGTTTCTACACACTCATGCCACTGCACCAAAACAGCAGCAAGAGATGTGTCCCAACTCCATACTACACACTCATAATATACAAGTACTCAAGTCCTTTGGACAAACAGGAAATGATGCAGCACAACCAAAATACATCAACCTTAGGTGACTCTGAAATGTCACTGCCAACTAAACTTGAATAACAGAAAGTGAAATACATGCGATGCGGACGAAAGCGCCACAAAAAGTAAGAGGACCCTGATTTGTTATTGTTTGTACGGTTTCATGCAAACTGTTTTATGCAAACCTTTAGGGCAACACAGAAAAGTCCTTTAAGTGCTTGGGATGAAATTGTGACAGAGTTTGCACGTCAATCCCAGGCAAGCTTAAGCCCCACAAAAAGCTAGTAAGTAGACACCATTTGTCAGACTGCGTATTCCTCAGTCAAGGATGAACTTTCTCATGTTGTTTCATCATTTTCAACAATAAATGTGTCAGTCTTGTGGTATGACTAGTAGCTCCAGGTAGCTAATCTTAGAAAACTGTGGGTAGATATTGCTGTAACCAATATTAATAACTTAAGCTACTGACTTAATTTCACTTCATTAATTGTTGTTGTGGAGAAATTGCTGAAGTCAAAGGTCAAGTGGTGAGGTCAGGAAGGAAGAAAGTGTTCAGGAGTCTCTGATGTCTTGTGCTGTATTATTTATTGACGCTTGATCAAGGAGAATTAGAGACACTCTCATGGTGCATCAGAAGTGCCTGAGTCGCTCTCACATTCTGCCCAACTCATGCTGGTGGATAGACTTTAAACCTCAAGATAACAGCACAAACACTATACGCCCCGAATTAGGTAAAAGAGAATGTTTTTACCAAGAACTGTGTCATTGTCAACGTATTCTAGTCTGGAGACACAGATGTCTGTTTATGCAGATTGAAATGTCCACGACAAGCTATCTATTATTTCCAAGAAGGCAGCAATAGGTCTCTTCGACCCTGGCCCCCACAGTGTTGAGATAGACTGGCACCTACTGTTCTCAACCAAAGCCAAACAATTAATGCTACCGAGGACCTCATGGCCCACACGTGACCTTGTGTAACCTAAAGATAGAAAATTCCATAACACTTGTGGTAGTGTTACAATATGTCTTAATATCTACCCACTTACTTATGTAATTGTCACTTGTGGCCACTTTAGCTGCTGTTCAACATAGGCCCAACTTTCATGTTTTACTTCTTGTCTATCCATTTCCTTTTTGAATTGCACTGCAGGAGAACAGTGAACATCAACAGCCTGTTCAAAAAGGAAACATACCCAGTATGAATACTGACTGAGGATATTTATGTTTTTCACTTTACAGTGTGAATGCACCTCATTATCAAAAACCTGCTTTGAATTTGTATGTAGTATGAAACTGGGACTTTATTAACTACATCAGATTCTATCTCAGCTAATACATAATTAAAAAAACACAAGTCATCTCAGACAGGATAGTCTGGCTTTAACGTCACTTTGTTTTGAAGCACTAATACCTCCCACATTCTCATGTTAATCTCTAGTTGCGCAGAGTAGTCATGATTAAAACCTGCTCTTTGGCTTTGAATGTGTACTTGTAGCCTGTTTATGTTTAGTCTACACTCACGCCATGTGTCTTGTCTGCACTAACTGTGAGGTCCTGTTGTGTTTTGCTCTGCATTGGGAGTGTCAGTCCTGAGCTGTACGACTCGCCTATAATTTATCTGACCGAGTTCACCTCTCAATAAAATTGTGGATGTATAAATGATATAAAAGTGAACTTCCAGCTCTGCCAGGGATCTGTGCAGGAATATCATTGACCTAGTCATTGACCCTGTCGTCTATCAGTGCCCACCGGGTTGGTCTCCATGGTGATAAGCGCCTCCTGGTGGGCCTTGTACAGGTCATGTCTGCGGTCCACCTGGCTCTGAAAGCGAGGCTGCTTCCTGACAGGGTCTTCTGGGCCAAACTGTGGAGAGACCACCCTCGGTACTGGGGTGGAACAGTCCGAGAAGACAAAAGGCTTGAATACAGACCTACCAGGGTACAGGATGGGGTGGGTCGACAGGGAGAGGAACAGGAAAGAAAAAAAATGCAGACTTAGAAAATCCCATCGACCCAAAGTGGAGACAGAATGCAAGAAAAGTTCAGGAGGGAAAGAAAGAATCAACATCGCACTACAGAACCTACCACACACCAGGAATGCATCTGATATAACATTAAGTGTTGTTTCACCAGTGTCCCACTGGTTGAGTAACATGTTTTCAGTCCCACACATTGAAAATGTCCAACTTTTAAATATATCCTAAATTGAGGTAGCATGAAACACGTTTTGGACCATGTAAAACATATATAGGTAGTACTGTTTTTTACGTGTCCTGGAAAGAAATATGTAATTTAGTGCTAACTACAGCCTTATTACATAATAACATAAACCTATTTTTATGTTCAGCTTAGCTAGCTTAGCATTGGGAATTACTTGGAAATACATCACATAATCTCTCTCTATTTTCTCTCACATTAGTACAAATGTACATGATCTTTAGTCAAAAAAGTACCATGAAAATTATTTAGAAATTGTTACGAATGTATGGCCATCTTCCCTGATTTCGGTAGTTTTTCTATCACACTTGGAAATGGAAGGGGTTCCAATCCACAATTATGTCACTAGGAGTCACTAAATCGCACACCCTGATCAATTAAATTATGATTATAATCTAAAGGAATACTTAGTTTAGGTTAGGGTCATACCTCGAGGGGTCTGGGGTGGCAGTGAAGAAGTGGATGCAGGGCAGGCTGGTGTCTCTGGGCAGGATAGACACCATGCTGCCTGTGGTGCAGAAACCTCCAGAATCCATGCAGATGCCACTCGGCTTGTTCCTCAGAATGGACATCATCACCTCTGCCGTCATTGAGCCTGGGACCAGAGACAGCACAGAGGAGCAACAGAGCAGATGAGGTGATTAGTTACAGTGTTCTCAGTGTGATATCCAAAGGAATTCTGGGAAAAGTAGCAGTGGCCCATCCTCACCATCATGTTGCTTGGAGTAGCTCTGTGCCTCCCTTGTAGCGTTTTTTGGCAAGCTCCATCCTAGCAGGTGGGTTCTCGGGGCTGAACACCTCAGAGAAGTTGAACTCTCCTTCACCATCCCACCAGCCCTGAGCCTGAGCCATGCTCCGTAGCTCTGGGTGCTCTGCTGAGACCTCAGTACCAATGGTCAGCTGGTTGGAGATGTTCTTCACGCCCTCTGAGAACAGAAATTGGCTGTTAACACGTGAAGACCCCTGGCCAAACCGTTTTTTCTTCCTCAAAGGTGTTTGGGAGCGTGGCATGGTTGCAATTTTCATCCCATTACCCCAAAATGTGCTGTCACAAGGAAATGTCTCATTTGTGTTGTATCTGAATACACACTGAGCAGAGCAGCTTGCAAGGTTGATCTCCACTTGTCAGACTGATCCAAACCTGATGAATGGGCATCTCTTCACCACAATTTCAGGATTCCCTGAATTATATGACACATCTCTATAAGCTGTGGTCTCATGCTGGAGAACGAAGAATGAACAAAGAGATCTGAATGGGCTTTATTTACTTTGTAGTTTAGCATCCCACATTAAAGAGCAATTATGAGTCATGCAAGTATTTCAACATTTCATATGGATTTTCAGCATTCTTGTGTGGTGTAGTGCTGATTTGCTCTTTAAGGCTGATTTAGCAGCTGAGCACTCAATACATAACTAGCATAACTTTAAATCTGGTTTGGCTAGATACCTTTCAGTGTAGCTTTAGAGATGGTCTACTGGTCAGCTGATGTTAGCATGTAGCTCAAAGCATCGCTACGTACAGTCTCACAGAGGAGCCAAGAGGTGTCCAAAATCACCCCCTTGTTAACTCGTTCACTACTCCCTATACAGTAGACAGTCAACAGTTTACTGCACAGTAAAGGGTCCTGTAAACAGTCCTGTATCACCATCAGCACTCACTTACCGGTCATTTTTGAGTCTATAAAATGTGGTGAATGTGGTGTGGAGGTTTTAGCAAAAAGTAGTGTACATGCCTTTTCATATTCGATTATGTCATTTTTAAGAGCACTAAATAATAGATACATTTACATACTCAGAGTGGGACACTCAACGGTTGGCAGTAAAAAGGTGATTTCAGACAAAGCCACTATCTTGTTAAAAAGGTATCTTGCACTATAGTTTTTATCTTACATAAACAGGTGTGAACAATGCATTTACTGGGTCTATTTTTAGTCTCAGGTTAATACATATCTACCGTCTTTGGTGTCTTATTTGGATGGGGAACAAAAATTACCCCCTTCAAAGCCAATCTCGAGCTGAATTCTGCAGATACAAAGAGGGATTTGATCTAATCACTGACCTATCTCACTCAGTGTTTCAGCTCTCAGTTGTAAATTGTTATTCTGTATTCTTAGTTACTTTGTAGATTTTGGTCATATACTGTAATTCTATTTTTTGATAGAACTTTTTTTTTTGTTTTTTGTCTACACTGCATATGTAACACCTATTACATTGCACTTCTGTCCGGAAGAAATATCCCTCCTTAGTTGCTCCTCCTGAGATGTTATTTTTTCAATAGCTAAATTGGTATGGCAATAATAAAGGGTTTCATTATGCTGTAAAGACTGCAAAAGCCTCTAAAGGAAATTGTGTGAATTTGGTTTTTATAAATAAACCTGACCTTACAGTAAGAGATGATACTGCATACAAAGTACCGATATCAAATAACACACGGTCTAGTTAGATTTGGTATTTGGCTTATTATTTAAAATGAACCTCATAATTAACCTGAACAAATTGTTAGTGACATTAAAGGGGTACACACACACACACATACACACAATGCTACAGCTTCATTTTAGCACAGTCGGGTGAAAACTGAAGTTTGTATTTTGTTTAACGTGAGCATCCTCACCCGTGATCTTCTGCGCCACCCACAGCCTTCCGGCGGTTTCCAGTACCCAAGCCTCGTTGCGGTCCACCAGGAGGAAGGTGTTGTGGTAGCTGAAGGGCTCAGGGTCCTCCCTGCACTGCCCCCCCTGGCCATGCTGCTCCAGGAGGTCAGTGATCACTGTCAACGCCGCCCAGGCACTGTCCCCACGCTCCAACGCCAATCTGACGATGAAAAGTCATGCAATGTTAATAAGTGATTTATTAACGGGAACGTTTATTGTTATGTAATTGATTCATTGATTGCGCTAATTAACCATGAAAACCAGTTGAGTTGTTTGATGTTTACACGGCTCTCTGACAAGTGTTTCTGAGGAAATGCAACTGCAGTGCTACACGCCAATAGTACTTACTACGCCTGTCATAACATGCTTGTGACAATCTACACACCCTTTTGATCAAAGCCTCAGAGGATTAAGTTAATACTTGTACTGAATATCCGATATCCAAACTGTACTTATTGAGGATGCAATAGTTGCTCCCATCAGCTCTGAAGATTAATTTCTCTTTATTGCTGAAATTTGCTAAGCTGTTTATTATCCAAATGGATTGGTTTAGTATCAAAAGGCTCACCGGACGAGGTCCATGCCCAGCAGAGCCTCTCCTGGAGTGACAGGCTCCCTGGTCCAGACAGCCTCATTCCCAATACAGACCCCCTGGTCATTGGCCCCCATTTCAGCGCCCCACATCCAGGCAGGCTTGCTGAGGATGACAGCGTGAGTCTGCTCCACCTGAGGGATCTGGATGTATGTGCACTGCAGACAAATATGAGACATTAAAATTGTGTAAAATCAGTTATGTGTCTGGTGCAGACATGCAAAGTTGGCACACTCGTAATGGGCAGGAAACTGCATTAATCCCCAGGATATATAAAGCTCAACACTCAATGCTTGTCAGCGCAAAGCCACTTTCCACATCACTGACACTCAAAGAGAAAAATGGCATTCCCTTGCACAGATATGGATCTTATCACTTGCTGCTTGGCACAGGCCTTTCCAAGACATATCAATGCACCTGTTACTTTCCCTCAGACTAGAAATGAAAGAGGGAGATAGAAGAGTGCTTCTGCATTTTAACAACAGATATTTTCAACATTGCACACAACAGAGTTTGTGTGCAATAGTTGGGTCACAGCTGCATGAGTTTAAAGGGCTGGTTCATCCCAAATTGCACACATCTTTTTTGTTTGATTTAACCTGCCCAGGTTTGAATAAATCTACCTGTGTGGATGATGTTTAGTTGGCGATACTAAAAGCAAAAGCTAATCTAACAGCAACATCTCTTTCAGAGACAGCATCCCTGTTACTTTAAAAAAGCAACTTTTCATCAGGTACCACTATACTGATACACTGTCACCATGTCAGGTGATGCCAGAATACTCGCCCTGTTCTATTTATGGCAACAGGTTGCAGGTTTACTCTTTAACTCTGCAAGTTGTCAACAGTTTACATAGAGACTATTTCTTGTGTAAAAATAGTTCTACTCAAACTTGTTTACAGCAAAGACTGTGTGTTTTCCAGAGTGACTTTTTCTCATTTCATAATTGTCTGTTTTTAATGGAACAAACATAACATCATGCACCTCCACTGTGTTTAGGTGAAGGCAGAAATCTCAGAAGCAGACAAATAAAACAAGAACTGTACGGCTGAGAGGTGAAAAGGTGAGTTAAAACTTTCACTTCCTTTAAACATTAACAGGGAAGTGTGTTTGTCTAACACAAGTCCACGTGTAAATGATTTACCACTCAGTAGGCCTGCTTTGTGCAGACGGCCTTATTGTGAATATATTAAAACTGAGCAAATGCATGATTTGAATTTTTTTTTATTCTTGATTTATTGCAATCCACCAGACTGCTGTCAGTCAGCTGCACCAGCAGCGGCAGTGGTGATGGTGGACTGTAAGAGTCCAGGGCGGCTTTACCTCCAGCATGGAGCCTGGAGGGTGAGATGCTGCGGGGTAGTGGGCCACCTCCTGCACCTCATCCCGGGGACGGTCGGAGTTCTTCCCAAAAATCACATGGTCATCGCGAGAGCCGGGGGGCAAGGAGACAAAACAATCACATGACATGGGAGCCTCTGCCATCCTGCAACGAGGAAGAAGAACAACTAAATGAAAGACGGGTGGGAAACTAAAATCAGATTTCAAACTAATCACAAGAGTCTGACAATGTGTTTGACATCCAGCACAAGTGAGCCCACACCCTCTCTGACCATAATGTGCATGTGTGGAGTGAAGAGGAGAGAAGTCTCCTTCCATTCCCCCACCCAGCCGCTTTTTTTCAGCGCAGAAAAGTCAGGATTAAGCCGGTGCACTGCCCATCCCTTTCACACAGGGATTAGGAGGCAGTCTTGTGCAGGAACACTTTATTGACTGTAATCTTCACAAATCCGACCGCCACGTTGCTCCATTATCGCCCTCGCCTCGCTGTTTTGGGGGGGGGGGGCGACCATGAATCGGCTTTCAGTCCGGAAATCATATCGCCCCCCACCCCTCCACAAAAAAAAAAAAAAGAGTGCGCCGATGATCGCGGATGTGTGTGTGTGCGGAGCTCGGTGTGAGATCAGTGTTTGTTCACAGACATAAGGCCCGACGGAGCTCGCTGTCACTCCCCGTGTCTTTCCGGAGAGGCGACGCGCCTGTCGCTTCGTGTCATCCCGCCCTTATCGTGGGGCTGTTGGAGCAAAAAAGGGCGAACTTCGGGGCTAACACTCTGCAAACTAGAGCTAGTGTGCGAATGCCGCTGTAGAAAAAGATGTTTACCTTTTTGGTTTTTGTTTGTGTTTTAGTCAGTGGCGAGAGCGGATCGGCCGGCTGCGAGAAGGCAGGTTTGTAGATACCGGGTCACGTGACCGAGAAATCCAAAGGTATGTACTTAAAGGTCTCGTCTCGTCTGGCCACAAGCACAGCTCACCGTCTCACACAGGCGTCCGGTCCACACCTGTGAAAAGCTGCACAGCGGGCCTGAGTGATGATGTAGCTCTTCATCATGAGTCTGCCTCCTCTTCACTGCAAAAAAACAAACAAAAAAAAAAACAAAAAAAAAAACACACACCCACACTCAATCCAGTGTTATTACTAAGAAGTTAACCATAAATATAAAAATCTTTATTTGGCTTTATTTCAACACCTCCGTGCACTGTATATAAAAAAAATGAGAGCGTATAAAACTGTAATTATATGCAAATTATTTGTTTCGCCATAGTCGCTGATTATCAGCTTCGCTCAAACTCATGAGTTCATGTCTGTGTGACTCAAAATGATGAGCTGGACAAACGTCTTACCTGGCATTCACTAAAGTAAACAAGCGAACATTTTCATAAGAAACGCTGCTAAAACAGCCCGAGCTGAAGACGCTCTGCTCTCACCTTTTACACGTCACTGTGCTCGTTGCGTGACGTGTTCTGTAGGTCTGGAGTGAACCTTCAAGAGTTTGAAAAATAAACAAATAAATCAGTACCCTCATGATGTCGGGGTTATGATCGTATGGTGTTGCATTATGGGAAATGTAGGATCCCGTGTTTAAGGAGCTTGACTCACACTAAAGTCTAGAATATGTCTCTGCTTCTTCAGTTTGGACCATTCTTTTTTAAAAACCTGTCTCTTCAGAGGAAGCAAAACCACTAAATTACTGGACTTATAATTTCTCTTTTCCATTCATTTATGGGTCAGTATTCAGGTGTATAAGTTTGGCATGTGAATGCTGGTACCTATCTCTGTCTTACTAAATAACATTTTATTCATTCTTTTTTATACTTATACCTTATCAAAGGACCACTGAGTTGGATTTAGTGGCATCAAGAGGTGAGGTTGAAGTTTCCCAGCAGCTGAACACTGCTCGACTCACCAAACCCTTCCAAGCAGTAAACACTAGGCAATGATTCAACATGGTGGAGCTCTCTGTAGTATATAAAAGGTTCATTATAAGATGACAAACAAATTGTGATCATTTTTAGGACATTATATTCTAATTAAGACATACTTCTGAATGTTATATTCCATTTTTACTAATAGTCCCCTTCATGTTACACAGCATGAGCACACACACTTCATGTAGTAGCAATGATAATCCTTTAATTTAGAGAATCAAATGCAGGAGTCAACAGGAATGCCCCAGCAGTTCATCTGGTTGAGCTTGTATGATCTATATATATCTGGCTTACTGTAGTTCTCTGCAACAGAGTTCAATTCCGGCCTCTCTCCTTTACCTTTGCTGTATCTCTTCAGCTGTCACTGTCTAAATAAAGCAAAAACACAAAAAAGTATGAGCTAACAGTCCATCGTAGAGTCTTATTCAGCAAACTTAAAGGACAAAGCAAGTGAGTGATTTATAACCAGGCAACAGTTCTTTAAATGGCTTGCAGGTGATTTGCAAAGCATTAGCAAAAAGCCATTAGCTGCCATTAATAAAGCCCTCAGTGTGGGGCTCCGGTAGCTCACCCCACCTCAACTATTCAGTTTCCTTGAGGGAGTCATCCCAAAGGGATCAATAAAGTGCAGCCTAGGTCTAAGTCTCAGACCATGTATCAAAGCTGTGTCCTTTCAGCAGTGACCCAGATTTGGGTTAGGGCTTCTTATCTCTCTCCACTGCTTTTCTGTCTCTCTTTCTGTACTGTCACTACCACATAAATAGTAACTATTTTATCATGTTGTGTAATTAAATCTATCACAAGGCATCAAATGTAAATGGCAAATTCTCCAAGATGGCACCACATGGGTGGCAGCCATTACAGCAGCATGGACCTTTCTGTGTTTTTTGATGTAATGAAGCACTTTTCACTGTTATATTACACTATGTATGTACATACATACATACATACATACATACATACAGCTTGATATATTTCATTTAAATCACACTATGCTGTGTAATCATTTTTTTCCTTTGCAGATATATTTATTTACAATTTGTATGCAAATTTGTTTGCAATTGTCCCCCTGCTGTATTCTTTGTAAAATCTCAAACATGTTTTTGTGGCAATATTTCCATTTTATATACACCATAGTGTATTCAATGACCTGTTCAATCATTTATGTGAAATGATCCATCATATCTGTATATGAAAGGTGTATACATAACCTTATTTTATTTTATTATTTTATTTTCTCTTCTTCTAGTATATCTAGTATTTTTTTTAGTATTTTTTTATTTTTATTTATACATTTATTTTATAATATAATAACTGTATTAAATAAATGTATTTTACATTTACTAAAGTGTCTTGTCTTTTCTGAGGAGTCACAATTTTTTTTTTTTTTTGGCACTGCTTTTTACCAGTACTCTGCATCACATGTTGGTTAATCAGTGTAATTAAAGTTGGGCGAATTCCTGTGTGTCAGTAGGTTTATCGAGTGGGTGTCTCCCATCACTGGCACTTCCTGTCTGTGGCGTTCCAGACACACACACACATATTTCTAGCACCTTCCACCTGCTTGTTGCGGATACATTTGTTTGAATTTAAGAGCAGTGAAATTTTTTTTTAAAAGTGCCCTGGCTACTCTGGATGATGAACAGAAAATGTAATGGAAAAGCAAAAGAAGTTCATCATTAAATTTCCCGTTTGCAGACCTCTGAATTTCTGCTCACGCCTCCAATTTATTCATCTTCAATAATTAAAATACAGCTGGTGCTGTGCTCTTTGCTTGCAATTTTACACATGAATCTTTATGTTTCCTTCTCATGTTAGAGCCAGAAAATGGTGCCATAAGGTATAAACAGGTTTACAGTTGTTGTGAGGCAACTGTAGAATTAGCATTGGTATTAAACTGTGAAGTTTAATACCAAATGTTTGGTTTGTCTGTTCAGGGCTACTGTTCAACATGGAAGAGCCCATAAAAATGATGTAAAAAGGTTCATTCTAAGGCAACAAAAACTAAAAACATATTTATGAATAATATATTCATTTTTTGCCAATAGATCTCACTCACTGGAGCTTTAAAGCTGCATTGATCAATATTTTTTTTTAGATTAACACATCTGACATATAATGTAAAAGTTGGTGCTTGAAGTGTCAAAATTACAAATAATTATTACCCAAATTTGTAGTTCCCCACAGCTCCCACTGCTTCCATTTTATTTCTAAAAGGCTGTTTTGGGGAGCTACAGCAGATGGTAGTATGCCAATTCTTGCATTTCTCTTATCCCCACTCCCACTTCCCTCCCTCAGATTCATTAAAAATCTGGTGGTTAAATATTCTTTAAAAAATTGGGGACAATTTAGGAAGTATTATGGAGTCCCATAGCATCAAACCATCTTTTTAAACCATGCCAACCTGCCAGGATTCTGTTTTTTATGAATGGCACAGGAAGGGTATCATGCTGTAAAGACCTATTCATAGCCAACAGCTGGCGTCTTTTGACCAGCTAAGTAAAAAATTCAGTCTTCCTAAGTCGTTTCACTTTTTCAGATATCTTCAAGCAAGGCATTTTGTTCTTTCTTATGTATCTGGCCCTTTAATATCGACCATTGTTGATAGTCCTCCCTGTAAATCCACTTCACGAAAAGTTCATTTCAGCTGTTTATAACATGGTCTTGGATCTTCACAGAGAGGCTTAGAATAGCAAAGAAAGGAAGACTTGGATCTCTCTTTATCAGAAGACACTTGGACTTCCATACTTAAACTGGTTAACTCAACTTCCCTCTGTGCACATCACAGCTTAATTCAGTTCAAAGTGTTGCACAGGGCTCATATTTCAAAAGCAAAACCATCCTCTATGTACCCTGATATTAGCCGACATTGCATCAAATGGAGCTTTGCTGAGGCTTCTCTCAACCACATGTACTGGTCCAACTATTGGAGGTGTTAGGCATCAGGTTGGAACCAAGCCTGCTGATTGCTCTTTTTGGGCTCATGGAGGCAGAGGTACTCCACCTCTGCCTCCATGAGCCCAAAAAGAGCAATCATTGCATGCTTAGTTAGCTACTAAATCATATTTTCTGTTAATTTGGGTCAACCAGTTGTTTGAAATATAATAATAAATGATAATGTAATAAATAAAAATCACAGTCATAAAAGTGAACAGTGAGACAACATGGAGTCAAACTAATAACCTGTGCTAATAATAGGTTGTTGGGGATGTGTAAACCTGCCCGGCTGCATTGCAGTGATGGAAAACATTCTCAGTAATGTCATTTCCAACGTATGAACGAGTCTGGTGTCGTGTCAGTAACAACGCCTCATCAATATGCATGTCAATGGGCATCATTCTTAAAACTGACTCATGTTGCGTCTGTCAAGTTTTGGTTATGCAATCACTTTTCAGCAGTAGTAAGATAACAGTTCACACGCACACCGAGTGCATAGGAAACAAAGAGTGCCAGCCTAGCTGCCAAATGTTCAACTAATGGTTGTGTTTTGAGATCCAGCACCTGGACCCTATCGGCGTTCAGTTATGCCCAGATTTGTAGGAGGTGTTGAGTTATTTTTTGAAGCAACTTGGCGGTGAGGGGTGTTCACTCGTGGCTCACTAGGAATGCTGAAGGCAACAGGACAGAATTCTTGAGAGATTTCTGAGGAGACAACCTGTTACCTGAACAGCACTCGGCTACTTCCACACCCTCTCTGGCCTTTCATCTCCTGGAGCGTGCTGACAAGCACCGCACATCCTGTCTGCCCTTACACACAAACAGTAAAAACACCATGAGAGGTAAACACACACCTGAGCCAAAGGCAGACACACCCAAGAGAGACCTCGCACACATGTACAGTACACACACACACACACACACGCTCAGGCACAGAAACAAGCACAGGCAGAAGCTTGAAACTGAACGGACAAAATGAAAAACAAACCTTGTAAATAGTTAACAACAAACAGAAGCATTAAACCATGAAGCTATGAAAAGTCAATTCAAATGCAGATTTAATAGGGTAAAGTCCCGAACAAGAATGGCGAGTAGAGTTTTCTGGGGCCTTTTTTTTGTCCTGTAAAAACATTTTCTTTAATATTTAACATCAGTTCCAGTGTAGCTAAATGATAGGACCAAAAAACTGGAAAATAGTGTATAAAATGATGCCTGTCTGTGTCTGTCCTTACTCAAGTGGGTGCAAATAAGCTGGTGCAAACCACACAAGTTCAAAGATTTCATCAACTTATCAACACTGTGTCTCGGCTCAGTGATGTACTTTCAGTTGCGTGGACAAGAGATCTGCCATTCAGCTTGCTTGGTGAACACACATATCGACACACACCGAAGACACACACACAGATACACACACAGTGCTAAGCCAAAGACCTCTCTATAGAGCCACGCAGGCGTCGTGGCCCACTTTGTAAGACCTGCCATGTGAAGCTGAGGGCCGGCCGGAGGAAGATGAGGGGTGTTAAGGGACGGAAACAGCTGGTGAGAAGCCCAGAGGATATTAATCTGAAGGGGGAGACAGGATGGCAGGAGAGGCTGTCTAATAAAGCATGGTATTACTGCTGCAAAGGTGTGTGTGTGTGTAAGTGTCTGTCTGTCTTCCTGGAGGATTACTGGTGAGCTTGAAAAAATGTTGGGTGTCTGTGTCCATCTGGCTACTACAGACTTTATGCTCTGAATTTTAAACATTCCCACATCTTACAACAAATCTGAGGACATTTTCGGGTTGAGTGCTCTGTTTATAGCTGTTAGGAAATCTATGATCATCTCCAGTTCATCCGATAAATCCAGCAAGGCACATTTCAAGTTTTACAACCCTTCACACACACAAAAATAAGGGTTTTTGAAAATTAGATAAAATAAAGCGATCCAAATTTTCTCTGAGCAATTAAAGTTCCGGTTAAATGGCAGAGGTGGAAGATGGGAGGGGAGGCTGGGCGGCATCAGTCGCACAGACAGTAATGACGGCGCCACTGCTGTTTAACAATCAAAGATGGGAGGCGGGGGCTCACAAGGAAGTCTCTCCTCGAAAAATACAGGTGTTTGGTACAATCAAAGCGCAGCTTGCAGAAATGACTGGGTTTGAAGTTGAAAGGGGAGGCAGGAGGAGAGGGGGGCCGTTGTGGTGAGTGAGTGCCTGTATGAGAAAAAAAAAAGTGACTCAGAAGACAACTGTGGGCCGGTCTCTCCTCCGGGATTTTGAATAATTAACAAGGATAAGGAAGTTGACTACTAGGTGCTTACTGTTTACTTTGTTTGGATTTTTTTCTGCCTCTAGAGGGGAAGTGAGGCTTTAGGCGGCCTAGCTCTCTGGAGGCTGGCGTGTTGGCAGGAGGATTTGTCTGGGACACCGGTATGGTTCCCGTGGGACTAGAGGCAAGTCAAACCAGCCAAAGGCCAGTGAATCAGAATCAGGACCAACTTTATATGGTGGGAATCTTGTATCCAAAACACATTTCCTTGAAGGAGAGCCCCAAGTTGTACACACAGAAATACAATCACACACAAACTGTGAGGTCGAGAGTTCAGATTTATAGATATGTCTCACGTAAACCATTTTGGCCTTCAGGGGAAACAAAGGAAAATCTTCAAAAACTTGTTCCTGACTAATTACTGTAATTACAAACACAATAGAAAATGACAAATGATAAAGTACATTTAGGGTGTGTAGGACAGTTCCAGTAATAAAAATGCTATTCTTTCACTATTCTATTGCTTTCCTGATTTATGGGCATTTAATAATCATTTGCATCTCATTTGCATCTGGAAAGACACTTGCTGAAAGGCCGCTGAGACTCTGACGTCACCTGAATCTGCCAATAGCCGATTAGCTTAGCTTAGCATGACGACCTGAAACGGGGAAACACAGTTAGTTATCTCTCTCCAATGGTAACTAAAAGTACCAGCATCTCTGAAACTAAATGCCTAACACATTATATCCTGCACGCTTACAATTGACTGATTGTGGGTGCTATGTGCTGAATTTCTTCTTAGCTAGTCACAGTGACTTCCTTCTTTATTTTTTGATTAAACTAAACAAATAAGATACACCATGTTCATTGGTAGACAGTGTTTGCTACCGCTGGATAGAACCAGCTAGCTGTTTCCAGTCATCATGCTAAGCTAATTGGTTGCAGTGTCATATTTAGTGAGTGCCATTGATTTTCTCATCTCTCAGCATACTATTTCGTAAAATGTTGAACTAAAAGTTAATTCTTGATCTTGGAAACAGTAGCCCATCCATCCATTATCTGTAACTGCTAATCCCCAACCTCCTCAATCCTTATGCTGGACTTCGCAATTAAAATGAAATTCCAAAAAGAGGTTTCTGGTCTAGAGCAGCTGCTCAAACAAGAGTAAAGCTATAAATAATCTACGACAAAGTG
This sequence comes from Nibea albiflora, assembly GCA_014281875.1. NCBI lineage: Eukaryota > Metazoa > Chordata > Actinopteri > Sciaenidae > Nibea > Nibea albiflora. The sequence goes on from CM024789.1 coordinate 25,918,496, forward strand.
GCTCCACAAGCATATATGAAGTTTACAGCAGTTTGACTGTACACCCTCGATAATTTCCTCACGGTACAGTACTGTTTAAAGCATTTATGACTGACTGACAAAACTAAGCTAACATGTAAAAGGTCAAATGGGTTGCAGATATATTTATAGATGTTACTTCACCGCATTGAAATTCACAGGGATCTTGCTGGATTGAAAACAAAAGTAAATGTCAGTACTTCAGAAAAAGCCTCCTTGCAAGAGTGTTTAAAGAACCACAAACATTTTCATGTACACACAGCATAAATTCTTATACCAAAAAAATATGTAAGCAGTAACAGGCATAAAAACTGTCAAACAAGCTATCTAAACACATTTAAATCATTAGGAGAATTTGTAAGCCCCTGCTTGAAATTGCACTGTAATTAAATGTTATTAAGCAGTCTCTTTCTGATTGTGCTGCATTGTATTCATGAGGAAATATGCTTGACTATTTAAAGGCGTCGGTAAACAACATTTAGACGTGGTGTGTGGTCTTCATTTCAGTGGCCTGATCTCCTCTGTGTGTACAGGTACATTATACTGAAACATATGAGATACTGAGACATTATACTCATTTCAGTTTTACATGCAACAAATGTTTCAAAGCACGTTTAAATGTTCTATCCTTGCAGTTATTTCAGAATGATATTTGATGTCTTACTCTAAGTAACACATCTAAGTCAAGTATTGTGTACATGGAAATGGCATTTCCTGATTAGCGAGTTCACTCTTCATGGCTGGAAGGTGTGTATAAATCTGTCAACACATAAGCTCAATCAAGATTTTGTCAATATTTGCTGATGGCCCTGGGATTTCCATTATGTGACCATCATGTAATCAGTTCAAACTCAGCATTTGTAAAATGCTGCTTCAGAGAAAGAGAAGCAGAGGGGGTAGGAAGTCACTTCCCGCCGGCCTGTCTGTGGTCTGTGTTTGTCAGTTGATTTGAAGCTGCTCCACCAACATGCTGTGACAGGAAAGGAATTAACTCAGCGAGGAGACAAAATAAAAGAAAAAGGCCTCAAAGGAAGATGATGTTAAAAACTATTAAATGTGTGATGCACATTCAAAACCACAGCAGTCCATTAAACTCTGACATATTACACGACTCGCAGGTTTGGAGAAATTCAACGTTTGGCACACACTAAAAGCCTTTTGTAGCCGTTCAGTCGTCATATTAAGCACAGGTCATAAAATGTGAGATACTGTTTCTTTGAATGGTTTCATGAGCAGAACTGCTGTCTGTTTTCTGCAAAGTAAGATCTCAAAGATTTGTGTATTGTGTGTGCGTGTTTTGGTCCAAGCCAAACCACCTCTCAGGAGTGTCCGCAATCAAAGGATTTCCAGGTCTCAACTATCTGATTCACAGGCTGCAGTCACTGCACTGACCAGGTTACTGCACCAGAGCTGTACAGTGTGAAAGAGTTCATCTGAATTTTGGTACATCACCGTAACCATCACAAAGTGTGACGATGATGTACCAAGTTTGTTTTATACTCATGTTAAATAGTTTGTAGTTTTGAAAGAAGAGTGCCGTGGAAATAAATAAAATGGTTATGAATGTATCATTAAATTCACTAATAAACATCATCTCTTCATTTTAATTTGGAATAATAAAAAATAAAATCTGACAAATAAGACGAGGAGGTGGACTTGATCAAACTGTTGTTTAAAGGCCATTAACATTCATTCTAACAAGTTGTAATAATTCAACTAAATATTCATGATATTTATCTGGATGTACAGCCACACATTTCCAGCTGACACAGAGCAGTGGTTCAGTTCTTACGTACATGTCATGACCTCAGAGGTGTTTCTGTTTAAAGACCCTACTTTTTTAATTAACATGGTGTTCTTTTGAGCTTTTTGCTGTTGTATTGTTGACAGTGGTGAAAGAAGAATTCATGATAATGTAGTCAAGTAAAAACAGAAATACCAATCTGTAAAAATCTGTATAAATCCTACATTGTAGATTTTCTTCAATAAGAGTACTGAAGTTTTAAGTATCAAAGGTAAAAACACCCATCATGCAGAATGATCATTTAAGTGGTAGATTCATGTTGTAGTTTGTCAATGAACAGTTTCATTTACTGTTACTTTAATCTATAATAATGCATTACTGCATATGTGAGTTCACATGTTTTGTCTGTGATCTCCAAAGTTCTGTCAAACAAATGTAGCGAAAGAAAAAGCATGACATTTCCCCAAAGAGCTGTGGAGTATAAAGTACATAAAGTACCTCGAAACTGTACATAAGTAGAGTATTTATAGTGTAGTAACTGTTTCTGACTGCTCATCTTAGACTTCCTATGAATATACAACAGGATCGCACATATCTGCACTGAAGAATTAACCTTGGAACAAAGTATTTAGAATCTCATCTCACTCTAAAAAAGAGGTTAACAAACAAACAGACATGATCGTAGTAGCAGCCTAAGTGTGGGACCGCTTTGGACAGGTAACCTCAGGCCGTCCCACTGATCCCCGTGTTTTCCCAAAGCGAGCCGTTTCCTCACCTCCAGCCGAGGGCGCATCTTCAAAGCTGGGGGACTACACAGCAGCAGAGGGCGGAGCCTGGAGGGACTCAAGACGCACAGCCTATCATAAAGTTTGTCACTCCTGAGAATGCTGCTTACCTGTGCGCCAAAACGCCGATATTCCCTCACCTGGACTGCGTCTGCGATGGAGAAAATCAGATGAAATATGATGAGGATATTATTTTTCTATGCACTTTTTTCGACGAAGGGAAGAAGCGGCAGAGCTGAGCTGAGGCAAACTTTCTCCAACCAAGGTGTATTTATTCCAAAAAGAAAATAACAACAGCAGCTCCACAGGTAACTCAGGAATTTGCTATCACTGCGATCTACTGTAAGCGTTAGCGTATAAACGACCTGATCCTGATCTGCATTAACATTACTACAATGGACTGTATGAAACATTTATTAAACGTCATACAGACTTCAAGCTGTCCACACGGAACTTTAAGTTCATACATGACAAAATCATTTCATATTGAAGGCAGACAAAGAAAGAAAACTCAATACCAAAACATTTAGTACAACAGACGCACTAACACTGCTTTGACTTGGGAAAAAATGAAACATTCCAGAAATTAAAAATCCACAAATCTCCCCCAAAGACAGCATAAGAGCTGCAATTACACCATAAACTATCCTGACACGTTCTTGTCATGTTCTCTGGATAAGGTAGATAAAGTAAATGGGTAAGAAAGTTCTATATCTAGATAAAACATGAATATATATAGACTATAGGATTATATGTGGAATAAAATCAAGTGTGGATTATATTTAACTGACAGCAAACAGGGCTGAACTGTAGGCATGGAGGCTCTGTTTCAGTGGGATGTAGCTCAGTGTGTCATGTGCCTGCATAAAAAAGTTGAAATAATGTTCATAAGCTACCAATTTACAAATTATGTGGACTCACACCTGTATTATCAAATCGGTACATTAGCTGTTGGTTGGTCGTTGCTGTTTATGTAAAATTCTGATCTATCGTCGTTATTGCGGCTCCTTTTTCCCCTAATGTTAAATATTGTGGTTATTTAAAGTTGCTGTAATTGTTTCATGTTCCCTGTGGAAACAGTCCCCAGGGACCGTATGAAAATGATTAAAACTGGAAAATAAAGAAATATTAGAAAATACAATAAAAGACAAATATGTGGACGGCAGTAAACGCAAGAGAGGAAGAATATTTTGAATCAAGATTCAGAGCTAATTTATTCAAGGTAAGCCGTTATTATTAAAGTAGAGGTGCACGTGATGGGTTTTGATAATAAAATGAGTCTGTGCGGTCTGACATTAATTATGTTTGTACATGATAAGTGTTTCATTCAAAAATGCTGCGGCATAACTGTAGTGATTGCTCAGTATTTCAAATGCCAGCCTTAAGGAGAAATATATGCAGTGCTTGAACACCAAATACAAGTCATGCTTTCAACACTTCACTCAAGTAAAAGTGTTAAAGTATAAGCAAGAAAATGTACTTAAATCAAACTACCAGTATGCAGAATAAACGCGGTCAGTTTTATTTCATCATATTAATGGATCATTATTAATGTTTTAACAGGTTAGTAGTACCTTGTGATTGGTCAAAGTAAAGCTAATAAGTATTTTATATGTCAGAACAATTTAATCTAAAACAATGCATCATCTTTTATAAACTAATTGTTAAATAAAACTAAAGGTACTGTATTATATTGTTCAGTATATATAGTGTTAGTAGCCTAAGTAGCATTCGATTGGAAATACTCAAATAAAGTATCTTAAAATTTAAGTAATTTAAGTTAAGTGATTTAACTTAACAGTACTTGAGTAAACGTTCTTAGTACCTTTCCATCGCTGTATATAAATATCATGGCAATTTTTTATAGTAAATTAAAATTTCTATGCAAACAAGTGACATGACATTGTTTACATCCCATATTAAATAAACTCCTGTCTGCGTGTTCGACATTTAATCTCTGTGTCCACTAAAACATAAATCCTGAAACAACATAAACAAGCACGTTTTTTTTCTTTCTGAGAACATCAGGAATGTCAAAGAGTTTTCCAAATAGAAAGATATGGAAAGATACAAGAAGGGTGTTAAAAACGGCTGCTTGTAACTTCTATCATAATAAAACATGCAGCAGAGTGTGGAATGCATTTTACATGAATACGTATGAAGTAGCGTCATACAGACACTCCTTAATCACTGAGTATGTAAAGCTGTCAATCATATCTATTCTATCTCTGCACTTAATCATACAGCTAAAGCTGAGAGGAACCAGTTAACTGAGACAAGCCTTCCATCTGTATGTACCTATCTTAATCCTTCACTCAGATATGCAAATTTTACTTTAATGATTGTCAGTTTTGTCATTTAATAAATTCTAATATAATTTTCACTCCTCTTATTATTGCAGCAACCAGATTTTGTACAGGTTCAAGGGTCTGACTTTACATTATAACAAGTTAAAGTGTTAAATCTTGTCCTAGTACGATCTTTTGACGACTGACCTGACCCCTGATTGATGTGGTCCTCTCCACCCATCTTGTTCTCTAAGCAGGTTCAAGCAAACTACTTGTAGACACCATTTGACCCAGACTGGTTTGTTTGGAGTGTCCACAGAGAGTCCGCATTACTGTTTTATCTGTGTTATTCTAGGTCTGGGAGGAAATAGGAAGACTTGATAGATAGAATGAGGATTAAACTGGGCATGTAAATCAGTCTGAAAATGGACTTCAAATGTGCAATGCAACAGTTTAAACTAGCAGGTTAGCAGTCTTTTAAAAAAGGGCCGCTTATTTTGAAAAAGGACTTGTCATTTTGGCTCAGAAACACTATGTGATGAATAAAACGTCAAAACGTGTAAAATGTGTCTTAAAACTCAGGAACAGTGCACATATTGCAATGAATCACAAAGAGAAAACTTCTCTCCCTCTTCGTGCCTCCTCCCGATGGCAACTTGTAAACGAGGGGCTGTGCTGGGTCTTGGTCGGGCAGGTTTTATGACCACAGCTCTGTCATTGCTCTGTACCATCCTCCTCCTCCCAGGCTGCTGTCCCCCCTGGGGGCCCCCCTATGCCAGCTGTTTCCCTTGGTGCTCTTAGCGCTCCGAGCACTTTGACGATCAGAGGAGGATGCTGCTGTCTTCATTTGTTTACGGTCATGTCAGTAAGAACGGAGTTGGGGGGACCATTCCGACGTGCGTCTGAGTCACATTCCCAAAAAATTACAGAGCAGCTCTGGCTCCAGGTCGACGTGATCATAAATCATCTTGACCTTTAACACCAGACCTTTCATCAGGGAATTCCGAACTAATTGGTTTACGATTTCATTGCAACTAGAAAGCATCTGTGAGTGGGTTTGATTGAACCTTTGAGAACGACGTGTAATCCTCTTGGTTTGACCGTATTGACTCAACAAATTGAGATCTACTGAGGTGATTGTCCACTGTCAGTCAGAGTGACACCACCTGTGTGCTGAACCACATGACATTCTGCCTGCCTTTGATGAATCTGCCATCAGTCTTGTACGTCTTCCACTGGAGCTTGACCTCTTCTTTCTGGAGGACCTTGTGCAGTTTGCTATGTCGGATATGGTCTCACAACGAGTGATCGCAAGACCAACCTTCAGACTACTTTACTGTTTCCTGCTGTAAAGATAATTGTAGATGTTCCAGGATGGGGGTGTGGTGGAAGTCAACAAGATTGTTTGGGGCTAGGACATGTCTGGAGGCAAGCACAAGTCTTGCAGGCTGCTTGATTCTTGTCATGAATTGCCACAAACTTGTCCAAACTTTGACAAGTTTCATGTCACTTTTGGAAACCAGAGCCCCTCCCCATGCCTGCTGACATCTTTGAGGTGTGCACAAGTATACATACTTGGAGTGTGTTGGGGACAGGATGCTGTTTCAGAGCGTGTGCCTGTAATTATGCACATAGAGTAATTGTTCTCGTGTTATTGTTGGACTCCCATTCTCAGGCTCCTGAATGCCGTCAGTCTGCAACTGTTGATGCATTCTGCCGCCAGTGTGTAAGAGGCGGGGTGTTTTACGGGGCTCCTTTTGTAACTTGCCTGGAGGGCTGTTGTTGTAAATCATGTGTGATTTATAAAAAACAGGTTCTCCTGTCTGCCAGGTTTCATCTCCTCAAACCTCAGAGACGTACAAATAGACTTTGGCCTGCAGCCATACCTCCCTGGAACTTCTTCCTTTACCAAACTGTTCTCCTGTCAACACTCCCCTTCACTCTTGGCCCTCCCCCCGCTGCTGCCTTTGCACAGGGCCGATGATGTTGTTTTCTTTGCGCTTGTCTTTGACTGTCCTCCATGGGAAGTACCTGGCAGCGGATGCATGTGGCAGGCTTCTGCCTGGACACGTCTGTCTCCCCCCTCTGTTCTGTCTCCACGGCCACGCAGCGTGAGAACTGCAGTATCCATGGCGATGAAGGAGGTGTGCTCAGGGTTGGTTATTTAAATGTTGTAGACAGGAGGATTTAGGCCTGAGTGTCTGCACTTCTGATGTTCAGAAATGTTAGATCAGCAGAAGCTGAGTAATTTCAAAGCCGGGAAAAAAATGACCTCAGGACTTCAAAGTCATTGCATGTGGTTTGGTGAAGTCATTGAGAAACGGCAACTAAATGGTAAAGGCTGAGCTGATACTAGACTTGAAGAGATAACAGTTTGTCTGTTCTTTCTCTCTACAGGTTTTTTCATCGCATCACCATCCAATCATGTGGTAATATTCTCAGCACTACCCAAAAGATAGTGAACAACACTTTGAGTGGCTGACCTCATCAACAGTCTTGCACCTGCACCAGCTGCTCACATGGCCCACCCTTACGAGCCCTGGTTACGGACAGCACCACCTAGTGGCAGCTCAGACGACATGAACATCCCCTCCTGGTGGGACCTCCACAGAGACGTCCAACCTGGGAGTTGGATAGACCTGCAAACGGGACAGGGTGTTGGCTTGCCTTCAGTGAGTCCAGGGAGCTCCATGGGGTTGCAGTCCTCTTTGGGCCCTTATGGCTCTGACCCGCAGCTATGCACCCTGCCTCCAGCTCAGCACGCCCCAGCCTCGCACTCATCCCACCTCTTTCCCCAAGATGGCTTCAAGATGGAGCCACTGGCCCCTGAAATGCTGCAGCAAGAACAGTTCTCCCTGGAGGAACCACAGGAGAACATTGTCTCTGCCCGTCCCAAGCCCCAACGCCGATCTTCTTCCAGAGGCGCCGGCCAGGCTGTGTGTCGCTGCCCTAACTGCGTCCATGCTGAACAGCTGGGCCAGAGCACTGACGACAGCAGGCGGAAGCACATGCACAACTGCCACATCCCTGGCTGTGGCAAAGCCTACGCTAAGACCTCCCATCTGAAGGCTCACCTACGATGGCACAGCGGGGACCGGCCATTTGTCTGCAACTGGCTCTTCTGTGGCAAGAGATTCACACGCTCTGATGAACTGCAGCGCCACCTACAGACGCACACTGGCGCTAAGAAGTTCAGCTGCGCATTATGTCCTAGAGTGTTTATGCGCAATGACCACCTGGCCAAGCACATGCGCACACACGAGTCCCCGCCAGGACATGGGGAGGAGAGGGTGAATGGAGACGGGAGGATGGATAAGGGCTTCGATGCAGCTACACCTCCTCAATCATCTTCTAATGTGTCTGCATCTGACACTGCTGAGCCTCCCATGAAGCTGAAATGTGAGACAGACCCCTCAGTCTCCAGTGTGACAGGGCAGTCCGGCTAATTTCATCACTTTCAGAAGAAGGTTTAACACTTGTTCCCCTCTCAGTCATAGAGGTGTCATAGTTTAACGATAGAATAGAGAATAGGAAAAAGGTTTGGACAAACTTTAACTGATGAAAGTTGGTTGGAAAAGAGAGCGTTTGTCTTTGTCCTGTGAATTCGACAGGGCTAACTCGATGATAAAAAGCACACAGAAAAAAACAAATCGTACTAATTCTGTGGATAGAACTTTGTTCTGTTTACTGAAAGTGAATGGTGGCTAAGGAGGCAACCAAGCTGAAGCTGCCGCTTGTTGCTGGACTTCCATTGCTGCTAGAGCCACCACTACCAGTAGACCAAGAGACTGGGATGAGATCAACTGAGGGTGGCTTGTTACTTTGTTTACAATAAAATGAATCAAACATGTTACTGGAAGACTTGGAGAAATGTCCAACGCAGTTTAAGTGACCAATATCAAAAGTAGCATGCTTTTGAACAGAGAAAGGAGACAGCGATATTCTTTTTGTTTCAGACTGTCACCATGTGTGTAGCCTACTGCGCAAGATGTGATAAGACACTGGAATATGACAGAGCATTTTCTTATTTTAAAAAAGGTCAGTAGCTATTTGGATAGTTGACAGTTCGAGCCACTTAACTTGGTGTGTGTGTTTGTGTGTGTGTGTGTGTGTGTGTGTGTGTGTATGTTGGTTTGTAAGTAATTAAAATGATATGATAATAACAAAAATGAACAGATAATAATGCATTGCAACGGCAGCATGCAGTAATGTTAATGCAATACAGACACATTAATATAACAGAATAAAATATGATATAATATGATATGAATATATTATGATATAATATAAAAATGTGAGTTCCATGCACTACAAAGGCTATTTACCAAAAATAGTGTGTTTCTGGCCACCACAGTAGGTTTGATGGCAAAACACTCATACAGTAGGAGAATGTGAACACTGATTCAATGGAAAGCAGCGATACAAACAACCATTAAGTCTAACAATGATGTGAAAAAGACAAACTTAAAAATCACAACTAATTAAACCCAAAGAACAAACGGTGGTCAGAGCCACAGAGGGCAGTGACGTCCTCCATGCTTGGCAGGTAGGAAGAAGGAGAAGAGGAAGAAGAAGAAGAAGAAGAAGAAGAAGAAGAAGAAGAAGAAGAAGAAGAAGAAGAAGAAGAAGATAAAGCTGAGCGTCGTGATCACCAAAGCTAGACATTTTGAGAAAATGCTGCCTGGGTTCTGTTGTGAAATGCTGATGACAGTGAACATATTTGGCAATAGACATGACTCCACAGATCCACCTTGTCAACACTCCAGCCTGCTGGTGCTGAAAAAAAAAACTTCCAGTAAGTTTATAGTTAGTTAGTTTATTCACAGACTTATCCATAAACTCTGAAGCTCCACTCAGCTGTACCGAGTATGCTGTGTTTTAGCGTATTTGAGCTCATTGTTCTGGTTTTCTGGCCAGATTCAGTCTCTACTGCCCTCATCGATTTCATTATACCACCCAAAGGCAGCTGTTTTCCGCAAAAATGGTTCCGATAAACCCACTGCAGGCTGATTGCTCGGCACCAAACATCGAAAGACAACAACATATTAGCCACTAGTGAGTGAACATAGAGAAGTATTTGGCAGCTTGAACCAGGTATTTCACCTAAGGAACTGGTGAAGACCAAACTGAGCTAAAGGGAGAGCAAATATTCAAACGAATGCCTATTGTGCTCTCTGCCTGCTCAAGATGTAATGAGGCAATTGTTAACAAGGTCACCATGATGTGTTTTTACAATACTAATATATCTGTGTGATAATTACAGCTTGTTCCGCTGGGGGCCAGTTAAAATGAAACTATAATGATGATACCGCTTTTCATGTCGTAAATCTGCAGCGGAAAATATTGAAAGAACTTTACTTGAATTCATGCCACAAAAAGGTCCAGGCAAAGTTTATACAGTTCTTCCAAATATCATCAGCTTGATTACCATTTGCATGTCGGATCAAGCTTTAATCCCAATCATCAACAAAGAATGTGTGACTGGCTCATCTCTCAACACATTTGATTAACGGCTGTTGGTGCGTGTACACTTTTTCCATGTTCACTAACACTGACAAGTCATTTAACAAAACACATTATAACCATTTGACATGCAGAGACAGACTGCCTCTGCTGTCTATATATCAAATGCAGTTGAACAACACACGCATCAGAAATTGTTTAGGTTACTTGTTTTGAATAGTTAACTTTCATAATCAATATTATGTGATCAATAGTTCTGTAGCAAGCAGTGTGAGCGGCTTTACAGTTTCAAACACTATTAGGATGTATGTAAACCATCACAGACATTAGGCTGAGATTTCTATATATATTAGGGAGCTTGCATTATTGGAGGCTCACGATTGCTGTATTTATGTATAGAAGATAAGAAATGGAAGACCTTGCTTAAACATCAGTCAATTATTGTGTATTGACTATTATTATTTTTTGTTGATGTTATTATAGTCTTTTATGTTGGTCAGTAGAACAAGATGGACAACTATTTTAAATTGGTTGCTGTAGTAAATGTTTTAGTTGACTGTAATAAAATAAGTTCTAAAACTTTTAATAAGTTAAGTATCATGGTGTAATAACTTGTGTTTAATCTATTATTGTCCTTTATTAAATAAAAAAACTATATTCTGTGTCCATGTTGAACCTTTATTTACCGGGTGTGTAATCATGAATTACTATTAACAGTTTTGTTATTAATAATAATAATCATAATAATAATAATATTGAATAGCTGGCAGGATATTTTTGGAGCCAATACATGTTTGTATTGTACATTAGATATTATTATATTAGCTATAAAGACCAAAAGACAGAGAAAAGAAAAGCTGTAAACATGAAAAATTTGCTGTGAGTTGGACATTTTAATATGGGGGCTTATGGAGATTAACTTGTTCTGTAGCCAGCCTCAAGTGGCCACTTGAGGAACTGCAGTTTTGGCACTTCAATATTGTTCTCTTTGGACCAACTTGGTCTGTTATTTGCTATTATTGTTACTATTTTCAGGTGTTTTTTTTCTTTTCTTCTTTTTTTTATCAATGAAAACATAGTTATACATTTTATATTTCATTTCATATTCCATTGAGTGAGATATAGGAAGGAAGAAGTTAAATCACTGGTTCAAACCCTGAGGGCTGCCTAAGGGGACACATAATTAGAAATTCTAAAGATAAAATATTAAATATATTATACATTTGAAATTTTGGATGCTTTGATTTCTTGAAAAATCCTTAATATTAACTACAATGGAAGATTACAAAAGACAAATTAATCTGTGGTTAAATTATTAATAACCTATGTCCAAACTAAGGACTTAAACTAAGTCATCATTTGGTAAATTGCCGCGTCTTTATGGCTCACGGGCCAAATGGCTGGGAAACACTGACTGTTGCGTTCATGGTCAGGATGTCTGCTTAGGGGCTGTCAGAATTCCAAGTAAAAAACACAGCATGACTCATGCAGGGAGCTGCCTCAACAAGCCGACAATAAATATCTGTTTGATGACATGATACCGTTTGTGCAACAATCACCAAAAACACGCACGCGTTCGTTTTTATGAACTGCTTCCCAAACATGTTGAAAATCATGTCGCGACTCGACTGTTTATTCACGGAGACCAGCAGCTCGCAAATGTCAGGACCTTACCACGGGCGCCTGAAGGCAGCATGAGCTGGAACCGGAAGAGAAATATACAAAACAGGAAGTAGATCAAACACGTCGCTTACGAGCCTCGGTGGCTCCATTTTCCAGCGAGCTCTCGAGCTACTTTGTCTCACCTTTTATAGTTTTTTGTTTTCATATTTGTCTTTTTCTATTTTTGTTGAACTCAACCGAAGACTCTTTCAAGATGGGGGGCGGTGATTTGGTAAGTGTGAGCTGTCTGTGATCTTTGAAGACGCTCTGATCAAACTCCATTCACAATATGCATGTTTGTTTACTGATATCTATACAGCCGCTATAACATGAATTAATACCTACTGGGAATAGTTAGGATCCTCAGTTCAGTTGTGCTTGTTTTAACGTTGGTCTTATCCTTATAGTTTAATAGTTGTTTCAATAGCTGATAGATAGTAACGTAATGCTAACGTTAGTTTGCGTTAGCTTAACTGACTATCATAAGGTTAAATGATGAATAAGAATTTCCTGAGACTTATTTCCTCCACGTGCTGGTTGTTATACACCTTCAGTAAGAGTCGTACACTCAAGTTAGCACCTGATACTTGAGAAAAGTTACTAAAATGTCTTCAACCCTGTCTTTCACTAGAACTTGAAAAAGAGCTGGCATCCCCAGACTATGAAAAACATCGAGCGAGTCTGGAAAGCTGAACAGAAACATGAAGCTGAACGCAAGAAGATTGAGGAGCTCCAGAAAGAACTCAAAGAGGAACGAACTCGAGAAGAAATGACGAGATATGCAGAGGAAAGCGGTGCCATCAAGTTAGTCCCGGTGTTCTCTGGATGTTTTGTGGTTTAAGACAAAGAAGTAGTGTCTAAATCATGTTATGTCTTTTTTTTATGGTGGCAGAAAGAAAGACGATCGTCTGGACTGGATGTACCAGGGCCCTGCTGGCCAGGTGTCCAGAGATGAGTATCTGCTGGGACGTGCCATTGACAAGCAGATCACAGACCAGTACGAGGAGCCTGAGAGTGGTCCATCAGCTGAGACTGGCCTCCTGCCCGGGTCCATCTTCAACCCCACCACCCCAGCCTCTAACCTCGACCTGGCTGCCAAAATCAGAGAAGACCCCCTGTTTGAAATCAGGTCAGTAAGTCCCTTCGTGTTTGTAATTTGTTCTGAAAATCTGGTTAAAGTTACGAATCATTTCATTTAAGTTTTGTTTGTTTTTCTGAAGGAAACGTGAGGAAGAGAAGAAGAGAGAAGTCCTGACTAACCCAGTGAAGATGAAGAAAATTAAAGAAATGGTAAATTTACTTTGTAACTGTTGATGGTTTTTTTTTTTTTTTGATTGATTCTTTTTGACGACCTCCTAAAGATATTTTGACTTTTCACCAGTCAAGATTTATTTCCAGTCAAGATTTCTATTGTATTACTGTAACCATCTCACTCATGTCTGACATTTACATGTCTTGTCCTCCTTAGCATCTTTTAGTAAAATTTTATTCACTTAAATTATATTATAGATATACATATTTCAGAGATTTCCTTTTTTTTAATATCACAAAGCAGGTCTAGGTGCAAGATAAATACTGCAAAGTCAATCCACGGATAAATGCACCTAGCCTGTATTCAGAAACTAGAATTTTAAATGCTGCCAGGACTGTATGGTTGTGATGTCACAACTATATAGTTGCCACACTCAGCTGGGACCCCCCAGGTAGGCTACACTCCTGTGATTTGACTGGCTGTACATCACTCAGAAAACAGTCTGCCAATCAGAGGAGAGGCTCATTAATAATAATAAACACATGACAAACACATTTTTCTGGCTAGAACTCCAGAGAGAAACATGACCTAGGAGGTGCAAAACCTCCTTATGGAGGTGTCTTCTTATGGATATGAAAACTTAAAACAACTCACTAGAAAATAGTAAAATATGGGACCTTTAACACAAGGCGACTGCAGTTGTGTTTGATAAGTGGTACAGAAGAGGGGATCAACTGTTTTATTTATGGTGAAACATTGCTTTGTTCTCTCACAGCTACGCCAGAATCTAGACAAGAAAGACAAGAAAAAGAAGAGGAAGAAGGAGAAGAAGGAGAAGAAAGACAAAGAGAGGAGAAAGGAGAAGAAGCATAAGAGACGGAGTTCAAGTTCAAGCTCAGACGAGGAAGACGAGAAAAAACACAGGTATGTAAGAAGACTGTCTAAGAACTAACTGGAACATAGCATTTGTGATGTATGTCCACTCAACAAGCAAAGCGCATGATGTACGATGTGAGAGTACTACATTTCCTATAATGGGATTCACATTATTACTGCACACAGAGGAGATTTAATCAATAAGCTGTTTTAATTATCATCTGTGGTCTATTTTTAGATCACATTCACGAGATGAATTTTCAGCAGACACCAAGTCCCGCTCCCACCATCTTCCAGGCTATGGCCTGCAGGTCAGTAAGCAGCATTCATATGGTCTATTGTACAGTTTCAATCATTAGTCTCTCATTGGACCAGAACCTTTATAAGTCCTAACAGTTTAAATCTTCTCTCAGCTCCCCGCTGGCAGACAACATCAGTCATCATCCACCTCCAATCACTCAGGACGTCGTGAGAGGAGCCGCTCGCGTTCGCCTCACAGGAACAACAGGGAAAGTCACTCCTACACGTCTTCCTCCTCACACAGAAGCGATAGGAAGTTCGAGCCCAGAGCTGCCAGCCCACAGAAGGAGCACTACCACAGACAGAGGCACCATGTGTCCAAGTAAGAGTCCACATGACATTCATCTTTCAATTCTTTGTTGAATGATGAAGTTCTATAAAATCACCGGTTTCTCATTAGATACGTGATATTTCATGCGTTTTACTTTTTTCTGTCTGATGTAGGAAGCTCTCTGCAGAAGAGCTGGAGCGTAAGAGGCGGGAGATGATGGACCATGCGAAGCAGAGAGAGGAGGACAGGGAGAATAACGTGAAGAGATACAAGAGGCAAGACGAGCAGGAGAAGCAACGGGAACAAAATGTCAAGCACGAGCGCCACGCTGGCTTCATTCAGTAAGTCTCTGAGCAACGTGGACGCAGATATGATGGGCACAGTGGCTCCTATCTTGTTTTAAAGGCACAGAAGCTGTCTTTAATGCTTAATATTTAGTGAGTTCAGTAATGCTCACCTTTGTTTCCCCTCTTGCAGTAACATGAAGCTGGAGAGTGCTGCCAGCTCCTCCTTGGAGGACAGAGTGAAGAGGAATATCCACTCCATTCAGAGGACAGCAGCCTCCCTGGACAACTTCATGAAGAGATGAAGACACAGCACATTTATCACACAGATCAACTGAAACAAACTGATTGGAAAACCTTTAATACATTGAGGGTGGATGGTGTGGTGGGAGTTCAAACGGGGATCAACGCTTGCCCGTGACTTTTATTTTGAAAATAAATTTCCACAACAGCAACATAAATTATATTTCAGACAAATGCAAAAAGCCAACATGGCTGCCCTGATAGCCAATACCTCTTTTAAAGTTCACATGATCTGAACTTTGTACAGTATCTAGTTTTTTGTTTTTACAGTGTAATAGGACCTGATTTTATCTCAGAGGTTTTTGTAATATATGTTTGTTACTTATTGTACACCTGTGAGTAGTAACTGGAATAAAAACATATTTCCAGAACTCCCATCATGTTTTTTTCTTTTTAAAACAGCCTATGTCCTCACCAGGGATTCTTTATTACAACACATACTATACAATATTCACATGAAGACCTCTACTGTCGATGGAAAAGTTCCAGGTCGCACAAATAAATGGCCTCTGTTTTGTTGTGCCAAGATAGATCGATACATATTTCATTGATCCTGAGGAAAATTCAAGCATCCAGCAGCATCATGAGACACAGTTAACATGCATTAAAATTAGACCTATAACCTGTTTGAACTTCTCACATTTTTTCAAGATTTTTACAAATTGAAAACCGAATAAAAAAAACATAGAAATAAAAATAATTTAGAATGAATGATTGTCTGCACAGAGACTGATATGGGAGTTCACCTTTTTATGTTTTACCAAACATCTGTTTGATCAGGATATTCAATTAGATTTTAATTCACTGCTGTAAAGATCCTCTGAAATAGGATTTACTGTATATTACCAAAAGTGACACGTTTTAAACTTAAATGTTAACAGACTTTGCAATTCTCATAATAAGTCATGTTTACAATGAACATGAGGTTAAGATTTGTATCAACTTCAAGTTTAATGTATTCCACACTATTTATTCTTTGTTATCTGACTTCAGGTGTGAAAGAAAAGAAGAACTGGTTTTTAGATTTGTTCACACCTGATTAGCTTAGATTTGGTTACATAAAAATGACAATTGTAACAATGAAAACAAAACTGTTGCACAACAGTGCGTCTGTAAGTAACTTTTATTGTTTTTTCTTTGTTTTTTCTTTACCTTGAGGTACACAAACACAGACAGATGGCTCTCTTGTCTAAGCTAACTATTTGTACTAATTGAACAGGTTTTGCAGCCATTGGTCAAACAATTTGGCGACAGGACGTTGTACACTTTTTTTCATTGTCATTCATTAATTATCCAGTTAAAAGAAAAGCCTGGACGGACCCTGGTTGCATACCTGCCCCGGTGACAGACAGTCCACCTCGCACCTGAAACTCAACTATGACAACCCAGTTTTAATTTCGCTTTAACGCATCTCGAACAAACTATGCAGTTTGTGCCATGTCCCTCCAATGACAACAGCGCTTTGCGCAGCGTGCCGTTCATTTAGCCAATTACCTTTGGAATACGTGATGACGTAGAAAAATCAGTTTTGTCTGATCTCTGTGTTTCTAAATCGTGTAGTCACTGTGAGAGGCGAGCAGTCATTTATTAAAGAGTTTACAGGTTCATACATTCAGGAATACACCACAACACCGGCACAATGGTAAGAACAGCATGTGTTAGACTGTGTGCGGATGGTTTGTTGAGTGAAACGGTATAATGTTTATGAATAAAGCTAACAGTTACAAGAGCTAGGCTAAGCTAATGTTAGCTCATCTGGAGCTAGCTCACCAAAGTTACCTGATACCCTCTGAAATAGATTTAGTGATCGTGTTAACAAGTTATCCTGATGTAGTTGAGAAGCTTTACATTATAAGTAATGTTTTAGTTAAATAACACAGATTATTACAGTTAAAGTATAACAGCAGGGAGCGAAAGCCGGAAAGCTAAATATGTAGCGTACCCATGCTAGTTGCACACGGGCTAACGTTGTACCTGTACAAATGGATGCTGAGTTCACTGTTGTAGTATGTTGCTTTTATTACTGCGACTCACTTTAGTTTGTGTCTGCATCAATAAAATATCGATCAGATATCGGCAGCTGTTCGCTTCATGCTTCAACGTCACAAGTTAGCAGTTGGGTAATGCTAAGCTAACATTTCCGTCAAGAGCTGAAGCTTGTAAATATTTATTAATATCACTGCATTTATGAAGACAGCTCGTATAAGAGCACCTTTTATTTGACTATTTACCATTGGCTATATTCCATGTTTACACATGTGGGCTAGAAATAACCCTGATAGACATAAAATGTTTCTCCCTTATAGTTTTCTCAATAAACCAATGAATTGTTTGGACAATAATAAAAAAAAAGTGAGAAATGCTCATCAGATGCAGCCAAAACTGTGAAATTCCTTGTTTTGTCTTTTTTGCGTAAAAGGACTTCAAATGAATTGATTTTGTATTATAAAGTATTTGTTGAAGATAAATTGTAACTAATAATTTCATCTGCTCATTGTCTCATGACTCTGACTCATGTCTTCTCTCTTCCAGTCTATTATGTCCTATAACGGAGGGGCCGTCATGGCCATGCGGGGGAAGAACTGTGTGGCGATAGCATCAGACCGGAGATTCGGCATTCAGGCTCAGATGGTCACCACAGACTTCGAGAAGATCTTTCCCATGGGAGAGAGGCTGTACATCGGACTGGCTGGTCTGGCCACCGATGTTCAGACAGTGTGAGTGTGTTTAACCTCTGTCTCTTTCTTTTTGTCTCTCTTCTTTACCGGAGCGTGATAGCAGGTTTTTAATAATTCTGTGCATTTTTTTTTTTTTTTTTGGAAATGATCTTGAAATATGAACTGTATCAGGAGTAATGAGTAACACTGGTGCTGACTGCATGTCTGTGCCTTATCTGTAGATCCCAGAGGCTTAAATTCAGACTGAACCTGTATGAGCTGAAGGAAGGTCGCCAGATCAAACCCAAGACCTTCATGAGCATGGTGTCCAACCTGTTGTACGAAAGGAGGTGAGTGCACAGACGTCTACTCTGATCCATAAGACCCGTGTCCATCTTAAAGTCTGCAGACGTAGGCCATAATGCAGGCGTTTGTACAGAAGATAAAAGACCATGTGGCTAACGTGATGCTCTCATTAGGTTCGGGCCGTACTACATTGAGCCGGTGATCGCCGGACTAGATCCCAAAACCTTAGAGCCATTCATCTGCTCGCTGGATCTGATTGGCTGTCCCATGGTGACAGAAGACTTCGTCGTGAGCGGCACCTGTTCAGAGCAGATGTACGGCATGTGTGAATCTTTGTGGGAGCCAGACATGGTAAGCAGTGTGTGAACTTTGAAGGCCCTCTTACACCTGTAGGCCTACTGCTGCTACTACTACTACAATAGTTACTACCAGTTTATTTACATGTAAATTAGTGTTCTCCTAATTTAGAAAAATATGTTTCTACATAATGATGAGGAACCATGTGTGCATTATTGTGTTTGTACAGTAACTATACAGTTTCAGTGTTTGACTTCAGAGTAATAAAATACTGCCACCTCAGTTGATGCTGTTTGTGCTGTAGATGTTAGTTTTAGAGACACGCCTCCTTGTGTAAAGTGTGCACGGTCTGTCATCCTGGCCACAGGTGAACATTCACGACTGTTTATTCTAAATATGTGTTTGATCATGCAGGAACCAGAGGACCTGTTTGAGACCATCTCCCAAGCAATGCTCAATGCAGTCGATAGAGATGCCGTGTCTGGTATGGGAGTTGTCGTACATGTCATGTAAGTACAGTGTGCACAGGGTAGAGTTAGGTGGAATGACTAGTTTACAGAGATTGACTGCCTTCTCTTTTTTTCTTCTGGCAGTGAGAAAGACAAGATCACCACACGAACCCTGAAGGCCAGGATGGACTAAAGCTGCTGTTTCTCCCCACACTTCACCAACGCGTTTTGTATACAAATAACAATCCCTGTACGTTTTCTCTTTTTTTCTTATTGATATGGTTCAATAAAAGAACATAGGTTTAAACAATGAACCCGACTCATGTCATTGTTGGACGTACTACATTTCCACCACTGTACACATTTTTTGTTGTTGGACGGATTCTGAGCAAAAACAAGATGCCACAGAAGTTAATTTGAAAATGACATCAGTGGGTTGGCTGATCTAAAAAGTTGACCGTTAACTCCATTTTATGTCGCGTCATGCTGCAAAATTAATCCAGGGGTCAATCCTGAGGCCAATTCTAGTCCAACCCTGATATTTTTTCTTTTGAATGGAGGCCAGGGATTTCAAACTTCCCCTGTCATCAGTCAGGATTAGCAATTTAGACCAGGTACTTAAACTAGATTTGGAAGGATGTGTGTACCAGGCAGGGCTGGCGTGTTGAAAATAATTAGTATCATTATGAAACGTGTAGGATGCAACATTTTTGGAGTTGGACCCACACTAAGGACCAAAGGTCTGGACATGTCAGCCTCTGTTGCTGCAGTTTTGATCTTTTTTTAAAACCTCTTGGGAGTCCATCAGTGCGATGGAAGTACGACACTAAATCACTCGTGTTCCTTTTTTAGGATTTTTTTTGGGGTGTTTTCTGCTTTTATTAGTGACAGCTGGAGATATTGACAGGAAACGCAGGGGCGAGAGAGGGGGAGATGACATGTAGTTAAGGAACCAAGGCCACTGCGATGAGAACATGGCCTTGATACATGGGATGAACGATGTACCATGTGAGGTACCAGGACACCCCTGCCATAATAACCTCATTAGATCTGTATTGATGAAAAAAACATTAGTCAGGTCCACCTACAGCTTTTTGTAGAGTTTTCAATAACTTCTCATAATACCTTAGTGGGTGGAGTTTGGTCAGTTGTCATGGAGACCCAATTAAACCAGTTTGTTTCCAAGGTCAGGAATGATCTTTCACATTCAATTAAAGCATGCAAACACCACCAAGCTGAGGTAAAGGATCATTTTTTAAAAACCAAAACATAAAATCATACAGATGTACTAGATACAGGTGTGGGTAGCCCTTGACAGCTATTTGTTCAATGTTAACATTGTTTGTGTGCTCATGTTTCCAGATAGAAGCCCAATCAAAATGTAAGTCTATAAAAAAGAACATTAGTCTGAATGATATTCAGTAACAGCACATTATATTAGACTTGTGCTTCACATAATGGCACAAACTCAAGACATCACTGTAGAAATAACAAACAACGAAAACAAGATAAAACTCCCTTTAATATGCAATGAATCATTTTCAAGTAACCTTTTTTTTTCTAATGTCTGTTGGTAACAAAACAATACTGTATACAAACACAAAATTGCTACATTAATGTAAACAAGATATAAAAATGATCCTTATGGTAATAAAACAAGTATTTGCTGCAGAATTCCCCTTTTTATGTGATTTTTTTTTCTTAGACCAACCTCCACCAAGCTCACGGTTAAAATTTCAAAAATATTCAAAAACAATATGGCAACGTAACATTCAAACACCGAGTTTTTTTTGTGTTTTTTTCCTCTTTTTGTCGTTTTAGTCGAACACTCAGATGCTAAGTTCAGTGGTTTGATGTTTCAACTTACTGGTGGAGTCTCATGTACACATCAGCCATGCATTTTTTGATATTGCATTCATTTACTTTACACAATTATATATTCATGTGTTTATTCCCTGTCGTTCCAATTTGTCAGCTGTTACTTTACCGTTGTTGCTGAGAGAGAGAAGCCTGATGGTGACTGTCAAAGAGTTTGTCATGCAATCTGACCATTCAGCATCTGTGCGGGTTTGTTTACATCAGTGTGTGTGTGTGTTTGTGTGTGTCTAATAGAAATCATAGGAACGACGACGACATGAACAGAAACCGAAGAGACTCTACTAACGGACTGTTAACTGCTGAAGCTGACACACTTGTTCAAGGCATTAGTGAGACAGTTTCCGTGCTGGCGTGAGGAGTAACAAGGTGGCTGAGGAGGACTAGGACGCAGAAAAGTTAAAAAAAAAAAAAAAAAAAAAATCAGGGAGATTATCGGGTGTCAGTCCGAATTCAGTGATGGGGTTCACGAGTTTTCCTTGCAGTGGATGAGAGAGCCAGGGAGGTTGTGGTGGCGGCGGCGGTTTGTGTTTGTGCGGGACAATGTAACAGGCTCGGTGCATCCTTCCTGCCAGACTGGTCCTGGCTGTGGGAGGATGCTGGTAAGTTTTTTTTTTGTTTATGGGCAAAAGAGGGAGAGGATGGGGAGGGGGAGGCTGACCTACACAGAGGTGTGGGGAGAAGAAGAAGAAATAAGTGCGTGGCATTTGACAGATCTATGACAGGAAGTGACTGGCTGGACTGGGAGACGGGAGATGAGTCTATGATAGGATGTTGGACATGAACTCGTAGAATCGTTTGGAGTACTGCTCCGGGTTCACCGTCGAGATCTCGGCCCCCGCCTGAGAAACACACAGGAAAAAACACACAGAGAATTAGATGGAGCAAAACACACAAAATATATAATGAATTTCTAATGGATCCACCTTGTGCTAAAATATAATCTCATAAAACATGTAACCTGATCTGATCTTTGACCAGCTGGAAACAAGTGTGAAACATTATTACATTTACATTTAACGACTTACAAAAAATGGAAACAATCAAGGTACAGAGCTACAAGGACGTGTTGGTGCATCAATAAGTGCTGTGACAGTAGAGGGGATAGATTTATCGTGTCCAGTTGTTGGTCGTGTTGGAGAGGAGGTCCTCTCTGTAGAGCTGAGTCTTCAGGAACAACAGATGACAGAAGTGGGTGGCAGAGCCAGGCGTCGTTCATTGGAGGGGTACAACAGTCAGGGGGTGACATATGCCTGTATAAGGGCATTCCAGCAGGTGGGTGCAGTGCTTTTGCTTGATGAATTATGATTAATCAAGTGAATTCATTAAATCTGCGACTAACCGTTTCAGGAACTGAACACAAAACAAACTATGCTATTTTATCTGCTATGCAGCAGCAACGTGTTCAATAAAGAAGACACAGTCAATAAGTAAAAACTACACTATAAACGAAGAGACTGTCCTTCAATTATTTCCACAACCAGTCAGTGGATCAACTTCACTCTTGCTGGGTGTATTGCTGAGGACAAAGACCTGCAGTGTTGAGTGTGAAGTAGTTTGGATCGAGCAGTAAAGTCAAACACTGCCTCGGAATGAGTTTGAAGGTCAGTTCAATTTTGCTTTTCATGTGTTTGGCGTGTCTGCCTTTCAGTCAAACTATTAAAAGTCACTTAACAAAGAAGAGCAGGTGTGGCTCACGTTTTGGGAGCTCCTCAAAAAACTACAACCAAACTAGTTTTTCCAAAGCAACACATGCTAACTCACTATCCAGGTAACTGGCCAGGTTGGGCCTGCGAGCTTGGATAAAAACAAACCAACAAACAAACAGTCTCTCTTTGGTTACTGCAGCTTGCTGACAGTTATTAAGCCTGCTGGATTATGATGTGAGTCCAGACACTCACCCCATGTTTCACAGTTTTGGCAGCATGTGCAGCTTTTTTCTTAGCGTCATAGTGCGTGAGGATGTCGATGATAGCCATGAAGTATACCTCCTTCTTCACAGCACCTGGCACAAGACAAGACGACACATCACAGGGCTTTACTTTCTCCTAAAATATGTGACAAAAGCTGCATTTCTACTACAAGTGTATGAAGACTGCAGCCTTGACTGCTCCACTCCTCAGTCTGGCTAATAAAGATACATAAGATTCATTCTGTATGCTGAATTCAAGGTAAAACTCAACATGCATTATGCTTGTCATTTTTTTCATCCTTGACAGTAGTAGTCATCTAACAATCTGCCAATGTTTAACTTCAAACTCCAGCTACGTTCAGTAAACCACATGAAGTCAAAGACGACCCTCACTGTCGTGGCTCTTGATTGCGTAAACGTCCACAGAGGGGTCGAACTCCCCGGGGCCAAAGAATCCCCCGCAGTTCAGAGGGTTTCCGGGGCTGTCAGGAGGCGTGCCGAAAGAGCCGGTGAGCACGCCACCGCCCATCCCGTCGTTCTCGTACTCCTCCTCCTCTCCCACACCCTCCACGTCCATCTCCTCCTGCTCCGCCCGCTCCACGTCGTGGATGCCCACCAGGAGACTGTAGTCCATGATCTTTAAGGTGGCCAAGAACTGACACACACATACGACACACACAGGAAACAGTCAGATGTAATGCCTCGTTGCACATTTGTGTTCCTCTTTCTTGATTCTTCTTCTTGACTAAAATGTCAAACAATATGGAAAATGTATTCAAAAGTAACATTTTAAATACAGCAATTTGAACTCAACGCTAATGATGTGTATCGTACCAGCCCTTAATTCTGCACTTATAGAATATAATAGTCTTGATTTTGTGGCCCACAACTTTATTATTTTGCATTAGTCACAACGTTTTCATCTGCAGCAGTGAGAAAGCTTTGACAAACCTGCTCTGTTACTTTCAACAAATGACAGAAAAAGATTAGTATAGTAAGTATTTGCTGTTAAATAACTACATGTTTTCCTCTGGAGATGGCGGAGACCAAAAACAGAGCTAAAAGTGATTGTGAACACTTTGCTCTGAAGGCAATATGTCAGCATTGTGCTTTTAGGTTGTTCTGTGCCTAAAGTGCCTAAAAATGAATACTGCTTTAAAGTGATACCTCAATTGTCAAACTATGTAAAACTGAGTGTTTTAATTTGAACAACAACTGTGTGTTTAGAGCACAACCTCCATGTAATTTCACTGAAAGACAGAAAACCTCTCTGTCTTTTATACAAAATGTTTCCCCTTACAATATCTGACTTTTAGTACTTAGAAAATAGCCCAATCTTCAAGTATAAGACACTTTATACACAGACAGAAACTTTAATCAAAGAACAAGTGAAAGAAAAATCAAGATTAAGATGTTTTAAGATGTAAAAGTCATTCTGAGTTGCTCATAAAAGATATTTTTATATCTTTTATGTTATTTGAACACTTATTTTGTGTATTAATGAAGGACTGGTTTAAAAGCTGGATAAACACATGGATGTGCTTCCTACCTCTACATCCCGTTTTAGCTTCTCCAAAAAGTACTTCTTGTTGTCGTCTCCTATCTGTAGCTTCTGGCCTTCATTCAGGAAGTCATTGTCTTTAAAAGTGGGGAGTTCTTTAGCCTGGGGAGAGGGGAAAGAAGCAGAAATGTTGGTTTTCTGGGTTTAATGTCATATTTGAGTTTTTTTAGTGTCTCAGTTTTGTTTGGTAACAAGGAGTCACATAATTCAGAGGGATGAATAGAAGCAAGATACTGTTAAGGGTGAGAACTTACACAGTCATAAATGTCATTTATGACAAATACACAGAGATAAGGGTCAAATTAATGCTCCAGTCAATGATTTCTGGTATTACTTGACAGAAAAAAAATCATATTCTAACAACTCAGACCATAATTGTCTACTGATATCTGTCAGTGACAGTGTGAGGCCAGCATGAGGCACTACTCGAACACATCTGCTTACTTATAACTACTTAATTTAGCTGTCGTTTGACAAGTTTGCCTCTCGGGTGATCTGAGGGCGTTTATTTTCGTCCCATCACATCAGCAGCCGTCACTGCACAGAAATAAAACGCACCTTTTCCTTGTCGCTGGCTTCCCTGGAGACCGTAGAACCCTGAAAATGAGAGAGACGTCAGAATGAAAATAGAACAAATTAAAAGTAGCAGCTCAAGATACATCAGAGACACTGTTAGCACATTCCACGATCTAACTCAGTCAGTCAGTGTCTTTTTAAACTGTCAATATTTAAAAGATAAGGTTGTTTTCTCCAGAGAATACTTGGCAGGAGTGGAAGAATTGTTTTCCAGTGCACTGTGTTCACTGCTGGTAGAGAAACTGCACCATAATATTCAGCACAAGCCCAAAATTCTTTGGAATATCCTGCAAATGTTATGCAGACCATGAACCATTCCCTGTTTAAAATTCACTGACATGCCCTTTTCTTCCTTCAGGCCTCCTTTATTGACACAGCGTTACAGGTGTAATGAGAGACGGATGTTGCTGCACAAACTGTCATGTGTGATTGAAGTCTGTGATTCATCCTAAGAAAGCTCGGTGTGCGGTCGATACGCGGCGGTGTTGCGGTACATCCCTACCTTCAGGTCGTATTTGCGGTGTACAGTGAGGCGATGGCTGAATACATTCCGGGTCACCACCATGTACGTCTCCACCCCGTCCACTGTTAGCCTGTACATGCCCAGGAACTGCGGGAGCAGCGTGTTGCCATGACACTCCACTATAAACTGGAGACAATCAAAGGAGGAGAGCGGGAAGTGTGGGAGTGAGGAATGAGATGTACAGTATGAAAACTGATTAAAACTGGACGTGGCGCAGTTATATCATTTCCACAGAGCTGCATCATTTACATGCAGTCGTGATTTTAGATTCACCCGTTACAGATATTCAAGTACTGGCGTAATAATACTGTCTGTGTGTGTGCCGCGTGGTGGTATGAGGGCTTCTACCTGGTGATATTTCTTTAGGATGTTGTGCATTTCGGCGATGTCCTCACTGGACACAGTTTTGATTACAAAGCGGTGGTCGTAGCTGGACAGGAAGCGGTTGCCGAAGCGACCCTGGGAGTCGCTGTTGAGTGGGGCGCTCCTCGTCAGAGAGTTCTGCCAAAAAACAAACAAACAAAAAAGGTGAACTTCTCAAAATCTCTTTCACGTTTTTCCACCTAATCCATTGAGGTTTGTATCTTCTAAGCACGAGTGGCTCACCTGGTAGTCCTGGTCATCGATGCAGAACCTCTCCCTCAGGTTTCTGAACACCATGGGACAGTACTCTTTGAACTTAAAGCGACTAGGCAGGTTTTCTCTGACAAGAGACAGACGCACACAGTCAGCACAACAAACAGGAGACTCAGAGGCTCTTTACTGAAAATGAGGAACAAGTCTGACTAATGCTGGAAGTTTGTTTGCTCGCTGATTGTTGGATTTGTTGTGTGGATCCGGCGCGGACAATAATTCAATTCAGTTTAACTCGGAGTTGACATTCACCGCTTTGAGCTCCTATTTTCAGACGCTCTACTTGTGAACGCTGCTCTTTAGCTGCTGTCAGTTTGCAGGATGAGAACAGTTTTAATGCAAAGCAAACATTACATCGGGCTCATTTTAAACAAAGCAAGTTTCACAACATGTGAAGCAAGATGTGTACAGACAACAGTAAACAGATACCTAGAGCTCATTTTGACGCTCACATTCCTTTTGACAGCATGTAAACTTTATTTTGTTCTGGTAAAGAAATGCTGAGACGTAATGATTCTGACCAATCGCCACAAAATAAGACAAAGATGAGAAGCTGAAAGAAGTTTTAATTGCATCCAAAGTTGCTGAGGGGTTAGTGTTCCCGTTATTGCTGGGTGCTTTGTGTCAGGCAATTAGCACTTTGATATTCAAGTTCTCAAAGCAGCATGAGACTTTTGGGCACGGTGAATGAGCAACAAAGACCACAGCACCTGCTCCTGAACTCAAACTACAAGATTATCACACACGTTAAAGAGAATATTTGTTTAATGCATCAAGAAAAGGGAGAAAGAGTCCCAAGCTGAAACTAACTAAAACAGGTCTGTGATCCACTCATTAGAGGCTGCCAAACACGACATGTCATCTAAAAGACCCACCTCTGTGGCAGAGGACCTAGCTGCTTCAGAGCTGGTCATTTAGTGTTCACATTCTTCTGCCCAGCCCAGTAAACAGGACACAGGCACAGTTCTCTGACTGTTGGAGACGATCACATGGCCAGCCTTAGAGGCTGCTTCAGCCCTGTACTGCTACTTTGCCACGAGGATGATTTGTATTGCAAAGCTGCTCAGTTAAGTACTCCGCTGAGCTTTGACAACAGTCTGCGTGAATGCTACCTGACCCTGCAGTAATACCTCCTGAATACAGCACAATATCAGGCCATTCACAAAAAAAAAAAAAAGTCTGCTTCTGCACTGCGGCGGGATGTGATGAGCGCAAAGAGCTGCTGAAGGCACAGTTTGACTTCTGACCACATGAATGACACATTTGTTCACATTAACGAGCAGTCTGAGCGGAGATGGAAAGTCGGGCGGCAGCAGGTGTTTTCGACTCTGCGGTTGGTTGACCCTTTTGATTACACGAGGATTACAGATCGCACCTTTAACAGACTGCACTGACAGCGCATAAGCTGTGATGTACCTACTTGTTAAATAGGTGGTTGTCCACTTTGATCTTACTGTAGGCTTTAAAGTCATCTGGCATCAGCATTACTGGTACAGGCACGTTACTTAACTCGTTAACCTGAAGGAGAGAAGAGAGAGAGAGAGAGAGAGAGAGAGAGAGAGAGAGATGAGACGGGAGCCTGAGGAAAAGAGGAAACCGCTGATGCAAACACTAACAGACTGTACAACTATTAAAGAATATAGGAAACCAAAGCAGATTTGCAGTTTCACTCAGGGCACGCACACTCCCACGCAAAGTCCAAGTCAAACTAATTAAGATGTGCTTTAAACATCATCAGATTAGGAGTTTAAAATGTGTAGAAGCTTCCCATTTTGTTATACATACCGGTGAGACAGCAGTCAAACACATTTGGCCAAATCTCTGCGACTGTTTACCAGCACAGATCATCAACTCAGGAACCAAAGAACAGTCTGGAAGTTTTTCTTGCTACTGCTGCTGCTGGTAACCCTCCCTCCCTCCCCTCTCCCCGATTCTGATGTTATCTGCTGAAACAACTCCAGAGCATAAGCTCCCACTCGTGGACCTCCCTGTGGATTATCAAGTAAACATCCATGCAAGGAAAACTGAGGGGAAAGATCAGAGAGACAACACTTCAGCGGAGAGAAAGTGAGGCCGAACAAACTTTAAGGAACTACGAAGCGAGGAATAACAGGCGGACAAGCAGGCAGCAAAGAGGAAGTACGCAGTCCTGACAGTGCTGTTTCTTAAAAGCTAATTATGGTTCTTCTCATTTTGAAAGTTAGCTCAAACGGCTGATGATGCACTGATGTCAGAGCAGCGAGAGAACAGTGGTGTCACACCAGTGGAACGGCTGCTGACTCAATCTGACCCCAACTTTACTTATAAGCGACGACAAAACAATCGTATTCGCAGCCAAAGACGACAGCTGGCTACACAAAATGTTGGCTACACAAACCCGGTTGCGTGCTTTGGGATTAAATGCACCACAAAGCGAGATAAGAACGCATTAGGCTTCCATATGAACGCCATCAGTAAGAGTATCACTTAATGATGCTGAGTGGGCTCGCTGAGAGAGCGGTGCGGTGAGGTACAAACTCTCTCTTAACCTGGAGCGCCGACAGACCTGAGCGGGGAAAATATTTGCTGACGTGACCAAAAAAAAAAAGAGAAAATTTTGGAGGGATTAACGGCATCAAACAGGTGGTGTGTGTAGTACATCATCTAAACACCGGCTGACGCTGTGTGGAAGTGAAGTCCTCCGGCATCGCAGCTAGGGCACTATTAAAAATGTATACTGGATGAAGGGGACTTTGATGAGAAGTCTGTTTGATGTCTTGAATCGGCTTCCCACCCACACCTCAAATCACCAGGCCTGTGTGCTGCCGCTGCTGCTCCCACACGACTACTGCCAAAGTTCACCCACTGATGAATGCTGGAGATGCTGCAGTGATAACCATATCATTAGCTGCCGCCTTAATTCCTTGGTTGCATTTAGTTCTGTCCGCCGCGTCGTGTCTTTTAAACAGGCTGGATGGTGTTTTGTGCTTCTGATGTTGTGTCTTGCAGAAATGCACGCAGGCAAACGCTTCCTCGCTGTCTCGCGCTGTCAGGTCTGCTGCGGCTCTCATCGCTGTCAGCAGATTTGACAGTTATCAAGCAATTACTGACCAGATCCATGTCTTGTGGGAGAGTTTGTTGTCGGGATCACAAGTGCGGACTTAAACTGAGCAGTGCAGATAACAAGCGATCAGTTTGAGTCTGAAGTTTCCCCCTTGGACAGAGCTCTCTGTCACACCTGCTTTCCAAACACCAATCAAAACCGTGCAGGCGTATGTGTGTGTGTGTGTGTGTGTGACAAAACGGTTACTTGGGCGTGTTGCACAGTGACAAGCCCAAACTGCTGGTGCAAAACCCCACTCCATCCATCCATCCATCCATCCATCCATCCATCACTTGCTGTCTCCAATCCTGCCCTTCACTGTGCTTTTCATAGATCACACGCAGCCTCGGCCAAAAGTGAATGTGATATATTTTTTCTGCTCTATTAATAGTGAGATGATGTGATGGAATAAACTGCAGCAACTGGGTGCATGCAGCCGAGCTGCAAACACACGCTCAGAGCAGGTTTTTATTGAAACAATAGGCGGGCTGCTGGCTGCAGCTGCGGGGCTGAAAAATCTGTGTAACCTGCTGCTCCGGCTGCCTGTCACACCCCTCCCACTCCATGCCTGCACTACAGCCGCAGCTCACGACTTGGCTCCGAATACACTTCCAACCATCCATGATTTATGATGGGCACACTGTGCTCGGGGTGAAAACGCACAACCAGCCGCTGGTATTCTTGATCTGATAATGACTTCGCAGCTGCAGAGACGTTAACACACGCACTTTAAACCCCCGCAACAACCAAGGAAAAAAAAAACCCCGCACGCTTCAGGCACAGCGAGCCGCGGATAGCTATGAAGGCGGCAGCAGTTAGCTCACAAACTGGATGAAAACGACCAGCTCAGCACAGAGTCCGCCTGCAGGACCTGCGTGCAAGCAAACCACCACGAGTATCCACGAAACAGGCGAATTACATGACCGGCTGGAAGCGTCAAAGCTGGCTTGACAGATGAGGGCAGCTGGCTAACATGCTAGCAGGCTAGCTAAATCAAAACAGCGGCATAAACAAACAGCTCGCCGGAGTTTCACACGTACTCACCGTATGGTTGACACCCCACATTAAAACGCTGAGAATGGGCTCACTCGCACGGAATAATTTCACTTTCTGTCCTATAAAATGCTTCTTTTTCGTCTTGGTTTTGCTGGCGCTGACAGGCGCTGCGCTGGTGCAGTTGGATGACATGTCTCAGGCTGGGAATTCAGGGTACGCAAGACGGCGCTCAGTGTAAGCTCAGAGCCTCTCACACACGCACAACAAGAAAAGAATTAGGGAAGTTAAGAGCGTTTAAAAAAATCTATAAGTGCATCGTGCTCGTCGTCCAACTCGCAGCGAGTCTCTGGGAAGGGATAACTGTCTTGGTCGGGGAGTCAGCGGTAGAGCATTTTGCGCCGTCACCACCCTTCCTCCTCCCGAGCAGGCCGCGGTGGAGTCCAGAGAGCAGCTAGCCGGCCATCAGGCTACAGCGCAGCCTCTCTCTCTCTCTCTGTGCGGGGATGAATAAGTGACCTGCAGCGGTGAACGCTCTCCGGACTGCTCCTCTCGCTTCCCCTTTGACGCCTGCAACCCAACACCGGTGTGATGCTGCTCTACTTGTTCGTGAGTAATCCCATCATGATGCGCCTCAGATTGTTGTCATGCGCTGCGTTCGGGGTCTCCTCAAGATGGCGTCCGTGCTGCACTAAACAGTCAACAGCGCCTCCAGCAGGCCGCGGACGGAACTGCAGGGGGTTCCCACATCTTACCCCGGGTAGATAGGTTGTAGCCAGGACTCATGAATGAGTCAGTCCAGTGTTCCCCTCTGTTAGATCATCTCATGAAACTGGATTTCATACGTTTGATTCACTTAACTGTATTTTATATGAGATTAGTACCATCATTAATGTGTGGATGTTGTTTCAAGGCCTTGTGTATATCAGCAGGAATGTTTCTAGTGGGAAAATATTTTCTTTTAAATATTTTAAACAGTTAAATATATCTTTAAAAAAAGAAAAAAAAACAAGAACTAAAATATTTTTGTTTCTTTTATTTTGTAGAATGTAATCTCACCCCTAGGATGCAAAAACTCCCACATTAAAAACATCATCTTAATGTACTCAGTAGTCGGTATGGTGCTGGATGATGAGAACTGATATCTGTACAGTTTCTGCATTACTCTAGATTTGACTATGAAAAACATCAGATTTATGCACTGCTGAGCATCTGTTTCTGCTCATGCATAGACAAAATTGAGTCTATCAGTACTATTTAGGTTGGGTCCTTCATCTAAGCTTTTACTACCACTGTGTTTCATAACTGATCAAAATGAATTATGTCACTGCCTCAGGATTAAAGTCACAGTTTTATAAACAAATAAATGGCAAATAAATGTGTGACATGATTCTAATTTT
This sequence comes from Nibea albiflora, assembly GCA_014281875.1. NCBI lineage: Eukaryota > Metazoa > Chordata > Actinopteri > Sciaenidae > Nibea > Nibea albiflora. The sequence continues at coordinate 25,950,006 of CM024789.1, forward strand.
AATCAGACATTGAGGTAAAAGATCCTAAACACAGAAACTTTCAGAAAGATACAGGATCAAGATACACTGTCACTGCTCAACGCAAACCCACCTCATGCCACGGGATACCAATAATATTCAGGATTCTGCAGAGTTACACCAATCTCTAACTATGAGATATGATGATATTCAGGATAAAACACATCAGATGATGTAACTCAGATATGATAAGACAAGATAAACTTTAATGATGCCACACTCAGGTTACATTTGCTTGTCCAGTCTGATGATGGAGAGTCCTGGTAGCTCACTTGGTGTAGCACAACCTTTATCAAGTCCTTAAATTAAAACATCCAGGGTCCCATTCTAACCCACGGCCCATTGTCCTCTTCCTGTCAATCTTCAGATGTACCTATCAAATAAAAAAGGGGGAAAAGAGGAAGATGCTGATGTCAACAGGGGCTGATGATGTCATCAGGTTATCTCAGCTCAGGCTTGGAGATGACAAATTTATAAGAGAAAACCTGTACAACAAACAGGGCACAGATGTTGAAGGATGAAGGTTTACCAAACAGGGTAAGTCTAATGAATAGTACTATTAAGTTGCATTATGGGAAGTGTAGGATCCATTTTTTTGGAGGTGGATCCTTTTTAAAGCATAAAATCTGTCCGTTGTGTGTTCTGCAGGTTTTATGAATGATATATTAGACTACTGGAGTACCTCTTTAGAAAATTAAGAAATGTTCAATTACACTACAGGATGCTCAGCTGTAATCATTTTGTTGGGATGGGTTTGAATTGTCAGTATAATGAATAAAGGAATAAAAATTTCCTTTCTCAATCATTTTTTCTTTCCTATTCATAAAAAAAATCTTCCATTCTAATTAAAGAGCTATTCTGTAACACAACCCCCATGTACTGTGTTTGCCCTGTCAAATGTCCAGTTGGTCGGATTTCTGTTGTCTTCAGAGAAAACTTTCATCATATTTCATCACATTTCAGTATGTTTGCGTCGCTCACACAGACGTGGAGGTCAGTACACTCTGCAGTAACACTCTTCATTTTTGTTAGCTGTATCTGGACAGGATGTCACAGGGTTTGGATCACCTGGTTTCTAAGTGAACTGCTGACCCTGCTGTTAGTTTACAGTATGGTTAGACTTTTTAATGACTGTCAGTGTTTATATTTCCTCTGATCATAGGAGAAAACACGCTCCTCTCTCCTTTGTCTTTGTCCTCCTGTTTTCTGTTTATACTGTAGTTATATTGATTTTTGCTCTTCTGTCTGTAAATTTCTGCTGATTTTATTATTAGCTTTGAGAAAACAGCTTTCGCACTAATTTGATACACAATACAAAAATAAAGTAACTTTTTCTAGCTTGTATTAAAATAGGAATACTTCAGCATTTCAATCTACATTGAAAATGATGCATTAGATCATTCATTTTGACCTTTTCCCACTTGTAAACATTCACACAAAACGGTTTTCTGTCCATCATGCTATATTTTATTTATCACTGTGCTTTGATTTTTTAAATGTATTTTTCCAACATCAATACATAAAGGAAATATAATTTCATTTCTTTACTATTAAAAAAAATATTCTGAATAAAAATTTTAAATTTGCTCACGTCGTTGTGGTCCAACCCTCAGCCCGGGCCCGGGACGTGAGGCCTGCAGGGCCTCTGTGGGTAACACACACCAAATAATTACAATCAGACACACACACACACACACACACACACACACACACACACACACACACACACACACACACACACAGAGGGCGTGGCAGATATCTGTCTTTTAAAACTCAACACTTTAAATAAATAAATAAACTGAGGCGAAATTAAATGATTAATAATAATATTCAGATGTCGGGCCCGTGCAGGATAAACCAATGTGTAGAAAGCAGTCAGGGCCTGCAGAGGATACCCTGTATGCCCCGAGAACGAGGCGACAAAATAATATCACGTGATCCAAAATGGGCAGTCCTCTGACGGTGCTGAAAAAAGCCATTTTCTGGCGCTGCTGCAAATTCTGTCCAAGTCCAAATAATTTACCTGGATCCTCGTTGGGAGGAGAGGCAAACTTTGATGTCTGATCAGGTAGGACCGAAGCGTCGGTGATCGCTCTTTATCGGCCACCTCGGCCCGCTGTTTGCCGCGGCGCGCGCACGGTGCACGGTGTCACATTTTGAGTCTCTCTTGTTCGCCTCCTGATACAAGCCCTGTCAGTGAATTTAAGATGGCTGCTTTGTGTACCAGTGTGATTTTCTGTGGCTCTGTACCCCCCCTCCGCCTCCTCAACCCCCCCTCGGTGTCGGTGTTTTCTCCGGCTGAGTTTGGTTCTGGTGTCCGCTCGGGCGGCGGAGCTCCGGAGAAATGCAAACGCTCTTTTGTTGGTCCGCTGGTCGAGCAGCAGAGCTGATGCACAAGATGAGGCCACACAGGGGCGATTCAATAATCGGCTGCTTGTGTGTGTGTGTGTGTGTGTACCACCACCACCAGCACTACCACACAGGCTGCATTTAGCTGCACGGCTCCTGCTCTGCACACCTTATTTTACCCCTTCCAAACATGTCAGCCCTGGTGGGGTTTTTTCTCTGTTGGCCATCAGCTCTTTGTTGTGGTTCCACAAGCTGCTGTCCCAAGGACGAGCTGCAGACATTGTCTGTGGGAGCACTGGTGGCAGCCACTTCATTGACCATATGAGCATGAAGAACTCTTGTGCACCCTAACCAGGACCTCTCGTGTGTTTGTGTGTTTCCCCCTGCAGATCTGTCCAGATGGATAAAATGCAGCCCAACCGGATTAAAATCACAGATCTGAATCCACACCTCACATGTCCACTGTGCGCCGGTTACTTAATTGATGCTACGACCATCGTAGAGTGCCTGCACTCCTGTAAGTTTCCTCACATGCATGCACAGTGTTGGTGTTTATGACATTAGCAGGGAGCTCACACTGCTCATGTTGTGGTTGTAAGGAGAAGAGCATGATGTTGACTCACACACTGAGACTCCACCTTTTTTCTTTATTTTTAAAATCTGGGAAGTTTACCTCAAGGAACATGTGTGTATGCGCAGTAATAATGTAATGCACGTGATGCGGTGTTTCCATCGCTGTGAGTGTGAGGCACTGATTTAATTTCATGGGAACTGTGGAGGCTATCTGTTTAGACTTCAGTCAGTATTACATGATTATTACACTGAATTCCCAGTGTTCCCTGAACTACACACAAACTGTTGGTGGTCCAGAGCTGTGTTTTCCCATCGGTTTGTGTCCTCTCTCTCTCTTCAGTTTGTAAAACTTGCATTGTTGCCTTCCTGGAGACAAATAAGTTCTGCCCCCGATGTGACGTCCAGGTCCACAAGACATGTCCACAGCTCAGCATCAGGTCAGTTATGACGCTTTATATCGGGTGAATGCAATGAGCGTCAACTCAAATTCACACTTTGTTTTCTTCTCCAGAGCGGACAAAACTCTACAAGATATTGTTTATAAGCTTGTTCCGGGGTTATTCAAAGGTAAGGCCATGTTTGCTGAAGCTCTCACTCACTATTTCCCAAGTTATGATCTCCACCAGCGGAGACTTATTTCGTTTCTCACCTTCTGTACTCAGATGAGATGAAGCGGAGGCGGGACTTCTACGCAGAGAATCGTGTGCTGGAGCCGGGGGAAGTGGTGGAGACGTTTAACATAGCAGAGGATGAAATCATCAGTCTGTCCATACAGTTCTATGAGAGGAACAAGTGAGTCAAATCACTCATCATTTGTGACAAAAAAAAACAAACTCACAAGCTTACCGGAACGCCTCTGCTGAGACTGGTGTAAAGACAAGGGAATTACCTGATCATGCACAAAGCAGAAATAATATGCAAGTAAGGTCCATACTAAATGGAGTTAAGTCGTGAAATTAGAGTGGGAACGAAAGACCTGCGTGAACACTCAGAAAGGTCCCATTCACACCTACAGTATGTCTCTGATGGTTTTTCTGTATGCATGAAGAGTTAAGTATTGTTTAACACCTTCTCTTTGTATTTGAATTTTCCCCTGCAGAAATAATGAGAGGCAGCGCTCAGAGATGGAAGGGGACAAGGTAAATCCTGATTTATGGCTATAAAGCAAAGTTTGGTAGAGCAGTTTAGGGCATGAACTTCATGTTTAATGCGGTTTTCTGGTCTTCATCCTGGATTTATGCGTCCCCTCACTGCTCTTTTCTTTGTTCTCAGTCCAATGGTAAACGCTTCCTGCAGTGCCCAGCAGCCATGTCCGTCATGCACTTAGCAAAGTTCCTCCGAAGCAAGATGGATATTCCCAACAACTATCGGGTAATTAGACACTCTTGCTGTATTGATTGTGGAGCACACTTCAGCGTTTAAACCCAATAATATAAATTCTTAGTGTAAAAGAACACTTAACTCTAAAAGTAGCACACAGTTGTGATTCGGTTGCATGAATATGTCAGCTGTTAATGCCACGTGTGGTTATAAATCAGCAATACAGGTGAGTTGATGCAGTGTGAACAGTCGTCTGGGAATCCCTGACTATAGTGTCTTGCTGTGAGAGACTTGTGCCAAGTTGTTGTAGTAACAAGAAGCCCTTGACATCCTGAAATTTTGGATGAACTGTGCTGGCTGTCCCTGCATCCATCCTCTGCATGGCTCCTCGTCCTCGCACAGATGTGCTGGCTGTCACTGCACATCTACTTACTACAGTGGCTTCCATGTACTTCAGCACAACAGCATGCTGTCTGTGACCTCATATGATGCTCTTGTGCATGTGGGTCAGTTGAGGACTGTAATCAAGTAACAAAACTTAAAATCTGATGTACCCAAACAGAGAGGCATTACTTGGAAAACCTTAAAAGCTGCACCACTTTTTTACTTTTTGATGTCAACATTTGTTCACATGTTTAAATCAAGTGTGTTATGTACAAGGGATCAATCATAGAGAGAAATCCACAGCACCAAACTCCACAGAGCATTTTAGCGTCTTTGGTTTTTACGGTCTGTAGCGTCACTGTTTTCACTTTCACTGCTGACATCGGCCTTGTTTTCAGCCGTAGCAGGCAGCACTTTTTACTGTACACTACCTGACCCATCCAACAGAACACAAAGTCTTTTTTTTTAAAAAAAAAAGATTTTTTGGGCCTTTTCAAGCTTTATTTTGACAGAGACAGCTGAAGAGTGACAGGAATGTGGGGAGAGAGAGCCGGGGAATGACATGTGGAAAAGAGCCACAGGTCAGATTCGGACCCTGGGCCTCTGCAGCAAGGACTGAGCGTTTGTACATGGGCGCTAATATATATATATAAATAGGCAACTGCTTGCTAACATGTTTGCCAAATCAGCATTGTAAGGCGATAATGTCAGTGTTATTTAAAGCTTGTTCTGTTACCCTACGTCGCCCGAAACAAATCAGTTATTGCTGCTGTAAAAATGTCAGGTGTACAGTTTGAAACCTCTTTTTCCACACTCTTTGATAGCACGCTTTGATTCTAATTATTTTATAAAATTCATCTGTGCTCTTATTGCTGTTAATCAAAATGTCTGCTTTGGAAAAGATCAGTAGTCTAACACAGATTTCACTAATTTGTTTGGATTTAACAACTGTTGTCTTTAAGATGTTGTTCCCTGCTAACTGAGTAATTGAGGTGCTTACATTTTACTAGCTAGTGCAGCAGTAGATCCCTGTTCAGTTCAGAATATGGACCGGAAACCTGAGGTCTGGTTGAATAGTTAAATTTTGTTTAGGAACCATCCTAACTGAGTGAAATGACCCGGACATATTAACGTAGCTGCCATGATGGGAGCTACAACTTCTCACACTGTTAAGGAAAGGACCTTCAATGCTTCCTTTGTTATCTCCTTTAGCAGAGGATACACCGGCCCATTCTTTACGAAAGAAAAGGAGGTAATGCTGCCCCACAATTCCTTGCGGCAGCGACAAAATTGCAACCAGACATTTAAAAAAAAAAAATCAATTTATTTTACAGTGTGAAGCAGCCTACAGCAGAGAGCGTGTGAATATGAACATATGTGTTGACATGATGTCAAACTTTGATCATGAAGTGTGTTCTGTTGTTGACTGTGGAGCTGCGTTCACACACAGTAAAAACTGTTTGTAACTGTGACATGCAGCGTCCTGCAGATCATCATGAAGTTACTGTTGACTATTAATCATATATCTTTGCCATAACTTAATTAAGTTAATATGTTTCTATATGAGTGGACAGGAGGGCGAGCGACCATACCAGCATAACAAATTCATCATCTGACTTCTGTGACAGGTGGACAATATTCATTTATTATTTGAATTCTGACGTTGATGATGAAGTCAGATTTTTCACCGGGTTGTCCACGTTTATATTTCCTGCATTAAACTACATGCTAAGAGCACATGGGGAGTATCTAGTATCTCAGATGTGCGTTTTGTAGTCCATCTTCTGAACTTGATGTAGTCTTAAGTGTAAGAGCAGTCAGTTTCTCTGAACACCGCAGTCGTCTTCTCCGAACTCCTTATGAATTCTCCTTCACATCTTTCCTCGATGGGAAAACGTCACAAGGTCAAGGAAAAGTGGTTAGGAAAGGACTTAGGAGCTCATTTTTTTTCGACGGTACCCCTGATGTATCGTGTTCCAGCTCTTCAGGAATCTTCTATGACAAGGTGCATTGTATCATGGATGCTAGCTTGTCTATCGACTCTCTCAACAACAGCTATTCTGTTTAATTTAACTTTAATTTACTTTAACTGCAGTTCCCATCAGTCAAGTGTTGCTCTCGCACCATGTGAGCAGAATGGGAAGAACAGGACAACCTTCTGTTATCCTGACTTTGGAGCGTTCACAAATCATTTCAAGACCTGTACGACAACCGGCAGCTAGAGGTTTTATCTAGATGTAACGGTCCGTGATGGTGGCAGCCAACTTGCCTCTGTTTTGTTGTTTTAGGACGCTTATGTTGTTCTTTATGCTAGGTGGGAGATTTTGAAGCTGGACAAAATGCTATGATGTGAGTGTGGCATTTGACACAGATGCACTGTTGAAACCTAAGCCTGGCTAAAGGTCAAATATGTATAGCTTCGTAGCAGGTAGCGGAGCCATGGCCAACCAATGAGCAATGTTACAAATCAAGAGTATCTCTATCATCTACCTCTGGCTTAGTTTTCAGCATGTCATTTATTGTAAACTGTACAAACATTTGAATAGGCCAACAACACTGTGATGCTGCCCTCACTTCCTCTGGGATGGTGGTTAGCAAAGGGACTTGCATGTTGTTGCTTGTGAGCGTTGTCAAGGCAGGTTCTTGACGTGAACAGTATTTGTAGGTGGCAAACAGGTTATTACGGTAATTCTCACATGACATGAACGCAGCCTAAGATCAAGGGTAACTTGACAACAGTCAGTAGAAATGATTTCAAGATGTCTACCTGTCTACCAACACTTATTGGTCCCGTTTCCTCTCTTTCGCTTTTTCTAATATTTCTTGATCAAATCTTGTCATGGAGTGGTGTTATTAAATGCTCAGGTACTTGCTGTATAGCAGTGCCAGTTAAAAAACTTTTCAACTTTTATGCTAAAGTGTATATAGAGTCCAGTGGAACAAAATCCTGCCTGGGAGCAGAATGGGACTTCAGCAGTACGTTTGCCAATATTGAGTCAATATTCAAGTAAAGCTGGGTTAACAGCCTGTTATTGTACTCCATGTTGATGATGATGAAGTTTAATGGAGGCTTTTATACTTGTATCAAAATGCAGTAAAATGTTTTATATCGAGACTTTTTTAAACTTCAGCTTCAGTCCAAAAATACTGACAGAAAATACAGCTCGCTATCAGCTGTATCACTGTGACTGTGCCTGTATGATTATATAGAATAAACTGGATTGAAGTGACTGTATTATTACCCATCAGGACACACTGCAGTAGAATGGATCCCAGAAACACACATTTTAAAGTGGAGATCTGGTTCCTGGCTGTTTTCTATTGGTCACATTGTGTAAACTGCTTTCTGACTGTTACAGGTGGAGGTGTTGTATGGAGATGAGCCCTTGAAGGACTACTACACACTAATGGATATTGCCTACTTCTACGAGTGGAGACGAGTGAGTGACAGCGTTCATACTTTACATCAGTAATGATGCTACATGATGGTTACTTTAACTATTAAAAAAATGTATTTCCTTTGGTATTTGTTGTTATATATTGTACAGATATGCAATAATGATTGTTAGGTAATAGGTATGTTGTCCAGTTACAAGTCTGTATTTGATGATGCGACAACAATGTACAATATACAGTACTTAGAAGCCATCATATAGCTCACACCGGGGCCTGTTTTGACTAACGTATAACTGTTCATAGCTTCAGTAACTTTAAGAGTAACCTGGTTTGTGATGTTATGGTGGTAGTCTATTTTGTGCAGTTATGCTCAGGTTATTATTCATATGCAAAGTCTGCCTCCTGACTGTTGAACTGACAGAAAAGATAGTGCTACCATCAGCACAGGATCCACTGGACTTTACTGAACTAGTCGGCTATTATTCAGAGTTTCAGTAGACTAGCAGAACTTCGCCCTGACTCTGCCCCTCTTTGGGCATCTCCAGGACTTTCACACTCACTTGACATCATGGCTCGTAACTGTCTTGAGCGTTGTTCATGTTATCTGTTTTCTGTGAACATAGATGGATGGATAGATGCTTGGTGTAGAAATTTTCCAAATATAATGTATATAACGCTGTGTTTGTGTCACACCAGCACAGTACCTTTTAATCTTACCTGAAAATGGAGCAGACGCAGTTTTCCACAAACTGTGACATTAGAACCAAATAGAACCACAGACCCACAATCATTTTAGTGTGTGCTTTGTTCATTTCTGCTGTGTTTGTTTGGAGTTGTATGTTTATAGTTCATGTTGCTGCTGCAGTGATGCCATCTTCCAACAAAAATCTATACTTTCATCTTAGGTTCCATATTCATATAGTTTCCCATTTGTGAGCCGATTGGACTGAGATTGATGTTATGAAATGGACACTTCCTGCTTAAACTCTAAGATTAAACTAAAATCTTTGTCACTTGTGCTCAGGCAAAAGAAAGAAGTGTGATATTTGGACTAGAGTTTATTAAAGGATGAGGATGATGATATTCTTTGTATCTATTGTCAATATATTCCATGAAAAGACACAAAACAAAATCCAGGCTTTCCATCCTATCTCCTTGTGGCTCATTCAGTCCCACTGAATATGCTCGCAAATATACATCTTAAAAAGGCTCAGTAATTTTCTTAATTGCTGGGTAGTTTTAAACAAGTATAACTCAAAACAGAAGTAAATAACACCTTTGTTGGACTATTTTCTGCAGTGGATTAGTAACGATTTGGTGCACTAGTGATTACTTACAACAGCAGGATGTTATGTGGTGTTACAGTGTATGTGTTCATGGTACAACAGTACAGCACACTGGTGTGTTGTCTTTTCATGGGATTTGTTGGCAATAACAATTTTCCCACCAGTCTTATTTAATCTTTTACAGACAGAAAGTCCTGTCTGTAAATTTGCCCACATATTGATGAAGTCCTATCCACAGTCCTAACAATGAGTTTACCTCTGTGCAGACTGGACCCATCCCCCTGCAGTATTTGGTCAAACCCACCCGGAAGCGCAGGAGGCCGTCCCAGTCAGCCGCCCAGGGCCACTCTGATGGCGTCAACACCAGCCCGACGTCAGAGAGCGACTCCCAGAGCGACAAAGTCCACAGTCCTGCTGCTGCCCAGCCGCCGCGAGCCTCCTCGCAGTCCAGCCCTGCGTCCCACGACCTCTCCCCCGCCATCCAAAGCTCCAATGGTACCACTGTGCCCAACAACACTCAGCGACACACTCTCGCTTCCAAACAGGGCGTCAGTGCCCGGAAGGTGACTGTCAATGGCACAAGCTCTGGGGCCGGCAAAGAGGAGGCGAGGGGAGCCGACAAAAGCGGTTTGCCTCCGACAACCTAACGTGTGTGAGCGGCAGCGGGGAGGACAGTGTTTGAATTGCTCCCTTCTTTCTTTCTACAGAGCAAAAAGACAAGTTCAAGCCTTCTTCCTTCTGGACAAACCAGGGGGAAGATTACGGTTATCATCTTTCAGCAGGAAAGACTGAAAAGTGCAGCCAAATAGACACTTGTATGTGTGTGCGTGTGTGTGCGAGCGTGAGTGAGTGTGTGTGTTTATGTGTGTTAGACTAGAACAGTGCACACATACAAACTGTACAGTATGTATCAAATGTGAGCATGTGTGCATACATATGTATAAACTTATCTTTTATACAAGATATTGTAATCGTTTTGTATTGTATATGCAGTGGGTCTGTTTCATTTCAATAGTTCTGTCAGCATTCATTTGGCTCCATAAAACTTGAGACAAAATGCTGAAAGGCGTTACAGTGTGCATCACTGCAGGAGATGGATGTAAAGAAAAAAAAAAGCTAATCCTTGCCTTTGAACAGTCATGTTAATAACTGCTGTATAAGTGTCCATTATAAGCAACTGCTCATCAGGTAACACAGGTACATAACATATAACTGTTGATGCACTTTGTTCAAGTCAAGTCACACAATTCAAACCAACAAGTATTTTCCATCAGGAGAAACATTTATATTTCCAGAATTCCAAGCACTACCATGCTCACAAGCAGATGTTTGTCAGCAGACCATGTACGTTCTCTCATGGCAGTCGAAGAACTCAAAAGGGATTTTGAATATTTGGCCATGTATGTTGTAGTTCCATAAATTTCAACATTCCTTTGGTTTTCTTTTCAGCAAACAATGATACTTTTTTATCAGCCATATGTGCATGTTTTAGGTCAATAAAATGTTTACTTACTAGGTTTTTCTGACCTGCGTGTCCTGTTTATGATTCTGTGAACTTCCCTCAACAGATTGTGAAGCATGTTGTTGTGCACCTAACCCTAACGGAGGGTAGAAAACAAAAAGCTTTGCTCACTGTGGTAAATAAATGAACAGACAGGAATCAGGCAAGTCTGTCACAGATCTAAACTATCGTCAGTTCAGTAATTCAGGCTGGATTGTTTTGTCACAAGCTCTTCTCTACAGCTTCATACAGTAAAACTCAGGTAAAGTCAAGTGCAAAATAAGTTTTGCACAAGCAGCCTGTCACAACAGAACTCCCATGTTTTGCAATATCTTTGGTAGATCTTCACTGTGTGTACAAGTGTCAGTAACTCACATGCAAAGCTGGCTGGTGGATGATACACCAAAGCAACATTGTGTCAGATAAAAGACAGGAAGCAAGGACAAATGAAGCTGAGGGCTGTGCTGTTAACCTTTTCATGGTCGCTCTCTTCTCTGTACTGACTCACACACATCATGCTTTCACTAAATGCACCAATGTACAAAATCCAGCTGCAACAGCAACATCAGTGCGCAGTTTAAAGACCTCTGCCTTCCTTTTCAAGAGTCGGAGTGTTCGTGTAGTGTGGCAGACACGATGAAGTCCTGCTTGTGTGTGCCGTCACAGTACGGAGGATTGTTTGTGTATTTGCAACCACACAACCAAACTGTGGCGTCTTTCTCTGGGACAAAGCGTAGCGGGGACAGGCCTTGGGCTTTGGTTTTGTGGGCTCCGTCACAGAAAGGCTGAAAGATGACGACATGATCAGGGAGTATATGGGATGTGTACTTCATATATACAAAATGATGATGTTTTACCTGCTTCTTGCTGTATCCACAGGTGCACCACGAGTAACGCTTCCCACCAATCAGCTCCACTTTGAAAGGCTTCTTAGAGGGGATGACAGGCTTTGGAGGATGTGTGGAGAGCTGGACCTGTGGACAGAGTAACAGAACAGTACTCAGTTACTCCATTACAAGTTCTGCATTGTATCAAACTCTGTAGGCGTGTGCAGACTGCTTCACTGACAGCTATATGATTCTGGTCAGCTGTTACACACTGAAGAGTGTTTCTACTTTTTCATTAGAATGCAGGTCTAGATGCTCTATAAATCCTAAATGGGCAATCCACACAGAAATGCACACAACCTCTTCTCAAAAACTGTGCAGCAGGACTTCTGTAAGGTTGTGATGTCACAACCACCTCAACCACTGCTCACCTGGGCTCAGGTCAAATCACCTTTTTTGCTCACGATGGTTCCTCACTGAGTGAATGTGACCCAGAGGAATTTACATAGCTGATAAAAGCAGTTTGGATGGATGTCATTCAGTCATCTCCAACCAGGTATTCAAATATAGCAAGTGATGAAAAGAAAACTGTGACGCAGACTGATATTACTCTACAGGTCTGTAGTTAATCAGTACAGACTGCAGTCTGTTAAAGAGGCAGCTGCCTGTCTCTTCTATGAAACTTGCTCTGTGTCCTCACTATGCAGCGTGTTTGTTATTTATAATGTTATGTTATATATATATATATATATATATATATATATATATATATATATATATATATATATATATATATATATATATATATGCGCCACGCTTTGCTGTCATACTTTTGTTACAACATGGTATCTAAGATGTGTTTTTTTGTAACCATCTTATGAATATTAAAAAAGTACAGTACAAAGCCTCACAGGGGTTCATTAATATAAATAAGAAAACACCAGAGCTTTTTCGCTAGAGCTCAAGAGAGAAGCTGAAAGAGGAGATGTGAAACTATTTTGACATGGTCTTTGTTACTTAAACCCTTATGGATATCAAAACTTCCCATAAAACGCTGGAAAAGTGTAAAATACGGGACCGTTAAGGCGGGAGAAGATTGGTTTTAAACTTCAAAGCTGCAGTCACTGTGCCCAGGTCGACGTCAGTCAGCCCGGACAGTCCTGAGGAAAGCTCTCATCAGGCTGATTCAAAACAGCTGGGAGCGTTGGTGTTGTACAGCAGGTGGCACTACATCTACAGTTACACCACAGTTACACCACAGTTACACTACAGCCTCCTGCGAGGCTCACAACTGTGTTTAAACGAGCAAATAAACCATTTACATTAAATAATAGAAGGAAGTGTTTCTATCTTGTAGGTTTAACCTCACAACGTTGTCCGCCGGCAGAGAAAGAGGACAGTGCGTCATTATTTTTAACCCAGCTATTGGAAGTGAAGCCAGTCTGATACCGGCGTGTTTACAGAGCACACGGGCTAATACAAGTGCGCAATTTACCTTGGAGACCGTCACGGCCGTCGTCCACGTTTGTCTCCGGGTGAAAGTCATCCATTTGTGCTCTAAGTTGGTCAGTAACATATTCATGTTTCTGTTGACAGACGGTGGATGACCTGAGCTGACAGGGTGCTGTCGCGTGCAGTCCCAGTGACGTCACAGAGATGGAAACCGTGAAGAAATATTAAAAAAAACAGAAACTGGTGCAATAGTTCACCACACAGCAGTGGACCACTGATTATGGAAACCGCTTCCTGTAGAGTCACGTGTCAGGAGCCGAACCAATCAGATATCAGGCAGCCGGCAGATTGACCTGAATTTGACTGACTGTGGTCCAATCAATTTAACGCAACAATTTAAGTAGTTTAGTTTACAACGTCAAATTCTCAGGTATAGGGTATATAGGTATATCAAAAGGAGGAGAAATGCCAAGATTTTTAGATGTGCAGAAATGTGACAGTTTAAAGCATTGTTACAACACAAATTGATAAATACAAACATTTCAGAGAAAACAGCACTGACGGTTTATGTCTTTAACACAACACATTTATTTTATCAAAATGTGTAGATGAACAATGATTACAAAAAAAATATACATGCTTATAATATAATGAGCTTTATAGATCTGCAGGTCACTGATAACACTGAGACAAGCTAAAGATGGAGGTAAGTCGTTAGTTAGCAGTCATTGGTCCTGAGCTTCCCATCGCAGGCGTCTTGATTTCTGTTCATTTAAAGACGCCTTTCACCGACTTCACTAAGTCCCGGAAGATGACCTTGAAGTGTGAGCCGTCACAGTACGGTGCGTTTTTGGTTTCCTTACAGGCACACAGCATGACCGTCTTGGTGCTGTCGGGGGTGAAGCGCAGAGGAGCGATGCTCGGAGCCTTTGCCTTGTGAGCTCCATCACAATAAGGCTGAGAGAGACAGTGAGAGACAGGTGAGTTCAAACTTCTGATTTTTTTCAGCTTGGTCAGTATTTTTAAAGTCAGTTTAGCATATTTCTTATCACTTTTTTCATTATTCCTATGTGATTTTATTTACAGCAGATGTTTTGACACATCATACCAGGAAAAGCACGGGGATCATTAATAACACTATGTCTGCACTCTGTTCAGGTGTGTCTGTTTTCAGGGTCCTGCATACTGTGCATGCCAGCTCACTATCGTTGCATACTTGCACAAGCAAAAATAGAAATCCTGAGCCTGTGTTAACGTGACTGTTGCACTTGTGCTTTTCCAGCTATGACAAGTCATAGTCACGGCTAACAACTGTGTCTGACAGGATTTGGTTTGAAGCTGATCTAGTTTATCTTCACCAGCAGCAGTTTGCGATCCGTGACTCTGAATGACTGACATTCAGCACAGGTGCCTCTGAAAGCTGAAACCTAACACATACAGCAACAATAATTTTCAACAAGTTTAACTATTTGAAGGATTCATTATTTTTTTACAAAAAAAAAAAGACACAAAAAAAAATTATTTTCCATATAACTAATAGTAGGGGCAGTGGTGAATAGAGTCTTGGATATGTCAAAGATCAGCCACAAAATTGATTTGATTGCATCCTTCAAATAGTTAAACTGGCATTTAAAGGGTTAAAATCCTGACAATGATTGAATGTTTGGTAGTTTTGAGCAAGTCTGAAGTTGTTTAGGAGATTTATGAAAAAAAAAAAAAGTAGAAAAAAATATTGATGCATGAGGATTTTAGTGTTTTTTTTGGACGTGGACACTTTTGTCCCGAAGGGTGTTGAATGGGTGCACAATGCACCAACAGAGTATAAAAGACACGTGAGAGTAAAAGACACTGGATTTCAAAAATGCCATTAAAAAGAAAATTTACTGCAAAAATTCATGCCCCAAGCAGTAACACAGCCAAAATGATCACCGAATCAAAAAAAAGAGAGAAAAATGGACAAAAATGGCCAAAGGTGGTACAAGAGTTAAAATAATAACTCAAACAATTAATCAATTATTAAAATAGTTGGTGTTTAATTCAAAGTTCAGTTGACAACTAATCGACTTATGAGCTCTAACTGCACACTCACCTGTTTCTTGCTATGACCACAGGCACACCAGGCGTAGCGTTTCCCAGCAGTCACCTTAACTCTGTAAGGTATCCGGGCTGCAGCGACAACCTCCGTGGACTCCAGGCGGCACTGAACCTGCAGACAAGATGAACCATCACCATGTGACACAGAGCAGCAGGTGGTGCTTAACAGACAGCATCAGGAATATACTGTGAGCAGACATCTTTTTAAATATCACAATACACAGTCCACTGTTGCTAATGACTGACCATAAGCACAGATTATGTAGTTCCTGTCTGACAGATTTGCATATCACTGATAACCTTAAACTAACTGCCCAAGCCTTCAGACTAGTGTCAGGGCTGAATAACTACATGTAATCGGAATTATGTAAATAGATCACAAAAAATGAGTAACCCATAATTTGCCAAGTCAGTAAATTTGAAGTAATCTTTATTATGAACAGTGCTCTATTAACAGTCTGGTCTGACATGTGTGTTTTCTTATACAACTGCTCCACTTCAAGGCGGCTCCTGAAGGAGCAGTTCAGTGTTGACTGTTCACCTGACTGATGTGGCATATCGACATGCTGATTAAACAGCATGGCTATGACTCAGGTGTGTCTTGGACTAATCACAATAAAAAAGTCACCCCATAATGTGCAGCTTTATTTTGAGGAACGACATTTATTAGGCACTGATAGATATCACTATAGATACTATTTCAGGTGGACCTGACCTGTCCTTCGCTGCCTCGGATTGGCTAGTACTTTATGTTGGAATCAGGGTAAGCCAATCAGAGGGAGAGTAAATGTGCAAAATAAACCTGCACATTTTAGAGCAGACTTGTACAGTGACCAGTCAGAGGTTCACCTGTGCCAGAGTCACCCTGTTTAAATCAGCACCTTCATGTGCCACACCTGCCAGGTAATGGATTACCCTACCAAAGAGCTCACTCACAAAGGACTTTCACAGATCCATGACTCCTTTTGTCTGCACAACTTGATCTTTTACTTCACTCTTCCCCATGAAAAAATGGAAGTGAAAACATTAGTGTTGCATTTATTTTGAGTGTACACACACACACACACAGCAGTAGACTACCTAAACAACTGCTTGTACAGTTCATGCACATTTGATTTGACCAGCTTACCTTGCTGAAGACAGAAACTTAATTTTATTTGCATTGAAAACATTTCAAGATGTTTAAAGATGTTTGAGGGACTCATTTTTTTGTATAAAAAGGTGTAAATCATTTAAAATGATTTTTAAGTATTCAGATTAGATTACACTTTTTGCAATCCAATGTTGTTAGTTACAGAAATTGCCATGTCACTTACATTCAGCATATGTCTACATTTCACAGTAATCTGACCCACCCCTGTCTATCATACCTGCGGGCTCATTAGTCTCCGTGTCAAGGGTGAATGGAGGGAGTGTCGCTGTTTAGTTTGTATAAACACAAACGAAAAGAAGAAAAATACCAGTCCACTGCGGGTTTTTCATAGCATGACTCGGCACTTTAAAATGCTAACACTAAATCTGTGACAACCTATTAAACATAGCAGAAAAGTCCCCTTCAAACATGCAGCAGAAACTGTGAATTAGAGACTATGTTGTTGAGGCTCACCCTCGAGGAGGAAACTGGCAGGACTAAGTGAGGTCGCCTGAAGGTCTGAGTGCATCCTCTCTGCAGCGCGACCAGAAAGCTGCTCGCGTTCATGTTGTCAAGTTCAAGTGGACGATACTTGTATCGATACTTTTACATACGGGAGGAGGCCCCGGGGAGAAAGCAGGGTATCCTCGGGTGTTCAGTCGGCTGCCTGCCTCAGAAGACTCAAACTGGCTCGGACGGAGTCGAGGAAAAGTTCCAATATGGCCCCTGTCTCACACAGTCCAGGTGATTGGTTTACGACTGTAAACAGTTGTGCGCTGAAGCCACGCCCACCATAGACTTCATATTATGAATGTGTGTGTGTGTGTGTGTGTGTATGTGTGTGTGTGTCCTCCTCCTCTTCCTCGTCAGACGTTCATTACGCTTAAAGGTATAATCCACAAACAACGCCCTCTGTTCGAGTTTCTAAAATGTGGTGAATACCTTTGTTAATGGTTGGCAAATACTAATTTATCAAATATTTTGGTAATCGAGTATTCTATAGTATTCCATTGAGTAATCGGATAAATTATAACCGTAATTTTCAGACTAGTGAGCGCTCCTGAATATAAGCCGCACCAGCTAAATTTGAATAGAAAATACATTTTGGACATAGGCTGCATTTGAATATAAGCAGCAGGTTTTCATGTAACATGAGGCATTTACACAGAAAGACGGTATACGGAAGGTTTTGTTTTAGTTTTAATTCAAGACACGCTTTTTTTCAAACTGTGCCTGAAAATCGGCAGCACGCCATCAACGTGGGATGTCAAGATTACGTGCAGTAGCTTTGTTTCCTTCTTTGACGGCCAGATACCCAACTGCAGCCGCCAAAGCTGCTACAAAGCACACCCTATGTAAACCACGCCCATGCAAACCACGCCCAAACAAACCACGCCCTGGACAGACTACGGCCATACAAACCACGCCCATGTGTTGCAAACGAGACAACAGTTTTCCGTTAACGTTGCTAATTAGCGTTGGCAACATTAGCAGTGCTCCTCCCCTAACTGCGAGAGGTCAAAGGGGACTTTAATCACAGAGCTAACGAGCTAAAGCTAGCTACAGATAACACTTTGTTCAGGTTTGTTCGTGTTTCTGCTGTGATGGTGTTTATTGAAGGAAGTGACACAGCTTGTTTAGTCTCACACCGGTGTTACAGCTTAACGAGCGACTGTGTTAACTGCTGACCGTTAGCCAAAACGCTCCTGGTGGTTGTCGTGGTTACAATAGTCAGATGAAGAAGTCATGTTTTTCACAGTCTGCGTGTTTACATGCTGTGAAGACGTGATCCAGGTTTCTAGGATACTAACGTGTGTAAACTAGGGCTGCAACTAACAATTATTTTAAAGATTTGATTATGTTCATATTTATTTAACTAGTTTTGTGAATTGTATACTTAATTCAAAATATTTTATTTAGTTCTAAATAAATACATTTTAGAGCCAGCAATCTTTTCTGTTAACCCATAAAAAATCATCACCTTATTTATGATATTTATGGCATCTGATGTAGTAGGCCAAGCTCTGTGACAGTGTGGTGCTTGAGTTTAAAATAAACTTACACATACATTAGTCACTTATATAAATTAATATATTTGTATATAAATCCACAGTCCTATATAATATTTTTTAATTACATTACTTTCTGTTTTTGTATAAGTGTATTGTTACAAGTGCATTGTTTGCATTGAAAGGCATTTAATGTTGTGAATCAACTGTTAAAGTTGTTAAAATTGCTTCCATTATTACTTTCTAAGTGCTATGGGCCTCTCCAGCCACCGGGGGTGTGGTTTGTATGGGGCGTGGTTTCCAGCGGCTCTGGCTGCAGCTGACTCCGCACACACGTTACCAAAAGCCCCCTTCCGTCTTCTTCAGCTTTGCAGGGGACGCATAACGTAAGCACGTTGTGTCACACTAAAAAGAATCCGTGCGAAACGTGAGCTTTAAATTTAATTAAAGGAGTCTCCGAGGCAGAGGGAATTCCTCTATAATTTTTTGTAATCGAGTTACTCGAGGAATCCATTTGTATAATCATTTGTACAGTCAGCACACGTGTTGCAGCCAAACAGCCTTTACAAGACAGACGACAAACCAGCAAACAGAGGCTGTTTTTGTAAACCTCTATAGTCTTAGTTATGTGAAAGAACAACACAAGAGAAGTGTATTAGAAAGAAATAAAACATTTATTAAATTTATTTGCATCATCTCAGCTGGGGCTGCAATGATTCCTTGAGTACCTCAAGTAACTAGTAATTAAAATCATTAAATTTAAATAAATGAATCTTTATGAATCACTGAGCTAGAAATATAAAAAAAAACACTTTAACTTTAAAAGTACTTTTAAAGTATGAACCACAACAGATTATAAAGTTGTACTGAAAGGGTTAACAGCAGCTAAAAGGACTTTTCATAGCCTGGTAACTCAAAAGCTATTTGATTGATTGGTTAATCATTAACAGCGTTGTTCCTGTGTGGTACCAGAAACAATTACAATTGTAAATGTGAGTAACCTTTGGACCTGCTGACACCACAGCTGGTTAGAAAAAGATCTGAATACAGAGTACAAAAGTTAAGTAAATGCATAATTTCTTCTCTTGATGAGTTTTTAAATGGCAACAAAGATGACAAACACTGCGGTCTGCTTACAGTCTGGCAGGCTCCACTTCTTACGTGGATGTAATATAAAATATCTGCTTCTGTTAGAAGTTTGATTTGATTGATTTATTTAGATATGAGAGTTGGTTGTGAAAAGTTCATTGCCGTGTTCTACCACTAACAGAGAAGTCATTCAACACCCAAAAGAAAATGTAACAACTCAGTAAAATACATTTATTGACAAAAAAAGTTGTCTTAATCCGTCCTTTTAATTTTACACACAAAAATATCAAAATACTTTACAGGGCTTTTAATATGAATATTGTCAAATTCGTTTCAATCAATTCTCTCAAACAAATACACTGTACAATGACAACATGCTTGTCCTTTTTAAAATTCAGTGCTCATTTCATTTAATTTCTTCTTTTTTCTTCCAGGGAACAATGCATTTAAAATTATGCATAGTTATTACTTGGTATTTAGCAATACATTTTGAGAGACGTCACTGCATTTCATGCAATTCATATCCCGATAGGTAACTCGCTCTCCATCGGACCTCATTCAGAGCCAGGTGCTTAAATGTTGTAATACATAAAAGATACACAGTACGACATTCAGAACATGGATTATCTTGGTTACCCAAACTTCAAAGCTTAAAAGAATGAATGTGTCTTTACACAAACATTATTAAAGTATACAACTTGTATTCCAACAAAATTGAAAAGGTACTAAAAAACGATTTACAATTGGGCCCAAAGCGCCCCAGTGCAACATGAGAAAGAAACCACTTCACAAATCCTTCGCACCCTTCAGTCAGTCAATCTCTTGGACATGGTTGTGTCTGGACTTACACCATAAAGACATACTTGGTAAATTGCAGACCTCCCACGTGGAGTCATGTTAACGCGTCGGCTTGTGTCTTTATCAACACAATCAACATTCTCCTTCTGTCATTGCTACAGTATTTATCACCGACTAGTGAGCTGCTTGAAGTTCCTTTCTGACGTCTACATAATAGCTGCTAACAAAACAACCTAGCACTCAAGATATCACATGTATGGGAGATCGTGTTCAAGATTGCAAACAGAAGCGAGAAAATAGTTTTAAAATGACAGTATTGTTAAAAAACACAGGAGAAAACATGATCAAATAAACCGCTTACTTTGTGAGTGGCCTTTGTTAGTCAAACTGAGCCAAACGTACTACGATAGAGTGGAGTGGAAGGAAAGAGAAGCACACCATAGTCTCTACGTTGGCTTGAGCCATGAGCGTGGGCTCAAGCGCGCCTGCAGTAAAGGTCAACACTAACAACATTGGCAAATCACAGTCTGCTCAGCTGACAGCTACACTATGACACACTGTTGCGACAGCACGTTTAATAATAGTTTACATCATGGCCGTCCCCAGCTGTCCCCTGTGACATCACTGTGCAGACTTTACTGTAAGATTCTCAATAAGTCCTTGTTTCTCACAAACAACCGAAGAACGTTGCATCTGAACACAAAAATTACAATAGAAAAATGATTTGACACTTCAGTTACCACTATATGGTTATTCACACATTTCAACTTTTGAAATCATCAGTCAGCTATCAAAAGTATAAATGGGTTTAGGAAGAGTGCTTTGAGTTTACTAATGTGCCCCTCCATGTACCCCAGATTAAAAAACACCATCAAAGAAAGACGACAAAGAGAGGGAGCCTTTGGGCTCGTGGTTTTCTCTGTAAATCTAACATCATTAAGGCATTATCTATCCAGTATTGCTAAAAGAACAACTAGTTGGTGAACATGAAAAGAATATTTATGTATGAAAGTAACACAAAATAAAATAAAATAAAAACAATGCTTCAGGAGGAGGAGGAGGAAGAGGAGGAGAAGGAGTGCAAAATACAGAAATCAAAAACCTGTCTGTCCCTAGTGGCCTAGTAAGTACCAAGCATCCTTTATAAAGGTACTGTGTTAATGGCTAATTTGCTCTGTTAGCTACTAACATGCAAAGTGCACACTTGTTTAGGAAAAACAATTCATTTCTTACTTACAGTTTCCAAATGTTTGGTTTTGTCTGCTTAATCTCGATAGCAACTGGAAGGATATAAAAGTCTTTAGAAACTCTGGTTGGTGGTTTGGAGTAAAATCTGGTGCTCAACGTTCACGTTGATGCCAGACTCTGGACGACAGCGCCATCTCGGACATGCGGGTACTGTGCCGTTTTTTGTTTTCTTTCCTTAACATTTACATGAGCTAAAATCAAGATTTTTTTTGGTGGGCATTTATATCCAGTGAAGGCTATTGCGGTAATGAGTCAGCACAAAAATTCAACATTGGAAAATAGGTGGCAGAAAGATCTGAGGTAATAACTAGCTTAATGTTGAAATGCCACTAACCACACGTCGAAAAAGACAGTATATTTACCCTTTACATAATAAATGCATGTGACAAGATGCAACATATAGATCTGGATGAAAATGGGGGTGGGGAGGTGAACACAAAAAGGGAAGACAAAATATCAAGGAAGACAGTTGAGGTTGCAAGAAGTGGCAGAAGTCTTGTGATTCTCACTGACTGAATGGAAACTGGTTCAAGCCGTGGAAGGGAATCATGAACGGTCAGTGCTTGACAAGTCAGAGAAGAGACACTCTGACCTCAAGTTCACGCTTTCAACCCAAAAAAGCTCACACAGCACCTGCAGGGATGAGCAGGAACTCCGGCTCTGCCTTCATAAGCAGCCCCATTGGTCTAGCTAACAAATTAGTGCAATTTAAGAAGAGACCATCATATTCATGCTCTCTGAAAGCTGCCTACACAAAAACCTATGAGAAGAACCTCTGATATAAAGAATTCCAAAACACGAAAAACTTCACCTTGACGTTAAGTCCATCCTGTTATACATTCATAAAAGAGGGTGTAAGATAAAGATGACAGAAGGAAAAACGTTCAAAAGTCATGTAAGTTGACCTCAGTTCTTCAAGTGGGCTGTGACGCCCGATATCTGCCTGTGAGCTGCTCTGGTGTACTAGAGAAAACATCACCCATTCTTGTCTCCGCCCTTCTCTCCCGCAGCCTGAAACACAATTACACAATGCTTCTTAATTCCTAACGTTGAAAACGTCACGACATGTATCATAAAGAGAGGCCCTTCAGTGTTACTCACCCCGGCTTGTGAAGTGCGTTGTCCTGCAGGCCAAAGAGGCTGGTGCCCTGGCCGGCCTGCAGGGGTGAGGCTGTGGCTGAAGACAGCAGGTTGGGTGACTGGGTGATCATGGGTGAGTTTGGAGTGGAGGCGAGGGCTCCCGTAAGCGTGAGGCGCTGCAGCTCCCTCTGTCTCTGCTGCTGCAGCATCTGGCACACCACCACCTGCTGCTCCTGGTGGAGACAGGGGAGAAGACGGCGAGTTTACGGGACGTCAGGACACCTGTGGCTGCAAGTTTCTACTTCTGCACTCCATACATCTGTATGCTTCAAAATAAGACTCAATCAAAAATAATCTTAATTAGTTAGCAGTCTTTAAAGTGATTCTCCTCCTCGACTTGTGTGAGAGACCAACAATAACTGGTCCAACTTTCCCTGGGTCATCCACATTGTGCCCTTCCCACCTGCTGTCTTCACAAACAAACCCTCGACAACAGTCACCATGGAGATGGCAGTTCAGGATGTGCAGAATGTGTCAACAGCGTCTGGTTGGTTCCAGACTCCACCAGACTTTTTGCAAGTCAAATAGGAACCGTCACTGTGGCTGGCTTCCTGTCACACGGTGACTCATAACCTCAGCGGCTAGTCCGTCACACATTACTGAATATTGTTATTTAACCTTTGAACACACCTAGTGTCATTGCTGGTAACAGATGATTCTCCCATCTTACTCTCACGTAATGTTAATATGCATCTTCTAGTGTCACATCTCTTTTCTGACTTTACTTTGGACAGGATGACACGCAGCAGGCTGCGGACTGGAATCCAGCACGGGGACACTGTGGTAAAAACCCAGCGTTAGCACATGGGGCAGATGCTGTACCGGGTGGGATTACCGGGGTACCACCTAAATGTCACATATTTGACTGTAAATGCCTGATGATACACCGATGACTGTAAATATTGTGAAGCGAGACAAAATAAGGCAGATCACTCCTGTAGTACTTCCACTGTCGACAGATAAACTTGACCTACTTTAGAGGTCCAGTGTGTAAGATTGGGGCCTGACATGGAATACAATGTTCATAACCACATGTTCATGCATGTACAATCACACAAAATAAGAATCTGGTAGCGGGTCCTCTTCCATGGAGGCTGCCATTTGAAACCACGGCGTTTCTACAGTAGCCTTTCAAGTGTTGTCTCTCCTTTACACTAGGAAGGGGAGGGTGATGTGAGGAGACTGCAATGCAGCGATTACACCACTAGATGCAACTAAACTCTACCCACTGGACCTTTAAAGGAAAACTTTTTATACGGATTCCCCTTAGCTCTCAGTATGTGTGTTATGTATAAAGCAGCAGTAGTTTGACACACCGATGGAAATAAGATGATTTTGTTCATCCAAGCATCAAAGCAGAGAAGTATTGGAAATCCTGCGAGCTAATGTACACTGTAAACATGCAGGTGAGAAGAAAATGTGTCATTACAGGAGTGAAGTTCTGTGCGGTGAGGAACTGCTGGAGCTGCTGCTGTTGCTGCTGCTCCAGAAGAATCTGCTTCTGCTGCTCGGACAGGAGAGAAGACCTGAAACACACACACACACACACACACACACACACACACACACACACACCCAACACGCACATTACACACCAGACTTCAGGCTGATCAGTCCAAACGATTGGAGACTTGGATTTCTTCTGCAGCTGTTTACAGACTGGGTACGTACGGGCTCACACTCTTGGGAAGCTGAAAGCCCTGTGCCAGCGCTTGGGGGTTGAGAGGTGGAGGCTGAGGGCGCAGAGCGGGGAGCGTGGGCTGAGGAGCGTTCTGCACAGGGGACTGGATCACGCCGTTGAGGCTGCCCAGCACGCCGTTCATATTCAGCTGAGGGCTTCCTGCGAGGGACGCCATGAGCCCAGCTCACCATGGGTAGAGAGGAGCTTCCGGCCTGACTAATGGCCCCCAGACCGTCACTCAGACCCCGACTCAGGCCGTTCAGCAGGGGCTGGCTGAAGGAGGCGGGGCTCTGCTGTGGAGGAGGAGTACTCTGGAAGGAGAGGGAGGAGCTACTGCGGGACGGACTACCAGAGTGGAGCTCCTGGAACAAAGATATGAAAAATCATTTGAGCTTTGCAGCTCTCAGCTTGTTTTTGATGTGCGCTCAGGACCTTTGCACTTCAAAATGGATCTCTGTGAAAAGACAGCTGTAAACCTACATATTTCCTGCTACGAAGACCAAAATATTTTTGCTAATATGGCCTGATGCAGGTTTGCATGGTGTGTTCAAGGTAAGAAGGGTCTACAGGTTCTCACCTCTGACGAGGTAACAAAGGAGGTGTCATTCAGGAAGCAGCTTTTGGACAGGGGACTCTTATTGGTGCTCAGGGGGTCTAAAGAAAAAAGAGGCACAAACACAGCGTGACAGCTACAAACTAAAAGGTTTACACTGACCACCGTGTGTTTAAATCTAAGTTTCACATCAGTTCTCCTTTCAGCCTCTACAGTCACAACAAGCAGTACCAACCTGCAACACTAACAGCACAGCTGATGACACGTAGGCAGGGAGCATACTACATGCCACCATAGTAAAAGGGTGTGCTGAGGGTTTAAACATGGAAGTGGGTAGAGCAGATGGAGAATCTGACCTTGGGTGGATGACAGGAAGTTGATCTGGGCGGAGGTGTGCATGGAGCCCTGGGCGGCAATAATGTGTGGAGGGAAAGGCACGGCCAGCTCTGTGTTGAGCAGCTGCAGCCGCTCCTTCTTGGCTGTCAGGCTGAGGATCTGGTCCTGGAGGCGCTGGTTCTCCTGCTGCAGGGAGTGGAGCGACTGGAGCATCTCCACAACTAGAGGAGGCAGAGAGGAGGATTAGATGTGCCGGCGCACAGGAAGCGGCGTTTCACGGAGGATTTCTGAGGATTTACAGAGCAGTTGTTTGATGTTGTGTCACGTTTAGTGACACGTCAATCAGTTTTTAGCAGAGTGTCGACAAGTTTAATCAGCGCAAAGGGGAACATTGTTCAACTCAGAAGTGATGCCAACATTCCCATGATTTTACTGTATGTTTCAGGATGAATGAGTTATGGTTAGACACTCTAATGCACAGGGGAATCTCCTCAGACAGAGAGATCTGCTCTCAACTTTATTGTAGTCCACTTTAAAAGGCCCTGTGCGCCCCACAGTTGGTTTCAGTTATACAGACTGATTAGACTGCAGCCCGAGTTCAAGTTGCTGAGCTACACTGCGCTGTGACCTAAATCACTCCACATTTGTTACCTGGTGCGCCTACTTCAAGACATTTTATTAGTGCGTGCAAGCTCACAGAGTAAATGTGTGCTACACTGTGTAGTGCCCTTTAAACCTGCAGACATTTACATAAACAGCCGTGCTGATGAAGCCCTTCCACATCAGGTCAGTCTCTGTGTTTTATGTACAGTTTTTTTAAATCTCGTGTCTGTGGCGACGTTCTCATGCCAACGCTGTGTATTCACGACAGTGTTTGTGTAATTACTCTCACTGCCAGAAGGGGGAAACAAATCTTCTGCACCGTTTAAGACGAAATGCAAAGTGGACTTTTTAGGTTTTGACTTTCCCACACTGCACTGCTTTGTCTCTGATAGATGTGAAAATTATAGTGATGAACTCACCCATAATGACTCATAATGTCTGAAATCTCACTGATGATGAACTGAGATGTCAACCCAGCCCACACAGCCCTATTCTGGATTACAGTTCAACAAGAGGATCTTATAGGAAGCCTGCATGTGCACAGTATATGTGTGCGGTATATAAGAGCTTTAAGTGCGGGACGGTTCAACACAATACACACACTTAACAGTAGCTGCTACAACAAGGTGTACAGTTGAGAAATTGGACTTCAGTCCACAGCAAAGTGCTGTCATGAGCTACTGATTCCTCGTCTAGTGTTTCTTCGCAGCACTGATATAAAGCCTGAACTCGGAATTCAACCCCATCCTCTCTAAATGCTTCCTAATTGATTTTCTATGGAGCTGTCTGTGCAGCGTGCCCGGCATCACACACACGCACACATATTGAACAAACACACTCTTCTCTCTCGTTTCGGCAGAGTGGAACAGCAGTTAACACTCATTAGTCTAAAGTGAACTCTCCCCGGGGCACGGAGAAATATATTTATGTTAGACACAGCAGGGCTTTTCCTTTAAGGGGTGATGGGAGGCTAAGATGCATAAAAAAACACTCAGTGATAGCCATCATGAAGGCTGAGGAAAAAAGGAGGGTTTGAGGCTGACTGTGGGAGAGGCAGCAGTGACACTTAGACATACGCTTGCGGAACTGATAGAATTATTATTCTTATTCTGGAATAAAAATGAAATCACTGGGTGGAGAACGAAAAGGGAGCAAACAATAGATTAGAAAGCGAGCGTCAGCTGACGGTGTCCCCAGAGAAGAAGCGAGGCAGAGGCAGTGTGGTTGAGGAGAGAGCCCGACAATTAGATGTAGAGAAGGAACATGAGAAACAAAGCTGCTAGAGCTGCTTTTAACATCGTCTCTCACTGTGCTATTTTTTGTCCCCAACAGCGTCCACAGGCACATTAATCATCTGTAAATAGCACCAGGCTGCTGTCTGAGACAGCAGCGACTGCAGGTAAATACAATTATGTGCACATTATAAATGGTATTTGAGACTGCGCCTTTCAGGGAGCCCTTCAAATGAAGATATTTGATAAATAACGGTTTTCGTAGTGTGAGCTGTGAGCAGTTCAACTTCTCAGAGGATTTTTAAAGGCCTGTGAAGCATGTAGAAAAACAGATGGTCAGTAAAGTCAGTAAAGGGCACTGGATTTTGGACGACCATCATACAATGTATTTCCCCCTCTCATTCCTTTAATCATGTTGTGTAACCCCGTGGGAGCCAGTGGTGCACGTCACTCACTGTTGACGCCCATCTCTCCGTTGCCGTGTTTCTCCAGCAGGAGCTCGATGTGGGAGCTGGCTGGAGGGACGTTCTCAGGGCGGGCTCTGACGCCTGCACCCAGCCCGTCTCTCTGGTCAAACAGAAGAGGAAGACAACTCATCGGAGACCTGCATGCAGAGGAGGAGGAAAACCAACCAGGAGTCAGACGCAAGTATGAAGTCACCGCTGAAGCCAAGCTGGGAAACTACCACCAAGCCTCCTGTGGCTGCGGTTAGTATTTTATTCTAATCCACACAGTCACTTGTGTAGTTGTTTCCTGTTGCTGCTTACAGAAACAGAAACTGATCTGACAGCAAATACAGTGCTGGGAAAAATGATCCAAATAATGTTTCATTTGATGGATGAGTAGATGAAAGACTGTTTCATAACTGAAACTCTGTGTTACTACTTGAATTGTATTGAGTCCAACCGAAAGACCAAAAGAGATCAAAAGAGCCATACTGTGAAGAAAGACTCTCTCGCGGCGAGTTTCCGTGACATGGGAAGCGACAGTCATCGAGGTCGGACTCTGTGAACGGGAACAAAGAGTCATGAACTTTCCTTACTTGTGGGCGGTGTCATGTGAAGAGACTGAACGTAGTCAGATTTGAATGCAAACAATCATGGTGATTGTCTCTGAACTGTGTCCTCCTCTCACCTGGCAGTGAGGTCTGGGCTTGGCTCAGTAGTGGCGGCAGTGTCGCGGTTGTGGAGAGACAGCTGGCGAAGGGCTGAGTGGAGGTCAGGCTATAGGAGGTGCTGGAACCTGGATGCACCTATGAGACGGAGAGGGTCAACATCTGGCTGACAGAGAAATCATCTGGACAACCTGGAAAGGTCTTCTGCTCATACAGTCGTAAACGCTTAGTCTGCTGGTAACATGACCCACATCTGCCCGAAATACTAAACCTCAAATCAAATCAGACAGAGTGTTTATTACTAATCAAATAATGTCTGCAACTGTTATTATAGTCAGCTCATTCTCAATTAGTGTGTTGACGCACCTTTCAGTTAATTTCAGCTATTAAATGTTCAAATGAAATACTGTCAGATCATACATGTTCGCTTTCCCGGAGGCCGTGGTGATGCAAACAAATCGAATTTTCACTCATATTGGAGAATAAACATTTTGCCTCATAAAAATCTATCAACAAATCATGTAACCATGTCGTAACCATGCTTGTTCAGTGTGTCTTGAATTTTGAATACATGGCAAACAGTGTCACCAACAAAAGCACCTCCACACCGTCACACCTCCTCAATACTTCACAGTGGGAACCACACATGTAGATACCATCTATTCACCTTCTCTCTGTCTCATAAAGACATGACGGTCTGAACCAAGAAACTCAAACTTGACTCATCAGGCTAGAGTACAGGTTTCCACCGGGCTAATGTCCATTCCTTGAGTTTCTTGGCCCAAGACCTTTTGGTCTTCCTCGGTAGTGTTTCTAGAGCACGCCAAAGGTGTGCAAAGCTGACATCAAAAGGTGCTACAAAAAGTGGAAACAGTTCGAGAAAGGGATAAAACCCCTGAAATCTTCATGCTGTGTGATGTAAGTGAACATGACTTTCACTGTACCTGTGTATTCGAGACAGCATTGACCGATGGAAGTGAGAGTGAGGAGACGTGGGATTGAAGGAGTCCTGAGGAGAGAGGGGTGCTACACATACCCCCTCCCAGGGACAAAGAGGTGCTACACACCCCTCCACCCAGGGAGAGAGGGGTACTGCAGACGCCCCCGCCCAGTGTGAGAGGGTCCTTGAGACTGGAGTAGATACCTGAGAGATCGCAACGGTGAGAGTTAGACATTTTTCATAGATTTCATCAAAGAAGTTACGACCCCGAAAGTGAACAACATGCCGCACACCCGAGTGTTTGTGTACACCAGAGTCAATCTATAAGTAGGGCAGGAAATCCAGCACCCAGAGATGTGCAGCACACACAAAACCACTATCTGGGACAATATCTCTGCCTTGTGCAGATGAAATAAATACTCTGAGAGAGATACACAAAATATTCTAAAATTGAAAGCCAGTGTCTGAAAAACAGTGCCATGAAACAGTATCTTAATTTGTCCTGCTTGGCTCTTCCTTCCAGTGGCTTGCTCTAGTTCACCATCAGCTCCTGACATACAGATAGTGGCTATTGTGCTGCTGACATGACACATGTGTAATGGAAACATTTCAACACTTTAGAGTCATGTTGCAAATGAACACACTGATAGTGAGCAAACAGATAGTGACTTCTTTTTTTTTTCTTTCTTACACATGCATGCTCTCACACACAGGAAGCTCGAGGGCTACCGCACACACACACCCACTCAGACTCACCGGAGCCGAGCAGCGAGTTGCCGCGGCTTGTGGAAAAACTGCCAGCAGAGGAGGAGGAGAAAGAAGAGGAAGAAGACGAAGAGGAAGCGACAGTGGTGGGAGGAAGCGTGGAGGGGAAGGCGGGGTGCGGGATGGAGGACGGGCTCGGGTAGAGCGAGGAGGTTAAGGCTGGAGGAGGGGGTGCCGGGTGATGATGGTGGTGGTGATGCTCCTCTTCCCTCCGCTCTCGGTTCTTGCTGCCCCGTGGGCGCCCTGGACCGTGGCTGCTCTTCTTGTTGCCGCGGTGCCTCCTCTCTCTGGGCAGTGGTGGGGGCGTGGCTTTTTCCTCCATGTCCGCCTCCTCCAGAATAGGCGGTGTGCTCAGCTGAGATGGTTTGCAGAGAGACTTGGAGGGTTTGTAGTCCCCGGAGGAGGAGATCTTCCGGATCTTGCTGCTGCTGCCCAGCCCTGACGAGGAGGTGATGCGCATGATGGACCCAAAGGTGGAGATAGTGAAGGGGCTTGTGTTGCCCTCCGACCTGTCGTGACCCTGTGACCCTGCCAGTGGGCCCTCAGCAGGAGTCAAAGCTGGTGGCTTGTGATATTTACTGTCCTCCTCCTCCTCCTCTTCCTCTTCATCTTTGTCCTCCTCCTTTTCATCCTCCTCCTCGTCCTCTTCCTCCTGGACCGCTGCCCTCCTGTGGCGCTCCTTACGCTCCTCGCCGCTGTGGTGGTCCTCGCCACCCCGTTCGTGGTCGCGCTCCAGGCGGGAGGACGTCGAGAACTGATGGAAATCCTGAGCGGAAGACAGGGAGCCACCTCAAGGAGAAACACAAAGCTGGAGTCAAACTCAAAGAGAACGTCACTGCTACCAACAAGTCAACATGTTGCTCTGGTATGTGCTACCTGTGTTGAATGGACTGGAGGAGCAGGAGGAGGAAGAGCAGCTTTTGCCTGTGCTTCCTGTCTTTTTACTTCGGTGGCCATGACTGTGTGAGCTCAGCTTCTTGGACTTCCCCTCGCTGTCCTTGTTGCTGTGGTGACTGGAGGATATCTGTACCAAAACACACAGGTCATAACAAGATCAGTTTGAGAGGTGTTCTTTACATAAGACTCGCTAATGATACCATGGCATCCTGCGGGTCAGCTTTAATACCTTTTCTATACTGCTGCTCGTCACCGAGGAGACGAGGCTGTCAGAAGACTTCTTATGACGCTCTTTTTGTCGAATCTTGTCCTTGTGACTCTGAACAGACGGAAACACGCGTTAACATGTTAGCGTGTTCACAGAGAGGCAGACAGACTCAGTGTTACAGTTTTCGTTCATAAACCTGACCATTTACTCGCTGTTACAGTGACACAGCAGCAGTAGCGCTTACCTTCCTCTGTCTGTGGTGGTGGTGTTTGTCCTGTGATGGAGAGCTGGAGCGTCCCCTGGAATGGCTGAAGGTGTTACTTGTATTTTCACTGGAGCGTAATTTCTTCTGCTGTAAAACCCAAAAGGAGACAGTGAGCAAGTGAAAACCTTTGGCTCTGTTCAGACTGCCGATCTGTTGTTTGGCATAGATCCAGATTGATTTAAGAAAAATCAATTGATTTAAAAAAAAAAAAAAAAAAAATATATATATATATATATATATCACACATGAAAAATGGATCCAGGCCATGTTTGGAGGTAGTTTAAAATGTGATTCTAATCAGATTTCTACAGATGCGTCTCGGTCTGGACGCTCACGTCAAAGCATCCTTTGTGTCGAACCCAACGCGACACGGCGATGACGTCAGATCCAGAGCGGTGGAAGTACATCTGAGCTGCTACTACAGCGTTATGGAGGACAACACAGTGAAGAGAGTCTGTGGACAGACACTGAGATAAATGGTCTGCTTCAGCACAGACAAACATGCTTTATCGCTTGTAGTTACTGGCACTCCATTGTTACCACAGCAACCCTTCCAGATCACTTGGTAATGTCTGGACACACAAATCTGATCTGATCACTTGCAAATAACTCTGTGGGCAGTCTGTCTTAAAGATGTGATTTGAGAAACAAATCTGATTGGCCTGCAATCTAAACAAAGCATGACAACCTGCCCGGGCCATCAAAATGGAAACCAACGCTCATTCTAAGCTGTTGGATTAACGTGGGCTCGAGCAGCTGAGCTTCCTGTCCGGTTGTGTGCCTACATCTCAGTCCTTACACAGGTCTGCTGTGGTGCTCGTTCACTGTCGTTTCCCCAGCCGACGACTGAGCCTCAGAGTTTTGTAGATAGGATTAAGAATGAAGATATCATCTTCCTGTGCAGAGACGTGCTCAGACAGCTTTGAGGACCCGGGCCCTGCTGCCTATATGTTAGCAGAGATTGGTTCTTGTGACAACAGAATTGCTGCGTGACGTGACGCAAACGTGACGAGCTGCACGCTGTTTCGTACTTTCTGGTGTTTCAACAGCTTCAAAAGAGTCACCTGGAGCCGTCGCACGCACAGTTTGGATGCTACAGCGTCACATGACAGGGAGCACGGGGCAACTCGTTTGGATCAATACATGGATATATGTTTGGATAATGTAACTGTAGCATTCATGGGCAAACGAAGCTAGAAAAAGTTCCCCTCCCTCCAGAGGCCAGAGAGGGCAACTTTAGGCCCGCCTTGTGTACGTCCTTGTTCCAGAGCCAGAAAAATGATGACAGTCATGGATGTTATCGATGCAGCTACACAGGCTGTTTAAAGAAATAACAACAGCTGTGTTTACGGTGAAGTGCAGCAGTCATGTCTGCTGTTAACCGTGCACTCAGGGAGGGGTGTGGATGTCACAGACTGCTAACATTTTCATCATGTGGTCTTTAAGATGACTGCAGCTCATCTTGTGTGCTCATAGCGTCTTTAGACTGATCGCCCGTCTTACCATTTTGTTGTAGTGATGCTTGCAGTATCCGCAGTATTTGACGTTGTCTGCTTCTGGGCCTTCCTCTTCACACAGCAGACCTGCCATCTGAGCACTGAACACAGGGTATCGCAGGGTCAGACAGGAGAGGAAACAGGAGAACACACGCGCCTACACACACACGCGCGCGCGCGCGCGCACGCACACACAGGCAGACAGACCCTGACAGCGACACCTGGAGAGTCATTTGAGAGCTTCTGTCATTGATCATGACAGAACGGATCAGATGTCAGATGTGCACAAAAATCTGTGCCATACAATCTGCCGGGCTTCGTTTTCAGTTGTCAGCTCTGCTGTGAGATCAGTCACTGCTCACACACTCAGAGCACAAAGGGAAGGAATAAAAATGTAAAGAGATAAAGAGGGGGGGCGGGGGGGGGAAGTAGTGCAGACACAGAACAACAAATACAGCGCTCAGCACTTTGAGGCTGATTGTGGACTGCAACAGGCCGTTCCTTTCTGCTGACTGGCTGCGGTTTCAACAGGTAAAATCAATCATGTACATCTGAAATCAGATCACTTCTCGTTCCAAACAAATGTCACGTCCTTGTTATGGCACATGTACAGATCTGTGCTGTACCTGACTCCGGATTTTGTCATTCATTGGTTCCTTTTTTTCAGTTCAGAGCTACGCTAAAACTCCACATTCAATGCCATCTTTGTCAGATGTGCACAAAGCCAGGGAGTGTCAATGAGGGAGTCAAAGTGTGTGTTTTGCTCACAATTTAGTCGATGCAAAAAAGCAGAATCATAGCGGATGGCAGCAGGAGGTTGTACCACCGCCTGGTGCAAAACTGGTTTAGCTGCTGTCCTGTCTTATGCCCCACAGTTTGTTTAGTGGTTTGTGGTCATTATGTGACTCAGATAATAAAGTTTACTCCGTTGTTCTGTGCGCACTGACGCAGGGAAAAAAAATAAAAGAGCAGAGATTTGACTGACTAAACATTCGGCCTTCTCTACTGATGACTCAAATCATCCGACTTTCAGGGAGCGGCCTTCTGCGGATGATCAGTTGGTACAAGCTGCATCAAAGTGTTTCATTTCTCAAACTGTTTCCACAACTTTAAACCATGTTGCATATCGTACCACACCATGCAAACACACACACACACACACACCTTACCACTTACCATGTGACGTGGAAGGCTTGTCTGCAGCCCTGCCTGTTGCAGGTCATGCAGGCTCCACAGGCAGCCTTGCTCTCCCTCCCGTGGTCCTCGCAGATGTAGCAGGTCTGGTGAAGCAGCAAAGATGGAGAGAGCAGAGACATATCAGTTATTATTTGCATCACTATTATCAGTATTTCTACCCTGCCCTGTAGGCGAGCACAGTCCAGTTCACACAAAGTCCAAAAGAAGAATTCTTGTGGAGGCGCTGCAGAAACTTTTGTGAGGCCTTCCAGTTCCATGTGTTGCACCAATGTTAGCGCGGCAAGCTCATACATTCATGTTATTTGGCCATTAAATTGAATCATTGTGATTGCAGTGTGGGGAAGATAAAAGGCCTCCTTAATTTGAGGCCAGCCGCAGCTATACTGTAAAAGATTAGGAAGTTTTGCTTGTCGAGGCAACAGATGGGCTTTTCAAACGGAACACTGTTCTGCTGTTCCGTGCGGCAAACTGTTGACCAGATGTTTAGGAATGCTGTGAGAGAAAAGAAAAAAAGCAAGACATTGAAGAGCTCGTGGCTAGGTGTGTATTTGTTTAAAGAAAGGAGTTTTTTGGACTTCCGCTCTGAAAAAAAGTCTTAGAATAGGTGTGGGAGGGTTTCATGATAAACTGCGGGACACTCGTACTGACACTGAAAGTAATTCTTCATGTGCAGGCAAGCTTTTTGGAAAGAATCAATTTCCGAGGCTCAAAGCTGGGAGCAGCATCAGTCTTCGCTGACATGTAAATGAGCGCACATGTCAGTAAAATACACTGTAAGCAGACACATGTGTACGCACGCTCTGGGCTTTTGTGCTTCTTCCTCAGCTTTTCCCCAGTGAGCCGAGCTGACTGGTGGGGGGGGCAGAAGAGGCCTAGCAACAGGTGCGGGACAAAGGAACAGCGGGCTCATTACCTTTTTTTGCTTCAGCCTCTCTCTGTTTCACGTTTTCCCTCCCTCTCGCCTCTCCTCGCATCCTACCCGGCTCTCTCTCTCTCTCTCTCTCTCTCTCTGCTCCCCTCGCAGGATGTCGGCTATGTAATGAAAGGCTGGGGACGTAGCTACACCGAGTGTGTAAAAAGGAAGAGTGGCTTCTCAAGTTTTCACTGTCTATTGTAACGCTGTCTAGGAATGCAGGCAGCAAAATCTGGATGAATGGCTCTGACGGGGGGAAAGCTGCATGCAATTTACTGTAGCTGACACAGTAATATGAAACCAGGCACTCAAACACTCACATGTGTACATTTATATGCAGGCACGCACACACACACACATTACAAACACACAGCTTGTCAGCGACTGGCTGCTCGGTGTAATGAGTCCATGCGTCAAATATTGATTTCTTTGTAATGTGCATTGCTCTAAAAAGGTCTGCACGCTGCATACAGCTCTCACTACTGCTGCTGTACGCACTCTGCCAACTGTTAAGCAAAAAGGTACAAATGGATAAAATTACAGGCGGATCATGTGTCATAAAGCTGTAACTAGTCTGTGCTCAAAACTGTTTTGCTTTACAAACTCGCTCGCTTCACATTAGCGGAATACTTCAGAAGCTTCTCTGAGAGCATGGCTGCGTATACAGCAAGGACACGTTCAGCCGGCTTTCCAAAGGTGGTCTCACTGAGCGGCAGGACTCCGTGTGAGGTCCCATTATCTTTGGATTTCATCAGATGGTGCAGTATGAAACTGTTTCAAATGTTAAACGTGTCATTAATCAGTCTTCATTTGTTATAAATGAAGATTACACAGAGGCGATGTTGTCAATTCATGATGCTTTGTACTACCCAACTAATGATTATTTTATCATTTATATTTTAGAGCCCAATGTGATGCCAAAACTCTCAGAACTTAAAGAGTTAGTTTAGTTCTTCTTCTTCTGCAACAAGTTCAAGTTTGCCATTCTTGACTTCAAGCTCATCACATCAACATCAGCACATTCAGCACGTCACAGTATGAATGCCGGGATCAACTGGAGTAAAACGTGCTTCTTTGTTGTTCCCCCCGACCTGCCCCGTCTCTCCTCTCTCAGACGGAAAACTCCCACAATTTCCCAGAACGACGACTTTCAACAACCTCCAGAGAGCAGGCGCGACCGTGCCACATTCAGCTCTGGGTTGGTACGGTACGTGTAGGTGGAGAGAGAGAGAGAGACGACGGTGATGTGGGGCAAAGAAAATGCCTTTCCCGTTAAGGGAGAGACAAGAGTTGTGTTGTTTTGTCACATGACTTGAAGCTTGCTCACGGTTTGTTCAAAGTACTTCAAGAACTTCTCTTTATCTTTTGGGATGGATTTCTCTCTGTGGCATTGTGACACTGGTGGACAAAGTGTGCTCAAAGTCCTGCTCTGAAAACTTAAAGCATTAAAGTTTTTAGAATTAGGATTCTAAGTGCAGGCTGGGTACCTCATAACTCTTTGATACAGTATTTACCAATACTTTACAACATATATGTCCAAGAGAAAAATCACAATAAAATAAGCTCAAACGTTCTAATAATGTTGTCAAAAGTATTGATCCTTTGATCTTTTGGTTACCGTCTGTTTAAAAAGATACAATACAATCATTCAATACTACAGAAAGTAGAGAAAAGTAGATATACAATCAGACTTTTCACTCTGGACTGCACAGATGAAACACTTTTCTGTACCAGCGATGCGTGCGCGTCATTGATTAAAAATCAAACATACTATTTCGTGTGCCAAGCACTTTTTTCCTTTTTACTGTGATACTGGAGTTATTGACTATAGTTCTTTAATACTGGTATTAAAATTCCTGCTACTGTGACAACCTTACATTCTTTTTTTAAATGTTATTTAAAAGCACAGGGCCATGGGTCGGAATCAAACCCCTGGGCAGCTGCGGCAAGGACTGAGCTTGAACTACCAGGGCGCTCCATGACCTGACACCGTAACGCCCATCAAAAAACAAAGTGTACAAGAACGCTGCAGCAAGAAAATAAAAGATGGAACAGATGAATATGAGAAACACTCCAATGCTTGTGCTACAGACATCATTTGGTTGGGAAGTATCAGGCACTTTGCCATCTTTAATAAAGGATTGTTTTTCCTGTGTGTTTCAGATCAGCTCGGTCGTCTCGCTACCATTCACACAGAAACGCTGACAAGATGTCTTTCCTTAATTCAAGACAGACAGAGCACCGCACTGTGATGAAGTCCTGCAGACTAATAACTGTTTACCCAACACTGCGTGAGTGTGTGTGTGTGTCAGTACCTTGATATATCTCTCATGTGGGACGTACTGCAGGATGATTGGCTCCATGGTGAGGACGTTGGCAAACTGCACCTCGGGGATGTAGAGCGCACACACGACGTGGGCCCAGCCTGAAGGAGAGATTGGCAGCGGATCAACGGCATGATTAAACTTCTCTCGTGAGTGAAGTGGAAATGTGAGGAAACGAGAGGAGGGGGAGGAGGTTTACCTCCGCTGTCCGTCCTCTTGAGGGCTCCATCTTTGTGGGGACAAAGCTCACACCTCTGCAGGACAGGACAGGACAGGTGAGAGAGAGAGAGAGAGAGGCCGTGGCATTAACACTGAAGTGTGCAGCAGGGAATGGATGGATGTGTTGTGTCATGTTTGCGTGCTGGCATACTCACCACGCGTGCCGCCCTTTCCTGTGACTCACACTTCCGACAGAACCACGGACCGGTGGGCACCTGGACAATGCCATAGCATGCTGGGACACACACGGGACAGGTTAATGACTATTTTTGGAACATGCTGATTTCTTCTTTTACTGCATCTTCACCACGTTTGTCTGTATTTCACGCAACTATTTATACCCTGCGCTTAGTGCTGCTTGTCAAAAAAAGAAGAAGACATTTTTAATCCACTTTAGATGAACCCTGTGGAGACAGCTCTGTGTCCGCTTCTAACTGTTCTGTCTTTATCACATTTTCTGGCACTTTTCTCAGACTTTAAAGGACAGAGGCGCCTCATCCTGCACACATGAAGCAGCAGATAAGGACGGAGTGGATTCAAATGTACAGCAGGCTGCCAGAGTTGCTCCAACAATCAGTCACAGGGCTGATTTTCTGGCTCCAAAGCATGATCCTGTGAGTGAACTGCTCGGCTTGCTTGCTCTCATTAAAGCAACAAAGCGAGTGGACACAAGGTAACACAGTGTCCAAACCGGCGGGCCCGTTCTGTCGCAAAAGAAAAAAAAAAAAAAAAAAAAGCACGCCTCTTGCAGTGTGTGCCGTGAATCCGACCGGGCCAGACAGCCCCGCGCGCACACACACACACACATACACGGACACACACACGCACGCACGCACGCACGGACACGCACGCACACACGGACCTGGAGTGGCATCAAGGCGCCATCCAGGCTCGGTGTCAGTGCACTTGGCCCTGTGTGTTTAATCATGTGTGCTGAGAGGAAACAACAAACAGCACGCCTACCTACCCCTCCCACACACACATACATACACACAAACATGCACGTAGACAGCGACGGACCTACCTAAAAACCTACCGACCAACCAGCACCTCTGGCTGCCTCCAGCCGCCGGGTCAGCCGCCCGCAGCTGCCCCGGTAATTACACGCTAACAGCGGCTAATGTTACCTTGGTGAACGGCGACGCTGCAGCCGTGTCCATCACAGTAAACCAGCGGATTCTCAGCCCAGCCTCGCTCGTCTGAACACACGCAGCAACCTCCGACCATTTCCCGCATGCTTCTCCCATATGAAGATATGTATTTCCCCTCCCGGCAACCGCTCAGACCTCGCCCAGGCCTGTCAAGTGGTCGTCCCGCACTTTAACGCCGCGCCGGGCATAGTCGTGGGCCGCTTTCGTCGCGCAGTTTTAGCGCAGCGGAGAGGCGAAATCTCGGCGTGGGGTTTGTGGTGGTGCTGCTGCTGCTACGTTTTTTCCGTGATGTCCTCCCCGTCCCCTTACAGCCGCCGATGCAGTGCGCATGCTCAGATCTGCTCCTCGGAATAAAAGTCACAGCAAAAGGTAGCAAGTTATTGTTATCTTTACCACGCGCGCCGCGTTTCCAAACACACCCTCACACTCTGTCGTGGATCATTAAAAGTCTCGTCTATGTGAGGGTGCCGAAAGCTGGAGTCCGCTCATCCGTGGAGCGGTTTTATCAGTTAGATTAGTAAAACATGTGGATCAATCAGTCAAACCGCTGGCTGCTCACAAGCGCCTACACCAAGTCTGTTTCAACAGCGCCATCTTCAGGATCCACGCGGGACAGCAGGGGAAACAATTACAAGCTATTTCACCATACAACGTCCTGACCTGCAGAGAAAAACATCCACAGTGGGACTGATACACTTGAGAGAGAGAAGAGAGAGAGAGAGAGAGAGAGAGAGAGAGAGAGAGAGAGAGAGAGAGAGAGAGAGAGAGTGTGTGTGTGTGTTACTGCCGCACTTCATTCTGATTCATCACATAGACTTCCATCACATACAAGCAGTTTTCTGTAGTTGTGTTTTATTCTTCCTCCATATGTAGACTAAACTCGTATTTGCAGCCAAAGCAGTAAAATAAAGAAATAGACAGGTGATAAATGCGTGTGAAATTAATCGGTCTCACCTGTAGTGACATTTCCTGACTCATTTCATTCACACTTGCTCTCACGGTCACTGTACAGTGTTGTTGTTCCAGTGATAGCTGGATTTTTGCTTGTCGAGTTGACAGCTATAATTCAGTCAGCAGATGTCACCAGAAGCCTCTCATTTTGACTGGACTTGCGTCATTGTTGCTTTATGACTCCCGTCTCGGCTGGCTGAGTAAACTCTGTCTGGCAGAGCGGGTTTCATGCTGAAAAATAGGACTTCAGACACACACATATACACTCAGTTTGGGCAGCATGGCTTTCTGGAAGCTAGTCCTATTCCCGTTTCCCTAGATGATGTGTTTTTTTTTTCTATCCTCCTACATTACCATAAACTACGCTGACTCAATTTCTTAAACTTGCAAACACACACACAATCTTACTCAACCAAATACTCAGAAAATAAATACCCTGAAGTCAACTTCTCGGGGCTGGAAAAAAAAAAGAGAAGCAGCCTGGTTGTACTTTTGAAATGGATGACTGAGCTTTTTAATCCGACATATGGACACAAAGCTGTGATGACAGTTTGTCTCACAAGTGTCACTTCTCTTCAAACCCAAAAGAGAGAAAAGGGAACTGCCACTGATGGAGGGGACAGATAGTGTGGTGGCAGCTGGATGAAGCTAACACCCAGTTCTGGTCTGAAGGCAGCAAAGCATGACCAAAGTCCCTGCACTGACATGCGAGCGAAGTACATCCACATTCACGCAACCAGACACCAACCCATTTTGTTCACCCAGACTCTCCCGATATACTCACAAGAAACAGATTTAGCTGTTTCAGTAAGCTTCCCACAAAGCCTCAGTTTATACTTAAAAATTGGCCTCACACAGATAAATTCCCATATGTGGTGTTTTACTGGCAGACATAATTTATTCCTATACATTCTGAGAGTGAGAGTTAGGTGGGAAGAGTGAAACTATTGATTAAAATCATTTTTGCACATTCTCTCAGTGAACTTTTTTAACCTACCTAAAAGAATATATTCATGACTATTCTCCATCTTGTTCGGGCAGCCATGCACCATCTTTAAGAGCCTGCAGTGAGTCCTACAGGCCACAGTGGGACCCAATGCTCTGGAGGGATACTGCGTAGCAGTTCGTTGTTGTGCAGTACCACACTTCATCCAGCAGATGGGTGCTGCTGTGATCCATTATAATTAATTTCCTCAGCATCCAGGGAAAAACTGTGATGTCTAAATCCTGTGATGAAACTGGGAGAAAATCCCATAACAAAGACAACAGTCATTTGACATTTTATCCTCATTTGATCATTTTCAGGTCATACATATTATTACGTACTGCAGAGCCTTTAAACTCTTTGTTGTGGATTTAATGTAACAGAACTGTTTTAACAAGTGTGAGAGAAATCTTCAGGTGCCTTATATAGGCACCTTATATTTAATTTAGACCTAACCCAACTTTCATTGACCTCCCCTCATTGTTAGTTATGCTTTGTACTTTCGAAGTCCTATATATACACCCCTATTTTGTATAACGTAAATGCCTCTGCAAACCTACGAACCATTTCTAACTTGTAGGGGCGCTAAATGAGTATAATATTCAGGAGTGAGAAACCAACACATGGTGCAGAGTGAAGTGTGTCTTCAAATGTCCTTTGAAGCTGTCAACTGCACTTTCAAAACTCTCAAAACCACAGCCTAAAAGGAGACATGTGACCTTCTAGATAATAGGATTTTTTTTCTGTAGTCTTGAATTGGCAAGTGTTTTTCAGAGAAGCTAAACTTCTCTTAACAGAGTGCAGCTCTGTGTGTAATGACGGAAAAAAAAAGAAGTTCTTTTATTTTTACACCTTTACAAAGATAACAGGAAAAACATCACACACAAGAAATCCATCCAGATCTTCTATTTGTTGAACATTTGAATGTATATATGGCACATGGCTATATGATATAAACAGCGGCTACAGCGGGGATCATTAAGTACAAATGTTGCTGAATTAGTCCCTCATAAACACTTTACAGATCATCTTTTCAGATGAGTACAGTATGACTAAGAACACTGACACTCGTCACACTCTTATAACGTCTCTCTCAATCTCTCTCTCTCTCTTACACGCACACACACACACACACGCGCACATACACACACACACACACACAAGACAGAGAGAGATAGCTGCTACTCCATGCTTTCATTTCTGATACTACCAGCTACTTAAATGAGTAAATATGTATGTGTTCTCATACAGTGTTATCTGTCTGAGCATGTGTGAATGTGTGTGTGTAAGCATGAACGTCTGCATGAATGAAAGCTACTTTGGTTCTAGGCGGTGCTCGCCACGGGCTATGTGGGAGGAAAACTCATAACGGTCCCGACTGCGGTGGCCACAAACGTTGCACTCAAGTGGGTCGCGAAAGCCGTGGCACCCCATGTGGATGGTGAACATGACATAGTCCAGAAAGATCACCCTGCAGTGGCTGCAGGGGTACACCGCCCCGGGCAGCGCTCCTGCCTCCCCGTCAGCCCGCACCACCCTTAAAGCCTCCAGTGGAGACAGGGGGATGTGCTGGGCGTGTGGGTGAGGGATACCGTTCTGGTGGTTCAGCCCTCCCAGCAGGTGTCCTAAGCTGTACATGACGGGCTGGGACATCTGAGAGCCGTCAGTGTGGAAAGAGTCCATACTGAGAGGTGGCTGGACGCCGTGTGGGAGGCCAAGTATCGGCATGCCCACCTTGTGGCCATTGGTGAGGCCCATGGAGCTGACGTCATTGCGGCTTAACTGGATGGGGTAGGGCCTGTGGGAGGGAGCCACGTCGCTGTCTGGCCCTGTGAGGATAGCCTGATGATGGGCCTCGGGCCCCGGGGAGCCTGGCGGAGGGTCTTTGATGTCAGTTCGGTGGACCAGCTCCCTGTTAAAGCTCAGGTCCAGGCAGACACCGTTGTCGCCTAGACCAGCAACATGAGAGGAAAGAGCACTCAAGACTACGCAGGAGAAGGTTTCACATACTTCATCCAACAGCATGGCCAGAGAAATACCACAGGCAGCAAGCAGCAGTTAAGGCACTTATTGCTTACAGATGGAAAAAGATCTAATAGAGATCCTTACAAGACTCCAAGGGGTCCGCACTTTGGTGTGGAGTAGAGGCAATGGGAAAAATGTGCTCCCCTGGGGCAACACAAAGTAAAAACCTACACAGTGAATTGGAACATGGCAGGTTGACAGGACAAAAAGAGGCTTTGAAGCATCAGAGCATCCTGAGCGAGCAGTTGAGGAGTTGGAGGCATTAGAGGACAGAGGGCTGAGAGGAAGCAGACGACGCAGACGCAGGCCTCTGTTGCAGCTGCACTACAGAAGAATAGACAGAGAGGCACCTGCTCACGTTTCTCGCCTCCCGCCTGCTCTCTCTCTCTGTGGTTGAGACATTACTTCTCTTTTCCCCCTGTGGTTGTCATATTGAAAGATCTCACTTCATTTGTCAACCCGATAGAGATGTAGGAGGGTTTTTTTTTTTTGCCAATACACCCTTCATTTTGCGAGCAACTTGACTTGCTTGATTGCGAAACTACAACCCAGCCTTAGCTAAGTTTAACCAGAAAGGTGAGAGCCAACTATTGAAAATCGTTGTGTGTGTACGCCCATGGAGCCAACCATTTACCGAAAC
Source organism: Nibea albiflora (assembly GCA_014281875.1). NCBI lineage: Eukaryota > Metazoa > Chordata > Actinopteri > Sciaenidae > Nibea > Nibea albiflora. The sequence goes on from CM024789.1 coordinate 25,993,117, forward strand.
TGATATCTTTTGATCATTCATCCCATTTGAATCAGAAAAACAAAGTGAGTAACTAAGTTTCAAGTGCATGTTTCTCTTTGTGTACATGTCTCCATTTTTTTAACCATGCATGGTTACCAATACCCACCTATGACACAATTCTCGCAGAGAATTTAGGACAGTGGAGACCACTCTCTGGTGTGTGCAGGTATGAGACAGGTGCTCTGCCCTCAATTCCTGTTTGGCAAGAGATGGAGGGCAGCAAGGACAAACAGACAAGGCAAACAAGTAGCTTAGACAGACAACTTATCTTGTATAAATGATCTACAAAACAAGAACTGTGTTGTGAAAGCGGCAAAAAGCACAAACAATGTACACATTCCAAAAAGACAGCGGCATTTTATAGCTGCACAAGTCAGTAAACATTAACGCATCTAAAAATATCAAGCAGCAGTTAAGTAGATAACATGGCAACTGCACTAAACAATGCAGGGATTCATCATACTTTGTGTAAGAAAGGATAAAATAACATTAATATTATAAAATTAAAATACAACTCTCTTCCATCTGTTTAAGATCAGTGCCTCCACTCACCCTCCGAGTGTCTGTGCCGTGAGCTTACCTGTGAACTTCTGAGGCATTGAGCTCTTCCGTTTGGCTACGTTGCTGGCGAGCCTGTCGAGCAGCAGAGCACGCTCAGTGCCCATCTGAGTCCTGGATGTCTGGCCGTCCTCTGCTTGACAGCAAGAGAGTGAGAGAATAAGTGCAACACGGAAATGAAGACCTCTTCTCAATCACTGAGTAAGAAGAGAGCACTGAGCTGCATTTGTCCACCTGTCAAAGCTTTTGAGGTTATAAAATGATGCAAGAAAAAAAAAAAAAACGTGCAAAACACCAGCTGCTCGAAGCCGAGTCACATTGGGAGGTGCGAGATATTAATTTGAGATCAGAAGCTCTTTTGACCTCACTTCCTGGTGCTTTTTTACTTCACCCGTGCAGGAGTGGAGACCACAGGATGAGGATGTACTTCCTCACCACTACGGCACTATCAGGCATAAACTTACGACATTTGGTGACCACAGAAGCAAAGTATTGTCTATGTGTTGCAACTGTGCAACTGTCCTGTCAGTATGTGAAGGCATTTTTTGGGGGGAGGTTATAGACATAGAGTATGTATGTTTGTGTGTTTGCCCTACATATTGGGCTTCCCCTTTGCCGCTAGAGACATGAGAAGCGGTCTTCGTAGCGCTGAGCCTCCACACCACAGCAGCCATAACCTATTTAGCTGTAATGATGGGCTAACAGCCATAAGCCTATTAATTTAATGAGGCTATAAAAACCGGATCTGTTAGCAATAACAGCTTTAATCATGCGCCTGCTGCCTATGTAGCAGTTGTGTTTATGTAGACTGAACAGTGCTCTGACTACATTAGCAGTTGCATGTGCTTAGTGCATAGTGCATGTGTGAATGTGTCTTTGTGTGTCCTGTGAGGACTGTTTCGAAGATGCTGCTCGTGAGGCGGGTGTTGAAGCGGGAGGCAGGCACTGTGTGCTCACCTCTCTCAGCGGGACCTTTGCTCTGAATGTACACATGGCACCTCTCTCTGTGTTCTTCAAGAGAGCTGCGCTGCTTGTAGCTGCGACTGCAGTGGTTGCACTTGAAGGGCTTTTCAACTGTGAGCAGGAGTTTCAGTTAATCATCAACACATGAAACATCAACAACGTCTAAATGGTAACAGTATTATTTCCTTAAGTGGTTTTCACACAAAACTGATGATGTGCATATTAGAGGCCGTGCAGCACTTTTCTGCAGGTAGAACACGTGAACTGAAAGTGAATGAGTAAGTTTCCAGGGCTAGGTGAGTAATGTCATATGTGATGTGTGTAACTGTATGAGAGTGCATGGCAGGTTGTTACTGGAAAAGCCATGCAGCCTCAGCATGTGTTCAGATTCAAAAGGAGTGAGAAACCAACATCAAGGAGTGAGAAACCAACCAACATGATACTGTAACACAGGTGCATACAGTATCAGCGCATATCAGCTTCACGTGTGAGTGTGGCTGGCTCGTACCAGAGTGGGTGCGCAGGTGCCCGCTCAGGGCGTCACGGCGGCGGCAGGCGTAGCTGCACATCGGGCATTTGAAAGGTTTCTCCCCAGAGTGCAGTTTGATGTGGCGAAGCAGGTTTCCCTTCTGTGTGAAGGAGGCCCCGCACTGAGTGCAGTGGAATGGCCTCTCACCTGAGGGAGAAAAAAAACACACTGTGAAAAACAATCCTGCACGTTTCACAATTTGAACGTTTTTAATCAATCGCATTTTTTGGAGAGTTTGCTCATTGAATGTTATCTGTTACTGCACATTCACTGTGTCGGGCTGATTTGTCCAACTGTAGGTCACTGCTGAACAACATGTCCACATGGTGTGGACGCCTTCATGAGTGGAAATTTAACTCTGCTGTTGATATTTTAAAAAATGACCTGGTTTCTTTATGATTGACTTCCGTCGTCAACTCTTTTCCTGCTCCTTGTATACTGTATTACAGTTTAAAAAAACAGAATTATTCAGCATCTTTGAAAAGGGAACAAGGCAACATAAACTTTGATTGTCAGAAACATAGAAGCAATGTTCTCACGGTTCAAACCGCACACATGCCAAGCATATTATGCACTTCACAAGTTGAAAATGCAACCTCATGAATTCCAATGAAGGCGGCATTATTCTACTACTGCACCGCTCATCAGTAAAAGGAGAATGAATTTTACTACTAAAATATATATATTAAAAAAAATATATATATATATATATAAATTCAACATGACTGTGCCAGAGGATCCTTTAAAATATGTCAGTAATGCAATCATCATGTTTCTAATACGGAGTATGGTAGCCTCAGTGCTGTGACGGAAGGACTGAGCGTCGGAAAACTGTCGAAGATCTCACGCTACAATTAAATACAGAACTCCTAACCTTAATTCTCGGTTCTTTGTGCAGATGTGACTTTTTCACGACAGTGACAAATATTCCTGCACGCGGATCGACAATAAGCTGACCATGACAGAAAATGTGTGCCTCGTGTATGTGAAGAACCTTATTTTCCATACTGTACTACTACATACTTTTGACTTTAAACACTTTTGACTTTCATGAACTTTATATTTGGATGAGTAATTACAGGAATTGCATAATTTATGGTGTAATAGTGACAGCAGATGTTGTGTTCAACTATCTGTCGCTGCGATCAAATCACAAAGTTTTTGCATGTTAGCTATATATGAATAACAATAGGGGATATTTCACAATCGCTGCACTGGCTGTAGCACTGGTTAGGACTAATGCGTCATGCAGACTTGTGTGCTCGTGATTGTAGTTACTCGATCAAACATCTTGACCTAGTCAATGCGAGTTATCTCCCCATGATATCATCAGAGAGATGGTTGCGCAACTGCTATGTTTGAGGTCAGGTATTCGGCTTGTGTTCCTGTGCTTACCCGTGTGGCTGCGCTTGTGCACCAGCAGTACGTTGATGCTGACGCAGGACAGGCCACAGATGTCACAGTTGAGCTTGCCTGACGCCTGCCCGATGCGGGGGGCCACCGATCCAGATGCATAACTTCCTTCTGCATCAGCCGTCGCTGTCACGTGGGCATCTGGCAGGGCTGCACTGTCGTAACGGGAGTAATCCACCAGTGACAGGTCCTGTGGTTCATTCAGGGTATCTCCCTCTTCATCCCCCTCCACATCCCTCTCCTCATCCCTCTCCTCATCATCGTCCTCCTCTGTCCTCTGATCATCAAATCCTTCCTCCATTCCGTCCTCACTGGCCCCTTCTGCCTCTTCTTTTGGCACGATCTCTCTTTCTTTTTCAGCCTTAGGGCTCTGCTCGCTGTCTTCCATCTCCTCTGCCTCGGCCTTTATCGGACCTGAGAAGGAGGAGTCCATGCAGAAGAGTATTATTTTCAGTCATATTTGATGTAAATGCACACGGAGGGACTGAAACATGTGATAAAAAGCACTGATTTACATAGTCAGTGAAGTATAGTACGGCATAGTATTGTATAGTTATAGTACAGTTCACACATCCAAATAAGGTGCTAAATAAGCTTGATGAGACTTCACTCCAGCCAGAATGTGAAACACTGTCTCAACTTCACTTCTACATTTGTATTTTTAGTTGATAGCTTGATTGGTGCTAGAACATCTCCAAAGTGTGGGTAGCTTAATTTGGGGCAGTAAATAGTGTCACAAAGAGATTCAGAAGATGTGTGCTCAAGATAAAGGGAAGGCGTTTCCTCTGAAAACACAGAAACTAGAACCAGGGCAGGACAGACATGCAGGCTCATCTGCTTTAAAAACTGATTTCAGACTGATTGCTTATTGTCACAGACACAGAAAAACGATTCTGTATTCCTACGACACGCAACTTTTATTTGTTGTATTTTCTTGACCATTTTCCACAGGGCCTTGCTAACTTCCTCACCATACAGGAAATATCTTTCAATTTCTCGTCACCACAACTGTTGACACGCAGAGTCCCGAGGCCGGGTTTGCAGGACCTCTCACCTAGCCTTTTGCTAAGTGTCAACCAACCCCCAGTGTACTTAGTTCCATCCAGAAACCACACTGTGGTCTTGGCGGTGACTGGTGATGAGCATAAGAGCAGCGCCTTGTATTGTGGAAAGCGCTCAGAGGTGCTATGGAAACTTTGCACGCACAGATCTCCGAGAGGCCCGATATAGAGTCCAGGGTCTCAGAACAGTGAACCGCAGGCTGTGCATCAGACGTAGAGCAGGGCTTTAGGAAGTGCACCCAGCAGGGTAGATGGGTGGCAGAAATAAATAGGAGATCTGCCTGTAACACCATGTTCTTTTTCATTTATTTATATAAATAAATGAGCTCACCAAGCCGAGTAAAAACATTTCCACACTCAAGATGTCTTGTGAAAAACAGGATGATCACAGTGTGTAAAGGTGCAAACAGAATATGTGACAATGCTACTGTGATAACATTATAGAATTAAGACACAGTTCACAGCACTGCAGCGAGGTACGAAATCACGCTGGGGTTGACCTGGGACTCATGTTACTGCTCTCACTGCAAGCAGATTAAATCAAATTCTGAGAATTTTTTGGTCATTGCTTTGCCCTCTATGACACATCACAATGAGCACCAGTGCAGGAGACACAACAAAGGCTCTTTTAACTATACCGGGGATCACTAGGTCACCTAAGATCGGTCTGTCTGTCAAATCAGATGGATGGCGTACAAATAACATATGTCATATGCAATCTCTCTCTAGCTCATAATAAGCTCATAATATTTAGTTGCTAATGGATGAAAAAAGCTTTCACCCAGTCTATTTATTTAAATTTTATTTTAATGCTCATCGGAAGACAAAGAATGAAACTCCTCCTCACTCCTATGTGAGAAAATTGTACCGCACTCTGGTACATGAAACCATTAAAAGTCTTAAGATAAACATAGTAATACACAGTGGCCACACTAAAAATAAGACCATTATTTTAGTTTCTTTGCTAGACTTGAATTTTTTTTTCCAACAGCAGTGTTTCGTTGTATTAAATCTCAAGGTTTGTAGCAACATCCCTCACACTTTTTCCAACTTTTCTTCGTGAACAAAATATAACTGTACACATGCAAGGCAGTGTGAGCTTGATGGCTAAAATGTAGAGTGGAAAGGTGTCAAGCGTATGTGTGTGTGTGTGTGTGTGTGTGTGTCTGCGTGTGGGGGGTACACATACGTGGATCTGTCACACCTTCAGCAGACTCCATTCCATTCTCACTGAATGAGTTATCCTCCCTCTCTTCCTCCTCCTGTGGCTTCACATCTGCAACATCACCGCAAACGTCTGAAAAAGTGACACATTGGCCATGTGTAAAAACTTTGTGCTACTTTTTGTTTCAATGAGAGTAACTAAAGCACAATTCTCTGTGACATAATTAATGCGATATTCAAATCCCCACGTGAACAGTAAGCCTGCAGGGACACTTTGTCATCTCGTCGTTGCGGGGACACAAACACTTGTGGTCGGACACCAAACGCAGCCTGAACAAGCCCCTCCACACACACACATCTTCAGCTCTCAATACTCTGCAGTCATGTGCGGCAGGCAGGGTGTGTTGTGCAGCCTGGTCACGTACACTTTCACACTCACGACAAGGAATCAGATACTCACCCATCCCATTTTCCTCTGGGGTGGCAAATTCAGGAAGCTTTTCTGTGTTCATGATGAAAAAATGTTCTGCGGAGAGAAATTGTAAAATTTTGGTAATGAGAGATCATTTGGGATCTGCAGAGGTCTAAGCAGGTCGAGCCAGATTCCTTCCTATGGTACTTTCCCCTCTAGGTCTGCCATGCCATTAAGTGTTTATAGAACAATCAAAAGACAGATCACCATTCTAAAGTCTAAAAAATGGCTGCTCTGCTGCATACATTCATCTTGTAACATTTAGATTGAGAGGCTGTCACCAATATGTTCTTGACACTATTAAAAGCCTTCATTACTATTTCTACAAAGCATGTGAAGAAATAGAAGCAACACTTGCATCTCACTGTTCCTGTTGGTTGGACAGCATAAAAAGAAGTTTATAAAAAAAAATGTGGGGGTAAGAGCCTACGGTTGATTGCTCGACCCTGTCACTACATTTAGCTTTATGAGAAAGAGATGATGTTCACTGCACATGTACTTCCTGCCGGGTCTGTACATAGGAGCAAGTGTAAAAGCGCTTTCCACGCCAACAGCCAGTGAGACTCCAACGCTTCTAGCCACACTTTGAGAATACATTTGGAAATAAAATATTCAAGTGTGCACTTTTTAAAAGCTGCCTTTGAAGCTCTGTATGATTTTTCACTGATAGAAAAGTACCACACTCTCAAAATATGTATGACAAATATAAATGTGACAAAAAGTCGAACATGTACAGTTACTTAGAAATGTTTTCATCATTTAAAGAGCTCTAACTTCTCTTACATCACATTCAGTGAGGAAAATACAGCAATAACAAACTTTCTCACACGGTCAGAATGAAATAGAGAAGCGCATGTCTTCACGTTACAATAAATTCCAAGGTACTTTTTGAGTTGTATTTTTTGTTGGAAGATAGCTGTAAGTTTGAGTAATGATGAAAACATCTTACCTGCTTGTTGCTCAGCACCCGGTGGAGAACCACTCTCGCAGTAGGAGATTCCACACTCCGGACTCCTTTGGACTTTTTCTGAATATGGAAAATACGCAACGTCACTACGGTGAATTTTGGAGCGATCCTTAAAGGAACAGGAACTTAATTTTGAACGAGGTGGAGCAACAAAGACCAAATCATACTCATGCAGCAGAGTAGCAACACCAATGATTGAGACCACTCCTTACCATTTTCATGACTGATATATAAACTTTCCTCTACTAAACCTTAACATGTCAAGTCTGTGACAATGTACGATTATGAGTGAAACAAAGAACTGATCATGGGTTTAATATCAGCTCACGGGCTCCACATGGTTGCTTACTTGATTCCATTTGAGGAGCTATTACTCCATCTTGTGGCCAAACCAGAAAGCTACTTTTCAGTCCAACTGAACTCTACCCAGTCAATAGAACAAGTCTGTACAAATGCTAAAAAACCGTAAACTTTGGACAGAGATAGTTGGGTGGTTGGGTGCAGGTCCAGTTGTAAGCGACATCGAGCTTGTGCTCTCGTCGAGTTCAAATGTACTCATTGCTGATGGCTTTTGACAAAGCATCTGCCAGTGATGTAATGTACAAAAAATGTTTTTACTCCAACTGAACTCACGTGAGACATCCACTTTAAGGGCAAACAGAAATGAACTCAGGAACTCGCCCTAAAAAAACACCGCAATCACACACACTATCACACTGACTAAGCTATGAAATATTAGATGATGGGGAGACCTGATGCCCTAAGAGTTAAAGCTACGACCAAGAACTGCAATGTCCCCGGTTCACGTCTGACCGGGGACTTTTGTGGCATTCCCCATCTGTCTCTCTCCTCATTTCCTGTCACGTCCTTGTCCTCTCTTTGGCGGTCTCAGACATGAAAAATCATTTTTAAAATGGATAACACATTCACTCATTCACTTAGTTTACTGCAAAGCTACACAGCTAACAAAACAAGCAGCCAATTGTCAAATGGCAAACACCTACAAAACAGCATTACTAACAACTGCTAACCTCTGAGTAACCATCCTGCATGGTGCCCCCTCAAAACACACACATGCACACGCACACACAGTCAAACACCTCATAAATGACACATAATGAAGCTGCTGGGAGCTGCAGCACCAGTGAGCGGCTTCGCTACATTGTTACTACAGTCAGTCATCTCATTAAAACTATTTACTTGAAATTGACCAGATGTCATTTTTCTCTTAAATATTTGATTTCCAGCGCAGAGCGTGGCGTCATCACAAAAAGACCACCGACCTCATTCATTTCATTTCTGGTCGTGTAGCACAATGGGACAGATGAGGAATCTGGGTGCCGTGTAACTAACAACACACACTACAGCACCCACCTGAGTGGTGCACGGCCTTGTAAGGCTTGCCTGCTGCCACTGGCCCGCCTATGGCAACCAGTTACCAGCTGGGGGGAAAAAAAGCCGAAAGAAAGCACACTCACAAAGGCATTACAATACATGCTGGGTTTCCATGGCAAAATGAAGGCAAAGGAACACAGGAAAGGAAAAAAACAGCTACGTCGACAAATAAAAGCCATGATTTAAAACCTTTAAGGCAGGGTGTAGGGTATATCTGCAAACACAGGCAAACAAGAACAAAGCAACACGCTGATTTAAAGACTCTTTCATGATCAGAAACACACACGTATAATAAACTATCCCAGCTTGTAGCGTTGTTAAAACTTATCCCACTGGTGGGAGGCTTTTTTAGGACTGGTGGGGGCAGGGCGACATCGAAGGGGGGGGTTAGACTGTCCATTTGCCTTTTATAGCTGCCCACTCCAGTTAGTAGCAAGAGAGAGAGAAAAAGAGAAAGAGGCCGACATAATGAGGGGTGGGGAGGGGGTGGGTGGGTGGGTCAGTCCAGCACAGACTGGACTGACCACTGGATACACACATGTATGCAAACACACACTGAGAGCCTGTTGAAGGAGCAGGCATGAGGTTGTTTTGTTGTTTGAACAATGTTTCAACCCCAGAGGCACACATGTGTGTGTGTGTGTGTGTGTGTGTGTGTGTGTGTGTGTGTGTGTGTGTGTGTGTGTGTGTTGGGCATTTGGGGTTGATTAAAGTGGAATAGCACTGATGTGTGCTCTTTGTTTTTATGGACCCAAATATTTCATCAGTGAAAATCAACACATCAGAGTGACTGTCACATGGAGTGAGTCGGACATGTTTGACTGAGAGGAATAGTAACAGGACGAAGAGCGAGGGCGCAATTCAGCTGTTTTTCTCTCCATGCACTCAAGATTGAGAGAGGACAAGTGAGGCAGAGTGTATATAAGCTTGTCTCTGAGTAGGAGAGTAAGAGAGAGAGACAGAGGGAGAGCTAGCCTGGCTTTTCTCCACTGTGCCTTTCAGCTCCTCTCTCACTGTAGAAAAGAGGCGTGTCCATGGACCAGTATAAAGTCCAAGGAGAGCCACTCGTGTTGAGCCTTTCTCAGGAGCGAGTCCTTTGCACTGCACACCAGCAAGAGGAGGAAACTGCAGCTGTTACTTGAAACACTGCCTTTTGATGACCTGCTTTGCATTTGGACACTTGTAGACCAGAATTTTTGGTGCTTCATTAGAGAGCGGGCAAGCCTGTGGACTCGAAGAGACAGCAAGACTCACCTGAACACAGTGGTGGATATCTTTCCTGCAACTGTTCATTTCAACATAACAAAAACTAGTTCTTATCACCACTACATTCGCCAGCCGAGCAGATCACGAACAGGCTCCAATTTCTGCGCTGTGAAATTGAATCAGAGGAACCGAGAGGCAATACAGCAGAGGCATTGTGTCCCTGCAATTGAAACACTAACCAGCTGAAAATATCAAAGACCATCCTGGACAAAGCGTTCCTCTCAAACCACCCTTGTTGCTCTAAAATCTGCTGAAGTGATCAAAAGCTGCACAACACTCAGAGAGGAGGGGGGAGGAAGCAAGGGGGGACCATACACGAGGGCAAAGGATTGCGTGCAGGTGCCGGGGCTGCCATGGTGCGTGGTGGTGTGGCAGTAGCGCCGTCCTGCTGGGGCTTTTGGGTGTTTGCCGCCCTGTCGCTGGTGGCGCTGTGCTTATCAGACCAGGCCATCCGCTGTCCGGTGTGCTCCGAGGAGAGGTTGGCTAGCTGTCGTCTGCCGGAAGGCTGCGAGGAGACGGTGCGAGAGCCCGGCTGCGGCTGCTGCCCCACCTGCGCCTTGCCTAAAGGGGCCCACTGTGGTGTCTACTCGCCCCGATGTGGCACGGGCCTGCGCTGCTACCCGCCGCGTGGCGTGGAGAGGCCACTGCACTCGCTGATGCACGGCCAAGGGGTGTGCACCGATGAGAGGGAGGTGGAGGAGAACTCAGGTGAGAGTGAAGGGGTCAGGGTCTGTGTGTGACTTCTTTCCACCGGGGTGCTGCTTCTTCTTCCTTTTAGGTACTGTCAGTTACAATTAGGCTTACAGCACCAACACATTTACACCACATTTTGACATGTCTCCAAATTCCGTCAAGATGCTCTCATAGTACAAAGCATGCATCTGAACAGGTCTCTCCAAACCTGGACGGGCGTCTATGCGTCCCACTCGCTCAGACCAGAATATTTTCTGTCTGTCGCTGCCCGGGCCTTACCTGAGCTGGGTAGGGTCAGAGTTGGGGGTGTGTGACAATGTGCTGCTTGTTTACCCTAATCTCGGCTAAGCCCTGAACCAGAGCGTGCACACACACCAGCTCCTCACGCATGGCCTGATGGGAGAGCGCACACAGTGTCCCGCTGCTGTCTTGCGGCCACTCGCTGTGAAAGGGGCCCTGCTGTAAGACGCAGAGCAGGCTTCAGAGGGCACAGCGCTGTGGTGATAGCTGGGGTGGGCGTGTGTGCATGTCAGTGTGTGTGGAGCTTGTGCTGTATGCGTCTCCTGCATGTGTCTGCACTCTGTGTGACGTGCATTACCTGTTTCATGCATTTGTTTAATTTTTTTAAAAATTCTCTTTCCCAGCAACCCTTGGGCATGCTATTACCTCATTGTGCCAATGTTAAGCTGAGATCCTGCAGGTAGTTGTGTAGTGCAGGCATTGAAGTGCATTGTAGGGGTACTGGGAATGTAAGAGTCTGTGTGTGTGTGTGTGTGTGTGTGTGTGCAAGTGAATGTGTGTGTGTGTTTGTAATGGGAGGAGGTAATAAAAGCTGCTGTATGAAATGACTGTAATGGAGTGTGGCCAGTCTGGGGCTATTAGAGCTCTCTGCAATCAGTAATTCACTTGGTGCTCTTTCATAGACGCCCCCATTCCTCCTCCTCCTCCTCCTCCTCCTCCTCCGCCTGCTGCTGCAGATGTCTCACTCTTCTTTTACTGTCCATGTCTCTATCACACTCTTCTGGGCTGACTTTCGTATTCTCCTCTTTGTTGTTGCATTCCTCTTGCAAAGAAGAAAGTCTGTTTCCACTTTCACACAGTGGGATGTCTAATACTGGATGTCTTATCTGCATATCCAGTTCCAGTTCACTGCTTTGACGTTAATTTCTTTCTGCTGAGGAAACTTGTCTCCACTGTTTGTCTTCCTCTGCTCTGCTCAAAGGGAGTGGTGTTGATTTCCATTATGCCATATGAGACAATCGTTCGAATGCGTTGCAGACAAGGTGGTTCTTTCATTTGTTCCAGATTATCAACTAACTGGCCCGCCACTGCTTCGACTGAGCCCAGGTTCCCAGACAGTTACGGGTAATGACAGTAGGCTATCAGCTAGAGCCAGAACACCAAAGATTTGGATCAACGTAGCTAATATAAAACCCCCAGGATGCTCATCTTCATAGCAGCATCTGTTTCCCCTGGCCCCGGGTGCACCAACCCCCCCCCACCCCCCAACCCTAACAAGCCTTCGAGCGCAGCATCGCCCACCGCGTCCAGCTCCTTCATGAGGATGAGCTCATCGGCACTCCTGCTGCCAGAGCTGAAATGAGAGCCTTTCTGTGCAGGGCCAGCATAGGTTAGGCCGGCACATAGCATGACTAAATGGAATCAGAAAGAAGAGGCAAGCTGTTCAGACCATGATAAAAACGGCTCAGCTCGGCCCGCCTGCTCTGCCTGAACATTATATCGGCTCTTTGATGCTGCCTTGTCCGATCAGCTGGCCCGGAACTGGGTTATAGTGCACTGGGGGGAGTCTTGGGTCCTTTCTCCGGGGCGGGGACAGCAGTAGATGGAACATTTTGCAAAGTTCATAAGTTTTTGGTGTTCTGTAATCTGAGCGCCGAGTTCTGTTTGCCTCCACACTCCTTCTCACCCCTGGAGTCTGTCATAACAAAGCGGGGAAGCTCTGCCCAATAAATCTCACTGTAAATCAATTCTTCTGGGCAGCAGCTCAGATCTGCCGTATAAGAATGTTCAATGTAAACCATGGCAGCAGAGAGACAATCAGAAAGGCATGAGGGAGAGACGAAGAGCAACTCCAGTCACCAGCAGGAGATTTCCTTTGTGGCGCATTCACCGTACTTATGCATTATTAAACAAGGGGGTGCATCTCCTGAATACATGTCTGACACTGCCCCACTCCTAGCAACAGTGAACATGCTAGATAAAAATAGAAGAGGGTTTCTAAAAACCAGGAGAATTCATAATGAAAAAGACCCTGGAATCGAGGCAGAGCTCGACAGCCCATTGAAGGGAATTTTGGGTGTTCGGGCTGATGGTTACAACTCTGCAGGAGAATTTGTGCTGCCTCATGATTCGTCCTTAATTTTCAAGTCCAGCTCTCGACTACCAATAAAAAGCACAGGAGGAAAGCTAATGCATTAAATGAGGCTGGCAAGAGTTGTGAGTTATGACTCCATTTTCTTTGCTTCAAAACAGTCCATTTCTCTCAAAAATTTATCAACCTTAAGGCTATTCTGGAACCAAATTTCCATAGCAACAACAAGCACTATCCTGCATTTCGTGTCAAGGTCTAAGACAGCTTCAGTGCATCATAATATCCCATTCTTAGAAACCCTCTCTATCTTAATACTTAGAATAAATCATCATGCGTGTGTTGGCATCTGTTCCTACATTCCTGCCGGGTCTAGCTGGGTATCGTATTCGAATGCTCCCCCTGACAGTGAAACGGATATAATTTACAAACTGATACAGATGTCAGATATGAAAAGTCTTACACCTACAGGCACTGAAGGAGTTGCGTGAATGAAGCTGTCGGTGGAGCCGGACTCTATCCAACTATGCCCAATTTACTGTGACGCACACAGGCCTTTATGAAAGCAGCATGCTAACCTAGATTTTCCTCTCTCCTCCGAGCGAGGACTCCTCAGCATGCTTTGGGAGTTGTGCACTGGTTAAAGATGTGGATGTGTTTTCATGGTGTTATTTGAGGATTTTCCCAAACCTTCTTTCAGCAGATGTCCCTCAGTGTTGTGTATTTGCTTTCGTTGGGTTGTGCAGCACATTTGTACAGCTGGGGCTCTTATGCAGGAGTAAATGTGATTAGCTAATTGCTGTCCTCTGTGGGGCAGGGACCCCCTTCTAGTGTTGGAGCTGAGCTATAGACAAACATGAAACAGGCCTAATCTGAGAAAGACAGTGAATCCTGAAGGGCTGAGCTTTCATATGTGTGTGTGTGTTAATCCTTTTATCATGATTAAATACTGTATTTGTTCGGGCAGAACACCCCTTCACCGGTGGTGTAATATTCATTTCCTCTCCTTACACTTCCACTCAAGACTCTCGTTCTGTACATACATTAAAACAAGAACAATCCACTGAAAATTAAGTTAATGATGTTGCTCAAAATAGTTTGGCCTAATTCACTGCAGCTGCAGGTTTCCCTCTATTCATAGATCTATTCATCACATGTAGTAGTTGTAGTAGTAGGAGTGTATCAACAAGTCATGGCTGGCTAAGATTAGTCCAGCTCTCTATGACAGAATTTACTCACCAATCTCCAAGCACATGAATACAAAGCAAGCAGTGGATGGAGTCCGGCCGATGGACTTGTTTATATGGTTGGATAGGTGACAGGAATCCAGATGTTTTTGAGCATATTTTTATCTAGGTGAAGAATGAAACTATGAATCTCAGAGGGGGCAGTGAGTATGGGAATCACCTCACACGCCACAAGGTTCCCAAAACACGGTTTATTATCATCCCGCGTGTCAATGTTTGGTTTAAAAAGATTTTTCTCAGGACAAAGGATAACATTTATCCTGATGACGATCCATCTGGAAGAGTTTCTGCTCTCTCCTTTATTCATCTGTTTGATGTGTCGGATCCACACCTGTCCGTGTGTGTGCATGTGCATGTGTGTGTGTATCTGACAATAGAGACAATAACGTTTCAATCCGTGGACTCAAATACACTACACAATGACTACACAATTATGCTTTCATTTTCAAAAGCTGCCACAGTGAGTGTGATTTTACAGCTTTAGTTCTACAGTGGCAATGATTAGTAGCGTATTTTTCTAAATATAATCTATCATGTCTTGTGCAATTTAGGATTTAAAGAGTAAACAGACACTAAATCAACCAGGACAGTAAAGTGCTGCCGCGCACAGACTTTGTCTGGATGTCTATTTTGATGTCAGCTGAATGGGACGAGGCCAGAGCAGTATTACACACTTTTTAACGTTCTATATTTCATTTCACAGATGACACTATAAAGAGTTTCAGTGATCTTACAGTTCATGCCAGTAGTCTTGAACAGTGCTCATACAACTGCACTTGACATCAGCGGATGATGATTAACTGATTCAGAGAAGTCCTCTGCCTGGAAACCAGCCGTCTGATACTCTGGCAGCATCCAGTGTTGACTGAAAAGAACATTTCTTTGGTAGTAAGCCTAGCTGACTTTTGAGCTTGCAGCCAGGAACTCTTGAAAAGTACTTATCAAAATGTTACAAAACATTTTGGAGGAGTAATCTCCCCAAAGATTATTCATTTTTCAGGAGATTAGTCGCCGACAACATAATGTAAACTATTCTACGAGAACCATAACACTATAAACAATGTTTGTGTGTGCTTTGTGAAATATTCATTTCAAGCCACTCTAGGCAAGATTTATGGACTGATATTTTGTTCAAAACAGGCTGACCTTAATGTTTGGAAGACATAAATGAATAAGATGACAGAATAGGAATGACACTGGCTCAGTCAAAGGTCTCAGTAATGGAGTCAATTCCTGGGTAATGAGCAGGCTCTCTATAAAAATCGCAGCACATTTCTTTGTTTCTTTTGTATATCTGATCTTTTTTTTCTTTACATAAACACATGACACGACATCTTTTACTGCCCTCTCTGATTAAAAGTTTTCAACGTGCTACGACACACCTACAACTGCACCAGTAGCACCTCTAACCACGGCAAGTGATGTCGGTCGCTCTTCATCACTGCAGCAAAATGAGAAGATTAACTTTCAGCTGCTTTGAAGTTGCTCTTTTATTGGCCATCAGTGACAGCAACCTGCTAACTATTTTCTGTTACATTTTTGTATGCTATTTTCTGGGACCAAAGAAGCACCAAATGTGCTGAGTAGGACATTTTGGGGTCAGTGCTCTTGCATACTGTAACCATCCTCTCAATCTGTATTCATTAGAGCACAAATGAAGCCATTTTTTTTGTAAAAAGGTTTCATCTCGGTTTTGGTACAACTGTCCCACAGAGTGGACTCTATTGGCTCAGATCCAAGATCTAAGATAGGAAAGTATAAACTGTAGGAAAGTACTCTGCCAATCTCGCTGAGCATAACTAAATATTTATTTGAGGAGGATATTTGTCTTTGAGGTTTCCAAGTTCAGCCTTAAAGCCACTAACAGTAGAATTTGAAAACTGATGATTGACTTATGTCAGTGCTGTACAGATTACAAAGAGAGACAGATATATAAACAGAAGTAGCGTGGACTTGTCATAATGTAGATTAAATGATGAGACCGCAGTGATGGTGATGTTTCCCCAGGCAGAAAATGGATTCATCAGCGGGAGAGTGTCTGCCTGTCAGACTGCTCTCTCACTCTCGTCTCATAATGAATGATGCTCACACGTCTGGTGGCCGGCATGACGAATACATTTGCAAGTGCACCGGCTGAAACAAATATTTAACTAGAACTAAGAACTAGATTGAGCAAGCGGTGCAGTTTATTGTGTAATAGATTTGGTATTTGTCAGTAAAGTGCTGACAAAATGGAGCTTTGTGTTCACAGTGCTGTATGCTCAGTTGATCAGTGCTGTATCACAGTAATTATATGTAACAGCACATCTTCTAATCACATGCTGTTTTGGCTATCAAGATAAGTTCCAATTCAATCTGCAGACTAATAATCAGGTAGAGGTCTTTGTGTCTTTAATGGATCTTGTTTGCTTAGCGTCGACCTTATTACAATGTATCCACAGACCAAGAAGACAGGTGAAGGCTGTCCCTGATTCTGAGCATGATTATATGCTTACACAAGACCTTTCTTTATCTTTGCCATGCACCTGTGAATGGCACTGAACTGCAATATCAGCTCCGGGGCTGATAATGCACTTTAGAAATTATGTTTCAAATGCCAAGAGCTGCTGATCCAAATCATATGAAACCACACAGAGAAGTGGCAACTTCCTCCATGGAAAACAGCAGTGGTAGCAAACAGGACATGCCACCCCTGACCCACTTCTAAATCACTTTGGCTCGCCCTACGAAAGAACGTGGAATCGGAAAAGTGTGAACTGGCAAAAGAGGAGAAAGAACAACTTGGAACGAAGGAAACAGCTGAAACGCTGTTGGCTCTTGTGGAAGAAAGTGCTGATGAGCACAGCTTAACAGCAACAAGACTAAAAATACAAACAGCCAAGAGACACTTTCCCCCCATGACAAGCCAAGCCAAGCAAGATGACTGTCTATGAAGTTTAAAGAAACATTGTCACCTTCCAACTCCTGTCACCAAGTTGTAAAAAATTCAAGTCATCACCAGAAGATGGCCCAGGATCACTAGATCAGGATCAACAGATCAGGATCAATAGAGCAGGGCCATGACACGCTTGAAAAGCTTGCGCTGGTCTAAATATGTATATGTGTGCCTTCATGCATTGTAGATCTGTGAGAAGGCTACTACTGAACCACCTCCATTGTCTCTTTGCCAACAGCAATTATCTGTACGCCTGGCAGTGACCTTAGATATTAACCAGAGCTCAGATCTGGTTCAGTGATCAGAGTGAGAACTGCTTCAAAATGGTAAAACGGCAGTTTAGAGTTCTTTGATTCCCGTGACAATCTGTAAAAATGCCATGGCTTATGGGCAGAAAGCATGAAACACTGCCAGGTCTTACAAGCCACAGGTGAAAGTCAACACGCAAAGAAAGACACACACAACCTTTATCCCTCATTTTACCCATCTTGTGCCCCCCAACCACCAACTAGAACACACACACACACACACACAGTTGTGCCTGCTTGTGACAGTGCAAATACCCTCTAACAACCTCCATCTGGCACAGACTAAGGTTGTTGTGGAGGGGTTGGAGAATGAAGAGGGAAGGGGGGCATTTCCTGAGGAAGCAGCTGGCTGCCTGCAGGGCCACAGAACTGCAGGATTATAGGGATGCAAAGGTGAATGTGGCACAGACCACAATGTACAGAGGGTGGCAAAACAGGGGTGGTATCGTTTAAAAAGCCTCAGAGCTCGTGGCATGGCTGTGGTGCAGTAGTTGAAAAGTACCAGGGCAAGAGCTACGGTACAGATTACCCCCCAGAGCGGGAAGAGGCTCTGTGTCCTTGAGGTTAACCTGGCCTCATTTTTAGCCTACATCCCACCATGTTCGGCTGTATGGCATGTTACGTAGAAGGACAAGGAGGAGTAGCAGAAAAGCTTCTGCTCTATATCTGACACCCAAGCAAATCATTACAATAATGGATGTTGCCCTAAATTATCATTAAAATGTGACAATTATGCAGCAGAAGCCCTACAGATATTTTTGACAAACTCTTTCTGTAATTCTTTTCACAGTGCATTGTTCATCTTGTTGTTGAATTGAAGGGACTAAAGCACTATTCCTTGCCCTTTAGCGATGGACAGGCAGGATGAGATCATCCCCGAGCATCCAAACAACAGCAATATCCGGTGCAGTCCGCTGGATAAGCGCTGCATACAGAAGACCCTGGCCCGACACCCGCCGAAATACACAAACCAGAGAAGCAACACTGCCAGGGAGGAAACCAAGGCGGCACTGGTGAGAAAAAGGATTTTCTGACATCTTATCAGTTTCACGGGAAAAACAAAAAGCCCAGGCAATCCCCTCTGCAACACATGCCTTAGCACCAGCAGGTGTTTTACATTAAGCCTTTATAGTTCCAAAGCCACAAGCGTAACAGTCGGGTTATAAATTGTACAAATTAGTTATTTACAGACCATAACATTTAATTGCGGTCTTGCAAAATAAAGTACAGGTGCACATTGACATCAACATGCAATTTGCTGTTTTAACATTGGCAAGAGTGGAGCCATAATATCCCATTAATGAGTAACAGGATGGTTTTACCACGTTCATGTAACACACAAATGTGTTCCACGATGCAACATGTATACAAACAGACACACATTTAGATTTGGTTGAGTCGCCCACCCAGATAGGTTTACCTCTTGTTTTTAAAGTGTTTGTGGACATGAAGTTGGAGTGGCTGTGCAGACTGAGTGAAAAAAGCCAGAATGATGCATTCACATGCAATCATTAGCAGGCTTGTCAATTCAGTGCAGCAGACTCTCGGCACTACTTGCACAAACAATGTAAGGATGTTGACAATTCTGTGTGATGTGGAGTTCAGCCTCTCACTTTGATTTCAATAAATAAACCATGATTGTAAAATGACAGTGGGGGCTTTTTCCAACACAGTGTGTATAATATAATCAAGTACTGAAAAAACTCTTCTGTGCAACAGTTGACGTCTCGTGAACACTTGAGGAAATGTGCTCTGCAGGTTAAAGGGGCAGCGTGTAGGACTTGCAATCCACTCCCCTTGTCCTGTCTCTTTCCTTGTGTGAAGGAAAAGCTACAGAGGATGTGAAACATGGAGGTGTGAAAGGCTTTATCTAGAGCAGTGTTTAGTTTGTCTGCTCCTGAGGGCTCACGCTCAGGTAACAAACACATAGCAGTTCTTATTTTTAGTTGATTACATACTACTTAAAACAAAATGATGAATATCCAGTTGTTTCACACTTGTACTACGAGAGCAGCATAAATCTGACACACTTTAAGTGTCCTGTGATTGAGTAATAATCTTTCACCCCAGAAGAGGACAAAAGTGTAAAGTATGAATCATGTCCTGTATCCCAGTTTGCTGCTATGTTTTGCTACATTAGAATCACATTATTACTGTCTCTATTTTTTTTGGCAGATATCTTATTCATTATTTTTTATGACTAGCTGAAATGATATGACTTGTGGGTTTTCTTAGATTTTACCAAAACTTTTGCAGGATTTTCTTTGCCATTTTGAAAACTGGAGATAATATTTGGGGGGTTTCTGTTTAACACAGCAGTTTTCTTATGCCATTGCAAATGAACTCTGTCGATGTGAATAAAAGTCAAGCCAAAAACTCTCTCTCCTTACAGGCTCCGTGTCGTGCTGAGCTACAGAGAGCGTTGGACAGATTGGCATCAAATACCCGCACACACGATGATCTCTTCACAATCCCCATACCCAACTGTGACAAGAATGGAGATTTTCATGCTAAACAGGTCTGTGATTTCAAGCACACACTCATTATAAGCTTTATTGAATTACCGAGCAGACCACGATTTGGCCATGTGCATGGGTGAACTGTAAATCTCAATTATTAAGCCAATACAAATAAAAATGCCTATCTGTATACTTCAGACAGTTCCTTTCAAACCACATCAGCAATCTGTGGGCCAAAACACAAAACATGCCTGCAGCCGATGAAATATTGTCTTACTAGTTCAAAATCAACACAAGAGTGTCTCCAAGCATACTGTCATGGTCATGCCAAGACGTTATTTTGCTAAGCTCATGTGAAAAGTGATTTACTTCCAGAAACCAACAGTTGAACTGCGTGTGTGTAAAGTGGTTTCCCCTAAACTATTGGACAATAATCACTTTATTGCTGTGATGGATGTAATTAGCTTTTGGATGCATTTACTCTTTTTCTGCCTTTGCATGTTTGGGCAGCTATGCAGATAAGAATGAGACTCAGAGAGCATAAAAATGCAGATAAGACTGCTCAGAGTTTCATATGCAATCAAAGCAGCAGACAGGGAGTCAGTGATAAAAGGAAAGCTGTGTTAAGGCACCAGTCATCACGTTATGTTGATTGTGTAACATGGTTGAAGTATCTCTGGCTGTTCAAACTCACAGGCATCTGTTTACTGTTTAACTAAAACTGCACTGTGATAAAACCTATTGGGAAGTAAAGCACAGGTCATGAGGGACAACTGGGAATCATTTCATGGCAGGGTTGCTCTGAGATTTTTAACTGGTCTTGGGGGCTTTTGGAAACTGCAAATCACTTCAGAAAAGGCACAAGATCACAAAATAAATTTTGCATTTACAGGAATTGCTAAAAGTTCACAGGAGGAATCTCAGAGGCTTTGAAACAAATGACTTGAAATGCTTCTCACAGTTTGTTTAAAGCAACTTTAAGTGCCAGCTGGGTGTAGTTTGACTTAATGTACAGTATGATTCTTGGGTATAGCGAATTCTCTTGATGTGGTCTGCTGCTAAAATAGTGTTAAAAAGGACAAACTGCAGTTATTTGACCATTTCTGTAGAAAAAAAACAAGCGCTGCAAAACAATGAAAACATCTTTGAAAGTTTTAAAAGTCAGGCCTGTTGTCACAGAGTTACAGCCACAGAGAGCTACAGTTTCAAGCTAATCAAACTAGTCTGTGACCTCTTACCACGTGCGCAGCTTTGTATAAACCTGCATTTATTGATTCTTGGAGGCAACGCAACAAGCTGTAAACACAACACTGATGAATTGTCACCTTTTAAAATATGGTGAACATGTTTACATGTTGCTATTAAATGGAGCAACGTTCGCATTCACTGGCAGTTGCGTTTAAGCCCATCTGGTGAATCTAAGTACTGTGTTTACTCTCTTTTAGCTCCATTTTGCTCTCTACCAACTCCTGCGGGAAACATCTGTCTCTTCAGCAGCTAAATGCTGCACTATGTTCACCACCCAGTCATTAATGGGTCAGTGTACTGGCAGGAGGCATACAGTGTGTTTTAGAGTTTTTTGGTTGCACACGGCGACTTATATGAGAATGTGAATGAAATCCTGGAGATGAAATGTTTATCTGCAATTTTCAGAAGTGGCCCCAGTGAAAGATGTTCTTAAAATGTACTTAGGTAGTATATCACAGGATGGAGAGGGTATGTTTGATTAAAAATGTTATAAATGCAGTTGCAAGAACAAATTTAAGAGAGACTTTATTCTAATTTAACTAATCTAATTTATTTCTAATAATGTATTAACTCCCTGTGCTCTTTCATTTGTTTCTATGATGTCTGTCGTCTCTCTCTGACTCACTCTGTATGTTTTGTCAGACTGATTGTTATTTGGGCTGCTTTAACACTGCGCTCTCACTCATGCCTCTCCATGGAGAGCTGTTTTCTCTCCTGCTGGACTGTTACAGAGTGTAATCATCATCTCTGTTTCTCACAGCAGTAGGTTTAACATTCTTTTACAGTTTCATTCACTCATGGTGAATATCAGGTACTGTACTGTCTGTGCCATCTGAGGTATGGACTGCTTACTGATTTCTTGTGAAGTGGGTTTTTGTGTGACTGTGGGTAGTGATAGCGCCTATAAAACATGACACACTGTAACTCAGATTCTATGAGTGTACACTTGTTTCTTTAGCTGAAGAAAAAGCTGTTTTAGAAGCCAATTGTGGTTTCAGCTCAACATTTACACAAGGTGAGACCAAGTGGTGGGTGCAGACTAAAGGTCTTGCACTGATACTCAGGGTTACAGGCCGTATCAGCACCACTGTGCAACACACTGTGATACATTGAAGTTCCTCCTAACTCAACAACTACTGAAACTGCAAGATTGTTTAAGGGAGTCTGGGGACTTTTTGCAAGGGTGACAAAGAAGTAGCCAGTATTGGTCTGTGTTCACTGTATGTGTACAATCTGACACGTTTACTGTCAATAAAAAAGTCTTCTTTAATAAATTTTGTGTAAATGGTGTTTGGACACCGAGCTGCTCAATGTTGGCATGTTAGCTATCAGAAACAAATGAATTAATGTATTGAACTTAATGCTGAATTTACAAGAATGTACGAATGATTCGCTGTAGCCATTTTTATTATTATTAACTTTATAAAGTTTCTCCTCACATATTTTTAAGGGTTAGTTTCGTTTAAGCAGTATATGGATTTGCAGTTACTGATTCAATGGTGAAATCAATTGAAACAGACAGTGTGGACGCAAATGAATGTTATGTAATGTTGTTTGCAGGTAGAGAGCTCAAACATGCCATCTGCTGTACAGTGTACAGTGACCACCTCACCACGTGGTCTGAGTGATCTGATCACAATGCATCTTAGTGGTCGTTTCCAGAGTTACAGTTTTTATAACTAATGTTTGTGCCTATTCATTCTGAAAGGTGTAACATCATCACTCACTCTGTAACTCAGTCAGTCGCTGATGGACTTTCATGTTGGACTGGGTCCCGCTTTGCTGTGGTCCAGCCAAAAAATGTTAAACATGTGCCGTCTGCCAGTTTATTATAAAGAGGACACCTTTCACATCACATGCGGTCATCTGATCTATTGCTAATTATATAATGTATAAAGTATATTTATATGAGCAGAAGCTGTAGGACTTGTTGAACAAGTCGGTATATGTAACTAGAATATTCAGCATGTCTTATATCCACACAGTGTCATCCTGCACGTGATGGCCAGCGGGGAAAGTGCTGGTGTGTGGATCAGAAGACGGGCATGAGGCTGCCAGGGCCATTGGAGCTGCGCGGGGATCTGGACTGCCACCAGCTAATGACTGCTACTCTGAGGGATTGAGGAGTGAGGAGTGGCAGTGCAGTGGGGGTGGGGTGGGGGTGGGGGTGGGGGGGGGGGGCAGGACCAGCTGAACTCTACTGGTGCTTATTAGTAGAACTACATGAGGAAAGGACTTTGCTCTAAAGCCTCGCTTCACCTGAGGCCAACGGTACTTGAGCTTGCGCAACAAAAAGGAATCCATTGAATTGAGTTCTTTTGCTATTTTGTTTCTTTGTGTGAGAGTATGTGATGTCTGAGTCTTTTGAGCACTTGGTGTGTATTGTTTCTACTATGTGAACTTAAGACTGATAGTCTTTAGACATGTGCGCTTTGAGGTAACAGGTGGCAGAAGAAAAAAAAAAAACCTTCCACAGAAAACAGTTGTAGTTGTGATCTTTGTTAGAGAGCAAGTCGTGTTGTTTTCTCTTGTCTAACTTTAGTATTCTTGAAAAGAAAGAAAATGCATCAACCCCACCTGATAATCAGACGTGAGACACAACAGGAGCTGTTATCATCTGATTTAGTCTTTCTGGAGCACTAGATCAGTGTTCAGGAATGACTGCATCAGGAC
This sequence comes from Nibea albiflora, assembly GCA_014281875.1. NCBI lineage: Eukaryota > Metazoa > Chordata > Actinopteri > Sciaenidae > Nibea > Nibea albiflora. The sequence goes on from CM024789.1 coordinate 26,016,818, forward strand.
AACACAGAAAGATTATCAATCAAAGGACCGTGTACTATTTTTCCACAAAATGTGTGTAATTGGTTGTAATGTGTGGCTCTTATTCTGCTGTCTTATATGTCGTAAAAAAAAAAAAAAAACACCCATCTGTTAAGTAGGTTCAAACAAACCATAAAATGTGTTTGCAAACACAAAGTCTAGTTCAGCGACGGCACATGAGTAGTAATAAAAGATGGGATGAGAGCAACAGATAAGATGACAAGAAACAGGGGTAACAAAGGAACACAACAATCCTCCGCCTTAAGTTACCGAATCAGAAGCCAGAGCTTTTCACAATATCAAGGCCAAAGTGAAAAGTGAGATTAGTTTTGGAAAACTCTATCTCTGAGAGACCAGAACAGATTTGCTTCATCAACCCGCGGTTAACTCTTCATCCTCTCTTTGCCGATGAGCTCTCTGTAGCATCGTGGTCCAGAAGGTCTGGCAGAGTAGCCGGCCTACAAACTCTGTACACTGCTGATAGGATAATCTTATTTCTCCAGCTGGTGCTAAGATGCCAGTGTGACTCTCGTTTTGAATATGCTTCAACATAGAGGATTTCTCTCCAAACAGGCTGCTTGGCAGAACTTTGAAGGTGCTATATACTGAATGTGCCAAAATACAAAACAATAAAAAAAGGCTTCTGCACTTTTTTGGGCATTGTTTGGGATTGGAACAGAGGACAGGGATTTTCAGGAAGTGGAGCAGTCAGCGTCAGCAAGTGTGAGGATCGCCTAAATGTGTGACGATCTGCACTAGCTACTGACAAAGGCTTTCCATGTGTCTTGTTAAAATGTAAAAGTATCATCTCCACATTGGCTTTGCACTATCACACTATCAATGCAGCTACCTGGCTGAATGTGCCATTGGCCAGTGTTGTAAGCAGAGTTTAATACATAGCAATGATTAAGCTTCTGCCAGCACAGCAACATGAAACTTGGAGGACCCTAGTGTATCATGATTATGTGGAAACCAGACTTTCACCTATTGATCTCACAGTGTTTTCGGTTTTCATATTCGCTGTAGAGCATCACACAAAAATGAAAGGAGTGTATTACCAGCGCGGGTGACTAGCTACTTCTCAAATATTGTAGATAACGTAGGCGAGGCTGGCATTATTGTAAGAGCGATCTGATTGTAATGGGCAGAGTAGCAAGTTTAAGCTAATGATGGTGTTTGTCACCACCAGATATGGACAGCCTGCTCTATCTGCTCCATGGGAAGCTTTTCATGGCTTTTACTGACTCAAGCTGAAATTTATCTTGTGTGGATGGGCAGTCATTTTTGGTCTTGGTGGGCTTGAGTTCACTAGAGAAGAGCCTAGCACGTCAGGGGAGAGAGTCTCGTCACTGCGCACAGAGCAGCATGCATGTCAACCCAACAAATCATTGGTGTGGAGATGACAGTGCAGTCATATCAGATATGTTGGAAAGGCAAACGGATCATGATGAGACTGATATTCACAGCTACTGTCACACAATCTCCTCACTCTGCGTTTACCTCAGCATCAGTTAAGCTTTAAATGGGACTATTTGAGTATAACATCCTGAAGGAAGGTTCACTCAGCTTCACATAGAAATTTAAAAAGTGCCATGAAAACTATTGTCATTATTATTATGCATTCTTTGCACATTTTTCCACATTGAATTTGGCCTAATTATATATATATATATATATATATATATATATATATATATATATATATATATATATATATATATATATATATATATATATATATATATATATATATATTCATTATAGTTTATATAGACTTAAAGTTTCTCTGATGTATCTTCAGTGTAAACTGAAAGTACCTGAGGGTAAACTGAAACAGTCCTTTGCTGTAATAAAAACAACACATCATAATAAAGTAATTAAACAGAATGATCAAAGGTAACTTCTTTTCTTATCTCTCTGTTGGCCTCGTTATTCTGCCATAATAGCAGCGCACTCTGCGAGCAATTTAACTTTATCTTATCTGAAGCCAATTTATAACCTTTGTGGAAAACAGTGCACTGCCACCTGATGACCACTTTTTGTCACTAAAGAAAGAAATGTATCCAAAGGTAGTTCACTAAAAACAGAGACAGATAGATAGAACATGGTATGGGTGGAGAATCACTGCTACAGCTTCAAAATATCAAAAACCAAATATCCTAAAAGTTCCAAAGACTACAAGCAAAGCATCTGCAGACGTTAATACTCACTCAGTGAACTGCATGCACACAATCCTATCTTATCATTCACCAACTACAGAAGTGTTTCCGAACACATTCAAACACATTTATTTCTCTGTTAAATAATCGTAATCCTTGTGAGAGATGACAAACGGCTTTGATTTTGTAAAGGCCTTTTAACTACATAAACTGTGTATTTAAGCTATAGTATGTCGCTTGATCTCTAACTTTGCTGTACTGAACTGTAATTGCATTTCTCGAGAATAGACTGTTCCTGTTTGCCTTTGATATTATCTATTAATGTGTAGAAGACATGAAGTAATGTTTGCATGCATACAAATGGACTGGGCTTGGAAACAGCTAAGTTCCTGTGTATCTTGTCCAGAACAGGACTGTTATATTCAAACACTGAAGTGATCACAGAACTGAAATGTAGAGTTTCAACCAATTAAATGATCACTTACATTGTAAATGTTTACCTGATGAAAATGTACACATTGTAATACATCAATTAAAACACTTTAGAAACTACAGCAGTGTTCTTGTCATTATTATTAGTAGCACTTGTGATATTTTGATGATGATTTTAGCTTATCAAACAGTATACTGGCTGGAGTCACATGGAACTATGTTCCGAAGGCTAGTTTTTACTCAAGTTTAATATGTTGAATGTTAGTAATGGTCAGAAAACATTGTGCCACAAAGCAGCTGGACAAAATACAACAAAGTACAGACAAATGAAAAGGTAGATAAAGATGAACTGGTCATTGGTGATGACAGGCTGTTCAAAATGCATTTAATAACTTTGTAATATTAGGTGGCTAGTTCATTTAATGTATGTTTCAGTTTAGTTTATTATAGCTCTGAGGTCTGAGACTTTATCTATTAAAAGTGTTATTATCTCATCTGGGTAAATTTTTGATGTGGTAGCATTGTTTTTAGTTATTAGTGATACTGATTTAACTGCCACCAAAGATTACTGGTTATATATAAGTGTAAAGTGTTCAGCAAAATACTGAACATTTAGATCCTTATCAAGAAATGTTGTTCATGTAGTGTATTTATATAAAAATATGGAAGGATAGAATCAAAAGGATTTTGAAAAAGATAAAGAACTGAATGTTCAAACTGTTATTGTTTGTGTAAATATACACTCACTCTAAATTTGATGCCTGCAACACGTTCCCAGTTAGAATAAAAGTAACAAAAGGCTGTGAGAGTTATTCAATGGTGAAGAAACACGTGTTTGGAAGCTTCCTCAGGTAAACAGGGTCATGGAACATCCTTGAAAGGCTTGTTTACAGGCAGAGATGGGCGAGGTTCAACACTTTGGCCAAAAACTATTTTTCAGTTTGAGCAACACACAATAGCAATGGATTTTGGAATTTGTACATGTAAAATCTAATATATCCATCTGTCATTCATAGTGATATTGTAACATCATATCATGATTGTATAAAGAATATTATATGGGCACAGGAAAGCTTTTGTTGGCACACTCCCGGATTCATCGCCAAGTCACATTCTGCACGTTACAGCAGCAAGGCTTTGTAGTAAGAGAGTGTGGGTACTAAACTGACCTGAGTGCAGTTCAGACCTGTCTCTCTCTGAAATAAGTGCCACATAATGAAGCACAAAATACGACAATGGAGACCCCTGAACGGTTGAGCAACTTCAGTATATCAAGCAAGAATGAGAAAGAACTTCACTTTCCTGAGTGGTGTTAAAGGAAAAGGTGGTGGTAAATGTCCGTGTCCCAACTTTTTTATAATGTGTTGCAGATATCAAATTCAGAATGAGTGTGTATTTATATAAAAAATAAAATGTCTTGTCTTTGTGTATTCTGTTTGTTGTATTCTGTTGGATATGGGTTAAAAGGGGTTTATAAATAGCTGCATTCTATTTGAATTTATTCTCTCAGATACTGCCTTATAAATCCAGCATTGGTCAGGCTTTAGCAGCGATAGTCGATTCATGCCTGAATCAAACAGGAAAGACTGCAGGTGCATGACTACATAGTGAACAGATCACATCTAAATTTACAGTGATCGACAGGTGTGAGAACACTTCATCCGCGTTCGACCTTTTCCATTCAACAGATGTGAAAAAAGTCAAACTGTTGCCTCCAGCTTCTAAAATTACCTCCACCGTCCTCCACCAGAGTAAACTTTCAAGTCTGCTTAGTTCCACTGCCTGAGTCTATTTTGGAGAGCTCTATGGGCTTAAGAACTGGATCTGAATCTGCATTATAAGAATAGCTTTATGGGTTTCTCTCTGATTGATTCAAAATGTCACAGGGTCTGTTGTGCCCCTGGGCATCCACAATCCCACAGCTGTGCCTGGGAGGCCCTGCTCGAGTGTCTGTGTTAAGCCTGCACAGTAGCTTACAGGAGGCATGTGACCTCCACCCTACCTCCAGATGTACTCCATCACAGGTGTCCGACACTAAACAAGGTCCTGCCCACGCCATGTGTGGAATCCGCTCTCTGTACCATCCATACAGCTCTGGCCATTGCCAGAGATTGCCATGAAAAGAAGATGAAGAACCACACCTGCAGATGAGATCACAACCGTGTCTGCATGCATATTATACAGGATGCAGGTCAAGCAGAAAGAGAATAAGCTCTCAAGTGTGCAGTGTAAACAGAAAGAAACAGGGTCACAATGAACACAATCAATTAACAAATCCAAAACAAGTACTATTCAGGTTGAATGGGCAGAGATGTAGGATAAATCCTGCAGGCTTTGCACTGTTATCTTTAGGGAACACACTATTACAACTATTGACCTGGGCGGCTCTCAAACAATGAGAACAAGAATGCAAAGTATTTCAGTTCTCAAAACAAGGGAGCGCTGAATAGGGTAACCTTGATTTTCTCAAGAGCTTAGCAGCCTGTGAAGCGTCCATAATGCAACTTATGGAATAGTGACATAATAATTCAATCCAACGTTTTCTGCATTATATCTATCGGAGATAGAAAAGAAAGGGTGTAAAGTGGGAAGCATCTTTACATGGAGTCATGTATTTTGCAGTCAGGATAACAATGTAGGTCAGACTTTTACTTCTCTACAGCACAGCAGTGAATAGAGCACATTATGATCCTGGCACATCTGCATGTTAGATAAAGCTAATCGTGTGTAGCCGCGCTGTTATGATAGCTTCTCTTTTTGTCTGAATGGAAATGACTATTGTTGAGAAAGATGTTTCTGCTGCCATATTATTAAATTAGAGCTGCGCCAGTGACAGCTGAGGGCGATGAGCATCAGAATCGAGGCAAGGAACAGCTGTAATGAGGAGAGGGTGGGGGTGCAATTCTGGAAGATTCTGCAGGAATCTTACGAGTGGACCCCATTTCATTCGTTTATTGTGGGGACTGTTTCTCTGAGCTAGCTGGTTAGCCTTCCCTGTCAAACCCACAACGTACACACTGTGGTTGGGACTAAAGGTTTTAGGGTGAGTTTTCTGGCCAACTTTAGTATACATGCTTGCTCGTCACCATCAAAATCTATGGGAATGTGTATATCTCTGGATGTGTTGGTTTGACTTGACGTTGCATGCTAATATCTCAGATGTCATTTTTCTTTTCAGTTAGCTTAGGTAGCTAAGCTACGCAACCAGCTAACCGCCGGCTCGCTGGTTATTCAGACAAGCTAACGTTAATTATGCTGATGAGCCAGGCTAACCTCATTACCATATATCTACTATCCTAACAGTGTCGTTAACGTTTAAGTCACTCACGTTAACCACTCTTTTTACTGCTGCCGCCTGCTGTAGATAAGCTAACGTAGCTACAAAGGAAGAACGAATTACTGTAGCTACCCTGCGTTAGCATGCTAACGCTAGCTCACTAGGTCAGTTAAGAGCTCGTCTGTTGGACGCCGCGGTGATGTAGCGCAGTCGATATAACGCCAGACTACCAGCGCGGGTTCACCTATTATCATATTCGAATAGTCATTACTTTGGCATTTCAATGCGACCTTCAGTAAACCCACGCTGTAACTGATGCCGTTTCTTTTGCTAAGATAAAATGACCTCCCACAATGTGCCCAGACTGTGAGCGATCAGTCTGATAAAGCTAACGTCGATGCTACCTAGCATTAGCCAGCCCTGTTGTCTCATCATCATCATCATCATCATCATCTCTTTGTTTTGTGCCATGTATGAACCGCCATGTCAACACATTTCATCTCATTAATACAATATAAACTGCTAAATGTGTTTATTACAGAGCCAATGACTGGAATAGACTGATACCTACTCCTCACTGCAAAGATGTCAAGTAAGCAACTGGGAGTGTTGTAGCTCGTTGTGATGTGAAGCTCTCTGTGGATGATGCCATAAAAATGCATATTAAAATACATCAGACCTGCTGTGTCCATAAATCCATGTCAAGTGATATAACCACATATATGATATATCAGTGCAGTATCAAAGTGTATTAATGGTTAGCAGAATTCAGGTGATATAGGTCTAGTTATTCCACATCGTTTTATGTCATGTAGAAAGAAGCATTATTAGTAAATATGATTAAATAGTCAGTATTAGCTCAGTTGGAGGTTTTGACTGGCTGATGCTGATGTCTGATTTGGACCTTTTCTTTCACAACAGAGAGACCATCCTATGCCCCTCCCCCCCCCCCTGCCCCTACAACTGTAAGTACCCCTGTAGCACCCACTGGGCTGATGCTGCAATCTGGAGACATCATTTTTAGTACAGTATATATATTTTTCGGACAGGTCAGCTTTTCTTGTTGAATGAACACACACCCGTTTGTAGCTCAGACTGATGTGCTGATAGACCACTGCTTCGATAAAGAGTGTTTCCTTATAGCTCCAGCATGAATGCAGGCAACTTTATTTTGCATTTCCCAGCTTATTTCATGAATTTTCTTTACGTTTTTTTCTTTTCTTGCCCCCTTCTTTTATGTCATTTCTCATTCGTATTTCTGTCTCATTTGTTTCCATCAGCAAATGCCCAACACTACCGGGTTTGTGGGGTACAACCCATACAGCCACCTTGCCTACAACAACTACAGACTGGGAGGGAGCCAAAGCAGCAACAGTCGGGTAACGGTATGAATATTAACACAGAGTTAAAAAAGGTGACTGAGAAATGTCAAAGTTTAGAACGCAGTGGAGAAAATAAAACCTGTAATCACTTCCAGTTAAAGTTTGACAATCAACAGTCAGCCGGCTTGGTCAAATAACACACTGCAGAGCCTCTGCTCGCATCGGTAGCATTGGAACTTTTGGCAAGATCGACCTTTGTTTGGGCCACAGTAAATGAGATTAGGTGTATTTTTGCATTTCTGCTGTTCAAAGATGCTGCTGCTACTTCTTGCTGCCAAGTAGTCAGTGTGAGAAGCCTGCAGTAACTCATTCCATCACTGAGACTGAATCTGAAATGTGCATCATTCCCTGTGCTGCCTCCATCACAGTGCAGACTGGCTAAAAGTCCATCTGTGTGTATTCAAAGACCACCTGCCTTTCAAAGTCTGCATTTCTGACAGCCATGTTAAGTAACCCATGCCATCAGTGTTGCCATGGCATTACAGACTCGCTGCTCGGCATGGCTCTGGCTGCTGAGCAGTAATTTAGTCGCTGCATGCAAGCTGTGGTTGGCTGACTCTGATAATGGCATTATGGGCAAATCTCAGCTTAAGTGAGATTTTTTTTTTCACAGTCAGTACTATTCCATTGTACTCTGTGGGGCTCCTGACTTGTGTAGGACCTCAAACGGACATTAATTAAATCATGTTAATTGAAGTGACACGAAATTACTTTGAAATTACTTTGATGCATATTGTATTTGATTCCAAGTCTCATTTTTTGATAGTCTTATGCCATATGACATAACCATGCACGTACTTTCACAAGCTGTGCTCAGTTTAGCTTAGCCAGAGTGTCGTCTGATTACTCAACCGCATCCACAACTTAAGGTGACTCTTTTTCTTTGTTCACCAGAACTCCTCTGGAATAAATATCCCAAAGCCACCCAAGCCACCCGATAAGCCACTGATGCCATACATGAGATATAGTCGTAAGGTAAGTACACAGTAATTAACTGCTATCTTTTGCATCATCATGTTCTCTGTTGGAAGACAGGGATGCTTTGATTTTAAGATATTCTATCAGCTCAGAGTAAGTGAGACGTGCATTTTGTTTCAGAGAGAATAGTTAGTTGTTTATCAAGGTAGGTGTGAAGCCAAATTAAGCTAGGACTGTCCACTCCACGTAGTGGGATTTATCAACTTGGAGATGGAGCTTAAAGCACACGGCCTCCTCTGGTTTGTGACCTCTCTGCAAAGAGATAACCATTTATAGCCCCTCCAACCCAACCCAACCCCACACCCATGTCTGGTTCTCATCACCAGGTTTGGGATCAAGTAAAAGCCTCCAATCCTGATCTGAAGCTATGGGAAATTGGGAAGATAATCGGTGGCATGTGGAGGGACCTCACTGATGAGGAGAAACAGGATTATTTGAATGACTACGAAGCAGAGAAGGTTGGTTGTTTTACAAGGGATGTTTTTCTCATGGGTGACCAGTAGATATGTCTCCAACAGTTGTGGGTCCCTCCAGTCATCATTACTTCCTTCCTAACAGTTCTGAGTAAACCTCTTTCCTCATCTTGTCGTAGTTGATTGAAACGAGGGTCCACATGTAGTGTCTGCTTGCCTTCTCTGTTTCCTCGTCATTCCTGTCATCTTTTCCACCGTAGATTGAGTATAATGAGAGCATGAAGGCCTATCACAACTCGCCAGCCTACCTGGCCTACGTCAATGCAAAAAGCCGGGCCGAGGCAGCTCTGGAAGAGGAGAGCCGCCAGAGGCAGTCCAGACTGGACAAGGGCGAGCCTTACATGAGTATCCAGCCAGCAGAGGATCCAGATGGTAAGGCCACTCAGCTAAATGCTTTGTCTCCCAAGGTTTAGAGCACTGTGACAGAGCTGTAATTACTGTAGCACGACCACACAGAGTTGCCAGTCCGCACACCCAGAGACTGTTATCTTTTTCCCTCCTCCTACACTGCTACAACCATCCACATTTTTGGTAATGCTACCTCTGAGCTGCCATTTCTCCTTTTAAGCTGCAAAATGGAACACAGTTTGTCTTTGTTTTGCACAACTGTTGACATTTTGTAGGTATTCTTGGCATTGGTTTAGACATAATTGCAAAATTTACATTCTTTTGTCTGTTGTTTTAAAGAGTGACGCACACACACTCGTTAGACACACAAGCCAGAAGAAGACGTTTGAGTTACACCCACCTCAAGGAAATGATGCTTGTCTGGGTTCTGGCTGGGTTACAGTAGAAGATAATGATGTACAGGAAAACTACAGATAAAACCAATTGCTATTTAGAAACACCCCAGACCATAAAAATGTCAGAGCTGGTATCCCAGTGGGATATGTTCTCAACAGCTTGCACGTACGTCAACGATTAAATAAGATTTAGCTCTCCGGGCGGCTACATATTCAGAGATTGTGCTTTAGTATTAAATAAAGTCTGTCAGAAATCCGACTCCAAGCTGCTGCCATGTCCCCGTTTCTCCTGTTCTGTTTTTAACAGCATCAATAAAGCCCGCAGAGTTTGACTGCTAGAAGTGACTGCTAGAGACACAAAGTCAAAAGAAAACAAGTCTGTATGTGATTACTTTCATCAGTAAAACTGAATAAACTATCTGTTGAAAGTTTGTCATGGGTTTAATGTAATGAGGGCAGTGTTGTGCTCAAACATCAAGTTCCCTTAGTGAGTGTGACTGTTGTCTCCTGAATTTGCGAACATGTGAAAAGCTTAATTCTCACACATTATCTCGGCAATGTATTACCTCCTTTGTTTCCTGTTGTGGTATCAGGCAAGCGCCTTTGAAACTTTCAACATGGCATAAGAGATTCATTTCTGCTCTCTGTAAAGTTTCAGGCGTGCACACATGGGTGCACAGCGGCCACAAGTACAGGTGAATGCCTATTGCTGCATCACACGAGGTTTAGCAAGGCTTTGCCACAACAAAGACAAAATGGAGTGCCACATTTATAATAGCATCGTTGAAGTGTTGGAAAATGGGAATATAAAAGGGGAAGCAGTCGGTAATTAAATATGCAGATTGAGAAAATAATCACATAATTAAATTCTATTAACACAATTCTAATTAAAAATAATAAACATAATTGTGTAACCTTACAGATTTTTTAAAATTCAATATATAGATGGATTAGATGTAGTCGTTTGGTCCGTTATTAATCACTTTTATCTTTAAATATCTATATTATAGGCAATCCTTTAATTACTGTGCAATCAAATACCAGTTTAACTTACTTACTATTCATTTGACATGGACGTAGATTCTCAATACCATGTCACACTCTTTATGTATACTGTATGTTTTCAAACCTGCTGTATGCAAATGACTTGCAATGATGCTATGAACAGTTATACAGTTAACACAGGACAAGTTATGTTGACACATTTCTGTGCTCTGCACAAAAGAAGTTTTCGCAGCACAGTTTTCCATAGAGTGCAGTCTTGACTTGTAACTGTATGTACACAGACTGATCTCTGCCTGCATCCCAACAGAACCTGAGCAGAGGAGAACGGGAGAGAATCGTCAAATATAAATGCACTAAAATGACGGTTCTCAAATTCAGGCTGTAATCACTGTCCAAGATGCTTCCAAAAGTTCAGAATTTTATTCTGAATGCATTTGCAAAATAAATAAATAAAATAAAAAATAAAAAACTGCTATTTGACTCCATCTGGACTTAATTCTTTAGTGGGGGGTAAAAGTAACTGGGGATGGTTATTGTCTTACGTATTAGGGTTTTACCTTCCTACACCATCATCCTGTATTTACATGGCAAAGAAGTAGAAGTTTAAGACAAAGAAGAACATTTGCTGACGAATGAAAATTGCAGACTCCATCTGTCCACATACAGCGGGTTATAATTAACCGCTTGTCCCATTCACCTAACAATAACGGCTCTGCTTTGCTTCAGGATGTATTTTGACATAATGGCCTATACTTAACTTGAACTCTGTATAAATATTGAGCATTATCCTCCTCGTGTTTATGGTGTCTTGATACAGCAGTATTTGCATCGTTTTGTTTTGTATCATTTGCTCTGTAGTTTGCCGAAGCCTCTCGTACTCGGCGATGGTGACTGTGTAACACATCTGCACTCTTTGCTCTTCTGACCTAAGGTGATACTAACAACTCGGATGTTTGTCATGTCTTCAGATTACGATGACGGGTTTTCTATTAAGCACTCAGCTGCGTCTCGTTTCCAACGCAACCACCGTCTGATCAGCGAGATCCTCAGTGAGAGCGTGGTCCCAGATGTGCGGTCTGTTGTTACCACTGCTCGCATGCAGGTCCTCAAACGTCAGGTCCAGTCTTTAATGGTACACCAGGTAGGATTAACTTGTGGTCTTCTAATGTTCACATAATTGTGGCACTTAGCAGAGTTTTGTTTTTTTTTATGGTTTAATAGTGTAATAACTGTGGTGCCTGTGTGTCGCAGAGAAAGTTGGAGGCAGAGTTGCTTCAGATTGAAGACCGCCACCAGGACAAGAAAAGGAAATTCATCGAAGCCACAGAGTCATTCACGAATGAGCTCAAGAGGGTACGGCATCTTTTACATTGAGCTTGGTCATCGCTTACTCGCACGCAAGCCTCATTTCGCATGTTAAACTGTACAGTGTGCAGCTCTGGTCATGTGCCAGTCTACGCCTGCCTTACAGCCACCAGCTGCTGCTAACTCCATCCACATGTTCTGGCAATCATATAGCTGTCATCATTTACAATTTGTAGCCACCATAATAACCGTTGTTCTGCAATGAGATGCAGCGCTGTGCAGCTGAGTGCACTGTCTGCTCTTCACAACAGGTGGTGCCATTTATCCTTTCACAGAGCTCCCTTCTCTGACGGAGAAGTAGCCTTTTCAGCGAACATGTACTGAAGCATTGCTGTAGTTAAGAACAGAACTATGCGCTCATTCATTGATATTATTTACGTTACACGCTCAAGAATGCAGCAGTTGTTTTCACCTTTCTGCATTAAGTCTCTTATTACTGTACGTTAAAGCTGTGCTGCATGAAGGTGGAGGTGGACATGGAGAAGATTTCTGCAGAGATTGCTGCAGCAGAGGAGGCAGCCCGCAAACGGATGGCAGAACGAGAAAAGGATGCGGGAGACCGAGGTGCAAGAGAGGCCCCCACCTGTGTCTTAGCAGAAGAAGAAAAACACATTTGTGCAACACATGGCAACAAGTCCCAGCACAATTCTCTCAGTGAAAATAGCAACAAGGAAGGCGAGGAAGCAGAATCTAACACCACAGATGCACCAGGTGAGCGACACTGGTCTATATTTGTGGCTTTGGGGTTGTCTTGCTCTCTCTCGTTTTTAACATCACATCACGTTTTTGTTTCTTTGACTCAGGGAAGCCGAAGACCTCAGAGGAGCTCGAGGCTCATCCAGGAAGTGAGGAGGGGGTTTCAGAGGACAAGGAGAGTGTCCCAGAGGGAGCCATGGAGGAAGGAACCAGCGACAGTAACACGGGCTCAGAGACCACCTCTGCTCAGACAGAAGATGCCCCGACTAGTGAGCCATTAGAGGGGCCCAGCAAAGCAAGAGCTGCCCACTGAGTCCAGCACCTGACTGTCTGTGAACCGGCCTCTGATATCATCCTCTGATAACACACAGTATATTGCACAGTACCATCTCAGTTTCTCACTGCATATGAAGAATGTTCAGATGGGCTCAGTGTTTAACAAGCCTGAGGCAAAGATGACATTTTAGTTTGAAAAGAAAAAGGCTCACAGACAAGCGCTGAAAACAAATAAATGAAAAATGTAAAACACTTGAAGCCGGCAAAGCAATGCTCATAAAATCAGTGGCTGCTAGGTGCGCCATAGAAGCCCATGTGAAAGCACTATATTCTGTCTACAGACCCCATTGCCATTTGGAAGAACCCATAGAGGCCCTCTTCAGCACATATTGATACATATCTCTAGCACTATGGCAGATCCCAGATCGTCGCAAAATGAAGACTGGCTCTATGAAAAAAAAGCTGTCACATGAAACAAACATTGTTCAGTGTTATATTTATCGTTGCCCTTTGTATTGTAGTGTCATTGTTGTTTTTATTGTTATTTTTGCATGTTGCAATTTTTAAAAATAAGTTGGCATACTTGTGAAGAGTGGAGCTGGGTGACCATCTCCTTGGCAGGAGAATATTTGTTTACTCTCTGTATCAGTATTACAGTGACAGTATTGTCTCAGGAGTTTGTAGTCATTAGTAGTAGATCTTTTTGTTATTTATTGTAAGCATTTTTATTATACTTGTGTGTTGGTTGTCCTGGCCTGTGCCTGGTCCAGTCCATCCATAAGTATATCATCAGTATGATCATCAATGCTGTACAATGCTCAACTACCAGTGTTCTCAAGTTTGCTAGCTGTCAATCAAATCAAAAGCAGTACGCTTAGAACAATTCTGTGTTATGATCAATATTGCAATTTTCAGCAGAACTGTACCGGAACTTTTAAATGTACCGTAATTGTGTACACAGTGTAACGAGGTTTGCTTAAACATGGATTTTCATGTCATAAAACAGCTTGAGGAACAGTCATGAACATGCAGTCTTAAAATGAATTTCCTTTTGCATATTTATACCAATAAACTTTTCTACCCTGAGGAAGGTGTCACCTTTTCTATAAATACATGTGCAGATATAAAGATGAGTTTGATAGATAATCCCCTGAACATGAATTATGAACATTTAACAACAACAAAAAGAACCACTTAAATAAACATTTCTGCTACAAATGTGCATCATTAAAATGTATGAACATGCTTTTAACAGTATACTACAAAACATTATTCGTTGATAACCATATACATTGCTGTATCCGCTCATGGTGTATGAATGATCAAAAGCAAGCAGTATAAAGGTATGCAGATGCTTCAACAAACTTTCATTGTTGCATGTGCTTGCAGACAGCATGCTTGTCCTTTGCACAGTACAGGTAAGGGAAGTGGGTAAGATGAGAGGGAATTATTCTGATTTCCTGTTTTCAGTACAGAACTAGCAATCTTCCTGAATGTTGAGTTGTGCGTGAGTCTAAATTGTGCATTACTGCCTGAGGGAGAGGCTCGAGCGTGACAGATTTAGATTTAGGCTATCTATGTCACAGCTAGTTTAGAGAGCCTCTTGTGAGATGGTGTGATGATCAGATTTGACTGGCTTTAGGTTTTAGTGTAAATATGGCCCCTGCTTTGCAGCTTGCCATGTTCGGTAGTATGTGGTTAGCACTGCCTCAAGTGAAAACTACAAACCACAACCGCAGAGATACAGGTGTGCAGACGCCTGTTCCTGTGAGTTAGTGGGCCAAACGTTAGTTCAGCTGTCCGGTACCACTATTCTGTCTATGTGACACTGTATGTGCACAACAATACAACTAGAAACACAACTCCCAGTATCACCACAAACACAAATATGTGGGGAGCAGGTGATTTATTTTCATTCTACTTGACTCTACACTTTATTTTAGTGTTTACTCACAAACTCAGCTTGTTTGTTTTCTAAGTTGACAGCCACAGGAAAAATGAACTACTTCACATTATTATTTTTTTATGCTTCTTAATACTTCTTAAAATTTGTGTTGGAACTCTGCAGCTGTCGGCTCTGGTCTTGTGATTATGCTGTGATCTTCTTTCTACTCTATCTTTCTGTGTCCAAGCAGGTGGACCTGTTTTTGCACTGATAGAAAGAGACAATAGAGACAGATCTCGAGTTGTACAACATGCGGTACAGAGCTGACTGTGTGTGTGGTTTTAACAATCATAGTGTCACGAACAGAAAGCTCTTCCCTGAAATAACTCATTTACATACTATTCATAAGAAGCTTTGTACCTCAGCCCAGTTCTTCTCAGGTAATCCCCCAGATAAAAACACACTTAAATAAATAAATACATTTTATTCATCTTTCAAGTCACAGTGTCACATTATTTTTTAATGTCAAAGTACACTAATGTGATCGTTATATATAATTACATGTAATAAATCCAATATGAACTTATCCAATTTGCATATTTCATTAAACACTTTACTGCAGCAACAATAAGTGGAAAATACTTTATTTTTCTTCCTATTTTAGTTGGAGTCTGTGGTTTCTTCACATGATACTTGGGGGTTGAGGAGTAACAAGTTTCACAACGAGCAGGGGCAGGCTTCTTTTTTTTTTTTCATTTCAACAAGGGGAAACCACCATCAAACATAGACATTCAATTCATCTGTGTTTCGTGGCGTTATCTACAGCGTGCCACGCTCCAGTCAACATGACTTCTGTCAGCGGTGAGTACAATATCATAATTTGGACTAAGACAGTTGGACAAAGGATGCTGCAGTTGAGCTATGATGAATGAATGAGTATGAGAAGTCACCAGAATCATTGTCTTTAAAAGGATAACCAAGAAATAATTAAAAGTTAAAGGAAATGTGTAAAAGTAACTCTGATCTATGCTCTCTATGCTGACTACCAGGGAGTGATAGCAGTATGTGACATGTTTATTTCACATGGTCATCCATATGCTCCAAATGACTGATAGCGATGTCAATGCTGTAATTGGTTCAGCCTCTGTAGTAAAAGAGCAGACTGATTAAAAGCCACACACTGCACACAAAATGGCAACACAGACATTTTATGTGGTTGACTTCAATCACATCTGTAAGTTAGTTAGAACTGTCCGTCTGTATCTAAATAACATTATTGCTTCTATTGACATTTTCCCAACAAGAACACACAAATAGGACTTTTATCAGTATCAGGTTAGCTGATTAATGGTGTCGTCTGTAATGACGTCTAACAAATCACATTTAACAGAATGGCTCGATACTTCAGGACTACTTCAAGTTTGGTTTTTTTTTGTGTGTGTGTTTTTTTTTTTTTTTTTTACAAAAATACACTAAAAAATACAACTAAAACTAGTTTTCAATGACATGACGTGCAGACACATAGGAAGCCTCTTAACGTGTAACAAAAGATAACACAATGTGACCAGCAATGTGAAACAAGTGAACAAGTGAAAACACAACATATGATACTTTCGAGGGGAAATTCACATTCATTTCCACATAAAGGTCAGTTAACTATTAAAAGTAGGAAAGTACCCATGAATAAAGTTTCTTTTGTTGTTCTAGCTACTGGGATTATGAAGTAGGTTCTACTGAAAAGATGCTATTGGTTGTATTATGAAACATAGAATCCAGTTTTTGGAGTTTAACACATACCAGGCAGTAAAATTTAGAATATGTTGGTGTTTAAGTTTTGAAGTTTTCTCTTGAAAATCTGCATCTTTCAAATGTCTCTTTAACTCATCGTTCTATTACCCTCTATCACATGATATTATCAAACCGTGCTTAGCCTTTACTTTATTCGGTTTACAGTTCTCCAAAATCTTCTGCCAGCTGTGCTGTTGTGGTTAATGAATTTTAAGGTAAGACACACACACACACACACACACACACACACACACACACACACGCACACACACACACACACACACACACACACACACACACACACACACACACACACACACACTGGCAGCACCTCCACCAAGGTAATTGAACTAACCACAACCTTCACTTCACAAGCACCGTTTCCTCTAAGGAAGCTGCTGTTAAAGGTGTACTTGCTTTACTTGCTTCAGTGTTTCTATCTATCAGTGTCAACAGCTTCAGGACAATCTGCACAGGAAGCAGATTTAATCCCTAATAAAAAAACATTATTTCTTGTTGACTTTTGTTGAATCCTGAATGGAACTGGATTGGAGAACTGCGTTCTTTTCTGTTTGGAGCCACGTTTGCAGTATTTTTAAACCATTCATTTACCTCCACTTACTATCTTGCAGTCACTTTTTTGCTCATAACTAATAGTGGATGTATGCATGCACAATATGACAGCATAGCAGGTTGATATTGAAACAAAATATTACAGGAAATAGATAAAAACTTATTTCATAACATATTCCAGCAGTCTCATTATTTGTGTTTAAAATGTTATATAATATATAATATTTTTATTTTAAATTGATTTATTTATTTTTTAATATTTCAGAGATTCCTCCAAGTACCACTACAGAGAGGTTACATACCAGTGGTACAAGTACCATAGTTTGAGAACCAGTGCTTTACTTTACTTGTTACTGGCTTTTATTTGATTATTGAATCTGTCTTTGATTCCAGTCTTGCTTGTCTGAGAATGGAGAGAATACAACCTTCATGACAACCTCCCCAGATTATGAATACGCCAGTGCGGATTATGACAACTTTATTTTCCTTTGTGAAAAAGGAGCCAACCGCAAGTTCCGCCTCTGGTTCATATCTACCTTCTACTCCATCATCTGTTTCCTGGGGCTGGCAGGGAACCTACTGGTCATCCTCACCTTCTTGTACTTCAAGCGTCTCAGGACCATGACAGACGTGTACCTGCTCAACCTCTCCTTTGCAGACCTACTCTTTGCCCTATCGCTCCCCTTTTGGGCAGCAAACTCCATGGCAGAATGGGTGCTGGGTCTGGTGGTGTGCAAGGCCATGCACACTATTTACAAGGTCAGCTTTTACAGCAGCATGTTCCTGCTCTCTTTCATCAGTGTGGACCGCTACTTCGCTATTACTAAGGCTGTTTCCGCTCACCGCCACCGCTCCCAGGCAATATTTTTCAGCAAGGTGTCATCGGCTATCATCTGGGTGATGGCACTGATCTTCTCAACGCCGGAAATGAGATACACCACAATCACTAACAAGACCTGCACCCCTTACTCTAGCAGTGCTGACAAGTTGCGCATCAGCATCCAGACGAGTCAGATTCTTTTGGCTTTTGTCATTCCACTCCTGGTCATGACCTTCTGTTACAGCATAATTGTTCATACGCTTTGCCATGCTCGTAACTTTGAAAGGAATAAGGCCATCAAGGTGATTCTTGCTGTGGTCGCTGTCTTCCTAGTTTGCCAACTGCCTTATAACGTGGTCCTATTTTGGAACACACTTGACACAGCAAAAGGAAGAATCACAGACTGTAACTATGAGAACAAGCTCCTCTACGCCATTGATGTCACCCAGTGTGTTGCCTTCCTCAGGTGCTGCCTGAACCCCTTCGTCTATGCATTTATTGGTGTGAAGTTTCGGCATGACCTCCTGAAGCTACTGAAGGACTGGGGTTGCATGAGCCAGGAAAGGTTCTTCAGGTATACCTGCGGCAGGAGGAGGAGCTCCGGGGCTAACGACACCGAGACCACCACCACATTCTCTCCATAAAGCTATTTCAAGATGGATCTATTCTGACATTTTAACATGTTGTATATTGTACATAGCAGGAGTTAAAATATATAGGTTACTGTGATATGGGTTGTTGCTGTGTTTTTGGTTGTTTTTGCTTTTCTCAACAAGGCTTTGGTTATTGTTTTGTGCCACAGTGTATAGTATTTCAAGAAAAGAAAAAAAGTTTTCATGAAACTGAAATCTATAGTGCTACATTTAATGAGTGCCAAACCATGTATATGAATCTAATTCAATAAACTAAAGTAAACCAAAAAAAATGTACAAAATGTTGTTGTTGTTGTCAATTATAAACTTATTAAAACTTATAAAAGTTGATAATAAAGAAATACTGTATAAGTAAGGCTATAATAAGAAGAATTTATATACACATACATTTGGAAAAAGCACCATTGCAATCACTGATGAGTTTTACTAAATCTGTACCTAAGAGCAGAATTTGTTTCTTAATCATAGTAGAAGTCACTGATTAAAAATACAACACAGGTACTAGCAAGCTAGAACACAGTAATTACAGTAATTGCATTAATTGTAATTTATACATTTATATATTATCAATAGTGGTTTAGTCTTTCAGAAGTGGGTTCACTCTGATTTGAGAAAGCCGTGATCCACAAGAATCACAAGTCAAAATCTAGAAGAATTACCTCACTTCAAATGAATCAGGATGTTATTTGAGTTTTAAGAGAGAGCCAGACTGCTGACAGAAACCAGACAAGAACTTGTCAGAAATCCCACTGCATTCCACTGCACTGTTTCCAGTCACCAGGTTCTCCTGCAGCCAACCTCTCTCTGAAACTATTTGATGTTGAAGGTAAGTTTAAAATTGCACAGGGCAGGAGTACGAGGAATATCTTCAAAATAATAGGAAGGACTAGTGATGTTTATGGCTCACTTACTTAGGAGGTAAGAGGTACAACAGAAGCTCTGGCTGTGTTAATTTTTTATGTACAAAGGCAAAATGTCCTTGACTAACATTGTAGAAATAAAGCGAGCTCAGTAAAAACAGAGGAACATTTTACAATTTACATTGATAAAATGAAATGAAATGAAACAAATTGAAGGCAATAACATTCAAAGACAAAGGCAATAACAGTTTGCATAGTGAATAAAATCAGATTCAGCAGCATTAATAAACTGACATCAGCAGTAAAATTAAATAGAAGCCAAGGAGGTTCTGACTAATGTGAGTCAGAGCAAAAGATCGTAATGCAACACGGGTGAATTTCAGCTCCTCCTTTTTTTGTCACTTAAATCTTTATTGACAAATTTTTGCAACAATTAAAACAAATACAAACTAAACAGTTCCTAGTGATGGCTTTCTTGCCCGGCACCAGCAGTATTTTGATCAGGTATCCATCATGAGTGACACCATTAAAAGATCCACATCCTCGCCAACATTTCTGACAGCTGTGCAGCTGCTTACTCTTCATTTTCAGTGTAATAAAAAATGGATCAGATTCTTCCACGCAACCTACCAAAGCCCACCAAATTTGTGAATTAGTGGATGAGTGATGTATCTTCCACATTTTGTGCCACTCATCTGTAATTTCTACATTAAGTTCTTCCTCCCATTTCACCTTAATATATTCAGTTGAATGTTTGTTGTTAGTACTCAATCCTTGATATAATGATGAGATTATGCTTATGCTACCATCCTGATAACCTTTAACTATGATTCGGATGATATCATTCACTGGCCCAGAACAATCCAACTTGATCTCCTGTTTATAGTAGTCCCTTACTTGAAAGTATCTAAAGATTCTGTGTGTATTTAATTCATGTCTTCTTCTGAGAACTCACCAGCTCCTCTTTGTTTTCTAAACACACACCAAGCAGTTATTCCTTTTTCTGCTCATCGTGTAAATCTTTGATCATATTTTTACTAATTTTAATGTTTGCATCATTCTGGATATTGTACTTCAGACCACAGATCTAATGTGTGTACTGTTATTGGATTCATATTCATTTTGAGTTCCTTATATAACTGACTATCACCGACCATATTTTGAATTGGACACCTACATGCATCTGCCAGCTTAATATTTTATCACGCTAAACTTAAGACTGTTATGAACAAGTGTACATGCCCAGCAGGCAAATTACAAATAATGCTGTGAGTAACATCACAGGTACACTAAGTCATAGTCATAGCTCATCAAATATACTGTATCTGATTTCATTGGATAAAAGAAAGACACCCTCCGGCCATAAACTTTACACTGCCTGACATGACATCATCAGTTAGAGCCACAGGGATTAGTGATTCTTACTGCTGATAGGCTCATGAGGGAAGAGGGTTGGGATTTCATTGACAAAAGCATGCAACACACTAAGTGTCAAAGTAAAAGCGTGAACAGTCTGAGAGTAAAACAGTGTTACAACATTTGATTCCTGACCAGAAGAAAAGGAAGGTAAGATGACTTTTTATTATCTTTTCATTATCTTGTCTTATCTTACAGTCATGGTAAAATTAACAATTAATTTAACAATACTTCAGTTGTATTTGACTACACCCTGTTAATTTATAATGTGGTCTTAAAACTGTGCAATTATATTATTATTATTATTACTATTATCAGTAGTAGTAATAAAGTACATTTTTGTACTATTATTATATTCTTAACAACATAAAAATACATACATAAAAAGTAATGTTAAGCAAATTATTGCAAATGAAATTGAAGCTCCACATGTATGCTCTTATATCCTAAGATGAAAGAGTTGCATTACAGCTCATATGTCAATCATATTTCACAGCGCACTATGTTATTGACCACAGTGAACCTCTCTGAAACTTAGTGACTGCCTCAAAGTAAAAATGCTCTGTATGATGTGAATTTTCCAAAAATCAGAAGCAGGTTTTCTCTAGACTACTTTCCAAAATATCACATTTACCCCTAAAAGTTTTGACTGTTGACAGGAAAACACGAGTGTAGCCATGGTTACCAATAGTCACCTGAGTGACTCAGTGAGCACCACGCCTCATCTGCAACACAGAGAGGGAGACGCAGTATGAGCGGATCATCCACCATTTGGCACACCCTGACCAGCTATTCATGCTGATATCAGCACTGAAGTCAGCTTGTGTCATCATCCATCGAGCGCTTTCATGCACTGATTGAGAAACATGTGGAACGACTTGGGCTACATACACTGACACACACACTCCAGGACACATTCTGTTTACGTTCTTTATTAACCACAACAACAACTTTCAGGTCAGGTATGATCCAGTGGACGTCAGTATATTAGCACCATGCACTACCTTCCGATTCAAACCTGACAGGTCTCAGCGTACCAAAAACAACAATGACAAATTTGATACACAGTAGGTGCTCATGTATAGTGCATGACTGTGGCCAATACGCGCTCATTTTCTATGAATATGAGTATGTGGGAAAAAAGCTTATGTTGGGTCAGTTTCTAAAGCAGACAAAAGCGAGTATGCCAGTGCAGTAAAGACAGTGTAACTGATCTTTCTCCTTTGTATCTCTTTGTTTGGCAGTCCCAGAAGACAGTGAGCTCTCTTAACATGATGCCTACAGCTACAGGCATGTCCCACATGATACCCAATCACGTTCTGAGAGTGGGTCAAACTATCCGCCTGGACTCGGCGCAGGAGACAGTCGATCAACATCCCAGTCTCACAGAGCCTAACGGTAACCATGGTGACTCCGATCTTGACATTTCCCTGGATAATCTCAACCAGCTCATCCTGGAACTGGATCCGACATTTGAGCCCATTGAGGTCAACAAAAAAAGCCCATGTGTCAGCCCTCCTACAGGTACAGTACGACTGTAAAGCCGCTTTGCTTTAAAGCTTTCTTTTTTTCTACGCTGGTCCGACTGCTCTGTTACAGCTCTTTCTTACTTACATGCACAAACAAGGTCAACAAAGTGCAACAAAGGAGAGTCCAGCCTACAGAGGTGTGACATAGGCAGGGTACAAAAAAAATAATCACTACTCTTATGAAAGGAATAGCACATGTAGCCTGGGGCTTTGGAAATTTACCCTCCCTTTTTGAGATAGTTTTATTGTTTTTAATCATGGGGTAATTGCACCACTTCAGCTGTTCTAGGATTACTGCCCAGACTAGCACCACACCCTGCACATGTTGGGCTACAGACACAGAAGCTCACCGAGTAGTCACACACAAGGGTGGTACTGCGGTGTCACAACTGCCTGCTTTGATCAGAGAGTGTGTACAGGAGTCAACAAAGCATATATATGGATTTCCTGCTCAGCTTCTCTAAAAAAAATGTTTTGTTGTATTTTATGAAACCAGCAATGTGTCATGGTGATGAACAGGTTTCCCAGAAAACAATCAACAGTAATGAGAAATCAGACGGTTACAAAAGTTTAGTTAAGAGAAAATCCATGTGCTGCGTCGATGAGTACTCATTTCCTAGTGCTGCAAAAGATATGATCTCGCCACAGTGCCTACCTACCAGTCACAGACAGATTTTCTATTTCTGTATGAACATTAGTCATTATTATGTAACTTTGGTTGCAGAAGCAACTGTCTGGCTCACACACTGACCACAGGGTACAGTGTTCTCCTAAGGGCATGTACTCACACAAACAGTTTCCTGAGTGCACAAGAACAAGTTAGGACTCCTCAAGTGATTCTGTATCATCGCAACAGCAGAAATGCACAATTCAAAGCATTCAGTCTGGAAGGAATGGCCTGAGCTGTGCAGGCAGGTACCTGCATGAGAAATATGAATGTCTTAATCAGGTGAGGTTCATCGGCTGTGTGTTTACATACGGTGGCCAAGCCCAGTCTGCTGATGAAAAAAAACCAAAAAAACCCAAGCATAAATTCAGGGAAAACGTGGATCATGCTGGGTTTTTTCCGCTGAGTGTTTCACATCCTCCACAACATTTCACAATCCTTTCTTAGGTTTTTTTTTTTTTCTCTTTTACTAACTGTCCTCTGCATCTTCAGATGGCTCCTGCTCAGATGAAGAAGCCTCCCATTGCGTGTTGGTCCCACGAGGGTGCTCTCCTGGCTCCCGAGCCGACGTGATCCCATCTGTGTCACCCAGTATACCCATCCCTACACAGAGCAGTCTCAGCTGCAGTCCCCATGGCACACTGGTGTTCTCCAGCTCCCCTACGTCCTCCCTGCCTCCCCTGCCATGTGGAAGCGTGCCCCGTCGAAATCCCTCACCGAAGACTGACATTGCCTTTTCCCAAGGATCCCTGCGCTTGTCACCCTCCAACAGAAATAGTGCTGTCTCGCTCCTCTCCATGTCAACATGCTCAGACACCAGCTACATGCTTGGCAGGTAAAACTCACAATTAAAGACAGGGGTGCCATTACACAAATCTAAAATGTATATTTCACATTCAGCAACTTGTAAATATGCTGCAACATTTTAACTGCACTGTAATAAGAGGGTGACCAGGACCAGTTCACAAGCTGACGAGATTTTAAATAAAATGACAAATGTTGCTGCTTCTCTGTGTAAAGTTAATGTAAATGTTCACTGCTACAAACTAAATAATATCAGGTATTAATCCGTATGTTTACAATATATCCCTTTCCTCCATGCTTAGCAACCTTTCCCTGGCCAGTGAAGATGCTGACTCTCCAGAGTCCATACTTACTTGTCCGTCCGGCTCCTTCAGTGATGGGTCCAGAATGAGGCCATTTGATGGCAGACACAGCCCAGACAAACCCCCGCTGACAAAGCAGCTTCACAGCAGAGGAGTGCAGAGCAGTCCCGCTTCGCTCTCTGGCTCCTTGACCGATATACCTGTGCTGCTAGTCAACGGTGCACCACAGCCAGAGCTGCACATCAAGTCTCCTGGACCAGAATTTGACTTGATACAGATGATGACTGCGTCCAGCCCAAAGCCATGTTCTCCTCACAGTGAGTCACATGTGTCATTGCAGTCTGTTTTGCTGGCAGCTACCATGTTGAAAATGGGTGACCGCACTGACGTATTTTTATGGTTGTTTAGGTTTCCAAGCCCGGTTTAATGGCAGCCAGCCCTCAATGAAATTTGTCATGGACACTTCAAAGTTTTGGTTTCGTCCACACATCAACAGAGCAGAAGGTGAGAATCTCAAAACATCACTTCTGAGGGCATAATACTATTGATGTGAAGGTATTTCATCTGGCATGTAGGATTCTTGTGCAGCACAGATACAAGTCTGTCTAAGCATGTTCTGTGATGTTTCATTCATTCTAGCTGAGGCCCTGGTGAAGGACAAAGAAGCAGGAACATTTGTGGTGAGAAACAGCACCTCCTACAGAGGCAGCTTCGGTCTGGCCATGAAGGTGGACCAAACTTCAGACAACTTCACTGCTAGCGCCTACCCAGGTAAACCTTCCTGATATGAGTCACGAGACATTCACCTCTATGTTTGGACACATACAGGAAGGAGAAGTTCTTAACTGCCACAATCACAGACAAACAATGTGAACACGGTGTAGCACAGTGCTGCTGTCGTCATTTGTCTATAGCAGAGAGCTGAGAGGCACAGGGAATCACTTACCCAACTCTGCTGATGTGATGACATCCAGCTATCTGTGGTCAGGCAGGAGACAGTGCTGTTATTTTATTCCACCCACAGTAAACGCTGTGTAAACACAAAAGAAAACCAGCTGTTTATGGCACTGTAAGCAATCAAAGAGGAAAAATGGACCTCACTCACAAAACAATTTTGAGGTTTACTTTATTTGCAGATTTGTATTTGTTCAACTCTTTTTTACGACTGCAGGATATAAAAGACATGTGCATTGTGTCGGGCACTGAGGTCATTTCAGTGAGGGGCCTGAGCACGTTGTCTGAGAACTTATCCTGGGTTGAGGGATGTCGCTATAATATTTCAGACCTCTATGTTTCCATTTTCCAGGAACAACTTAAATATGATATAAATATTATCAAACTAAATTTTATTTGGAGATTTAGAAGGAAGGTTGGAGGAAGTCACATACCAAATATAATGAATAGGACATTTTTCTTATGCAAACTTTTGATTTCTTCTTTTTTGCATTTGTGAATCTGTACGTCATAAGTTTTAATCTTGTAGTTTTGCAAGCTCGTGAGCTGGAAACCACGTGGCACAGGATGCTAAAGATAAATTAGTAAAGACAATAAAAATAATTCTAAAAATGGATCAACTGTTAGTCATTGGAAATAACTTTGACTATGATTTTTGTGCATCTACAGTATATCATATATTGTACAATAACTCTGATGACAGCACTGTAAATCTAACTTTTCCTGACATTTGTCCTTTCAAAAACAGAAGAAAGCCGTTCAGATCTTATCAGACACTTCCTCATTGAATCATCGCCTAAGGGTGTACGCGTTAAAGGCTCTTCTCAGGAACCGTACTTTGGTGAGTAAAAGACTTCTACTATTGCACATGAAGAAGTGAAATACGTGACAAAAATGTGACACCAGAACTGAGTCAGCCGTGTCTGACCTTTTGGGCTGTGTGTAGGCGGCAGTATGTGGATCCATATTTAAAGGAGTGTTGAGTTTAAGGGGTGTGTTTTCACACACAAAGAGCCATTATCAACCTTTATTGTGGGTTTCTTATCACTGTGTGTGGGAGGAATACAAAACATGTGCCGATGTATCTGCTTCCACTGAATTTCCTCTTTAAAATGATGTAAGAGTGAAATATTAAAATTGATGTGTGACATTTTGTGGTTCAGAAAAAGACAATGGCATTTCTTGATCATACTTGAGATTAACCAAATCATGTGCTGTGTTTTACTGTTATCTTTGCAGGTAGTCTCTCTGCACTAGTTTACCAGCACACTATTTCTGCTTACGCTTTACCCTGCAAATTACTGCTCCATGCCCAAGGTAGGCTATTATTGCAAGACACAGGTGTGTGTGTGTGTGTGTGTGTGTGTGTGTGTGTGTGTGTGTGTGTGTGTGCCAAAATGAAAACCTAACCTCATCTCTTATTTTTGTGTACACAGGTCACGGAGCAGCAGAAGAGAGAGCAAATGACAGAGCAGCATCAGAGGACAAGAGTAAAACAGGTGGGACTAAATAACAGTAAAGACTATAACACCAATTTGTAATAAAGTCATACATATGCATTTACTAGCAATTATCTTCAAGTTATACTTACAAGAGTGCCGCAAAATAAAAAAGGAGCAACAGAAACGGTAAGAAACGAGAAAGCAAAGTGTCTAATGTCAGTGGGCTAAGGGATGAAAAAGAACCACGATAATAAACAACATGCTATATTTAAGCAACAAAAGTGGCTTTAAACCACAATAAATGATCACGTGTGAGGTGTATGTGCTTACCTGCTGCCAACTGCTTCCCAATTAGCTAATTATTAGCTTACAGTTCAGAACTTCCTCGACACGGTCATAAACGATAAACAGCTCGGGTATAAAAACTTAATAACATAACTTAATGTTATCATGAAGCTAGACATGCTGCACCAGTGGCGGAACAAGTCAGAGCCGGGCCGGGGGCGGGGCAAAAGACCGGGCCATTTATTAAAGCTTATCATAACATCACCCGGCGCGGACGTGGATGGGGACGCGACGCCCGCATGGGCCCGGGCCGGGGGACACTTGCCCCCCCCAGCCCCCCCTCACGCTCCGCCCCTGTGCTGCACCGAAACAAAAGACAGTGAGTGTAGGTTTTGCTTCTCACTGTTCTTACTTTACCTTGCCGGCTTTCAGAGGAGTCGGCGACAGAAACCTCAGTAACCTTTATCACAGCGGTTTGACGTGACCTGCACAGGTGTTAGCAGTGACACTAATTAAGGTCCCGTTCCATTCAGCTCAAAGCTCAGCTCAGAGCCAGCGTGCTGCTGTGGAGCGTGCTGGCTCACTGGATAGTCTCTGCTGCAATAAATGGAACAGAACCTTTAGTATCATTGGAAACACCTGTGTTGGTGTAGTTATGACGTTAAATAACGGAGGCTTCTTTTAGGTGTGCTAGTATCAGCATCCTGTTGTTACTGTATGATGTGGCTTGCATACTACACTACACATATGTCCTGCATTCAACTATAAGTACTTAAAGTACTCATTAAACAGAAAAATTGCTGTTTATAATATACCTGGATTAGCATTGCAGTATTGTGTTATAAATAGTTGAGGGGAAGCTAATTTATTATAGTTATTATTATTATGATTATATTATTGTAGTTTATTCAACAAAATTGCTTCATATTCTATTTTTGATTAATATGTCTGCATATTGTTTTATGTAACATATTCATCTGCAGAATAACCAGTCACTATACCTATCACATAAATGGAGTCAAAACTACAATTTATTTACCTCCAAAGTCTGGTGGAGATTGAAGTATAAAGTACCATAAACAAAAAATACTCATGTACAAGTACCTCAAAGTAAAGTACTTGAGTAAATATACCCTACTTAATTACTTTCCATCACTGCGACTAACCTGCCAACCAAGTTATTAAGAAATAAAAAACAAACAAACACTGAGATATGTTTTCCTAGTTGATAAAAGTATCTCAATAAAATATTTCTTTGCAAAGTAGACAAAAGTATATATCTATATCTTGTAGAAATGTATATAAAATGTTATTCTTACACATAATAATAACTACCAATCAACGATTGACTAGTGAATCCATGGAAATTGTGGAATCCATCATACCTCTGACTCACCCTGGACAATAAACTGAACTTCAGTCATCACACCACTGCCATCCACAAACTCAAAGCACTTTCTGTTGCCCCTCAACTTCTGTTATTACTCTATAAAAGTATAGTCCAATCCATCATCCTCTACTGTGTAACCTACTTCTATAACATGTTAACTGCCTCAAAGAGGAACACACTAACCGCATTACACACGTGTTATGTCCTGGTGATCTATCTACATGCTTAATGCCATGTGTATGTACATCCACCTCTCTGTCTAATCAAACTATCACAACATTTGTCTTCTCCATAGCTTGCAATTTTGTCTACCTGAATGCTGTTCCCACTGAGATGCTGACGGGCCCTTGTGCAGTGCAGAAGGCGGTGACCTCCACATTCAAGAAGCCCTCAGGCTCTTTTATACCAACCATAGTAAATATGAAGGTGTCTTTGAAGGGTGTCACGCTGACAGACATCAACAGGAAGTAAGAAAAGACACATCTATCGCTTCTAAATGCAGAGATTTTCCTCACTGCGCACAACAAAATCATGGTGCTTTGTGTGCAGCATTCTCTAACAGCCATTATTGTGTCTTCACAGGCTCTTCTTCAGGCGCCATTACCCTGCTCACCTCCTTAGTCACAGCAGTGAAGATCCAGATAATCGACTGTGAGTATACAGCAGCAAGTTATGAAATCAAAGTGGTTCATAATGATTAATTCAACATGTAAGACACGTGTGTGACTAATAATAATATAATAATAGTGTTGGCTTAGTTCCATTTTGTTGTCTTGACAGTGAGCCAGCATGTGAAATACCAGGGTGCTAGAACTGGCACATCTAAATGGAGTGTCGTCAGTGTTATTAATTACACCTGTGATATTATGCCTTACATTAATATGATGTCAAAATATCAGAAAAAATAACATGTTTCTAATGAAATCAACAAAGAATGTGGCAATAGACCACAACTTTTCATCATAATCTTTGTCTTTTTTTAACTCTGACAGGTGGACAAAAGGTTCCAGTTTTGGTGCAAGGTAATTTTAAACTTTAATTGCCTACAATAACACAATGATTTTTTATATTTATCTGTATAATCTATGTACTGCTCGATCGAGGAGCCATAGTAAACCCAGTTCATATCTTAGCTCATACTTCAAAGAACACTTCTTTTTCTTTTTGAATCTGATCTTAATGTTTATCTTTCATTTCTTTGCCCCCAACAGGATGTTTGGCTTTGTGGCAAAAGGTGTAGAGGCTGGAATGGAGAATGTGTGTCACGTCTTTGCAGAATACGACCCTCTGCAGCCATGCAACAAAGTCATTGAGGTTATGCAGGCTGCCATAACAAAGACATAGACACACAAGGACAAGGACTACAACATGATATAGGAAAGGGGTCTTAAGGTCCTACCTACCTACACTGTATCTCACTGTACTTATCAACATAAGTGTCACTACTACTGCTGTTGTTAAACTGGACAATTTACTGTATCTGCTGGATTACAATATCAGTAAGACCTGAAATAGAAGTCTGGGTAGCGACTACTCAGCCTCGTCCGATGGTCTGACGATGAAAGCCGTGTTAAGACAGGGGTAACTGTGGCATGTGGCTTATATGAAGATATACAAGACTGAACAGGTGTCAAGCAAGAACATACCAAAGGAACCAGCAACATTTAACTGTAAATAATAAAGATGCTATCACTATTTGAAACAAACACAACAATACTGATGTAATTCATAATATATGAAGCTTGCAAAATATGATTTCAGTGTAAAATGTTTTTGTAAAATGTTAGTAACCGGCACCTCACGTATAGACTAGAATATTGTAAAGCAGTTGATTTGTCTCATTCCTAGATGCCGAATGATTCCCGTGTAAATCGACATGTAAACGTGCACTAGCCAATACTTTAAAATATAGTGATGAGGGATTTTGAAGGTTCTGTTAACAGACTTGAAGAAAATCAGCTGACATACTGTCATGTCCTTTCATTTCAAAACAGAAACTTGGCAGATACCCTATGTATAGTTGAGAATGTATTTATTGTACTGCACTGTAAACAGTTCCTCCTCTGTATATTCGTGTATTTTTTAAATTGTTATGATGATAAAATAAACATGTTGAACCCATGTATGTGCATGTTTACAAATGTTTATGTCTGAAAAAGCGTGTGCAGGAAGGTGTGAAAAACACCATCACCACAGTATCAAAGCCTATTTTTGAGATCCAAAGGAGGCCATCGTGGTGAATCGCGTCGTGTCGTGTCCTCTATGCATTGAACTAGGTTTGTGATGATAAGCATGACAGAACACACAACAGGGTGCACATAAGTCTTTTTTTATTTGAAATGATAAACTGTTGATAAAAGCATAATGCTTCATTTTGAAGTTACGTTGCTCCCAAAATGAAGAGTGTGCTTCATGAAGCAAAGCAAAGTCAAGCCCAGAACTGCATAGATAATATCTTTAAATATTCTCGACATATTCGGGGGCACCCAGATGCAAAGCACGACGGTCCTTTTCCTATCTCTAATATCTTTGGTGCCAACTCAAAAACTTAACATAAAAACTCTGAATCTTACGTGTAACAGGTAACGTGTGCTACACAACCCGAGTTGAGCAATGAAGATACACTGCAGTGTTAACTATTTACAAATACTGCCCTCCTCAGGTTAAGACAGAGAATCTAAATTCTCTGAGAAAAATGGTGAGTACAAGAGCCTCACTGTTGCTGAGATCACAGTGAGCTTAATTTAGTGATTGATTCATTTATTTTTTTGGGATAATGCATCATAAAATGAAGCTACATTATCACATGGAGAATGAGCTGCACTGACAAAAGACCTTCAGTGTTCTTCTAAGTGCTTTATGTGTCAGCAGTGCAAGCGTTTAGGGACTGTACAGAAATGATTAGGGTGGGAAAGAGGGGCTGAACATTATTGCACCACCCTCCCCACAAAGTCTTATAGTAATATAACACGATTGAATTGTTACAATTCATTTTTAAGAACTAAAAGTGCACAAAGAATATAAGATCCAATCTATATCTTAATATGTTAATGGAATAATCATTTTCACACCAAAAAATATGGCAACATAACAAAATAATGTCTTCGATTTACTGAAGACTCAGTACACAGAAGCTTTCGTTTCACATGGAGCGTTCTCTGTATTTGACTTCAGTGTTGCGAATCTGTTGAGATAAATTGAAGGTGAGAATTGTGACAAATGAAGTGCTAACCGAAGAGATCCTTCCCCTTTTCTGGACGCCTCCCCCCCTCATGATTTTCGTACAGTCTCTTAAAGAAAATATATGAACAAAATCCACCCTCTGATCGTTCACTGCAGCTCACAGTGACCTGCGAGTCCACACCTCCATTTATCTCCCTCAACCTGTGCACCCAGCCTCATGTACCACGTGTTAATTAGAATGAAATGCTGTCATACGGTCAATATAATCTCTTTTGTCCGGTGACCTCATACTGAAATAT
The DNA here is from genome assembly GCA_014281875.1 of Nibea albiflora. NCBI lineage: Eukaryota > Metazoa > Chordata > Actinopteri > Sciaenidae > Nibea > Nibea albiflora. Next base: position 26,048,472 of record CM024789.1, read on the forward strand.
TAACAGTGCTGACTTTTTCTTCATCTACAGGGATGATGAAGAATGATGGTGATATATTAAATTGTTATCATCTGTAAAAATGGCCCCATTAGATAAGCACAAAAGCCTGATGGGTAATTCTTATCCTCCCAGATTCAAGGTGTGATGGGGGAGATCTCAGCCATCAGTCAATGAATGTTGTGATCTGAAATTCATATTAAGCATGATGTTCATGGATGGAAATATCCCAGATATCAATGGCACAGATGTTATTTCTGTAACTTCAACATTAGCAGTGCTACCGCAAACAGCTGCAAGCCAGTGTTGATCTGGCCAACCTGGCGACGGTGAGTTACTGTGTGATGGCTGGGATGCTGCGAGATCTCTTCATGATGAGACGCACCTCCACGTCAGGGAGGCTGTCCTGTTTAGTCTGGGCGCACCCCTCGTCTGCCGCGGCCATGTGCAGGTCGAAACGCAGTGACACCGACTTCTTCCGCAGTTTGGGATTCCCTCTGAAGAAAGAGCCCTCCCACTGTTTGATCACCTTGTCAATCTTCTCCGTCCTGGTTGGAAAGAGGTCAGAAGTCGTGGCAATAAAGGGTGATTATGATACATTATGAATGCGCATATCAATGTTATGTGTTATCAGGTTATTTAAATGTTCTAAATACTCTGTCCTCTGTTCTGTTCATGTGTCAAACATATTTTGTTCGGGCACATTTAAAGCATGTGATGTGATGCACTGATTTGTCTTGGAATGTGAATGTCAACCACCAGAAGTCTGTCTATGTATTTACTTATTCGTAGAATATTGTGTGTCATGGTATCCCATGTACGAGTGGTCATTTCAATGGTATCCCATGAAGTTATGCACACCTGGTTACAAAGTAACACTAGGTGGCAGCAAGGGCGAACACTTCAAATTCCTCAGATCACCTACCTTGCAAGAACATGCAACCAGCCTGGCAATGGATTGACCTACTGTGGATCAGGACTCTGCCATCTTTACTATATCAGTGGGTCTCCATCTGGAAAATAGACCCTGCCTCTGCAAAAGGTTTGATCGCTGCTATTTGTTGGGCTTTGAATGTAATGAATGAAGGAGATGTTAGTTATGCTGACAGGAAAGATAATTGCTTTTTTGGCCACCTGGGGGCAGTGCAACAAACCGTAAACACCGACATGTTAACACTAAGCACCAACCTCAATGGCTGGGAAGCCGTAAAAAGCTAATGTAAAAGTGCTGTAAAAAATTTTTTTTTACAAAAAATAGTAATTCATTGAGTGGCCACTTGAGGCTGGCTACAGAACATGCCAGTCTCCATATGCCCCCATGTGAAAATGTCCAACTTCACAGCAGAAATAAACATATTTACAGGCTGGTAGGTACGCTATAGCTATTTTCCCTGTTTATGACAACTGTACTGAGGGTGAATCTTTATAGAACTCACCTGTTCAAATTATATTAACCCTTTACAGGCCGAGGAACCATATATGGTAACTTCCATGGGCTTTAAAAATGGTGCCACATGTTTTTCTCCAGTCAATCAGAAAATGGCTACATTGCTATGGCCTCTAATGGATCTCACTCTAACCCTAATCTAGCATTTTGCGTTCATGTTCTACATATTTTTTTGATTTTTTCTTTAACCCTTGGTAGGCAAGTGACTGGTATGGTATGGTAACTTCTTTGACTTTGATTTGCAGCCTAAAACTGCAACTTTTTAAAAAGTCAAAAAAGAAAAAAAGGTCTTCTTATATCCACCAATAACACTCCAGGTCTGAAATTTTGTATTTCAATGAGTGCCGTATGAAGGGTTAAGGCTTAAAGTTACAAATAATTAATGGTGTTAGTCACTTTGATTGACAGGTACAGTAGGTGCCATTAAAGATGACTTGTTTGAGCACCCAGGCGTCATTCTGACTGCCACAGGTGTGCCGATACAAACAGCTTTGGTGATTTTTAGATTTGCCGTGAGTTGGAAGAGGCAGGACTGTCAAGAGGACAGCAGCCAGAGCAACCACACCGAGCGGCTCAAACGGCTCTTCAGAAACCTGTGGGTGACTCATGTCACTCTTACGCTGTCTGTTCAGTGATGATTACCTTATAGTTGACGTGGTGAGATTGTTAGCAAACGTTTACCCATCCAGCAAACATTGAGCAACACTAGAATTCATTTGGAGTCATGTTACTGACCACCTGACAAATGTAAATCCAATTTAATCTCCACCTGAGGGAAATCATTCTCATTATTAGAACAGCTACCTGCTGTGACAGGGAACATGGTCATTGAGAGTAGAAAGAGTGCACCACTACAATAAATTTGCAAGCTGTAAGATTTAAACAATTAGCTGAAACAGCCTAAAATGCTGTGTAGAGCGGACATGAAATGCAGAGTCGGGTAATAATTCTCTGGGGGCTGGTCACTCCGAGTGAATCCTTTCACATTACACAGGATTGATTCCATTTTTAATGAAAAAAATTGATTAGTGGCATTTTAACAAGCATAAGCTATTCCAGAGTAATACAGCAAACGTCACAATGCTGCTCTGGGGTGAAAAATATGAATTGTGTAATTAAATGGACTGCTTTACAATTGGTCCCTCATTCACACACACTCACACACATGGCAGCGAGCTACAATGCAAAATCCTGGCCTGATTATCCAGAGCAATTAACCATAAAGAGTCTATCTCCTGTAACCTAGTGACATATTCACAGTGACTTAAGGACCACCGGTGAATAGAAATTGGCTGTCTAGTATCATAAATTTGATGAAGGGTGGGATGTAAACAACATGAGGATGTGCACATTATGAATGTTTTGAAGTGTATAAACCTCTGAGGTAGTGATGATTTGAGGAACATTCAGCTGGATGCCTTGACACCATGGATGTATAAAGAGAACTAGATACAGCATTTCAGGCAGGGTTCATTCACTCTTATGGAAGCTGCTCAGTGGCGCATAAAACCAAAAAAGTTTGGTTTCCAGGTATAAATTACTCGGATTTTGAGCCTTTTTGAGTCAGTGTGCATCACATGACGAACAGTATTGCTGTCATTACACGGTGTAACCAACATGTCAAACTGGCCTGAAGCTTGGTGCACTTCCTGGAGGCTTGCATCATACTTGACTATTCACCCGTTAGCCAGTTTTCTTTGGAATCATGCTCAGGGTGGGAAGCTCAATTGTTGTACTGATATATTTCAGGTTGCAAGCCTTGTAACACATATGCAACACATATTTTATACTTTAGCAGTGAGTAATTTACACCTTTCTTATTGTATTGTTTAACATTATCAGATGGTAACGTTAGCTAGGAAGTGGTTGAATGCTAACGTTACCTGATGTCTAATGGTAGGTATCAAATCTGTTCTTTTACCTTGGACTATGACCTAATGTTCCTCTGGATTTTCACTATGTTCTGTCAGTTGATGATCAAATATAAAACTGGGAAATTATTTGTGATGATTTGTTAGATTCCCTTGATTCCCATGCTGCTATGTGAATTTAATGAATTTCCAAATAACCATCAAAGTAGCAGGCCAATTTAATTCATTTGAAGACAAGATAATGATTCCTGCCTCACAAATGATTCCAGAAGAATTAAAGGAACATTCAGGTAAAATAAATAAAGTGGGCTTGCCAACGTAATCCCTTGATATCAGTAAAGAATCAGTCGAGTGTCAGAGTGACTGATACTGTCTGCTATGTTATAAGACAGAGTAACTGGGTTTTGTGGGTAGCTCTCTGTTGGCGTGATGCGTGTGTGTGTGGCTTTTTGGTGTGCATGTTTGCGGTCGGTAACACCTGAAGCTCTAACAAAGAATTCCTGCCATGTCTCATACAACAATAAAAGGCGACACGCCCTGAAGACTCCCCACCAGGCGGATATCTCCACATCAAACACGAACCATTAGAGGAGGAAAATTCCCATGCAGCGCTGTGATGAATTACTCATGGGAAAATGTGCAGCCAACTGAACGTCTCAGGCCTCGTAACTTGTTCGACGTGTAAAGGTAACACCTTCGAGAGTTTGTACATCTTGTCTGCTGGGCCAGACGTCGCCGGGGTGTGGGACGTGAACGATTGTGTCATTATAAACTAATGACTCAATAAAAGCTGTGAGTCAAAGTCTGAGAGGGTTTAGGAGATTACACCAGCAGGACACTATGTTGTTTTGTAGTCAAAACTGGCATTTATCTGTGTACTATAGAACAGTCTGCCCTAAAATTATGCTGTTAGCGCTTGCTGCTGGAAAATGCCTACATTTCAGCCTGAGCCAAAGGTGCTGACTGCAGGTCAATGGGGGGCAAACTGATCAATACTTACTCGATGGTGCCGTGACCTTCTGCGCTCTCTCGCACCACGTTGCCCTGAAGAATCTCTTGAGTCTTCACAGTGGCGATTGGCAAGTCTTTATCTTGCTCCGGCTCTGTAAGAAGACATTAATGACAAATCATAACAAGATATGACTGGAGTAAGAGTGTGTCTTAGTGCGTATGTCTTACCTGTGAGTATCACAAGGCTTCTGCTGTCTATGCAGAATGCTTTTCTTAATCCCATTTTCTGCTGGCAGGAGTGAAGGTATTTCAGGCAGGGGCTCAGACTTGGGTTCATCCGGAGTGATAGCGGAGTCACTGAAACCGTTCTCTAGCCCGTTCTCCTTCGGCTCCTCTGTGAAAGACCTCCAGGGCCGCAGACCCATTGGCTGCCCATTACGACTCATATACCTGCAGGCAGGAGGGCAGCGTATGGAGTAACCAACCCAAAGGCATGTGAATTGTATGTATGCATGCATGTGTTGGACATTTAGGAAAAATATGTAAACCAGGACACATGTATGAAGCTCAACTAAGCACATGCTGGCTGCAGCTCCATTTAATGGACAAATATGAGACTTCTTTTATTTTATTTTGCCTCTGGAACCAGCATGTAGTATTTTTTTGCGATATGTTTTGACAACTGGATGAAAATTTGACTGACATCCATGTTCAGGATGAATTGAAATAACTTTTCGAGGCTCTGACTAATCATTCTTTGCTTTACAAAACTGTAAACTAATGACAATGGCATCAGCCTCAGCTGCACTTTGTGTTAGGTGCTAATTAGCAAACGCTAACACATGGAACACCTGCTACAAACATCAGCAGGTTTACCTCGTCATTGTGAGCATCTTAGCACATGTTAGCATTTAGGTGAGAGCATATTACAACCTCATGTAACCACTAGCATGGCTGTAGATGCTAAGACGCTAACAATGTTTGCTAAATTATTAGTAACAGTGTGAGTCAAACAAATGCACATCAACTCTTTTTGCACAGCGTGATGACATAGACGTATTACAGTATTGTGCACAGACCTTTCATGATTATCCTTTGTGCCTTTATTAGTTAACATCCTCAACTCAATAACCTTTGAGTTTTATGTGTACAGATGCACACATTTTGTCATGCAGCCCTTTGAGCCTCCGCTTGCTACCCACTCAGTCACCACCCTTTTCAAATACAAGCAAACAATGCAGACTTTAGACGCCATGTCCCGTCTCCCCTCGCGTCAGTGACATCAGTCAAAGTCAGGTTCTGAATGAAAAGCATCTGCATGCTAAAGAAACAAGGAAAGCCAAAGGCGGCACTCCAATCTGTCTGCAACCTCTAAGAGTCGTTAAGCCAAATTACTCTACTCTATAAAATGACAATCACAAGGTTGATGCAGCGAATGTGTTAAATAGCAAAGGAGCACAATGTCGAGCTGCGGTCCAAAACGCCCCTGAAGATAATTAAAGGCCACGCCAGAAGAATGTAATATTCCCTCATAAAACAGCTTGACGCTGACAGTGACTAAGTTAAGAGACGAGACAAAGACTGTCTGGATTCTATCATCTTCTCTGATTAAAGACAAAGCTGGATTTTTAGGCCATGAATTCATGGTAGAAAGTCTTTGGGCTTTTTTGCTGTGCGTGCAACTTTTGGAATTTCCCGTCACTGTCGTAACATGTCGCCATGTTGCTTGGCTGAGTTTGTTTCACACTGTGACATTGTACATAATTCATGACAGAACTGTAAGCTTTGGCCAGACGGCTAAAGCATGATGAAGTCTGTTTGATGGTTGATGATTTAATATAAAGAGAATGATGTCATGTCATTGAACGTGTGTGTGTGCTTTAAGTTTTAGATACAGAATTTGCAGAAATGCTGCATAAAAATTGAATTTCTGAATGACTGAAATGAAAATTGAATTTCTGTCCTGTTTTATTTTCCCACATTTGTTCTGCACTCTTGCTTTTCACACTTTTAGAAGGTGAAGTGTGCCTTGCGTTGCCCTCACCTGCCCTCTTCGCGCTCCAGCAGACGTCGGTAAGTGGCGATCTCCCGCTCCAGCCTCATCTTGGTGTTGAGGAGTTGGCTGTGGCGTTGGCGCTGGGTGGCCAGCCCACTCCTCACCTGCTCCAGCTCACTCTCTAGCCCCGTGATCACCTGGGAAAGGTCCTGCAGCTGACTGGAGTACAGCTGCTGGGTGTTCTGCAGGGAGCTCTCCAGGCCTTTCTCCTGGAAAACAAGTGGCAAAGAGCTGATTTAAATAACGCCACGCTCGAATTAAAAAAACATGTAGAAAGTAATGATGTTAGAAGTGTAACATCAATCTTCATTGGCTTCTCACCAACACTGCCAGCTGGTTTGATGCTAAATATTACTTAATATGCACATATTCATATTAGTTTATCATACATAACATACGTCAAAAGGAAATATTTCAACCACTTAATGATACTTTTTATTGAAACATGATATTTTACAAATATTAGATGGATGGATTGTCCTTTTGTCATTCATGTTTAATAAATTACCAATGTCAGCACTGAACTAAAATGGCAAACATGCTAAATATTAAACCTGCTGAACAATAGCATTTTAGCATACTGTTAGAATTAAGTATACCACAGGGACCCTTCCATGACTGTAGATGTTATTTTGAATCACATAATTATACGGCTTACAATGCCTGACTGATTGGATTTGGATTTCTTATTTTCCTGTACCAGTACAGCAGTCCTCCCACTGGATGATAACTCTAGAAATAAATAATTAAAGTGAACTGTATTTGGTGTCCTACATTTCCTATTCTAAGTCTCTGTAAATTGTTTTATACTGTAGTTTGATGAATAAATCAATGAATCAAAGGGTCATTGGAAAGTCAGATCCTATGGGGACTTTCGGAAAATGGTTGGCACTAATATAAAATGCATTCATTCTGTAGTTAACAGGCTGACACATGCAAAGCCACCTTCCTATTCCATCTGTGTAACTATATACAGTATATATATATGTGTGTGTGTGTGTGTGTGTGTGTGTTTTCTTAACTTGTCTTTATCTTATCACAGCTACAAAGTCAACACAAGTGATCTGCACACTCGCCATGGAGGCTGTGTTATCAGTGTGACAGCTGGGGCGTTGCTGTGGTGATGTGTGTATATATATATGTTATTGTGTGTGTCCTTACCAAGGCATGTAGGGTCTCAATCTCCACCTGCAGGGAGTGCCACTGCTTCCTCGCCTCAGCAAGCTCGGCCCGAGCCTCCCTCAGGACGGCGCTGCCGAGGCTCACCTGCGCCCATGCTGCCTCCTCCTGGAGGAGAAGACATTAAAACAAGACGGTGTGAGAACACCACTGTTGGACACACGCCCTCGGGTAACACTTCTTTCCCACTGGCTCTCAGTCAGACGACAGCCACAGGTGGTGCTGTAAGTAGTGTGTGTTTCACTTTAGGTAAACAGACAGTGGAGCAGACTCCCAGACTTGTGTGTACGCACAGCTGAACAAGCTGTGTTGACACACTGTACAGCTGTTAGGCGCCTCATACCCTCGGCCCTCATCCCCCCTTCAAATGCAGTGAAGCGGTGAAGCTGTCTCAGCACAGTTATGACAATATTTTGACAGTAAAAACAAAAGAAGAGGATTCAAGTTATGCAAGTTATTCTCTGTTTAATTTATTACTCCGATGATTCCCATTTGATTAATAATGCAATAAGCTAATTTAGGAAGTGATTATATTATATCAACTCTTCATTACTGATAACACTGGACAATAATATTCCTTATCTTGGATGAAGATGCGTGTCAAAGGCAAGAGAATTACTATTCCATGTGTTGCCTCAGGCAGTGAGGGAGAGGTGCTTACTTACTGAAACTTACCAGTTAAACTAGTAGCATTACTACAATGTAAACATACGCTGGGACAACCATTGTAGATGATATCCTAGTGACTGGGTTCCTCACATATAGGCTAAAAATGAAGGACTTTGCAGAATCACAAACAGTAATGTTGAATGTAGCCTCCCTGCAGTAAAGTAAAGAAAAGACTCCTGTCACAGTGTTTTATTATTAAATATTAAATTACTTGATTGATTGAACATGAACTCTAATCAACCACCAACTCATGACAAGCGCTATGCATGTTGCAACGCACATTCCTGTCACTGCTTTCACACCAGCATCACATTAAGAAAGGCAGCAAAGAAGTAGTGGATGAGCTAGCAAACATGCATGTATGCAATAAAATGTTCACAAAAATCAGCTTTGGAAATGTTTTATGAGGAAGGAAAAACACTGAACACATTCAAGACCCTGAAGCAGACACACTGTGTGTTTACACCGAGCGTCAACAAAACTTTTGTTTGTTCCCAAAAAAGTCCACAGCGCACCTTTAATTTTTAAAAGGGGTCAAAATATAGAGTGATAGAAGTCATCAAGTTTTGGTAGTTTTGGTGCCTCCATAGGAGTTTTGACACCAACTTTGCCAAGCCATGAGATTAGCAAGGAAGGCTGGTTTTAGTCCTGGCATAATAATAATAATATAAGGTTGACAGCATAGTAACATGCCCACAGTGTCCAGCATTTTTTTCCCAAAAAGACTGCATTATTTAACATTTTAACATTACCCATGATAATTATGGACAGCACGCAGGCTTCTGACTGCAGAATTGTGTAACCACTACTTTAGTGGAACAGACAGAGAAGCTCTGATAAACCTGGTAAACAACGGCATTTCATAAAACCTGCTCCATTTTAGCACGGTGGTAGCTTGCAGCCTTTGGTGAAGGCACTTTATTGTCCCTGTCAGACCAAAGTCATTGTGCCGTGGCACTGGAACACTGGGCTAATAAAAAAGCACCCAGACTCTGCTTTTTTCCCGTATTAACAATAAAAATGGACAGTTAAAATAAGACCAAAATAACAAAATGCTGCTGTTACCACAGAAAATCTGTAAGATAGATGAGAGTGCTCAGGTTGTAATTTGGATATTTAATGAGGACCAAAGATTATTCACTGAGGGAAGAAATTGATTATATATCATTTTACATGTTATTATGTCCACATTTTACAACAGTAAATAGCCAAAGTAAGTAAGGAGCCAGTCAACATACACAAACCTGCAACAAGGCAAACACAGACACGCACATACACAAAAAGGAGGGGGAGGCAAACCTACAGCCTTTCACTACACTCAATAAACACTGCTAACCATTTAATTCCAGCCGAGCATATACATCAGACTTTCTCATGGGACAGTCCAGGGTTGGTACTGAGGGCGTGTCTGGCTGGCAGTGGTCCAACATGACAGAGGTATAGAAAAAAAAAAGGTAAGTGAGGATGCAGTGGTGGATGCGTACCTCACTGAGAGCTCCTCTGTGTGTTCTGGATGCTGCTGCTGCTGCTGCTCCAGACCAACTAGGCCCGACAAAGCCGGGGAGCGGATTTGACGTGGCGCCCAGGCCAAGGTGTCTCTCGCCCGGGCTGGGAAGTCTGCTCTGACCGCACTGCGCTCTGATTCGGTCGAGGAGCTGGGTGAGCTCCATCCCTGTGCCATCCTCCTCCTCCTCCCCTCCTCCTGCTGCTGCTGCTGCTGCTGCTGTGGCCGTCACTAACAGAGCATCGCACGAGTCGGCCTGCTGCAGCTGTAGAGCCCAGGCTGCCTGCAAACAGCCAACCAGAGGGAGCAAGAGGGTGAGGGAGGGGGGGAGAGAGACAGTGAGAGGGAAAGAGAAAGAGAGAGAGAGGGGGTGAGGAGAGAGAGAATGATGTGAGGAGTGAGAATTATACAAGAGACTAAAACTAAGAGGGAGATGAAACTGATGTGTGAACGAATGCAAAGGAGAAAAAGTGTGTATGTGTGTCTGTGTGCACACAAGTGTGTGTCTGTGTATGTGTCTGTGTGGGAGGGGGGCAAAGGGTTGTGAAACGGTCCACGCAATGCAGAGGCAAGAGGACAAAGAAATGTTTTTGAGTGTTGCATGTGTGCATGTGTGTGTGTGTGTGTGTGTGTGTGTGTCTATGCAGGAATACACACTGGAAGTGAGGGGGGCATTAGTCAGCAGGAATGAGAAAAAGAAGAAAAGGAGGCAGGAGAGGAGGAGGAGAGCAGGGGGGAGGGGTGGGTGAGGTCAGAGTGAAGGGACGAGGAATCATTAGATGCAGTGAAGTCTAACACACACACACACACACACACACACACAGAAACATGATTATCATGTGAGGGTTGGAGGTCTACGTACATGATCATACTTCTAATGAGTCTAATAGCATAATAACTAATTACATGTTTAAAAACAGATTATGATTATGATTATGAACGGGTGTCCTGATCAGACTTTCCCTTCTCTGTGGTCAGATTTAGATCCACGCTGCAAAGCGAAGTCACATGCATCAAACAAAACACTGCACAAAGCAACACAGAATCTACAGCCATGTGTGCGGCTCTGCAGTGTAACTAAATATATGTACTCCATTACGATACTTTAATGCAAACTTGAGCTACATTTTCTTCACTTTAATATTTCCTTTTCATGTTTTTTTTATACTTCTACTTCATTATTTCATAGGGCAAAATTACTTCTAAACTTACTTACCCAACAGTACAAACAAGCACACCTGGACTGATTGGTTGATTAATCGATTGCGTTCTCAATTTCATGTTTCTCAAATATGGATTTTTGGACCTTTGGATCTTTTTGAATAATTCTGAGGTTTGAACATGTTTGTTAAGGCCAGTCCACCACTAACTCACAAATCAAACTACACCCCATCAGAGAGAACATGTGTCACTGTACTGCAGTCATTAACAACACTAGATCTCCACTGGACCGATGATCTGAGGGTGGCATTGAAAATAATACTCAGCAGATGAATCCATAATGACATAATCATTAGGTTTAACCTTATATAAAATAGTTATATTTACTATTATTACGAATTAGTATGGACTCTCATTAAAGCACCAGTGTGTAGGTTTTAGTGGAATCTTGATGTGTAGCTGCTGATTGTTTCTCCATCCTGGCGTGAAGGAGAAACTACGCTGGCAGCGAAACGCGCCAGTGATCAGTTTGTCTGTTTTAGGCTACTCAGGTAAATGGTGTTCAACACTGTGGACTCCAATGTCTGGCTCCTTCTAAGGTCACAAAAACATAATGATTCTCATTTTCAGGTGAAACATAGTAAAAAAAGAGCCTCCTAAATCTGACACACTGGACCAATGTTAAGACCAATGTTCCCAGCAAACCTTCACTACATATCTGGCTCTTGCAGGCCTGTCCAGCAGCTTCCCAACCATCACCACAGTGAGGAACATAAGATATGATGGAATGACCACAAAGTCAGTCACAGACATGTTGTCCATGTTGTTCTGGTCCAGACTGCTCCACCATTTATGTTTGTACAACATGTTTGTTATGGCCAGTCCACCGCTAGCTTCGAAATCAAACTACTCACCACCACCAGACAAGACAGGCTGTTCCTTCCAATCAATATGTCCCAGTCATCCAGATCCCCAGTGGTTAAAAAAAGAAGAAGACTGAATACTTCAAACTGCTGCCAACTCTTTTCACCACCAGGACAAACTGCATGAGGCTTATACAGTGCTTTTCACTTTATTCTTAACAGAAGTTTAGTTTCAGAGCCAAGAGAGTCCAATGATGTTTGTACTTTTCGACTTCCATTTAACTCCTCAAAGAAGCTTCAACTCCGTCTTCATCTCCCAGTTATACAGGTAAAATGTCCACAACGTCAGTCAGTCTGTGCTGTCAGTCTCTTGCCCAGAAGACGCTGTATGTGACCCCAAATCTTTGTCTTACATGTAGCCACCATCCAGCTGCTTTCCTGATTCTACCAAGAGCCCTCACCTACACTGCTGCCAAACCCTGACGCACACCAAACCCCCCACCAAGCGAAGGTTTCAATTCCAGGAGTGGCTATCCTTTGAGATTCATTCATACTATTATTTTCTCCCAATCTCATGAGGAGATGTGCTCCACCGTCAGGCTGTTATTAAAAAGTTCCATCTTGTTTTTATTGCCTGGCTGAATAAAGGGTTTATTAAAATGAACTGTGCACGCAGAGGGAACAGAGAAAGAGAGAAGACCGTCAGACTGCATTTAGTGACCTCAAACTGCTGGTGCATCTCCTGCAGCTCCGTCATGGAGTGCTGGAGGTCTGCCTGCATCGTCATGCTGCTCTCTTCTGCCTTCTTCTTTGACTGGCGGAGGAGAGCTACCTGTTGCTCCAGGTGCCTGGTGTTCCTCTCCTCCGTCTCACACCTACGATGTCATGTGAACAGAAAAGGTTATTTACTGAGCCAGTGTTATTTATTCAGTGTTTGCTGTTAATCATTTAACCGTGGCATGCACAAGTTACTTAAAAACCTCATATAAACACAGAGGGAAAGAGGAAACCGCCAGAATAAACACAATTTTTCAACTGGAACGCAGCAGTTGAAAGTCAAGTGGAAAGTTTTTATTTTCCTGAAGTATTGACACATTCCTCGGTTGTGCCAAATATGCAGTTTAACTTCATTTAAACGAGATTCCAACAATCTGAGTGGAAGATTGTGGTTTTAGCTGCATGGCCGCAGTTTGGTGCATGACAGTGAAGGAGGATGTTGCTGAAAATCGTAATGTGTCATAAACAGAGTCCGGAGTCTCACAGACACACTCAGCCAGTCAGGAGCTATAAATAGAACAGGTGTATTTTTTTTCCCCCAGTATGCGGCGTGTTGCCTCTGTCCTTCAGGGGGTTAACGGCTGACGGTGGAGGTGGGCGGTGAGTGTGGGGCGACTCGGTGTCACTCTGCATCAATACATAAGTGAAAGTGCCGATGCAGCACAAAGCCCGGCCTGGATTTGTATGCAGGTTGGCTCACAGGAGCGGGAACTGGCCTGAGTCAGATAACAGCGGACTGGAAAAGCATTGCAGCAGGATGAAAACAGGAAGTCTCTGATTGGTATTCCACACGTATGTTCATCATTCATTCATCGCTATGCTATTTATGAGCCAGTAACAATAACCCCACATTTTCTATGTTACTAATTAAAATAAAAAATATAAACACTCCATTGTACCTAATCACCTTGGACATAAACTGTATGACTGAGTGTGATATGTTTATAGGATGCAGTCTCATGCCTAATATGCCATGTCATGACATGACATGTCAACAAGCTCTAGACTGTATTGACTGAAGGAGAGGAATGTTCAGGAAAACCAAATCCAGCTGACCTGGCCTGGATGGCGGCAGCTCTGGACTTCATGCTGTCAGACTGTAATGCCAGCTGGGCATTCTCCATCAGCAGCTTCCCAACCTGACAGAAACAAAATACAACAATGTGAGATTAGATGAAGGAATGAGCTAAAACAATATTCAGAGCTACAATACAACTGTCAGAGTGAGTTTTTTTGAGTTCAGTAAAGCTGGTCTGAGCTGAGGCGTTTGGAGGAGTCTACTAAAATACAGATGTGAAAGACAAAGTTCAGTTCTGAATATTGAATATTTTGATCAGTTATAAGTAGGACAGGGTATCGTAACCTTGTACCAAAACATCGCCAGTCAAAGATACCTGCATTCATCATTTTTGTCCACAGATGTTGAAATAATGATTACCTAAATGTTTTTTCTTTGCAGCCAATCACTGTGAGCGCACTTTGATTTAATGCGAGATGCACTGGTCCACAGCTACAGCTAGCATCTAGCAGCTGTATACAGTCCGTGGTGGTGAAGTCATGATGTACTTGATGGAGTTGCTACAGTTCAGCGTGCCAACATGTAATCACAACATTACAAAGTATGACGATACAAGGCGCCTGTGGCATGAATGAAATGAATACTTTTCTGACATAACATAAAATAAACGTCAATAAAAACAAAGTTCTCTATTAGTTTCAGCATCGCTTTAAGAGTACCGGTATTGGTACTAGTATTGACACCCAGCCTTAACAACAACTGACATTCTGTACTGTCCTTCAGTGCATGCATATAACTGTACTTTAATTACATTAAGTCCTGTACAGTATTATAGTTTTGTGTTATTTTTTAGTACAGTGTATATATTTGTTGTAAGAACTCTGCATGATAAACCAATGGGCCTTTTTCACAGCAGCTATATGTCATAGTAGGAAAAGTACGGGTGTTCCAAATAACATTAATATTAACTGCTCTGTTCTACTCATAGTGTCCCAATGAGCAGTGTGAGATTAACAGTGATCTATGAATGATTCTGAGGATGATCTTTTGATGCTCATACATAAAATACAGTTTTGTTCTGTCAGGAATAAGCTGGTGACTGTTCTGTTGTCTGTACAGTATTTCCTTTCTATTCTTCGATCAAATTAATCTCTGTGTGCAAACATCAATGTTTCTGGGCTGCAGGTGTATCCGGCAGATATGCAGAAAACAGATCAAGAGTGCAGTCCGATTAGCAACTTTATACATGCAAATGATGGGAATGACACATTTCTGTTAATGTCTATAAACGGTGCAGATGAATGCCTCTAACAGCTTTGGAAGCTCCAAGCTGAGGAAGCTGAGGAAGCTCCAAGAAAGCAATTAGCCCGAGGCTAAGTACAGTGTGAGAAGGCCTTATGATTTTTACCCCTGATGTACATCACTGTCTCTGTGCAGTCTGGGCAATGTAAAGTTGTTGACCACCAATATGAAAAAGTACAATAAACACACAATAAAGTGGTTTTAACAATCAAAATGAAGTTACATCAGTGTTATGTACAGTGTCTGTGTCACCTCACCTCACCTCAGTGTTAAAGTCAATCAGTGCTAGTATATACATAATGACTGTACATGGAATAAAAACCAAAATCTTACTACAGCACAGCCAAAACATCTGTGCTTATTTGTCTTGCATTATTAATAGCTAAATTGTACAAAAGCCTGTATAAATAAATACAACATTCTTTCGAGCTTCATCTCATTGTCACTGTTTAGGCTGGAAAGCTGTCTGGACCCAGAGAGGTGGCTCCTCGTCTTTTATCACACACCTACAAATATTAACACACCCTTATTTCCTTTTGTTCTTATGAGTTCAGCACTTTCAGGACAAGACGCACCCATGTTGAAGGAAAGCCAAAGATAACATGGAATATTCCATAACATTTCTACCATCAACTTCATAATCCCCTCATTACGTGGATCTTTTAGCACACCTGCCCATTTCGGAGCCCCTGTGACATGAGTCAATCAGCGTACTGAGTACTAGTGCTGGAGACAAAAAGATGATATGATGTAGATCTTAAGCTAAATCCTAAATTAATCCTGGCTCACTGAACAATGGAGCTAGCATAGTTTACTTTTGAGCCTGTCACAGTCATGGGAACATCAGCCAAACTTCGGAGACAAGCTGGGTGATACAACAGTAAGAGTCATTATAATGTCTGTCACGCAGAAGTGATGCTGAATGTAGGGAACAGTTGAAAACCAGGTTGTGTCATGTGAGATCACCGTGTCACTTAGTGTTAATGGTCTACTAAGTGGAAGGACCTTTAAAGTCATTAAACGTTCCGCATTCTTTCAGTGTGTGTGACTTCTCTGCTAAATGGCTCTGGCTCTGATCCAGCAGTGATGACACACATACTGTACCTGTTTCCAGTGCTCTGCAACAAGCCTGTTTGATGTCACCTCGTGGAGTTATATGCAGCGTAAATGACCCATTTCTTTTTAAACATCGCTAGGAATAAGCAGCAGCATCACTGCTCTTGGTTCAAAACAGAGTTTCTCCAAACCTTCAATTTTTACTGCAGAACTAAGAAACAGGTTCTTTTAGCTAGGTCTCAAAAACAATCAGTAATCAACAGCAATTTACAACTTTAAGTGTCATCATAGACTCTCAGTCCTTGTATCAATGTTTCGACATGGTGGTTTTAATCAGTAAACTCGCTGTGACACAGGGTTCACGGCTGCTGTCTTTAGATCTTAGATAGGTCTTTGAGGCTGTTCACTCGATGCTACATGCATTTGGCATCAATAGGATGTCCCTCTGTTTGGATTGCAGTCATTTTTGTTTGATTACACACACCTGTTCCTGTTGTCTGTCAGCCAGTATGTCCTTAAGCTGGTGTAATGGAGCGTAACGTGGGCATAATCATAAAGCCCGAGTGGAAATATGACACATCTGCAATACTCTCTTATCTTAGCCTGGCAAACAGCTGTGCCAGGCTAAGGTAGCTGTGCAGCTGTTACAACCCTTTTTAACGATTCAAATGATCGGCTCAATCTCAAAAGTCTGACCTGTGCACGCAGCTCACTGACAGTCTGCTCCTGCTTGGACCAGTCCTGAGAGTGTGAGGTGCCTCTGACGCCCCATTCCGCTATCTGAGCCTCCAGCCGCTGGTTGGCCTCCTGCAGCCTGTTCACCTGCTCCAGGAAGCCCTTCAGTCGGACGTCCAGGCCCCTCATGGTATGACTGTGGCTGTAGTCCTGCAGCGAGTCCATGAAGACCTGAGAGAGTGCACACCCAAATGTTTATAGACGCACGCAGTGAGCCACTGATATTTCCATAAAGTCAAATGACACGGTAGTGGCTGTGATGGCCAAAACACTGAGACAGGACGCCACTGACAGACTTAATGAGTTTCTGCAGAACATGCAGATACAGAGTTACAACTCAGAAAACAGACTGCCACCCATTTGAGATCACACGCTACTAGAGGCGTTTACTAGGTAAATGTTTACCCAGTGATACTCACCTGAGTCAACGTGGCCTTTCACGAATAAGTCACAGTGAGAGTAGTAAAAGCCCCTCAGTCTCTTCGCCTGGTCACGCTGAGCCGATCTGCCACTCCCCGCAGCTTAGCCACATTCCTCTACAGCGGGCTGGTCAACACTTTCTCCATCCCACTGTGTCCCAGTTCAACGGCAGCAGGCCCCTGAGACAGAGCACACATGCTGACATTATCCTGCCAGTATCACAGTTTGTGTGTCAGTCTGTAGTCTTCAGGGTCAGCCACCATCAGGGGTGTTCCTCCCTGTGCCACCACACACCCCCCTGAGGGAACATGATGCAGCAGGGAGACTGGACACAGCGCTTACATCACCAGCTCTCTGGGGCCCTTTGTACTCTCTGATCCGGGATTACTGAACTGCTTTGAAACAGGCAGCGACACAAACTCTGGAGGGAATGTGCAGGGAGACACAGTGACAGGACCTGTGTGTGAGTGTATGAGTGTGCTTTAATAAGAGGTTACATATGCATGCACTATCATTAAGGGAGATCTGTGTCCCTCTAAACTCCTCTGAAGCCAAGCAATAGCACACTGTGTGCAGAGTAACCTCTTGCTCAATAACAGTCTTGGCTGGTTTTAGAGGATGACAGGGTGTTTGTGTCTGTCTGGGCCAAAGGTTTCATCTTCTAAATTCAACTTCTAAAATTTCCTTGGGTACAGATATGCCACAACTACAGTCCTGTGTTTCAGCAGAGACACATTACAGTGTTATACTGCTGCAGGCAGGCTAATGGCATTGTGCCATTGACAATACTAAAAATATTCAAGGACTTATGATAAGATGTATGTTTAGGAAAACTAAGGGCATGGCATAAACATTTAAAGGCACAAGATTTGATCCAAATGTAAGCCAACACGTCGGCTCAATGTCACAAAAAAACCCCAAAAAACAGACCATCAGAACAACAGGTGTGGCTCTCAAATGATTGATAGGCAATTTAAATCTGCTCATGTGACACTTTGTAACCTGCTGTACAGGATTACTGTGGCAACAAGAGGAAATCACAAGTTTAATGCTAAGATGATCCACTGATGAACATTGGATCTCGCAGCTCTCTCTTGGCTCAAAGGTTACTGACAACATGGTTCATTAAAGTTCAACTTCACAAATTCACTTCACAGATTCATGCAGATTTACAGCTGCAAAATTTCAGGTTTTAAATGCCGATGTGATACATGGGCCTTTACGGAAGAGAAATGAGCATTTAGTAGAGTAAATAAACTCAGTGTTGACAGTTTCCCAGCAGTGTTCAGCTGAAGTTTGCAAACTTCAGTTAACATTAGCCACTGCATGCTACTGCTCTTACTAAAGCTACGAAGTGAATGTGAAAGTGCCATAAACTGCAGTTCCTAAAATGGCCACTTGAGGCTGGCTACAGAACGAGTTGGTGTCCATAAGTCCCCATGTTAAAATGTCCAGCTTTACAGCAGAAATAAACATGTTATAGTAATAATAATAGCGATGAACCATTTAAATGTAAACGCAGAGTTAAATCCAAATCTATTTTGATACATGTCATATTTTCCCATGTGTTTCTGCCTAATTTCTCTTTGAGGAGCTACTTTTGTATATTTGCAAATGCTATATGAGGATTTGCTTATCAGATGACTTGTGTGTTGGGTAAACAGCCATGCTTTGCTAAGATGCAGGATGTGGGGATTATAATACACACACAAGTGAACCTGCACTTCTATCTCTCACAACCATTGTACAAATATTGTCTCTGTCTAGACTTTCATTCTTTCCACAGAGGAACGACAGAGGAGGAGCACAGCTGACTTTCTCATGTGGTTTTTTTCTGACAGATTGTCAGGCCTGTGGTTTTTCATCCATCTGTATGGCCATAAAAAGAGAGACAGAGATAGACTTGTAGAGAGAGAACGTGTGACAGTGACAGAGGAAGTCGGAAAAAGCATCTATAAGGGACAGTTATTAAACTAAATGTGTTGGCAGGATTTAAAATATTAAAACACACACACACACATGAAGCATGCTGACTAAGCAAACAGTACCAGACAGGATTGTCAGGATACTTACCGTCACACTCCCACGCCCTCTGTGCAAGGTGGTTCCTTGTTAGTAGATGATGGTGATGGCAATTAATAATGTTAAAATCCTGGAAAAAAAACACCTGCCAGGGCGTTGCAGCGTCTGGGAAATGTGACTACAAACAGGGAATGCCACCGAGCCTGTTTGTAGATGTCATGTTGCACCCATGGATCCAAGAATTTGCATCGGTTGCACCACCTTCGTGGTTGTTCAGGGGAATCACATAACTGAGGATTATGGGGAAAAGCAGGTGGTGTCTTGTTAGTCAAATTTCTGGAGCAGAGGTGGTTGTTTCAGAGGTGGACACTGCCTACAAGAGAAGGGAAACAAAAACAAGGCAGCCTCAGATTACGTCTCATAGCTCCCTCATGTACCTGACCTCTGTGACTTTACATTCCTCTGCCTCTGTTCCCCACGCGGGTGGGTGCTTAGGATCACTTTGATCGTTTCTCATGTGATGCCTTGGTTTCTGTACAAGCAGCCTTTACTACAGATGTCTGACAGCCAAAAAGAAAAAAAGAAACCTGTTCTAAAAACACAGAAGTGCTTTGATCCGTTCTCTAACTATTATAAAGAACTCCATGCCAGGAGGTTTTTGTCGGTACATGATATCATTACACAAGCCAATTCAGGTCTGGATTGGAAGGTATTGTGGTTTAAATCCAAAAACACAGAAGGGATTAGTCTCGCATAAACTCTTTACCAGACTTCGCTGTCGGGGCTATGTTAACATAAAGCATGTTTCATGTGCTGTATAAAGGTAAGGGACAACATCAAGTATAGCATAACATAAGCATAACATCGTTTTATAAATCACCCAACCTGAAACCCTGAGGACTGAGCAGCTCATTGTTTCGGCAGCACTGTAGTACCTGGGGAAAGTGGTGGAGGGGTTTTTGCAGCAAGTCCCAAAGTACTGGTGATGAAATGAGCTAAAGGTAGAGCGAACATTGGCCAAACAATGACTCTAAATAAATGTTGCTCTGTGTCTGCTGCATGGATAAACTGGCTGTATGCCATATCACTTTGTAATAGCATGATAATACCCCAGTGTTTACAGCTATCATGCTGCATTGGTGTTATGTAAGGCCTGCCTTAACAGAATATGTACGCTAGCTAAGCCAGATAAGTGTTATGAGTAAAATCAGAACAGGTCACTTCAATTCCTTCAATCCTCACAACACACTTACTTTGTTAACGCGTCATCAGACATACAGACTCCTTGTCTGGGGTTTTTAATGGTTTCATCATACAGCACACAGTATTTTATACTTAATAATGTTCTACTTTCCATCTTTGCTTTCACTTACATTACAGAGCCAGAATGTGAGAAATGAGAAATGGCACTTTGGTTTGATCTGACTCGTCAAGCTGTGATAATGTGACACTATACTATTTCCAGCTGAAACCTTTCCCTTTTTTCCTCATTTAACTTTTGAACCAAGCAAACTGTCCACACCTTAGCATTGAATACTGATCATACCAGTGCATACAAACAATTATGTGATTACCGCCTTAATCTATTACCAGCCATGTATCATTCCATACATTTTATAGTTTAGAGTCAAGAAGACGAACGTAACGCACAGGAGGAAGAAATGCCTTTGAAGGTAATTTACGACTGTACAATGAAGGGAACGGCTCGATTCTTCTGCATACATGCACGAACGAGGCAGGGTGGCTCCTCTGGACCGACTGGGAAAGTCGGCTGTCAACTACCTCGCTCACAGAACAGCATTCATTAGACAACAAGGCATCATTAATGTTCAACACGAATGTTGTCTAAGGGCGTTGTTTTAGCAAGAGCCAAGTTATGGTTATGTGACACGACATCAAGGACCTACTCTGCTAAACTGTTTAACAGACATGTACTGTTGCTATCTCTCCTTAACAGTGTGCAATGTTTGCATGTCAAGCATGAGCAGTGAAAATGTCATTTATCATATATTATGTCATATATTTCAGAGGAGAGAACTTTGATTAAATTTCACAGAAAATAAAGGCCAGTTTGGCCCCAAAATTTAAAGAGCTAAGTCGCTAACCATGCACACTGATTTCATTTGCCATTGGCTACTTATTTAAAGCATCAGGGCAACTCGCTTTCATAATATTGTATTACTCACTACTTGCTACGACATACTATGAACCTATCAGATGTTAGGGTTAGACTGGATAATGGATTGCATACATTGACCATACAGCACAATACTTTCAGTTTTCAAGTCCCACCCTAACACACCCACAAACTATTATACTTCTATTATAATTCTTCTATTATAATATCTATTATAAAAAACACTGCTATACTATAGTATGGTACAATGACTATAATACAATTCATCAAATAGCATCAGGGGCCATGATTTGCTCTTTGCAGAGCACAGATGTTTGTCAGTTTAGGAGAGGAAGACATCTTCGTACTTTCTGTGCTGGAGGTTGTTATTTAATTTTTCTTCCCGCCCTGAATGACATTCCTAAGTTTAGCTTCATAATACAGTGACACACACACACACACACATTCAAACACTCAAAACATGGACTGCTATTGGCTATGTACAATACTGTATTTATTTATTTTAAACCTGTTTCCAGCATTCAGTTAGACGTTTACTTATGTTACTGTATTTATGTCTAATATGTAAATGATCTGATCCAGCTAATTTGATTGCATTTTAATTAATGTACAAAATAACTGTGTCCGTAGCTGATCTGTTAAGCGTAAACTAATCACATAAAGTCATAGTGGTGAGCAGCATGACTCATCAAAAATATAATGTAACATTTCTGCATTAAAATGTCTAAAACTACAATATGTTATATATATTTTTTGAGTTGTCTACTGACATTTTCCTTAAAGTTACCAACAATGAAAAATCTGTAATTTTATTAGAGGGGACTGGTGTTTCATTTGGTCACCTGACTTCAAGTAAAAGACGGGATACGTGACAGAGAGTGGAAGGATGGCGGCGAACGTTAAAAAAACGTAACGAGAAAAGACTTGCATGCCGATGGTCGTTCAATGAAGACAACAACTCCCATGATTCAAGGCTACTTTGCCCTGTCATCAGGGTAATTGTTTAGAAGAGAGAGGCTTCCTAGCAACAGAAATGACATATCGCATGTTTCCTTTTTGCATTCAGATATCATGAGTCATTGCTAGTAAAGCATTATTTAAGTTCTGATTTGTGCTTTTATTGTAACGTGTTACCAACAAAAGCAACAGGAAAAGCAAAGCTTAACAATGTGAGCATTTCCCTCAGGCTGTAATGGATCAGACTAAGCTGTTTTTCGAACACATGAATCAATTTCTTCCCACACTTCACTTCATATTTGTTAATAGGTCAACAACCTGGGGGAAGGTCTACATCAAAGTCCTTAAATATTTGAATATTATGTTAAAATAAGTGCAACAGGGCCTGAAAACGATTATCCTCGTCATTGTCTGTGTGACATTTAGCGCATTACCCCAGGGTTACACAGTACTGTACCGGCTTTTTACAAAACAATTAGACAAGGAGTGCCACACTTTGCTGTCATTCAAGGTTATGCAAGAAAAGGATGGGCAAATATTTCAGGCAGATGAACATGTTGAGGCTGTGCACCAACAATTAGTGGGGTCAGCAGGGGGCCTGCTGGGTGGGGTGGTGTGTGGGTCTGTTAAGGTGAGGTAAAATGAGAAATGGCACTTGGATTGATCTGACTTGTCAAGGTGTGATAATGTGACAACACTAATGAACCCAAATTATGTCAAAACAAAGGGTCACTAGCAAAGTGTTCTGGGACAGTAGAGGTGCTGTAAAGTAACAAAGAGACTTCAATTATACCAGATGATCTGAGCGAAGCTTCTTCAATATGAAATATGATATTTTAACCGTTTAACCAGTTCTTAAGCAAAAAGTTAGTAAAAAGTTAGTAAGGAGTGAATTTCTTTAATGATTAAATATTGTTTGAATCAACTAAATAAGCAGAGGAAATGTGAAATTAATCTGTGCTGGATCCACCTCAAAAAAAACATTTCCTGACCTGTCATCACTGAGGTTTAGCCTGCTATCGTTTACGTTACACTGACTGACATTCCAATCAGAACAGTCTGCATGAGGACGATGGTGAATTAAACTTATTCCATTTGAAACTTGCTGCTTTGTCGAATGTGGAGTTTCCCTGGGCGGACCACCTCACTATATTCTGGAACTGTCAAAAAACTGTAATATTCTGGAAAATGGTGCACAGATTGTTACAGAAGATAATAGGATATGATATTCCTATCAATTGCATGGTACTGTACTTGTGTAATTTTTCTTAAGAAAATATACAAGGAAGAGACAGATATCGTGGCAACATTCTGTTAATAGCCTGTAAAAAAAGCCATCACAAGGCAATGGGGGAAAACAGAGCCTCCTAACATGGAACAATGGACAGAGATAGAGGAGGAAATCTATAGAATGGAAAAAATAGCACATCGTCTACAATTGCAAGAAGCACAACATGAAGAAAAATGGCTGAAATGGACAACAGAAAGAGTGACTACGAATATGATATGGATGGACTCAACAGACAAAACTGATTGATGGACTGATTGATGGACCATTAAACACTAAACTCCCAGACATGTGTTTTTTGTTGTTGTTTCTCTTTGCATTGTTGAAAACTTGAATACTTTTTCCCTGGTCTTAAGATGTATATATATTTATTATAATAATGATGTCAACCACTGGTTGATTTTTCTGCACACTGTGTAGCCAAAAAAATATGCACCGCTGTTATGTTATGTTTATGTACTATTTCTTCTGCGTCCCGTCTAATCCAAATATCGGCAAAGACGTACATCATTGTGTAAACATGTTTGGCTACCTTGGCTTTATTTCCCATCACCTGAGGTTGCTGCTTGATTATAGTCCTTGTTTAACATTGACTGTTAATCCTGGTTTGACTTCCTTTGTCACTGTAACCCTCTTTAAAAACCCATGTCAGTCTATCCTTAGATTCACTAAGGCTAGTGTCTTTTAAATCTAGTTTAAACCTGCACTCACTTGCACTCACCTCTGTAGCTGAATGGTTAGTGTGTCTTTCTCTCTCACCAGTTTGCTGTCTACCTCTCCACTGTCACTGCCTAATAAAAGGTATAAAATGCCAAAATATAATCTTAAAATGCAATAAATGCATTCACTAAAGTTTTGGCCTCTTGAGGACAGCACAAGAAGCTGTAAAAACATGGTTAGCATATTAGCATGTCATACCTTTGATATTTAGAATGTGCCCATCATTAGCAACATTAGCATTCGTTTGGAGTCATGTTCCCGGTCGAATGTTTCTTTTAGTTCTATTTTAGTCTCCACACACTCCTGGGAGAAATAGCTTTTTGTTCTCTTTATTTGCTAAATGCTAATCTATGTTCACCAGCTAGATGCTAACTTTGTTTGCCATCAGGCCCTGGGCAGGTTAAAGTTACATAGATAGTTTTACATAGTTTTCATAGAAGTCTTTTATCTGAAAGTTTTCTCTCCTCTTGCAGCCTGGAATTGATGGACAAACCAAACACTGGCCCTAGATTGGGCTTCTGGGGTTTGGCAAGTTTAACATCCAGTATAATTTCTGCTAGGTGCTCAGATGAGGAGGGTGAGGCGAGGGTTATTCAGTTGGGTGCAATCTAAAACCTCAGAAACCTGCTAGATTCCACAAAATCCTTCACTCTGGACCTCTAAGGGGGATTTATATGTCAGCGTTTCAACCATTTCTTCAGAAACATTTACATGGAAGCTTGGCTCAATACTGTTATTACTTCTGGGAAGACTGGTTTGCTGGAAGGTTTTCATACACTGTGAGCAAAATGACACGTAGCCAAAAAAAACTCTAATTAAAGGGAAGAAGTCATGATTAAAATGCAGCACCCATTCGTCTGCCCATTAGCTACAATGTAGCGCCTGCCATTCCTTTGTAATTGATCCATTTCACATGGAAACACTAGCAATTATATATGATTTCGACATGTCTTCAGAGAGTCCAACTCCAGTTATGAGAACAAACATTTAGGGACTTATTCACTGTCAGAGTGATTTATTAGTTACAATAGTTAAATTGAGGCCGCTTGACAGCCAAATACAATATAAGATTTATTGACTGATAATACAGTTCTCATATAACAAACAGAAGAGGAAAGATGAAAACGTTCTAGATTAACGTCATATTTATGAGCACTGTTTTAGTCAGTTATCCTGAAGCCCAATTCAACATCCCAGTGTTGTACATCTGGAAATGGGAATCAGACAACATTCTGTGGCTTTTGTGATGCACATGTTGCGTGTTGAAGTCGCTTGGATTAAAACATGCTGACAGACTGGCCAACACGGTCCTGCCTGGATATCATCAAAGGACAACACAGCATGAAATGATCATTATTATTAACAACTGCAGACCTCTGGTTTTTGTAAAAGGGGATTGTGAAAGAAGCACTGAAAGTATTGAAGTTAGTGCAGATTTTGGTCAGAAAGTGAATTTTAAGATCAGAAAATCTCTTTACAGTAATTATTTCAATAGAGCACAGATAAGAAGTGCTTCTTCCTTGTCTATACACACACACACACACACAAAAGTGATTCTGACTCTGATGGACAGAGAGACAAAAACAAATGTGATGTGATATCTGCTGCATTGTATATAACATGGCACTGAAAAATTGTTTGCTTTCTGTTGGAAGAGCTTCAAACAGATCTCTGTCAACACACAAGTAATTACTTACTGAACATTGCTAAAGGCCATCTTCAAAAGCCACAAGAACACGGTATCCACTATATCAGGTTTGCTGCTCTGCAAGACACTCCACAGAAAGAGTGAGACTAAAGATTGAAATAAATAATAGGCCTGCTATCGTGAACATCTTATCAAACTCCTTTGTAGAATCTATGTGCACGCATAAGAGAAGGTGAAGCTGCTGATCCACATTTTGACATCAAACTAAATGAGGCATACATTTGAATGTACACACGAGTAGCCTGAGGCAACAGGACACTGGGAAAACTATGTCTTTCTGAGCAGTTAACTCTGTAATCTCTGAGATTTGTGCCTATACATAATAAGATGATATCATTTTAATTAAAGTAAGGCCATAAAATAAAATGGCACCTTGGCAGCAAGTATGGAGCTAGATTAGGGTCAAAAGTTTTGTGCTTGAAAACAAAATCTGATACTGAAATTTCAAGTTTTGCCATCACCACGTGATTGGCAGCAAAAAAACAATCATATGTGCAATACGTGGTACTTCAATACGTGGTCAGTTCATCCAAATAAAGTTCTGACTACAGATCTGAAACTGAATCTTTTTTTTTTTGTAACTGTAAAAACTAAGATCTGGATCTGAAAAGATAAAACTTGCAACTGAAAGAAATATATGAAAGTGAAAAATGAAAATAAATGATGTATTCAAAAGAATTGATCATAATTCTATTTAACCTGAAAAAAACACTTTTATTTTGAATACGTTGCTGTATTTTAAAAATTCAAGATCAAAACTTGAAACTTTCAGATTTTATGTTTTCAAATACAAAACTTTTGACCTTAATCTAGTTGCATACACAGGGTCATATGTAAATAGTCAGACGCAAGTGTGTGAGAATATATCAGCCCTAAAGCATGTCTAATGTGTGAGCAAAGGATGAGCGTGTAAATTCCTCCTTCCAGTCAGGCAATGTTTACAGAATATATAGCTCACAGGGGCCACATCTAAATACATATTAGAAAGGTCTGGGTCTGTTTTCAGGTGATACCATGACATCAGCCGAATAAATCCTCAGATTAAGTGTAGGCTATTAGACATTAGCTAATTAAAGGTGACATCTTCAATGAACAATGTCACACACGCCTAACTGCCAGCCGTTATCATGGACTGCAAACCTGAATGCTAACCCCACCACGCCCTGTCACCGCCACGCCCGGGAAGATAGCGAGAGCATCTCTCCACATACCTGTTCGGCCGCTCCCACCTCCAGGAAGGAGGCTATAAAGTCCGTCCTCCTGGCCGCCTCAGCACCAGCTCCTTCACATCACTCCTCTGAGGCTTGACAAGTCAACGACGCACCTGAGTCTGAACACAATGAACACCCTATCCCGCTCTGGATCGTCCCTCTACCTGTCCTCCATGCCCATGATGACTTCCTCCAGGCGGTCAACGGGAAGCGTCCATGGCGGTGCAGGTGGTAAAAACATCCGTGTGTCCTACGCCTCCAACGGGCTGGGCGCCGGCTTTGACCTGTCGAGTGCGCTCGGGGGTTACGGAGGTAGCGGCGGCGGCAGCAGCAGCAGCAGCAGCAACAGTTTCGGCGTTTCAGGCAACGAGAAAGTTACCATGCAGAACCTCAACGACCGCCTGGCGTCCTACCTGGACAAGGTGCGCTCTCTGGAGTCCGCCAACGCGAAGCTGGAGCGTCAAATCCGAGAGTGGTATGAGAAGCAGACCCCCACTGTCAGGGACTACAGCAAGTATCAGGCTATCATCGACGACCTGCGTAAAAAGGTGAGCTTCCCCCTCCTTACAGTGTCAGAAACATGGAGCAACAATCTATTATGTGTTATAATGCTAAAAGTATATTAATAATTAAATTATAAGATCAAAATAATTAAAGTGTTTTTTCCCCCATCTCTACACTCTTAATCTTACCTCCAGCTATTGTTTTAATTATTATCTTCCCCTATTTACGACTCTGATTAAACTCTTCCTCCTTAAATAGTTCCTCCTGTGTGTGACATAAAACCTGAGAAACTGCATGAAAATGTGACAACAAACAGAGTTTGAGTTGGGCTTTTCCTCCACAGATTAGCAAGAATACAACTCGTAACAGAGAGCCTTTTATTTCTTATTACATATTCTCTGACAATAATGAGTCCTCATTAACATATTTTATGCTGACTCACTCATAGTCTAGTCAGCAGGAGAACTCTCTGTCAGTTAGTTAGCTGGAGCTGAACTAACTTTGAAAACTGGTGTCAGATTCTTTTGTTCATGTTGTCATGTTGAACATGTTGAGCAAATGTGATAATTGTCGGATTACACCGGATAGGTCTTCTGACTCTCTTGCTGATATTTAAAACCCTGCAGGCTCACATTCTGGATAATCACTAAGGCACCTTTGTGGTTGTGTTATATGTGGATAGGGACACGCTGACAATTCTTTCTTCTCCTCTAGATCAGTATTGCCACACAGGACAATGCCAGGCTGATGTTGCAGATCGACAATGCCAGGCTGGCGGCAGAGGACTTCAGAATCAAGTGAGTGGAAAGTTTAGCTCAGAGGTGTTAAAACATGAATTATTGAGGAACTTTACAGATGTAATAACTGGCAGCATTTCATCGTGACACTATGTGTTTGTTCGCTCACTCCAGCATACGCACACACATTGTCACAGGGGTGTAACGGTCAAGTGACAAAACTGGTGGAACTGGTTTAGTGGAGCTTCACCGTGTCTTTTTTTTTGTTGTTGTTGGTGGTAACATCATTTGAGTGGGTGCAGCAACAGTAACCTTCATGCTTTTTTTTTCTTCACAGGTTTGAGAATGAGATGGCGATACGCATGTCAGTGGAGGCTGACATTGCCGGACTGCGCAAGGTTCTGGATGAGCTGACCTGCGCCCGGTCTGACCTGGAGATGCAGGTGGAGGGCCTGAAGGAGGAGCTGGTCTACCTGAAGAAGAACCACGCAGAGGTGAGGTCCTCCATCGATTTCGAAACAACAAATAGTAGTTTT
Source organism: Nibea albiflora (assembly GCA_014281875.1). Lineage (NCBI taxonomy): Eukaryota > Metazoa > Chordata > Actinopteri > Sciaenidae > Nibea > Nibea albiflora. Next base: position 26,077,298 of record CM024789.1, read on the forward strand.
TCCCACAGTCAGTTACTCAACTGTTTGCCAAATAGCTTCCAAGAATCGTTGCGTTTTGCTTGTACAAACAACAAGTAATGCAAAAAGTGTTTGGATTGTCCACTGTGCCTTCAAGTTGTGTACCTCGCAGCAGCAGCTGCTGATAAAACACCATGCCACCATAAAACAGTGACTCACAGGAGATCAGCTGATAGCACATCTCAGACGCCTCACATGATTTTTTTTTTGTTTACCGAGGAGCTGAAAATGTTTTTAAGCTGAATGGTATTCATGATATTTTGTACCTGAGCCAATGTGTCTTTAAACTGAACAGCAGCTACATTACAGTGTAACTGTAAATTCGAAAGATAAGTGACTAAATGGTGTCAATATCTATCCATTTAAAGTGTGCTAGCATTAGCCACCAGAAGCTACTGGTCATACCAAACCAAGCAGGGTTGTAGCAGTGTAGTCAATCAAGTGACAGTGTGTTTTATTTCTCATAAATTAACGTTCCTTTTGTCAGGATGGATTTATTACTTGTTTGTTTTTCGTGTGAGTTTTATCTTTGACCTTGTCTGACCTGTGACTTCATTGTCCCTCCTGTAGGAACTTGCGGCCGTGCGTGGCCAAGTTTCTGCCAGCTCTGTGAACGTGGAGGTGGATGCCAAACCTCAGGAGAACCTGAACGGAATTCTGGATGAGATCAGAAGTCAGTATGAGGGCATCACTGACAAGAACCGCCGTGACATGGAGGCCTGGTACAAGGTCAAGGTGAGAGGAACAAGACAATACAACCGAATGGAACTTTGTCATTTCATGCCTTCCTTTATCTGAACAGATTACCAAATTTCCTGAGGAACTTTTTGACGATTTTCATAACTAATTTCATGTCTTCCAGTTTGACGAGCTGAACAAGCAGGTGGCTTCCAGCTCAGAGACCCTCCAGACCTCCCGAAGTGAGATCAATGAGCTCAAGAGGACCCTGCAGGCCCTTCAGATTGAGCTGCAGTCACAGCTCAGCCTGGTAACTCAGAGCCCACAGACACAGATTGCACGTCCATGCTGGAAGGAGCTTCTCTCCTATATCTCCTCCTATGTTTTTTATTCCTCTTGTGCAGAAATCTGCCTTGGAGGGACCAGCTGGGAGAGACAGAGTCCCGCTACAGCCAGCAGTTGAGCCATCTCCAGGCCATGGTCAACTCCCTGGAGAACGAGCTCAGCCAGATGAGGACTGACATCGAGAGGCAGGCCAGAGAGTACCAGGTGCTGCTTCGACATCAAGACCAGATTGGAGATGGAGATTGCCGAGTACAGAAGACTGCTGGACGGAGAGGATGTGCAGTAAGAGAATGCTTCAAATAATATTCACTGTATTGTTATAGCAACAGTTCAACATTGGGGGAAATACTGAGAATTAGATAAGAAGATTAATGCTACACTCATGTTTGGTCAGTAAATATGAAGCTACGGCCTGGAGGCAGTCTTAAGAGGTACTGGTAGGCATTTTTTGCCTTCAGCTTTGTCATAAGCTGAGCTAACTGGCTGCAGCTTCATAGTTAATGCACACAATCAATTTCCCCATCTAAGTCTAGATGGGGAAATAAGTAAATAAACATGTTCACCAACTATTCTTTTAACATTTGTCTCATCTCCGTCTTCAATACTAAAAAAGTTTTTTTTCTCGCTTTCAGGAGAACTGTAATCACAACAAAGGTTGAAGAGAAACGTAAGTTCACATCTTTGTTATATATATGTTTTAGTTCTTTGCCTGTAAAAATCAGGGTTAAATCATGTTTTGATTTCATCTGCAGATCAACCAGTCATAAGCCAGAGGAGGAGGGTGGTGATCGAGGAGATCGTTGATGGAAAAGTGGTGTCCCGCACAGAAGATGTGGACACAGAGGTCCTCAAGAGCTAGACGGACAGATCTGGGTCAGATAATAAAAGAAATATGCTTCACCAGCTTGTTTCTATTTAGGCTATTTCTTCTGGTTCTGACACCCATCTGACATTCCCACATATCCAGTCTGCAAAAACTATCCATCAAAATATCTCTCTCTCCCAATATTTTTGCAGAGCTGATTTTTGGATTTGTTGTCAGGTAATATTTATTCTGATGTGTTAATAAAAAATAAGCAAAGTCCCTTTTTGTTTTTAAAATGTGTAAGAAATAATATAAGTGCAGATGATACAGGTGCCTGAATTAGATCTCCACATATCACCACATTGACCCAAAACCCACTAAATACTACTGTACAATAAATCTGTCTCCTGAAATACCAAATGTAAACATTAGGTGGCACCGTGAGCCTGATTGATCAGAAAGAAATAGGAGTGTTGAAGCCTTTGACTGTTGAATTAAATGAGCAAATGTAGTGACGAAAGGAATACAGTGTACATTTCCCTTTCATATTTTTGGTTTAAAAAATTCCTGAAAATATGTTTGTTTCACATAAAAAAGTTGCATGTAACATTTAGGAAAATATTGTTGTCAGATTCAATGTTATCCTGTTTTTTTTCATAAACGTACAATAGTTTCATAGAAGCAACAGTGTCAATTTTCACTTTGTTCAACTGTTATTCGTTCTGTTATGGAAAATAATAAAATACCAACATGCTAATGAAATGGTTCCTGTTGTGCTGCTGAGGTGTTATTTTAACTCGGTATGTTACTTAACCCTCATGCTCTGTACAAATATTCATAAGAGCTTCCCCTGAGTTAATTTGACCAGTGACTCTTTGGCTTTGCTGCAATGGATCGTGGAATATTTACAGATTAAATGAAATTTGTTTTAATTTATGTTCTTGACGCCTGTAACTTTTGAGTCAAAGAAGAAGTACTGCATTTGTCTTACAATTTAAAAGTTTCATTTATAAACAATAAAACATGCCACTGTTCTATTTAAAACACTAGGCAGCTGTAGGGACTGTAGCAAAGCTAGGAGGACGTGGGGACAGGAAAGGTGAGGAAAGGTGTTTTTATTTTTTGCTAAAAAGGAGGCTAGTCTGATTTTTTGGAGCGTAGGGGAGGGATCTTTTTCCATGCCCCAGATTTACTGAAGGCCTTCTTTACTAGGATTTAAGATTTGATAGCACTATGTAGAGACAATATTGGTAACAGAAAGAAGGCACAAACCAAAGGAGTTACACTGAGAATGTTGCATGTATTAACAATGCATTCATGTTTGTAGATCTTGTGCTGCCTGATTGCAATTTGTCCCTGTAAAAACAAAACATGCACTCAGTTTAGCACGTTTGGTGACTGTAAAGTCAGTGTAAAGGCAATTCTGAGATTTCTTTCAAAATACATAAAATATGTTGGAAAATAGTTGCTGAAAACATGTGAAAAGACTTTGAACGATATGTTGCTGAAATGTGGAGTTGAAACAGTTTTTGTGGGCGGTCCTTAAAGGGTAGCTCAATGACATGCGGAGGCCACCCTGATCATACCCCTGCACCCCTACAGAGAGACAGAGATGAATTCATCTCAAAGTTAGTCATGTCATTTTCTGAACTCATCTGACACTTTTCAGTTGCTTCAAAATGGCTGAATGACTGCTCCCTAAGAATTCATTTTTATACAATTCTGACACCTAATTTCATAAACGTGTGGCTATTTTTAATCGTTCAAATGTGGCTGGGTGGTTAATAACTTGGTCTCAGACAAACTCAGAACACACATTTATCTTTACTTTGGACTAAAGTAATAGTCCAAAGTAAGTTTGTCTAAAAATAACAAATTACTAAATTAAATGAAAATAACTAATTACTAATACTAATAGTGTGCTCATTCCAATGTAAAATAATTATGTTAACTGTGGCTTGATTAAATTTGTGTAATATTAAGTGTGGAGGAACTCTCCAGTGAGAGAAACAAATAGAAATAGTGACTCCCGCAACATTGTCGATTAATTCAAGAAAAAAAAAAAAGATTAAGATGACAATACAAGCATACAACTGTAATATGTAAGATAATAGTATTTTAGCTGAAAGGTCAGAGGTCTTTTGAGTCTGACAAAGGAATGGAATGAACATCCCCAGCACCTGGCATGAACTCTCCAAGTCTCTCCAACTTTAAAGTGGGAGGCTATAAAACGCCGTCAGTTCCCAATAAGAGCTGCTGCTGCTGCTGCCAGGACCACAGTTTGACTGCAGTCCACAGTATTTTATGAGTTTCAAAGTCCAGCTGCTACATGACCATCTTAACATGAGTGTTATTATCTCTGGGTATGGTCCATTTAAACACACCCAAAATGTTCGATGAGCAAACATTACTCTGTAAAAGACATGACTGAATGACTTTACTGTTGCACCATGTTTGAGCTTTTACAATGCTGTCACTGGTCTTGCTTTAACATGCAGTGCTTTCATCTGTCCACTAGATGTCAGTATGTTCGTTGGGAAGTCTTGGATATGAAGCCAAGCACAGGTTTGTGTGGGAGTATGTTCATACAGCAGCAGTTTAGTTACTTGATTAGAATGTAACCAAAGAAATATGCCAATGTTCAAGACAACCAGACTTCATAGAGGAAAATCTTTTCAATAGTACATCTGTGTAACGAAGGTCGTCTTCATTACCAACATAACTGTAGCAATAGAAATGTGGTACCACAAAGAGGAAAATATATTGTTAAAGCAATTAATCACAAAGCAAAGGAGTGAAGGTTGAACTGAAATGAACTGTTAGGTTCCAGAACATAGTGAGCTGATTGGTGTAGGGGGGAGTGCACCTTAATCAGTTCTTCATTGGTAGTTTCCTTCTGTTATGTTTTAACAGTTAAACCATACACACTAGTTGATTTTTCTATTTTAATATGTGTGTATTTTAAAGTCTTTGTTGTCATGTTCTGTTCTGTTTTGATGCAATGGGAGGGGCATATTCTCCCATAGTGTGTAAGGGTCTGGATCAGTATCAGCATGTTATATAAGGATGCCAGTTTCCACCACTTAGGACCGTGGTCAGTGTCTATTTATGTTGAAATAAAACATGAAATCTATTATTATTATATAATTTTTTTGTAAAAATAAATTATTAAATTAAAATGTAGTAAATCAGGCTAATGTCCTCTACGGAAACATATGGCTGCCATACTAGAAAAAATATATATATATCAGTTTCACGTTGTAATGTAAAAACGCTTCTGTACTCCTCTGCAGAGAATGCTGCTGACCTGCAATTTGATTTAAAAAGTCACTGTTACAGTCATAGATTTTAATGTTCATTACATCTATGTGATAATAACAAATTAAGAGTTTGATAGATAGCTTGTGATAGCTTCACAGCGACATGCATCCAACAGGGGGCTCTCTCACCAAAAGTACCCCACACCAACAATCCACACTTCTTTGATTCTTATTTATTTCTTACATCATTGTTTCTCACAGTAAGGAGCATTGTCTTGTTGTGTCAGTCTCCCCGGAGAGATGAGAGAGCACTTCACTCACGGTGAGGAACGAGGTCACCTCTCATTTGCATCCTTTCAACCTGCTTCATGTGAATTCTCTCTAATCACCACATGTGTTTTCTCTGTGTGTTGTTCAAATATGTTATGTGTGTTTTCATGGGCTGCTCTGACTCGTCCAGGCTCCAGGCTCCTGATCAGACATGGATGTGAGAAAAGTTGTGGACCATGCGACCCAACTGCATTAAAACCAGTGAAAAACTGATTTTTCTGAATCCCTCTCATGCATTAACATGGAATTGAATACTTCACAATTATGTATGCGTCCAACTTACTATAAATTGGAGCTTATTGAACACATCCTAAATGCAAAGCAGAGGGCCATTAAAGCAGGGCCTCTCTGTCCTGCAGACTGCACTCAGGTTTTATTTATAGTCTCAGGTCTGCACCAAAGATCTGCTCTGCTGTAGCACGACTGTGTCACTCAGGGCTGGTGGTCCCTAGTCACGACCTAAATGATGACAAAATTCTGCACCACGGGAAGTTGACGTCACCGCGGTACAGTCACCTCCTCGGTGACGTCATTTGACGGAGGCTGGGTGGCAGCGAGTCGGGGTTAATGCCATCTGCTGGATGGATTCAGCCACTCGCCCAGCATTACGTCATCTTGGAGAAAACCGGTGCCAGCTCCGGATCGGTATAGCCTGAGAGTCTGGATCTGAATGCAAAACGAGAAGGAGAAGGAGGAGGGGGGCTGGCTCGGCCCGTAGTAACTCTCACTGAGGCTATTATTGGACAGGAGCTGTTTGATCGAGCTTCAACCTCTGACACCAGTGTAAACAGTGCTCTGAAGCCTCTCTGGAAAGGAATTCTCTTACACATTATGCTGACAATCTGCATGGCAAACAGGAAAATACGTGAAACAAAAAGTCACGAGTTCCTGTGATAGGTTAACCCATAAATAAGAGAAAATAAGATCATATAAACGGATAAAAGTACATGGATGATGAATGTGCATTGTCTGAGGAAAAAATAAATAAGTGAGAGGTTGCATAACATTACATAACATAGTCAAGTTTTTATGGCTCAATCCGCCACAATGTTCGTCTTTAGTTTTATTGTTCACAAGAGAAAACGTGTCTTGCAGCCAGGTGAAACACAGCAAACATAGGCTAAAACATAAACTACATAACACATATTAATATACATAAAACATACACTAAAATATATCAAACTAATGCTAAAATCTGTCACACTTTCCCACATTAAATATATCAAGTGGCACTTGATTAGCAACTGGCATGAAATGGGATGCAGAATATGCTTCATAAAACCAAACAAAACATTAGTATAGCAGTGCTGTAGTAAGCGGTAATTGCTATCTGTATTATGTGCCACTGTGTGTGTTGATGATCTGTTATTCCGGTCGGGTACATACAAATACACACAGTCATGGGGCTGATGCAGCATGTTCAGATCTGTGTGCGCGAGCAGCTGCTGTCCGTGGTGCTGAAATGGACAAATGGCTCAAACCATACAGAGCAGACAACTTAATGTGTGTGTGTGTGTGTGTGTGTGTGTGTGTGTGTGTGTGTGTGTGTGTGTGTGTGTGTGTGTGTGTGCGCGCGCGCGCGTGTGTTCTAACATAAGGTACACGTGGTTTGAAAACAGCCTTTAATGTGTGATCTATGTGAATGACTAAAAAAAGACAAAATATCGCGAGAATCGGATATTCAAGTCTGTTTTAATGCTATTGGAACTTCATGTGCCAAGTGTGTGTGTTTGTGTGTGTGTGTCTTTTTCACTTGTGCGTGTGTGTGTGCGTGTGTAGCCACGGCTGTGCTTGCATGTGATGATGGTGAGGACCCCATTCTCACATGAGTAAGCGCGCCTCCGCAAAGAGAGAGAGAGAGAGAGAGAGAGAGAGAGAGAGAGAGGAGAGAGAGAGAGAGAGAGAGAGTAAGGAGGGCTGCATTCCCATTGACTGAGAGAGAGAGAGAGAGAAGCGAGGGAGAGAGGGGGAAGAAGCAGCACGGACTCCGCCTATACCGCCCTAACATCCAGCTCCAGTCCGACGACGGCGGGCACCACAGACCAGCCGAGTGTGATCCAGGGGCCCCCTCAGCTCGACTCAGCTCCCGGCGTGAAATAAAGAGAAGCAGCGGAGATGGACTCCCCGTGAATCCGTCGGGCGGTGTGGAGGGGAGAGGCGGGCAGGCGGGGGGTGGGGGGGAAAGACGACGACGACGACGAGGAGGAGAGTGTGGTGGTGGGAGAAACACCCAGAGAGGACAAACAAAAGCACAACCGAGGGTGCCTGCAACCATGAGCGGCTTGCACTATTCGCCAGAGCTGCGGCTGCCGCTGCCGCTGCCGCTCTGCCCGCGGACCATGTCGTGAGGTGTGGCTCGGAAACGCTCCGGGGAACCTGTCAGCCGAAACGACTCGCCGAGGAGGAGGAGGAAGAGGAGGAGGGGGTGGTGGGGTGGTGGTGGAAAAGATGTCCGCCTCGGTGGGGCCCCAGGGTGGCCCTCGCCCACCCACCGTGCCGCCATCCATGCCGGATCTACCGGACCTCAGCCATCTCACCGAGGAGGAGAGGAAGATCATCATGGCAGTGATGGCTCGGCAAAAGGAGGAAGAGGAGAAAGAACAAGCCATGCTAAAGTAAGAGCGCATTATTCCTTTACCGTGAAGTCAGGACGCGTAACGCACACATGAGACAGAGGACTAACCCGGGGTAACCAGTGTAGTGGTTAACATCACACACACACCCATCACACCCAGTGAGCGTTAGCGTCTCCTCTGCTCTGCCACTTCGACAGAGGATGGTGGGGTTATATATATATATATAAACACGTAAGAGTGTTTCCAAAAGAAGTCAGCACCATCAGAAACACAGCTGGTCGCCTTTTGAGGCTCGATGCTGCTGGAATCAATCAATAAACGAAAACAATATAGCAGCAGAGTGAATGGAGATGACCTGAAACAGGGTCAAACGTGTTACAGGTGTAGACAGGGCGGCGAGGATGAGGTGTGACAGGGCTGTGTGGTGGTGGTGGTGTGTGCGCGTGTGTGGTGTGTGTATGTGTGTGTGTGAGAGAGAGACAGAGAGAGAGAGAGGGGGGAGTGTGTGTTTGGAGGGGAGGGTGAGGTGGAGGGTGCTGATGATGAATCATAGCATTATCCATCCCTCACCCACTCATTTTCATCAATGGGGACTGCACCCCATCCCTCACTTTACACATCCAGCTCCAGCTCTGATTTTCCTTTTTACGCACGCATGCAGGAGGCTGGAGCGGGTGTGTGTGTGTGTGTGTGTGTGTGTGTCTGAGAGAGAGAGACAGAGAGAGAGAGAGAGGTAGAGAGAGGAGAGAGAGAGAGAGAGAGAGAGAGAGAGAGAGAGAGAGAGAGAGAGAGAGAGAGAGATCGCATTGACAATAATGGCATCAACAATGACATTATAGCTCACAGGCCCGGAGCGTCACACACCGTTCTCCAAGCCCGACAGACGGACGGTTGGTGAGGCGGTGTGCGCGATCGTTTGTGCTCCCCTTGGCGGAGAGGAGAAGATGGGGTGTGGTTGGGGATCTTAGCAGGCATGAGAACGAACACGGTAGAGATTAGAAAAGAGACAGTTTGTATTGTAGCACATCTGAAGCCCCTCTGCATGTTGATCAAATGCCCCCTCCCCTCCAAAATACTGTGAGTCTGAGCTGTGCAGGAATAAGCAGTGAGACATGACAGAAGGATGCTATACAGAAACTGAAAGCCACTAAAGGAGCATTATGGGTAAATGACAGGAGCTGTAGCTGGGCCACTTTAAACTCACTGTGAGATATTAGAGATATCACAGTGTTTTGTCAAAGGCTGGCTGTGCTTCAGCTGCCACATACAGAGGGCTTGGTTACATTGCAGCCTGATGCCTCAGGGGTTTCCACCACAAGCCATGGCAGTTTAAACCACCAGATCCAAAGCTGATGCTGAGCTGCACCTGCACCTGCACCTGCACCCAAACATGTGATGTGAGGGCCCTGATTCAGGCTTCACGCCAAAGGATGCTGCTGTAGAAGCAGCCATGCAGCTTCCTATAGCACTCTGGCTTGCTTTGATTCTAATGGCTGTTTTCATTTCCTGACTGCAGCCTGAAGGGAAGCTGGGTGAGAGCAGCGTCGGGGCCCCTTGAGAGGAAGTGATGTATTTAATGTTCCATGAGGCACAGGCTCAGGTTCAGTCAATAATGGCTTCATCATCTGGCTAATCATTGATGGAACCAGCACACCATGGATACAGGAGGGATGGGATTTTAGAGAAATATGCAAATAATTAGCCAGCCACGGTAATATTTTTCAAGATTATTCTGCCAGATACTGAATGGTTGAGACGATTTGGATAAATCTTAACACTTAAATCTTAACACTTTACTTAAGACTCACTATTTAGCTGTAATAAGCATGTAATGCTTTATAATACACTGTGATGTAGTTATAAGCAGCTATAGCAACACATATGATATATGTGTACACTTTTTGTCATTATTTGTTTATATATCAACCTCCACTTATGGGTGCTAACATATATTAATACAGACTTACACGTACAGCCACATCATTGTGTGTTATGAAGCATTTATTCAATGTTTATACACTGCTTATGAATGCTTAATGAGGTCTGTCAGATACACAGTTAGATAGAGAGACAGAGAACAGAGAAGAATAATGTGCTCGTGCTTAGAAGGGAAAGCTTTATTTGGGCTTCAAATGCATTTAGGAGCTGCCTCAGCCTCTGTGCATTCTGGGTAATATCAGAAAGAGGTTTTTGGGCGAGGCTGTGTATCTCTGGGTTTGGCTGAAGAGATCAACTTAACTATAAACTCATTGGGTTATGACCCTTTGGCTGCTGCATGCAAGAATTCAGCTTTCAGTTCAAATATGAGCTTTAATTCACAGACAGCAAACTGACAAATGTAATGAACACCAAAATCTAGTTTCATTATGTTGAGGAAAAAAGTTTTAAAAAAAGAAATCTAAATGAATCAAAGAAAATAGAGGTCGCATGTTGTCACACCTGTGCAAAGCAACCAATCCACTCAAAAATACACCACCAACAAGAAATCAAGATTTAGATAACCAGTATCGTCAAACACACACACACACACACACACACACACACACACACACACACACACACACACACACACACACACACACACACACACACACACACACACACACACACACACACGTAGATTAAACCATCACAGCTCCCATTAGAAATATCAGAAAATGTAAACGTTGAATTCCCCAAAGGAATATCTTTGTCTCTGTCAGGTCATAGTTGATGTGAGGAACCTTTTCTGGGATCTGATGTCATGGTTACCAGGCTGTGAATTCAACAAAGCGTTAATCTTCGATAGCAGGGCCTCATAAATAAAATCACACCGGTGACAACCATCCAACCTCTTCATTTACAGTACAGCCATCCTGAGTCATGAATCAAAGGGCACGGTGTAAATGGCAATGCAGGTTTAAGGGTACAATCAGCAGCATGAGCACACATGATAATCTCTCTAGAATAGATAATAATTATGATATAATATTATTATAATATAAAATTATAATAATCATATGTGGTGCTGTGCAACAGGTGTGTTAAATAACAGTTTTTTAGACTTCAAGTGTTTACTGTCTTTATTGTCTCTGTCACACAAATGATCGTGGTTAACCTTTGAATCACTGGTCACAGGGAATTTCAGCGATTCATATAAGCCTGGTGTTGCACTGAATGTCAGCTATTTCTGCTTGAATGAATGAATGAATGAATGAACGTGAATTGAACATCAGGCCACTAGAAATAGCAAAAATGTGTGTCTTAGGGCAGAGCATAAGGATTTGGCTTGGGAACTGGAGGGTGGCAGGCATGGGACAAAAGTATGGAGGGTGGACCGCTAGCTGGAGAGGTGCCAATTCACCTCCTGGCCACTGCCAAGGTGCCATTAAGCAAGGTACTAAACCTCTAACTACTCAGACATTTGTATATCTACAGTATGAGCCCTTTGTGTGTGTGTGGTTGGTTGTATTTCAGGCCTAAATTTGTAAAAACTAGACGTCTGTTCTATTTATTCCATTCTTAATTCAGTGTGCTAATTGTGCTAATCACCTTCCATATCAGTGAAACTTATGGAACAAATTCCATGAATTTGCTTCTCACCAGCAGTGAAAATTCACATCCCAAAAGAACATTCTGTACCATACGTCAACACTCTTCACCTGGTCAGCACTGTCCAATCTAGTTGCAGCGTTTGCCTGAGACATGAGCAGCTGGCAGCGATAAGGTTATACTGATACTGGGCTTTATCTGTCATGAGTTTAACCTCCAGCATGAGAGAAGTGTCCTGATCGCCAGAGCACCTGGTTCTGGGCTAATTCTTTGCTCTGGTTTAGGCTGTGAGAAGTCACCACCTGAGCTCACTTCTTCAACGAAGTCACAGCGCTAACGAACACTTTGTCCATGTCTAATACACTATAGGCTTCAGAGACTCCCTCCATTGACTTGCTAAACCTCCATTGACTTTCTAATCCAGAGGATGTTAGTGGGGAGCTGTCATGCTGTGGAGTGAGTGAAATGCTGAACGCAGCAGTGACCAGCCTCTTCGATGCTGTGGCAATAAAAATCCTCCTTCTAACACAGAAGGAAATCTTTTCTCGGCAGCCCAACACTTCAAGTTCCCAGCCACCCCTGGGAGCTTTTGACATTTCCAAAATGTAAATATAGAAATAATGTGTAAGATATTGCTGTTCTCAGCAGAGAGGTTGTAGACATTTCAGACGGGGGTGGATGTAAAATGCAGGGCCTTAAGGTTGGAGTGGTGGGTGTGGTTAATGGAGGAACCCACTTGTGTTGATAAGTAGTACTCGTACTTGAATTTACTGGAACTCACATCTGGCTTTATTTTTAGTAACACTCATCAATACTTTTCTGATGTATGGCACAAGGCAAGGTGCTGATTGGCTGGACTTAGTTGCTTAACACCAGATGGACTGAAAGAAGAAATCAGGACCTGGGGCACAGAAGGAGGGAGAGGAGGGAGGATTTAGAGGTTTTAAGGATTAGAGCAGTGGAAAGAGAGAGAAAAGGGGGAGACAGAAAGAACTGGAAGAGCTTCTGTAAGGGGTCACACATACACACACACAACACACACACACACACACACACACACTGCTAATCTCTCTACCAGGACTCCCCAAGCCTGCAGGCTAAAGGGTGCATCTAGAGGGCAGCGAAGCCCCCCCTTCCTGTCTGCTGCCTGATATGGCTGCTACTGTCCACCAAGAGGTCAGTTGTCGTTTTGTGACCAAGGTCAAGAGCAGACTTTCATTTGGAGGAGAGACAGCTTGACTATTTATATGTGGGACTTAAAATGATGTTTGGTTTCTGCTGGATTTGACTATTAAAGCTGCTCTAAACAATATTTTGCATCAGAAATCGCTCATAACTACATGTAATGTGAATGGAGTTGCCGGTAGTGAGTCCACAGAGAATTATCACTTGACTCTGCATTTTCACTTAGGCTCGATGGGGAGTTTTAGTGTCTTTCAGCACATTGTTTTGTTTTTTAAGGCACTTCATCCACACAGCTCTCACAAACCTCATTTCTAACCTCAGCAGGAAGTTATTCTGATCACCAAAGAAAGCTTGTAAGCTACCTGCCCAGCAACAAATGGAAGACAGGCAGTTAGCAACTAGCTGGTGAACATAGCGGAGCAGTTAGCAGCTAAAGAGATTTTTGTGATTTTGTGATTGAGCGAAGGCCAAAATAAAGCTAAAAGAGAGTGAACAGGTGGTGAGACACATGACACCAAATGAATGCTAATGTTGCTGTGTATCTAATGGCTGTGTAAATATGCAACTGTTTGCTAACACACTCGCCCTAACAACATTACTGGGGGTTAAAGTGTTGTGTTTATAGCTTGTTTTGCTGCCCCTAGTGCCCTAAAATAATAGGAACATTTTCATGAAGCTTTAAAAGTCCAGTGTTTTAGATGTAGGGAAGCCTATTTATAGAACATGGCAGAAATTAGATAATATGTGCGTAACCATGTTTTCATAAATGTATAATTACCTGAAAACCATCACCAGTTTTTGTTACCTTACAATGAGCCTCATATCTACAGACACTGTGGTCTAGAGTGGGACTTTCCTTTGTTCTATTTCACACTAGGGACAGGTTGAGGCAAGGGTGTGCAATCAGTAATTTCATTGTAAGTCACTGATTCCTACACACTGGTCCTTTGAACAGCCTCAAAACAAACTCACTTATGTCCCTTTTCCCTTATCACTGTATCTTTACTCAGTTTGAAACTGTATGTATGTATACAGTGAGTTTAGCCTAGCTTAGCTCCATAGATTTTTGTGGGATTTAATAACAGCTCCCTTTAACAGGAGAAAAATAACTTGTTAACTTCTCCAACAGTTCATGGTTGTGCCATGATTCTCCATGAAATTGTTGTGGTGTATCATATGTCTGCTACTTCCTGCTTGTGCTATAGTCCACCACTTTTGTTTGTCTGTTCCACCATGACTAGTTTTCACCTGTGCCTTGTTATCGTACCGTGTCTAGCATTCACCCCAGTGTTTTGCCCTTGTGTTTTTGGATCTTTGCTTTTCATTTGGACTTTTTGACCCTTGCCTGCCTCATCACCACCTCTAAGTACTTTTGGACTGCACAGACTCCCTGCAGCATCTGCATTTGGGCCTTTCCTCTTGAGAGAACGTGGTACTTATAGAAGGAAAAGGTGCATACTAAAAGATTTGGAAGATTTGATGCTTCTATTGTGGCAATAATGTAGAATTAAACATATACATATATTTGGTTCAATAGATGTTAAAGGCTGAAGGTGAAATCCTAGAGGCAATAGATCAATACAGTTTACTTTGTGAAAATGAATGAATAGCTTTATTTGTTTGACTTGTTTGTTTTTGTTTTTTTTTTAGATTGTATCCTTCATCGCTGCTTTTCATTGATATATTTACTGTATGTGATGTAGTGATACATAAAACAGTCGGTACACAGATCAGTCCACACTAGTATTAATCATATTCTCATAAATACATAATTACGATTTCTTATTTTAAAAAAATAGAACATGAGTTTGTCATTATTTAGTATAAAGGGCACTATACATTGTATTGCATGAAGATGCATGTCAACTAAAAAGAAGGTTTAACTTCATTCTGTGCTGTGCTGAGTTTATCTAAAAGCTAAAGCGGTCATATATAAACCTCTGTAAGCTCATGTATCTATTTTTCTGAATTATTTTCTTAGATTCAGTGGTACAGACGCAGCACAAGTCTGGAAATCACTCCAAAACTTTGACTAATGCTTTTTACTGTTGCAGTAGACGTACCTTTACCTCTATCCTCGTAGCATTTTTATCCACTGGGCTCATCCTAATATCTCTATCTGTAGCTCGATCATGTTTAAAACAGATATGCAAGGTAAGTTTCAGCGCCCAGCATTATGTCAAATTACCAAATTTTGTCTCTGCACTTAAAAAAATAAAAATAAATACAATAGGACATCGCCACTAAACCCAATTTGGTTTCTTTCAGCAGAGATAAAGGGAAACATTTTCCTGAGCAGATTTAAGAGTTTCAAGGTTTCCGCGAGAAAAATGCTAATGTTGAATTATGGATCAGGTCTGAAAATAGCACACACTTGGAAGCGGTTCCTGAAATATTTAAATATTCAGTTCACTGGCTGCTGTTGATGTTCTAAACCTTTTTTTTTTTCTTGTTAACCTGTTTCAGTTTTGGCCCGCTGATGAATTCCACTAATTACAGTGTGCAACATTTGCACTGTGTGCATGTGCGCAGATATGGTAGTGTGTATGTGTGCTGGTATGTATCAAGAGAAAGCAGTTCATTCCGATGTTACACACACACTCATAAGTGCATGTACACACTCGCATCTATACAGTGTGTGTGAGAGCATGTGTACTGCAGCACACAAAATGCACCACAAACCCAGATGGTGTGGCCGATTTCTCGGTCTGTGGATGACTGCTCGCAGACAGAATGCCTTTGTCACTGTACAGTTTGTCCTGTTGCTTTGCAGCCAGCCTGCACTCTTTTTTTCCAGACAGCTGGAGAGAGCGTGAATCCATGTGCTCCATACGTGTGTGTGTGTGTTTGTGTGAGTGTTCAGAGTGTGCTGGATTGAATCTTCACACTTTGCTCTTAATTAAAAGAACTCAAAGGCAGTCGGGTGTTTCTGCAACACCTGGAGGAATGGAAGCCAGTGGGGGGCAGGGGTGTGTGTGTGTGTGTGAAGATTTTGTGCTTGTGTTTGTGCATACATCAGTGTGTGTTCTTGTGAGTTTGTCTACACATCTGTCATCTCTGCTGCGGGTCTCAAAAATCTGCATCTTGTGTTTGCTTCTCCGTTTTTCATTGTCAAATGACACCATTAAATTAACTGGTGCACTTTTGGGCGTACATCAGCATGCGTGTGCACCTGTGTGAGAATACATGTGTTCACTCCTGTGGGCCAGCAAAGGAGTAAGAAAGGCAGAAATCTCAGCACCTATTGAAGTAAATACCTTTTTCAAGTACACTGTAAGAACACTGTGACAAACTCACCTAAGGTCTTATATAAAATAAAAGGTTAGAATTATGACATTTGTGTGCTTTCAAACAACATTTTGTTTTGTGAACATTTAACTGGATGCAATGGGGCACCAAAGCACCCCCATATTCAAGTTGCACTTGTTAAAGAACAGCCTGTTTTTAAATCCCACTACCTACACAGCACTGTGGTCATCTCATGCTTCTAGTCACAACTTGTCCACTTTTGGTCTGAGGCATGCACTCTATAAAGAAAAGGTGTCACTAATAGGTCCCTGCGAAGTGCACAGTGTGGTGGCTCTGGCTGACACCATCTTGGCAGTCGTAACTTGGTTGGCTCCTGGCTAATCCAAAAATTAGCAAAGACGTGGAGCCTGGGTGCTCAAACAAGCCACCTGTAATGGCACCCACCTATAAATCAAAACCGCCATGCTATAACTATAAGCCTTAATATTATTTGAACAGGTGAGTTCTATAAAAATTCACCCCCAGTACAGTTGTCATGAACAGAGAAATTAACTATAGAGACCAAAACTGTACAACTGTACTAGGCTGTAAACATTTTTATTTCTGATGTGAAGATGGACATTTGAACATGGGGACTTATGGACACTCATTTCTGGAGCCAGTATCAAGTGGCCATTCAAGGAACTGCAATTTTTGGCACTTTGTGATAACAGCCATAGAGGTTGCAGCTTGGTCTAGGGCTCACAGTGTTTTGATTGATATACAACCAACAGTGGTTTACAAAGATATTTTAGACATCTATCATCAGGAAAGAACATGATGATCCCATCCAGTGACAATGTTTCTCACATTCAACACCAGCATTTATCAAACTTATTTCTTTCTACAAAATGTGTATAGCTATGTGCTACACACCCATCCATCGCTCTGACCTTCCACTATCTGTTTGTTACATAAAGGACAGCCCTGCCTTGGAAATTAACACTGGGGATTGTAAACTTTAGATTCTTACAACATGATCATAATTCATAGGATACTGGGGCTGGCTGGTCTAAAGAAATGGTTGTTTAGTGTGAAAGAACTTGAATGGTCTGCACAGCACCCTAACTCAACCTCAGTAAGCAAGACCTTACTGACAATCATTGTTGACAAAACCCTGCAGCCAAGTTCCAGAATCAAGTGGAAAGGAACAGCCATACAGGGCTGGAATGGTCCACATGCTTTTGGTCACAGAGTGTGCATGTTAGAAATTGAGTAATACAGCCACACCTGCGCGTTCTGAAACTTCCAAAAACATAGTGAGCATGTTCTTAACGCTCTGTTCTATCTTTAGTCTTTTAGTATCTTGTGTGATTTGGGAACCAGCCTTGTGCGTGTGTGTGTGTGTGTGTGTGTGTGTGTGTGTGTGTTGATACAGCTGGGCTGATTTGAGATCTGGTTAATCATTGGCTACAGTAGCAGAGACATGGAGGACAAAATGTGACTGAGGACCCAGACGTAGCCTTTCATGCTCACAGAGGAAAGAAGAGATGGTGACTCTTAGTGTGTGTGGGCTGGGCGGGAGAGAGAGAGAGAGAGAGAGAGAGAGAGAGAGAGAGAGAGAGAGAGAGAGAGAGAGAGAGAGAGACCTGAGTGAGCCTCTTTAGTGCTCCCAGACCTCCCCAGCATTAAAGTTTAATGAGAATGCATTCTACTTCGGCTGACCAGGCTCTCTACATCTCTCTCCCTCTCTGCTTCCATCTCTGTCTGTGTTTGTGGTCAGAGGAAGTGATGGGATTATATCATGAGTGGCCACACACAACATTTTATGAGACTTAAAATTTATACCTTCTGGCAACAACAGACGCCGCTCAAAAAGTGTCTCTACATGATTTTTACAACAACCCTAAATATTAAATAATTGTGAATTTTGTGTGTCTGTTTGAGTGTGTGGAAAAGAGCGATTGTGGCACACCTGTAATGTAGCTGCTACTTTCTGCAGAACATATTTGCTCACCACAGCTCCCACAGAAAGCTCTATACAAACACTGCCAGGCGATTCTGATTCCTCAAATAGAAAAGCCTCAAAAACACTCAAAAATTAAGATTCTGTGCAACTCAGTCTATTATATATAAAACTATTTATCACTCTGTTTAAATGTACTTTAAGTTTTCTGCCTCTCTAGCTGTTGAGCGGTTTTTATCTTTGTTGGAGACTGTGTAGTATTTGTGTGGTCAAAATGATGCTCAACTGCACCTGTCACTACACCCAACAGTGATGTCACAGGGCACTGACGAAGATTTCTAATGAGTAACATTGAATATTTTTGCAATTTAGCGCCACCAGTTTCAGTGTCAAAAGAGTAATACCACTGTGGTAAATATGGGTACCTGCACACGTGTATTTGTTAGGATTATATTACATATAATAAAACAAAAACTAGCAACGACAACAGCCAAACACCAAGCAAGGTCAACAACACAAGACATAGGAGCCAGCTAATATTACTTACTAGTCCAGCAGTAAGAAGCTCAGCTTGGCGTCTGTTTAGGGATAGGGATAGTTTACTGTCCATAACTGGTGATGTGTGTGCTGTAAAGCTATACATACTTCTCACAGGTGATCATACCCGGAGTAAAAAGTTACAAAATGCAAGAACAGATGTGTGTGGATGACAGAGACACCATTCATCTGATTCCAAATCAGTGTAGCATCAAAATGATTTAAAATATATATATAACAAAATATAAATATATAACACTTGTAATAGGGGTTTACTCTGATGGTTGGTGCTTTGATCCAATTCAGATAAAAACGTTATTAAAGGCATATATAGGATTTAAATTATTCCTTCAATTGTCACTTACCATGACCGACTACAGGTGTGTGGCTGTGTCTGTATATGGAATCTACCTGCATTTTCTTACTTGGGCATGGTTGTGGTAAAGCTCAGAGTTGAGCGTGGGTAGAGCTGAAGCAGGCTGAATGAAGCCTGGTGGCTCAAACAAGCCACTAATGAACAATTGTAACGTATGTACAGTTGTTCATCTACAGGAGAATTATCTATAGCAGCCAAACTTTTTTTGTACCAGGCTGTAAACATGTTTATTTTAATTTTAATATGGGGACTTATGGAGACTGACACGGCAGCCCCAAGTGCCAAGTGGGTGTTTGAGGAACTGCAGTTTTTGGCACTTTCACATTAGCTTTATTTCACAGGCGTGGAAGGTGAATCCAGGATTATCGTTATTTAGAGCTCAGTTTGTGCAGAGGTTGATGCTCACAAATTAAGTGACAACAAGAAGAAGGCGGGGGCAACTGAGGAGTGGGCTGCTGGGATAGAGAGATGGGATTAAAGGTCATCCATGATTACTCCACAGCTACTCCACCAATTTGAGTCGTGGCTTATACGTCACGCAGCTGGTTGCGTGAGGTCAGAGGCTTTGTATGGTACATGTGATTTGTTTATGTGTCTGTGTGTCTTAGAAACAGAGAGGTGGACAGTGCAAAGTGAAGTGTATGCGTGTGCTGTGTGTATATACAGCGATATGGAAGAGAACATTGTTATCAGTTACGGGGCATTGACAGAGTGGAATCCAATATACAACAGTGCAGATGTGAGTGAGGTATGAGTGGAAAAGAAATAAAGGAAATGGAGGAAGAGTTAGAGGGATATAAATGGAAAAGGGAGAAAAAACAAATGCATGAGGAGAAAGACAGAGTGATAGACACGCAGATATGCACACAAACACACTGAGGAACCCATGCCAAAAAAGCACTCTGATCCATAAATATGGGTAAAACACTCACAACATCAATAAGAAGAGTTATCAACATCTAAGCACTGACTGGGAGGGGCTTCGTGGTCTGATGCTAAAGGCTAAAGCCATGTAGCTAGCCCTCGGTCTGTGTTTTCTAATGGGGGTCTGTACATTTAACCTCTGTAACCTTTTCGGTGACTACATCGTAAAACCTTCCTTCTAAATGCCTGGTGCACATCCACAATGTGTTTTAAGCTCAATGCTTACAATGCTTACAAATGAAAATATAATGTTTAGCAGGCTTACCATCTTATGTATGTTAGCATTGTAACATTTGCTAATTAGCACTAAACAGTATTAGCAGGTGAGGCTGATGGGGATGTCATTACTAATGTATTGGACATCCTTAGGTGGACATGGATGTCTGTACCACATTTTATGGTGATCTGTGTAATAAGTTATTGAGATATTTCACTCAGAATTACAAAAGTACCATAGTCAGTAGGATGAGAAAAGAAAGAAGTTCAATCAAGTTCAAGTGCAACTAACAATATGTTTATTTTCTCTGTTATGGCTTTATGTGGTAGATTTAGATAAAAATCACAGAAGAGTCAAGTCAAGCCTGAAAGCAAAAACATGTCTTTGTAACAACAGTAAAGTCATACCCACGACCTTCAGTCAAAGAAAGAATGTGTAGCATATCGTTTCTTGGCTTGAATCAGGGACTGTATGGAGAAAAAGGTTTTGTGGTCTCTTTTCTCCCAAAACTTGATGGTCTAGCTTTGACAAGCCATGAAGTCTAGATTCTAGACTGGAGTTGTAAAGTAGCAGGTTTATGTGACTACAGCTGTCGATGTCGACGTGTTAGGAACTTTGGATCCTAGAAAGAATGACAGCTGGGAATCAAACCAAATCAACCCAGGGAGGATTGACCAGACTGTTTGAGAAATTGCTGCCTTATTCATAGATACACACTGGCCATCTGGGTGCTTTATTTCTGCTAGCATTATGACGTTAGTAGCATTTTATAGCCTTTTGACTGTGGATGTGTAAAAGTCGTCATGGATATCATCATGACAGGCAAACAAGAAAACAAAGAAGATGTTTGCATTCGGTTAATCGCCCATCTGTTGCTGTTCTCTTCCCCTTCCTTTACTTTCTTCTTGTCTTACTTCAACACACCAAACTCCAGCAGGACTGTGACGATATTTCAGGATATTTTTAAAATATATAACCCCATTCTTCATTTCTAATAAATTACTAATGTCCCTGCTTTTATAAACTGATTACCAGTGTTCCTGAGCAGATCTATCTATTCTGTTCCTTTCTCTCCTCCTCTTCTTCCTCCCTTCCTCTTTCCATCATCCTGTCTCCATCCTCTTTCCATCATCCACTCCTCTTCTCAAGTGGTATTTATAGATAGGCTCCGGATGCATCGGCTTCTCTCCTCCGTTGGTCTCTGGCCCACGCTTGTTTCCGTCTTGGCTCTCTTTGTTCATCCTTTGCTTTTTCACTTGTTCTCCTTCCACCACCTCCTCCACCCCCTCCTCCTCCCTCCCTCCAGACAGCCGTTTGTCTATCCATCTCTCTCTGAGATGGGAAGACTTCTGGGATTGTATATATACACTCTTCACCTGGCTTCCTGTCTTCCTGTTTCCCTTTTTACCCCACTGTGTCTTCTCCCTGTCTGCGCCTTCTCCCTTTCATTTACCTCCTCTGATCACTCCACCTCCACCCCGACTCCTCCTTTGCTTGCCTCCTCACAGCATGTGTCAACATGTCGTCGTCTTCCCGGTCTCAAGGAAACTCACTTGTGCTGTCATGGAGTGCCGGGACGATCCAGCATGTTTTGTTCTTTCGACTAAAAGCTCCAAACCTCTGCACCTTGTGTTGCTCCAACCTTTAGTGTTCATTGACTAAACCCAAACCTGAACAACGACTGTCCAATCATTGGAACCCCTGACTGGGCACCAGAGGTCTGTCAGCTTAGGATTTCTCCCCATGTTGAAACAATGTGTATGATGCTTTAATAAGAGAAGTATTTAGAATCTTTGCGGTTTGAACAGTGTTTTCTTCTTTCTAGCTTTCCAACATTCAGCCTGGAACATCTTATGTATCAAACATAAAATGGTTAGGGTTATGGTTGCCAAACTCATTGGTTAGTCCTGAATGGTATTGAAACATACATACTGTTTGGAAATATTAAAACATAAATTTGTTGCTCTTTTTGTACTACCCGTATCAAGTTATGGATGCAAGAGTTGCTTTTTTGTGAATGCCACTAGGTTACCAGTGATTGAAGCAATTCTACTAACCACTTTGTGTCCTGATCCATCCATGTTACAGTGAATATCACTACCAAACCAGAAGAGTTAGGTTTCCATACTCCTAATTATGCACTAGAATACAAAGCTTATGAGCTCCACACTGAAGTAGATTTGTATCTATTGTATTTTCATTCCTTTTACATCGACTGCCATCTTGTAAGGATGTTGACTTTTTGGGTTTTATCCTGTATTTTAGTGTGATATTATGTATGTATGATGATGTGCATATTTAAGACCCTTTTATGGGATTCTCTTTAGAAAGAATCTTTAAAAAGTTGTCTTGTAATGGCGTTCACTTACACAAGCTAACTACAGCTGATGAAGTCCAGATAAATCCGCAGCCAGAGGTTAAATATGAGAAGCCTGCTGTTGTTCACTTCTGTGTGCAATCGATTGTTTCAAAAGTTGTGAATTGACACTGCTTGCCACAGGCCAAACAACAATAACCAAGAGAAGAGTCCATCAGGGCTGCTGCCCTTTGCCAAGGCCTGAAACATACAGACTGCTTCTTTTCAAGTTTTTTTTAATGTCTCCTCCAACTGAGAAAGAGTCTTCTGCAAGGCGTCACCAGCAATCAGCTGATGAGACAGAAATAGTACTGCCCTACACACACACACACACACAGAGCTTTCCCCTCACCCCTCCCCATCCTTGGGCAATGTATTCATAGCGGTGCTAATTAACAACTCCACACCAGCGACTGGTGAAGACAGTGGAGACACGAGGGATGGATGAAGAGAACAAGGAAGAGAAAGAGGGAGGGGAGTCCTTGATCATGGACTGAGCTGAATATGTGAGGCCATAGGTGAAGGCAAACCAAACATGTGTAGGTGTGTTTTCTGTTTATATTTGCCTCTCTTTGTGTGTGTGTGTGTGTAAGTGTGTGCATGTGCACTCATTTGCACACTTGTTTTGACAAGGCTAAAGCTGGGCTTACCCACATCTGGGCTCTCTGGCTGTCCCTGCTGGCTCATGGTGTTGACCTAGAGAGAGGAGACAGCCACAGTCCGGCCGCTTCACACCACTTGCACCCGCCCCCCTGGTCACTGTCTGCCAGGGCCACATGCTAGCAGTGTCACATAGTAACACATTACAGTTGTGTGAATAGGTTACTTTTCTCCAGTAATGAGTCGTGTACTGTGTTTCACGTATGCAGTTGCTTACAGTGGGCTTATTAGAGCTTTTACCACTGAAAACAGTTGAAGTTAATGGCAGCGGAGATGTGGACTGGGCAACTGAACACAAATGACCTAAAAGAGTCTTAAGGTCAGATTTAGAGCAAATCTGGCACTGCAGCATTTTCCCCATTCATTTAAAGAGAGGTCCTGCATACTGGCTGTGCAGACATGAACCACAGGAGTGCTGAGAAAAACACTGTGACCTGTGGCCAACAAGTTCAGCCAGATTCAACTTTTGGACAGACTCAACCTGACGCTGTGGTGCAGTGGTCAGTCCGACCATTAGACCCGTCAAACTGCTCCACAGTCAGCCTGAAATGTGACTGAAACTGAGCGCTCTGGGTAAAGTTCATAGACTTAAACTGTGATACTCTCACAGTTGTGTTCTGGCTTGGTTTATTTAATATATTCTACATCTTTGCCTGTCTCACAGCTGCAAAATGACTTCAAGAAGTTTCCTTTGGCTTGTATCCAGAGAGCAGTGGTTTAGCAAAATAGACAGTGAATGATGGTGAGGGGGCACCGGTATGATCGGTGAATCAGAGAAAAAAAGTATTTTTTTTTTTTCTGCCACACAACCCTGTGCAACCCGCTGCGGTGCCTGATTTGGTATAGATAGGGCCTAAAGGCTACATAGAGCTGAGGGGAAATGCTGAATTGGTTTGTAATTATAAGTATCTGCATTCACTTTACACATAGTAATTTGAGTCATTGTCGATACAAAAAATATTGATGCTTAAATGAACAATGTCTTTTACACAGTAACTACGTGTATATACATTATTTTGTAGCTGAAAAGGACTGACGAAGGAGTCTGTCTGCTCTACTCGTTCTTCACCACCTGTGAGCCCAGGCATGGTGGCTGACCCCTGGGGAGGCAGCAGGCTCAGGCCTGTAATCCATGAGCACACAGTAGAGTGAACACAGAGCGTGTCCTTACCTGAGAGAGGGCGTCTTTTCCTGTGTCTTCACAGAGTGATTAGTGTTTCCATCCGTATGGTTGGGGTCACTGACGTATCCCCCTGCTGAGTCAAGGTTAAGGCGAACATAGGCGAAGGTAGCGGTCATGATGTGCATTTAGGTGGAAATTCTGACATATACGGGAAGTGTGCGCTGACACCGGGAGCATGAATCAGGACTGTCACATAGTCTATTATTAGGGTGTGAATTTTTAAATACCGGATGGTGTCTGTGCGACGGAGAGCTGCACATGTTGGTGAGCGCTGTAGCTGTGATTTTTTGTATGTGCCTTTATACAGTCGATTGCTTTCTTTATGACCATTCATAATGTGTCATTTTCTCTTTGTTTGTTTCCATCACACACTTCGCCATGCATCTCTGTCAGTTATCAAATTGGGAGAATTAACTGATCATCCATGTGTGGCGTGGAAGGGATGATTCATCCATAGAGCATTGTCACAGCTTGTTGCCCCCAGGTGAGCAACACATCAGTTTATAGACACAACAGGTTTCCATATTGGTAGCTAAGAATCATGGGAAGAGGTGACCTCTTCACTTCATCTTTCATAGTATAGCATATAGAAGAACTATTGCAGAGTTAACCACCGCTCGTTATATTATCAGAACAATGAATACACAAGACTTTCTTGAAAAGGCCCCAACTAACATCAGCACGAGGCAGAGACACGCAGAGCAGTTCCTTGTTCCTTTATTTATACACAGAGGTGGTTACATCTGGGTGTGAGTATATTCAGAGACAGGGGCGGTCCCTGTCTCTGGGAGTGAATACAATGTGTGAGAAGCTAAGCTGGGTGAGGTTATAAGTCTGAATATGAGTTATAAGTACACAATACTCTAAGCTGAGTACACTATATGCATGTGACATTTATTTACCTCCTAACATACTGTCAACATTTAAGAGCTATTCTTGTGTTTGATCAGTTCTTGATCACCTGAACTTCCCCCCAAGCTAATTCCAGAGATTTCCAGTCAAAGGTGGTGACACTCTCCCCGCTGCAGTGTGATTTGGACTGAGAACACAGGTTAATTTTTACGTTTTATTTTTACATGAAAACACGCCTCGTGTGTGTCTTCTGGATGCGTGGAAGTGAGGGAGAAGACCGACGAAACAGTGGCTCTAAGAACAGGAACAGCTGGTGCACTGACACCCGCTGACACCCAGCGATTGATGCCACTGCGTTACCATGACAACTGGCTGTGCAAACTCTGTTTCTGACAGCTGTTCCCATGGCGCCCGGGCTTGGCTCAGCCCCTGGGCTCCCATTGGCAGGATAGATAGCTCCTCGGGGTCAGGGGTCAGGTTTTATGACGTTGCCTGCCGCAGCGGTGTCATGTTGTTTTTCCATTTGGATTGCGTGCGGATGGGTTTAGTTTGGGTTTGTGTCAACTCCGAGGTCTTTTCATCATGATATATGACTGTTAGCTAAATCAAAGTGAAAAGTGAAAACATCTCAATGAGTATATTTGAATGTGCAGACACTACATGTCTGTCTGGAGGACTACAGTTCCAGGATTCTTCTGGATGCCAAGTACAGCTAAAAGTGGTGACATATGAAGAGATCAGAACAGGAGTAATGGTATAAAATTAGTTGTAAAGTCCTCCTTAGGTATTGTGAGACTTCAGCATTTGAACTTAAGCGTACCAAATATTTAATAAAAATGCATCCATGAGTTGATAATATTCACAATGTCATCCTGAAGGTGCACAGGCTGCATGTTATAGGATGTGTCGTTTCATCAACTATGACACCGGTGTGTATTTTTCCAGAAAATATTCCTTACCATAACAGTTTTGTATTTTTCACCTTTCATTCATCATTCCACCTCACTAAATCGCTGTACCCGTTCCAGCCATTCGCTGTGTCAGCTGATTGGCCAAATGCCTCCCAGTCCGCCAGTCACCTCCCTGTTCCAGCTCTGTATGGTGGCAGTCTGCTGTCTCTGTTCAAGCATTAGCCAGAGACAGCTAGAAGGACACTAGCGGTGAGGAATGTACGACTGCTTTCAGTCAGACTTGGAGAGTTTCTGTTTGGCAACTGATGAAAGATTTTCTTCAGGAACGCTTTGTGGGAATTACATAAACAGCTTGTTGTTTTAAGTAAAGACCGACAGATACAAGATATAGGACCATTTTTTCCAACTGAAAAGTACTCTGTGAAGACACAGCATCGTGCTTGGACTTTGGATGGGTCATGGTTGAGGACTGTTATCTGTTTGATTTTGTTGACCACACAAAGCTGCTGACAACAGGTCAGGTGTTATGTTTTCTACCTGTTTCCTACCCAACGCCTGAGCACTACAGACGGGAGGACATGTCTGCGTTCAATAGACCCAGGTGATCTGCTTCCACATCAGTGTAAATGGAACATCTTGCGGACAAAACCAGCAGTTTAAATGTTGACGTGAACATGTGATGGGTGTTTGTTACTAATTATTATGGACTAAATGATTCATCAGAAATGAATCAACTGCTCTAGCACAACTATTTTCTCAGTCTGAACCATTAATCAGTGTGGAGGTCCTGTTAACCAGCAGGCCTTCCACGTCCACACACTTTTCTTTTTAGAGTTAAGATTTAGTACTTTGGATTTCTCATTTTTACCTCAGCAAATATGCAAAACTCCGTGACTTCATGCATTCCTTTTGACAAGTAACTCTCAGGCACGACTGTGAGAAAATCAGTGTGCTGCCAGCGACTTCACTAAAGTTCGTCTGCTTCCACAAATAGGCAGATTGGCTGCAAAGCTGTGAATGAAGCCATCTCCTTCCTCTCTATCTCTCTCACTCAGCAAAGTAATTAAAGTGCCTGTCTGGGTCCCCTATATGAGAACCATGGTATGCTAATGCAGTATTCCTTTGACAGTTCTGTTGAGACAACATTGTGGGTGTTTTCACATGGTCTGATTTGCAATTCACACTCGGGTTATTTCCATCATAGGCATCCCGGGAAGCAGGGAGGAGAAATGCTGCGAACCAGAGAGAGCAAAACTGAGCTGAAGTTTCATTTAATTGCGCGTATGATTATTTTTGAAAGACACCTTTCAAGTAGCGCCTTAATTGCTGGTTATTTTTGCTGGAACTGAAATGTCAAAAGTGCACATGCATAACATCGACATTGTTTCTGTTGGATTTATTTATTTAGAAAATTATTCATTTATTTAGAGATTCCACCACAGTGTTCATGAATGTAAGGATATTTACAGGAAGATTGCTGAACTAGGGTACAGTTTATGAAGTACAATGAGTATGTGAATGCATGTTGGGTAATCTTCAACTTCTCTGTCCTCCCCTCTCAGAACACTGCACCAGCAGTTTGAGAGCTACAAACAGGAGGTGCGTCGCATTGGGGCGGAGACGCGGCGTCAGCAGACCCAGCTGAAGGACGACGCGCCCACCTGTGGCATCTGCCGCAAGACCAAGTTTGCCGACGGCTGCGGCCACCTCTGCTCCTACTGCCAGACCAAATTCTGCGCTCGCTGTGGAGGGCGGGTCTCTCTGCGCTCCAACAATGTGAGGGAACTGACATCTGACCTTTTTCTTTCCCCCTCTCACACTCTCACCCACTCATCCCTGCTGTAGCTTTTCATCCAGTTGGTCCCTCTGCTTCTGTGTTTGTTACTGTCCGCTTTGTCGCTTCCTGGTCACACTTTGGTGAGACCAAAGTGTATTGGAAGAATGGCATGGCGCCAGTCATAGACCCTTGAGGGCTCATTTTAAGTCTGGAGGCTGTAGTGTTTGTGGAATGGTTATACATTGAAGCACCTGAGCTCACTTGAACATGAACGTAAAAACCAGTAAGTAAAACAGCATCAGTGTTGTCCTGTGTCTCCTGTGACTGCACTCCAGCCATCAAGCAAGCATGTCAGACAGTGACTGTGCTGACCTTCTCAGGCAACATGCCCAAACAAAGACCAAGACCACTGAGAAAAAGACCATACAGCTACCGTTTATTGACAGCAATAAGACATTAAACATTTATCTTGTACTGCTGATTAAATAACAGACAGACAGTGGCAGCAAAGCTGGGGCAGTTGCAATACTCATGTAAACAGTATTTACAGCCATGCTAGAAGTGCTGTGAGCAATGTGGTTCTTTGAGCTAATGCTAGCAAGCTAATATGCTCATATTGACAACATTGACATTGATGATTAGCAGGTCTCTGACTACAAGGTATGAGCATTGATAATCTTAGTTCGTTAACATGCTAACATATGCTAGAACTAAACACAAAGTAACACTTGAGTCTGATGGGAATATCTGGAGCTGGAGAAAATTGAAGAAATCATGATGTTTAGATGATCCCATGGGGAACTTAGATGTCCAAAACTCATCCATCTTGTTGATAATGAGTTGTTTCCCTGGAAAAAAGTCAATTCTCTGACCTGCTGGTGATGAGATGAAAGGTCTGGGGATTACCAAAGTCAGAAGAAGTCCTTCTCTGGGGAACATAGGATGGCTAAAAATAAAAATAAAAATAAACCAATAAAAAACAAAAGTTAAACCCACAATGCCCTGAAAACAATGAGCAGTGATACAGCTAAGTTACAGGCTGGACAGGCATGCAGCAAATCATCAAGTTATAACCATAATTACAATCTATAAACCAAACATGTTTTCACTATTTTAAGACCTAGTTCTCTTCCATCCAAGCTGGGCTCCCCTCCAACCAAAGAGAGAGGACCTCCTCCTGGGTTTTTTACCTGACTTTAGGCCCTCCACCCCTTGGCCTGCTGGTCCCCAATCTGTTCAGGATCCGCACAGCCCAGCTGGACCTGGATTCACACTGATATCACACGTATACAGAACTCGAAGGCCAGTGAGAATAGGGGATAAAGATAGTATCCCTGTTGGTAAAGCCATTAATATTACTTGCACAGCAGGCTGGCCTTTACATAAAGAGTTGAGACTAGTATGATGTAAATGAAATCTATAAATACAACAAAGAAAGCAAAGGATTTATTTGTGGACAAGATAAATTGTGCTCAATATAACATCAATTAATATGACTTTTTATGTACATGATATGTTTCTATATGGAATTTAAATAATAATAAATAATCTAACTTAGTCAAAAGAAAGTTAGATTTAGTGCAGGTGCGTTAATCTGTTTAAATAACTCATTCACACTTTCCAGATTCCACTCTTATCCACTTACCAGCATGGAAAGTAAATACATCTTGAAATATATGTCTCATATTAAATTACAACAAAATATCATTTTTATCAAACATATGGTATGTTTTCATTCCAGCTCTTATCTAACCCTCTCACAAGGATTTCTGATAATGCCGCTACTTTAATGATCAAAGTTCAATTTAAGATTTTTTTTGCTTTTCTTAACCAAACACGTCTGAATTTCTACATTCAGTGAGCAAAGCATAAATCCTTACGAGAGAACACAACATGTAAATTGTCTTCCTTCCTTTTCAGTGTGTGTACATTTTTGTGAGGTTGTGTGTGTGTGTGTGTGTGTGTGTGTGTGTGTGTGTGTGTGTGTGTGTGTGTGTGGGAGGGATGTGTCGTGAGTGGAGCTCCTTCGGTCTCGCCGATGCTTGCCTCTGTCCCAGGCCGTCTGGCCGGCCAAGCAGAATAACAGGGTTAGGAAAGTGTGAGCTTTGTTTTATTATATAAAAACCTTCCCCCGCCTACACTGTGCTCATTTACCCACATCAGCAGCACACAGTGTTTCCCTCTAGTTAGCAGTATTAAATATAGCAGTACAACAGTATACATATATAGCCAACATGTTTGGAGCACAAAATTCACTGTGTGTACCACAGCTTGATTCACTGTATGTATCCACATGAACAGGCTACATACAGCTAGTAAAGAGGAAAGATGGCTGTTTAAACCTTGTTGTAGTTTTTATTTATTTTAAAGGACCAGTGTGTAAAATTTCTTCCATGTTGCACTGCCTTCTTTCTACAGTAGCCCATAACATATGAGGCCCTTTTCACGAATTTTACAACCACTGTACTGTTCACACTTGAACATGAGTGTGAAGCCAAGGGTATTCAGTTACTTACCTCAATTTGTGACACCCCTAAATCCTAAACACTGGTCTTTTAAAGTGGTTTAAAGGCATTCATCCAAATAGTACCGAAAAAGGTAGAAAATGTTTCAGATTGTATCAGTAAATGTTGTTTTTAAAAAAAAAAAAGTAACACAAAAAAATACCAGGTACAACAAACAAACAAAAATATGTAGAGCTTGTTCAGAGGTTGATGCTTTCAACCACAGGCTTTGAAGTGAACTTAGTGATCCTTATGTGAGTCTATTAAACAGACTAAACTCTAATGAAAGCTCTGCTGTCTTGGAAGACATTTTAATATCAATCCTCAGATGACGTGTTACAAATTATCCCAAAGCACTACAGGGGCTCTGTAAAACTGCAAAGTTATTGACTAGAAATATTAGTCTATAAACTCCTATTTGTTTCTAAGCAGCTTACTGTAATAATTCATCAGTTCCTAATGACAGAGCTGTGCAGTGCTCCCCTGTGCCCTGCAGAAGGCATCGCAGTAACACGCTGCGCAAATGCCATCCAAATACTGTTTAGGCCACAAAGCTTCACCTCTGTTTGACATCATGATGGACACACTGTATTATTAAAGAGGGACTAGCAATAATACATTTATGTAATTCATTGTACTGTATTTCTATTAATTCACAGCAGTTCATTTAAAAATAAAGTAAACCAAAACCTCTGTTAGCATGTATCCTGAGGTCAAAACAGAGATGAAATCAAACATTATAGCTTAATCATAACTTAGATTTCGCCCTTTTACTGACATCTGAAGTACTTTATAAGCCAATGTGTCATTAACATGTAAATATTTAAAAAATGAAATGAACTGGACAGATATGTATAGCGTATGTATGGACATAAAGGTAAGGGTTGTGGACGAACGTGTTCCATGTTGCTTTTGGTGTCCCAGTTTCCTCTGCGCTGAGGAGTCGTGACACATGCTCGATGCTGTCACAGGTCATGAGTCACACCAAGGTCACGCCAAGCTGAGTCATGCATGTCGCTGCAGCCTAACATGTCAGTGGTCACATACATTCACATCGTGCCGTCCTCACCGCCTCACACTCTGTCACTGAATATCAAGTATGTGTATGAATCTGCAGAATATAATTAACAAATGTTTGCACCGCGTCCTCTTTCCCTTCTCCTTTTCTCCTCTTTTTCCCACAAACTGTCCAATATCCCATTCCACAAACTCACCCTCTGTTTATCTTTCTTATTCCATCTTTTCATGTTCTTTCATTTCTTTCTCTCCTTTCCTTTTTTTTTTTGCTCCACTTCCACACTTCCTCACTTTTCTCAATTCTCACTGCTACCTGGACTGCATGCCACAAAGGAGGACAAAGTGGTTAGCATCTTTTTTGTGTTCTCTCTGTGCTGTGAATGTGATGTTTGTGCCACCTAAAGGTAAAAAAAAAAAAAAAAAAAAACTCACACAAAGAACGCTGGCTGTGTTCAAATCTGGAGCTGAGATTTCTCTTGTCTGTTCTTCTACCCTGGAAAGGTGATGTTAAAAAAAAAAAGAAAAGATCTAGAATTTCCCAACTGTAAGAAAAAGCGCTGAGAAACCACTGCAGATGCAAGAGAGTGAGCTATTGGATTGGAACGGAGCCAGTGTGTGTACAAATCCACTTATGGATTACTGACTTAACTGAACAGAGGGAGTCCCTGATAGTTCATAGTTTTTTTTTTGTCAACTTTGATATCTCCAAGCGTTTACTGTACCGTGTGGGGTGAAGCCACCTGGAACTACTGTGTCCTCTTCAGATTTTCTCTTCAGTGTAAACCCTGACTAACTCTGTGTCCATTGTCTGTCTCCTCCCCTTGCAAAGTGTCTCATAGTGAAGGACAGGGTAAGGCTTGATGGGTGATGGATTTTGCTGCATGGGTCACTACTATTGTCTTCCCCTCACACTCGGGTCTGTGCTCATTCACAGTATCAGAACAGGAATTCAGACCCACGATCAGTTTTTGCCTCACAGATCATTGTGGTTAAGAGGTCCCAGGGCAGCTGGCTGGTGATCCTGCATCAGCACTCTAATTCTGAGAATGAATGCAGACCCTGAAAAATCAACTGGCGGGCAGAGTGAGCATGAGCCATAATATAGGCTAATGTCGGCAGGGGTGTCTCACCCTTCTGACCCATCCTGACCCCTCTTCCTATGGCTGTAGGCATGGCTGTGCTAAAAGGGGGCAAACGGTTACTGGACCAAATCCTTGACTAAAAATGGGGATGGGGAGATTGGCATTTAGGCTGGCATGCATAAAAGAAAGCACTCTACCCTACAGACCATTTATCTGAATGCACAATGAATGCACACTCATGCCTGTGCATGCTTTCCCTGCCTGTGTGTTTGAGACCAGACCAGCCTTGCCATGGGGAGACGGGAGGGGCCCAGGTATATGTTCCACTTTGTCCACTTACCACTTCCCCTTAATGCTTGGTCACTGCAAAATGTCGCCAAAGTGTTGTTACTGCTGAGCCCTGTCAAAGTCACAAATGGTGAAGAGAAGAGCAGTGATCTGTTTTTTTTTTTAAAGTTTGGGATGTCGCAGAGCCTGTGAATAGTCAGAGAGAGGATTCATTGTTTGATATGCTTCCAAGTAAGGCAGCAGATAAGTCAGCATAGATTAGTCGAGCCGTGTTCTTCATACAGGCGAGATGTGTTGCTGTTGGCGTAATCTAGGAACTGCATGTAACTCATTTAACACACTGTTCCAAGAATCAAGATGACCCGCCTTAACTGAAACATGACAACTAGAGCATGCAAGGCTCTTTTAGCAAAGGAGTTAGAGAGTTAGGCCACCTTAAAGCGTCTTATCCAAGCATAGCTTTGCAACCGTAACTAGGCAACACAGGCCTGTAAAGCTTTGGATTTCTACACATGATGAAGCTGTGTCCACAGGCCTGTAGTAGGAGCAATACTCCAAGCTTTTGGGGAGTTATGAGCAGCTTTTTAGTTTTTACAAAAACAAAATCTTGAATATTGATTGTAAACTTAAATAACACATTTCATGTGATTGCGACAAAATATAATTTTTTATCAAACATATGGTATGTTTTATTTCAGCTCTTATCTAACCCTCTCACAAGGATTTCTGATAATGCAGCTACTTTAATGATCAAAGTTCAATTTAAGACCACCTACAGTAGGATCCAAGCATTACATCCAAACATTTTTGCTAACTGCTAACTACATTAGATTGGGGGGATAGAAGGTAAAAGTATATTGTTAACAGCTCTCTCCCTGCTCTTTACACTCCAAGGAAGTTTACACTCCATTAAGCCCACCGAACGCTACTAGAGATAGCATTCAGTTTCCAGGTACACCATTAAGTCCTCATGTTATATATCTTTTAATGTCGAAACAAAACACGTCTGTAAGCTAAACAGCCAAAAAAGGTTGTGTTAAAGCAAAGAAGTATGATGATAACTATATCGCTAACATTCCACCTGGTACAGTTGATGGTGCAACCAACTGAATACTCTTGCCTCACCCTCCCCTTCTAAGCATGTATCTACCTAGTGGCTGCAAAACTCATGAAAAACAGGAAAGACTGTATGTAGTGTTTGGTTTGTCTGTTCTGGGTCACTGTAGAAACATGGTGATTCAACTTGACAGACTCTGGGGAGGAAAACAATTTGTAGGTGATTATATGCTAATGAAAACCATATTTATGCCATATTCTGCCATTAGGTCATGTTAATTATCAGAGTTGAGGACTAAACGTTGCAACACATCACTAAAATCGGTTTCAGTTATGTGATAGAGTGGCTAAGCTAGCTCTGAAGTGTGTGAGGAAGCTGATGTGTGTTTCATAGCCCTCTCTGTCAAGCTGCCTTGCTATTGCTGGTGCTATAGCTTGTTAATGGCTGAGTGTTTGTTTATGTGTGTTTAATGTCAGCTCCAGATGGCTTCCAGAAACTGAACAAACCGCTGACAATCTGTCTCCTTTGTAGAGGAGCACTGCCTCCCAGTGGAGAGCAGGCAGGCGCTGAGTCTTGACGCACACACATGCACACTTAATGATGGTATAAAAATAAAATCATTCAGGATTTTGTATGCTAATCTGGGCCAAATCGATCCCTGGTGTTATGAGAACAAACCACAAGACTGATTTTGTGCCAAACATGGCACCAAACACATCAGATATCTGATATTCACCACCAGAGACGAGGTGCTATGAATGTCCCCCTGTACTCACACACACAAATCTTCATTCACTGGAGCTTGTATATTTAGAATGTGTCATAAAAATATAGGTAGAACTATTTCTCTACGTCTACTGTGTTATAGGTAGAAATATTTCATTTTTGAAAAGTAAAGATCAAAAAATCAGTCTGACCTCGAGCCACATATCATATCACCCCTTTCGAGCCTTCATAGTTTGACAGAAACACAGTGTAGTACAGAAAAGCGCTAAAATACAGCCTATAGTATTTTTCCACAATATACAGCAGTATAGTATTTTCCATATATGATGTATGATGACTGAATTTTTAGTACCTGGTTGCAGACGTCTCTCATGTTTATTTGTAATTATCTGTCTGGTTTGAATTCATTTATGGCCTCCAGTCTCCCACTAACACACACACACATGCTCAGATTCACACTGATACAGCCACACAGAGTCTTGCTCGCTCACTGCATCAAGCTGACACTGCACATTTTACCGGAAGGGAGGATGCACTGCATAATCTCAATCATGTTTCTCAGTACTAGATGACTAACCCACTGCTCTCTCCTCCTCCTCCTCCTCCTCCTCCTCCTCCTCCTCCTCCTCCTCCTCCTCCTCCTCCTCCTCCTCCTCATCTCATACACCGCTGTGTCTGTTGTAGTCTCTGTATTGCTCTTTGTTCCCTTCTTCTGTCCATTCTTAAGCATCTCCATTTAACTCTCATCCCCCTCTTTTCACTGTCTGTCCCTACGTCTACTGTGTTCTTTCTCTCTGTGTGTATCCACTCCCACACCACTGTGCAACATTTCCTGGGCCTAAAAAATGTGTGCTTATGAGGCTGACAAACATTACAGCAAACTGAAAATATGACTTCACAGTCACAGCCTGTATGTCTAATAATAGGACCTCCCTGACTGGATCTGGCAAAAGCTAATAGCTACATGCTCCAGACAAGTCTTTAATCTTTGAAAAGTGCTCTGTGATACTGTTACAGCTCATATTGATATCACTCTCAATGAAAACCGGTGTGTAAATGTAAAGGATCATTCCAGTTTATTACAACTTCAGTTTCATTTCAATCGTTTTCATTCCTCATTTTTTTCATAGATCAGTACACTGTACAAAAAGAAGTCTTTACTATGTGATTATGCCATTAAATATTTTAAAGCATTTATTAAAAGAATATATACAGAGTAATGAAACATTTTAATTTTACTGTTAATTATACAGTAAAACGTGGTAATATTTAATGGCATGGTTTGGCATTTTTCACCGTAAAAACTACAGACATTTTAAAATATGGAATAAAACCTTAAATGTGAAATCGACAGTACTAACACCCTTTTACTGTAACTGTATTATTAGAAGACATTATACCGTAAAATTCTGGCACACCACAGCTGCTATTTTTTAACGTAGAAACAACAGTTTTGTTTTATTCTATTAAAAATGATCTTGTATACACTAACTACGACTAGTTTGTTGCTATCTCAAAATGCCTGCACAGTTTGGCCCTCCCATGAAAAAAGACAGCATCAGTCATTTCAACAAATATCCATAAATAAGATTTGTTCATGTTCAGAGTGGTCATATCAACTATGATGTGTGTCGGTCTGGAGAAAAGCGATGGATATGGACTGTTCTCCTGTTATTTCGACCATGACCATCGTTCTCTGTCACCTTGCTGATCCGCAGCATACAGTGCACGCCACAATTGGCTTCTACAGCCAAAAAACACTCAAATGTAGAAGATGTCTGACAATGTCCGAAATATTCTTAATATAGTATACATTTAAACTGACAGAGAGTTTTTCTTTTTTTTAAGTGGCTAAAATATATTTTGTTGCTGACCTTGTCCACAGCAGTTCTTAGTGCTACTTTTGTGTTGGGGGCTCACTGACCATAGTTTACTGTAGGTAACACACTGACTATGGATAAATAGTTCACACGGCTCCACTTCAAAACCCCTGAAGGAGTCATTCAACAGAACCTAACCTGAAGTGGTTTTTGTTCCTAAGTCTTATTGGAACTATGGCATCGTCATGTCATAAAGCAGAAATATGTTCCCACAGTGATTTGTAACAGTTTTGGAAGGCACAGACAAGAAATCTCATTCTGCTTATAGAGGCATCAGATTAGGAGACACATACTGTATGAGCTGTCTCTGGGGACGGTCACACGTACAGCATTTTGTACAGCGTACAGCGAGAGTCTTCTCTGCGACCCTGAGATCAGAAATGTAAACCTGCGTGGATTTACAGCCACAACAGCTCGGCCCTCCTCTCAGCCTTCCTCACCACTGAATGCATTTGGCCTGCTTGCAGTGTTGATGTACTACCTTATTAGAGGAAATGGAGCATTATGTCTTTTGCGGTCGTCTTTCTTCCCACCATTGAGGATTTACCATTCTCTGAACGATGGCAGTTTACACCCAGCGCTGCCTCATATGTCATTCTGTCGAGCTGTGTGTGTGTGTGTGTGTGTGTGTGTGTGTTGAGGGCAGGGTCACTGCACACGCTCACTGAAAGCCAACCACACCCTCGCCGCTTCCCGCCACCCCCAAGGCTCCCATCTATTCTGCCCATTTAAGGAAAAGCTGATGTTCACACAATTCAGGTCTAAATGAATGCTGTTCTCGCCGCGAGATGCTGCTGCTGCTGCTGCCGGCGAAGCTGCGACAGCAACGTACACCTTCACCATTTTGTCAGCAAATGGATGGAGCAGTGCTGGGGTCGAGAGATGAAGGGAAGGGGGTATGCGATAGAGAAGTATGAGTGACAGGTGTGTGGCGTCTTCATTTGTCAAGTCAGCCAGGTGTGTCAGCTGAGCTAGAGGGCGAGGAGAGATGAAAGGAAATAAGAAAGAAAATAAAAAGAGTATAGTGAAGGAAGTGGAGAGGAAAGGAGAAGGGAAAAGGGGGAAAGGGGAGAACATGTTGGACATGACATTGGAAAGGAAAACCAGATGAGAGGAAATTAAATGAAAAGGACAAGGAAATAAAAAAAGAAACAAAAAGAGGAGAGTGTAGGAAAGGAAAGGGAAAAATTAAGAAAGGGCAAAGCAAGGAAGAGAATGTCAAACATGAGGGGAGGAAATTAAAGGAAAAGGATAAAGAGTAGAGGAAACAAGGAAATAAAAACAATTGTAGAAAGCGAAAGAGAAGAAATTAAAGAGCAAGTTAAAGAAGAATAAGGAAAACGAGGGGAAGGGAGGAGAGGAAATGAAAGCAAAATGACAAAGGAGATGAGCGGGAAGATATGAAAGGAAAAGAAAAAAGGAGACGAAAAAGGAGAGAAAAGGACAGAGAGGAGTGAAAGAACAGAAATGAGTGGAGGAAAGAAGGAAAGGATATAAAATGAAAGGGAAGGTAAAGAGAGGCAAGGTAAGGAAGGGAAGGATAAGGAAAGGAAACATGTTCAGTTCTTATTAGACAGTACATGCGATGGTAACTCAGGGCAGTCTAAATGGCAAATGTGTGTGTGTTTGTTTTTTTAGTTTTCTCTGCTGTCATTGTCTTTTAGCGCTGACACACACACACACACACACTGCTTTGTCCCCCTTTCTCTCACTGGCTCTTCTTCGTGATTTGGTTACCATGGAGAAGCACATTTTTTTAGGCAGAAGGAGGTTGACATTATTACATGAGAGATGGCACTGCTTATTCTCTACACACACAGCTCGCCCACAGGCAGTCGCCCACGCCACGCTCTTCTAGGCAAGAAGGTTTTCAGAAATGTCCTACATATACATACTGTACACAGTATCTGCACACACACACGTTCTCACAGCACACCGCGCTCCACGGCATGCAGTGCGAGGCAGCGAGATGAACTCGAATTGACACTAGAGTGGGCTGCCTCTGGACGCAGCCAGCCGATTGGTCGGCTTAGCCAAGGATCTGACATCATGCTCTGGCTGGTTTGGCAGCATGCATGACCGGAAATACATGTGTCACACACACACAGAGACACACACACACACTCACTACAGTGTGGAGCTTTTGCGTTTATGTACATAACACGTAGACATTCCCACACACACTCTCAGTTCACACACAATTAATTCCCAATTCAATATCTTTCAGGCCATCCAGGAACACATGATCACTCCAGTCAAGGATTATATGTATTATATCCTTTGTGTGTGTTTGTGTGTGTGTGCCCCTGTATTCTATAACTTCTTTACTACCCTCCCTCCATCTGCAGTATGGGCTTTAAAGCATATAACAAACACATGGAGGCGTGCCAATATAACATGAGATATGTTGCTCTGGTTTGCGAACACACCATGCCATGAACAGTGGTCCCATGATGTGTGTTTTTCTATATTATGCTCTCATTCTAGGATTAAGCTTGTGGATTAGTGTTTACCCTCCTTCGTTCGCAGTGACCCATAGATGCTCACAGGCCTCACATGCCGATTAACCCACAATGCATGGGCTGAACATTGTTTATATATTGTTGTTATGATACTTGAATTTCAGCAGCCCTAAATGTTCAGTAATATGTATAATTCCAATATGTTATACTGTAGTATACCATTTTTTACCGGTTGGAACCGATTTGGATACACTAATATATATACTGTATTTTGGTAGATATAAATGATCTAAATGAAGAAACACTGTGTAAACATTATGACTATATTTCATCATTTTCATTTGGTATAGGTTTCAAACTGTTTTACGGTTAGACTAGCCTGATGAAGTGTTTTATTTATGGTACAAACATGCCGTACCTGTAACATGAATTCGTACGCGTAGTGTCCTTTAGCCTGCATAATAAACACTGGCTTGCAGTCAGAGCCCATATAGTGAACCTGGTGAACCTAAGTTCTGTGTGTGCTGTATTTCAGTGTACAACTGTCCTTTTTTGGCACCTGGAAATGCAGCTAAGCTTGCAAATGTTAAATATAATCTAAACTCATGCAGCTGTACAAGAACTTTACTTAAGAAATGTGCCAAGTGTTTAAATCAGGAACTATGAATCTGACCAGACAATCAAGGACAACCTTTAGTACTTGACAGTTTTGATACTTGGTTCTACATATACTTGCGTACCAATAAGACATGTTAAAACAAGTTTGGTACTAGCCAGACTGCAGTCTGAAATGTGTCCATAGCCCCAACTACTGAAAATGTTCACATTTTATAAGTTTGAATTA
Source organism: Nibea albiflora (assembly GCA_014281875.1). Classification (NCBI taxonomy): domain Eukaryota; kingdom Metazoa; phylum Chordata; class Actinopteri; family Sciaenidae; genus Nibea; species Nibea albiflora. The sequence continues at coordinate 26,116,873 of CM024789.1, forward strand.
AATGTCAAAAAGGGTTTGTAAAAAACCTTTTTAAAGTCTTCAAAGCAAGGTGTTGAAAAAAAGGGAGTATAAACAAAAATGGCAGGTCTTCACATTATAGAGTTAAAATGGCTTCAACAAGTATAAAAGGTTAAACAAGTATCTGGAGAGGAGTGCAACTGGCACATTTGTTTCACTATATTTTACTGTGCATGAAGAATTTTATATCCCATCGTGCACTGGGAAAAGAAGGCAGAAGGGGGGTGGGTCCTCTGGGCTTAATCTCTAACCTGTGTACTTCTGACTGATGGGGATGATGGAGGAGGGGTGGGCTATAGGTTAGATGTTATGATTTATGAGTTTGATTGTCAGCTGATGATGAGGTGAATAATGGTGAGGAGCTGAAAGGATTACTGGCCATTGCTAATCTTTTGCCCCTCAGCTGAGGTAAAGAGATGGAGAAAGAGAGAGAGAGAGAGAGAGAGAGAGAGAGAGAGACTGTAGTGTGTGGATGGGCGGCTGCCTGACAGCTGTGGGCCGTGCGGGCAGCTGATTTACTTTAGATTAGTCTGGACATGCGCCAACTAGGATTCAATCAGGCCATGATGAATGTGCTTTGGCGCACTGAAGGCTAAACTGCTAAACTGACTGCTAACAGTCCATCCTTCCGGCCATCAAGGAGTAACATTTTGGGGTTTCCAGAGTTCCCAGAGGTGTTTTGTTTTCAGCTTGTGCCAAGGTTTCTGCAGTGGAATACAAGAGACGTCTGTGTTTCCTCTTTCCTTTGGATTTATTCTCTGACAAATAAAGTGTTGGGATTATAAATTCGGAGGGAGATAAATCCTCTTTTTGTGCTGTCGAACTGAGGTGATATTCAGTAGCCATGGCTACATGTGAGTATTGGATGTTGTCTGCGGGTTTGATTTAGAGGATGAAAAATCTAATTTTATCATGGCTATTGTACATGGCTGTGGTCATCAATCTTACTTTGTGTTGATGCTTTTTATAGAATTTTAGGAGATAAATCAAAGAACATATTTGCCTACATCTGCAAAGATGATGCACTGAGCTTTACTCCTTCTCATTTAGGATGCAAGCAAGGCATATGTATACAGTACAATACAATTTAGAGTTTATCTATCCTTCCTCTTCTTCCATTACAGTATTTTAGAATCATTTACACTGAAACACCAACATGAACATAACAAAATACACACACACACACACACACACACAAAAAAAAAAAACCCACACAAAACAATACGTTATAATGCAGCCAGTGTCATAAAATTCACAGCAATAGAGCCACAGCCCAGGCGAGGTTCTGTAGTTTTCTATATGTACAGAATATACCATAGCCTTCCTTCACCAGGCTGTGTTCAATGATAATGGAGATGTTGAAATGTTAAAACAGCAGAGTCTGTCATATCTGAGTGCTCTCTAATATTTGATTAGCTGGAGCAAAGGAAGCAGGGAAAAGCATGTGGGGGAATACCAAGATGTTGATGTTGTTTTTCCTTTCTTTTAAGATGACATACCGCTATTTATGTGAGCTGAGAGACACTACAAAAGATGTTTGTTAAAGATGATAGACAGAAAGAGACTTTGTCTAATAGAAACCATGCTCCTGCAAAGTTAACAGTGCTGCCTTTGTTTGGTGATAGGTTCTGTGTTCAATAAACTTTTGTAAAATTTGTGTTGTGTAAATGTTGACAGTCATGCAGATTTCTGTGTCACAGGCATGTCTAACCACTTTTTTGTTAGGTATTCCATTCATTTACTATTCTTCTGTAATGTTTTTGAACCTTGCTTGCAAACACTTTTGTCCTTTCAACCCTTTTAGGTAATGTGGGTATGCAACCTCTGCCGTAAACAGCAGGAGATTCTCACCAAATCAGGAGAATGGTTTTCGGGCTCAGGGGTGCGGCCTGGGAGCCTGGGCACCTCCTTGAACAGCCCAGCCACAGGAGGTGAGGCCCAACGGGACAGGAAGCTACTCCGCTCCAGATCCCAAGCCCCGCCCAGCACCAACACCAACGCAGGGCCCCCCAACGGGACGCAGCCGCCCACCGGTGTCACTGCTGCTAAGGGTGCTGACACCATGCCTGGCTCCCGCTCCCAGAGTGAACCACCTCGAGAAAAGTAAGGCCTCAAGATCCACACACTGAACACAACTTCCTCTTCATGCTTATGCTGCAGTAGCTGCTCCTAGAGGATGCTTTACATACACCTTGTATATTCATGAACTAGATGGGAATTGGAGAATTGGAGAATGAGAACCATAGTTTTTCAAAACTGAGAAGCTAGGACTGCTTGCTGGCTAAAGCTCCTGTTGGTTTTTAATCCCTCGGGTAAAAAAAAGCAATAGATCTGTGTCTGTTCTAGCTTAGTCAGTTGAGAAGCTAGGTCACAGGTTTTAGTCTTGAGAGATCTTTGATTCAATCCCTTTGTTTTCATTTAGGGGGAGTTAGGTAAGAATTCATCACATGTTTCATGTTGGTCTTAATCTGTTTGTATCAAAGTCACCAAATATAGAAGGAATGTTCAGGATATTTCTGTACTGCTTTTTTGTGTTAGAAATGTTGTCGCTCAGCTGTTGTAATGGGAAAGATGCACCTGTGTTCACGTAGACTATATTGAACATATGGTATGATTAATCCTCTTCTCCTGCAGGAAAAGGCCAGTTTCCCTACATGAACAAAATGGTAAGGGAGGCATGGGCCGTGGTAGTGGCCGGAGACCTGCTGGGAAGTTGCCGTCTCAGTCGTCCCTGGATGAGCGAGTGGTGCCTGGGGACAGAGGAGAGAGACGTTTAGGAGATGGACGCAGGCTGGAGAAGATCCATTCTCAGGACTACGAGGATGGACAGGAGAACTTGGGTCGTTCAGAAACACACAGGAGACGCCCAGAGGATGAGGAGCAGAGGGAGCGCCAGCGACGTGAGGAGGAGTTTCAGAATCGTTATCGTAGTGATCCCAACCTGGCTAGATACCCGGTGAAACCACAGAAAGAGGAGCAGGAGATGCGCATGCATGCTAAGGTATCCAAGGTCCGCCACGAACGACGACACAGTGATCTGGCGATCAACGAGGTCGGACTAGGGCCTGGTGAAGGTGGAGGCAGCGCAGGAGAGGTGCCTGAAAACCGTCTGGCCAGGAGGGGTGGAGGTGGGGAGGGAGACCGCAAGGCTATCTTGGAGAACCACCGAGCCTACTCTGTGGATAGGACCGTGGGGGTTGGAGGGGGAGCTCCACCTGCTGGAGGTGGAGTGAGATCAGGACCCCAACCTGGGGGACCGGTGCCTCCAGACTGGGGTCCGAACAAAGGCCGCCTTGACCCCGGTACAACACGGACACCAAGGGACAAGGGTGGGGATAACCTGCTGAGGAAGGACTCTCAGAGCTCGGACCAGTCGGAGTCTTTGCGGCCGCCCCCTCCACGGTCATACAAGAGCAAGCGCGGAGTCAACAAACGGCAGATGTCTATCAGCAGCTCAGAGGAGGAGGGCGGCTCCACGCCCGAGTACACCAGCTGTGAGGACGTGGACATGGAAAGCGTCAGCGAGAAAGGTCAGTCAGACAGATGTGCCTGCTCCCCTAGCTTGCTAAGCGAAATATATCCAAAGCTGCATACCTTGCACTGTATGCTGTCATCCATTTCTTTACATTAGACACAGTTCCTTATAGTTATGTGTTGAAGCTCACTTTCAAGTCTTTATTTTACTCAACAAAACTTGTCAGTGAGCTGCAGCAGCTCTCACAGAGCTCAGATGCCCATCCTTAATCTGCACATGTGGTCCTCATTCTGTCTGAATCATTGAGGACCTTCATTTGAACTCTGCACTTGTATTCTCGTCATTGTCAAGAGAACTTTCAGGCCCAGTGTAGTTTGGATGGGATTAGAATGACAGCAGTAATAGGTTTGATGGCTAATAGAAGCCTGACCTGCAACTAAAACTCAGAGATGTTTGGACAAATAATCTGACACGTTTCTTAAATTTGGGGAAGAATTGTTTTTTAGGTATGGGATGATTTGTAAAGATTTAATGACCTGCTACAGTGAAGCTGCTTTACATTGCAACATCTTTCCTCTTCTCATACTTTATGGCTATAGTTTCCTGTCCTGGCATCTAAAACATCCCTGGTAGTAGAACTGCGACAGTGAGAAAAAAAAAGCAAACATTATTATATTCTAATACCAATTCTAATACCCTCACATTCTAATTTTGGACTGTAAAAAACTATATGATACGTGATAGGATGAAGCACCCACACAGTGCATTACTATCCCTGTGTGTCATCTACACCTCTGTGCTGTGTCTAAACCCTGCTGCTCTCAGGACAGCTTTCATTTATTTGGAGAGTCCCTGTGATTTAGGCCACCAGATTTGTGGAATTAGGCCAGTGGCTCGCATGCTACGTAATGCTTCGCAGACAGCCAGCTGCACCAGCCAACCATGGGCCACCGGCTAAAAATCTAGCCCAGCTGTGGTTGCATTCTGCATGGTTACCGCTGGCTTCTTGGTACCGTGTAATTTGCAGCTGCTGTTCAAGGAGCTATGCTACGTTATGGGAGAGCATCTAAGTTCAAGAGGCACTAGGTAGAGTTAGTTGTGCTGTATCAGCTTATCTCTCTCACCAGTCACAGAAGGGGCCTGTTCCAGATGTTTTAATCCAGATTACTATGACTCAGCGACTGGTAATGGGTAGATGGTGTGGATTGAGATTATTAGCTGTTATACACACTCTTTAGCCAGCTGCACCTCAAAACAAGATGTATCCTTTTACTGTCATTTGTGGCATAAAGCAAGTTTTGCTGGATAATATGCAGTATGTTTCCCTACATAGATGCACTAAGTGAAAAGAGAGGGCAGCACAGGGTCAGTAAATCTTTTCTATGGACTGTTATTGTGCTGTGATTAGTGTCAGCTGATTGCATTATTATTATCGAGAGCTTTTATTGCCTTTATTAGATAACAGCAGCTGTAGATAGAGTGGTGAGAGAGAAAGAAGGGATGCCATACAAGCAAATGGGTTGGAATCGAACCAGGCTGCTAGCTAAAGGCCTTTGTACATGGGTGCATACCAGGTAAGCCACCTGGGTGCCCACTGATTGTATTAATAAGTGTGGACGTGACTAAGCAAGGGAGGCTTTGCTGTCAAGAGATGGTCTGAGTATTACTGCAGGTTTATGAGATGTGATAAACAACCTCATGTTATGTGTCTGCAATTAATGTGCCTCATAATTAAAGTGTAAGTGTCTCACAATTAAAAGATAGGCATCTTTATTGGACTGTAAGCGTTCTCAAATTAATACATGAAACAAACATAAATTGGATCATATTTCCATCACTTCCATTTCATTGTTTTTGTATTAATTTGTTTTACTAATGTTAATGTTTTACTGGCTCTCTTCACTTCATTTCACTTGCTTTCTCTGCACTGGTTGGATGGCATCTGCCCTTTCAATAACAGTGGAAGGAAATGCACAGCATCATATTAAATTATACATTTCTTTAAATTATGTGCTCAATAGATGGAACTGTACAGTATGAACACATTTTACAGTTTTAGTAAAAACAGTTGCTTATTTACACGCCCAAGTTACTTGGAGTTGTGTTTTTTGGCCACCTGGCAAATCCAGGTCCAACAGTCACCCTCTTTTTTTTTTTTTAAAGCTATTTTTGGTCTCTATGAAGTCCTGAGGGAAATACCTGGCTGTTTAGCTGCTAAACGCTCTGCTGTGGTTACCTGCAGCTCTGCTGTTTGGTGCTGAGCAGGTTGCGTATAGTGAGAAAGTCTGACAGATAAAAATTAAGCAGAAACTCACTATCAAGATTAATGTGTGTGTAGGTTCAACTACTGTAGCATTGTTTTTATATTGCGTTACAGTGTTATAGAGATATCGATTTTAAGTGCTTTAAGTTGTATTTTAGATATTTGGCAGATGAGTTTCTGGGATGTGCAAGGTTTTTCAGTAACATTCATAGAACATTTGGTTTTTCTTAATGGTGTGGATTTCTTGGTATTTATCTGTATTATTCCCTGTATGACTAAGCTCATTATGAAACTGAGTTGAAAAACCTAAATTTATACTTATACTTATTTATACTTTATAACATAATCCACAAGCAAAACATTATATAGGATATTATATATAAAATATATAATACAAAACAGATAGGGAACCTTTTATAATGCTGTGTACAGTTGTACTGGTTGCAAGGTCGAATATATTTTTGTATAACTTCTATTTATGAAGACAGTAAATGATTATATTTGATCTATTGATTACTTGTAGGTGTTTCTCCTCCGTGCACCTGCATTAGTTTTAAGCTATGAATCAGATTGATGAGATTTCACAGACAGTAGAATGAACTGTTTGCACATTTAACTGGATTATAATCATTGATTTAGTGGTTAACATAAAAAGGCTCAGTGGCTCCACTAGTGATCATCATGAGATTATTACATTAGGAGTAAAAAAGGCCAGCGCCATATGTACAGTGAAGTGTTCATTTATGTTCGATTTTCTTGAACACAACACCACAGTAACATATTAATATGACATTAGCACAACAAGACCCGTGAAGCATTCTGTCACCTGTATTTGATAATAGAGCTTTGTGATGGAGCACATTTTCTCTATATTCAATAAATGAGTATTGTTTGATGGTTTTAATGATTTAATTCCTAATTCTTTCATTTTTTAAAATGTCAAGTGTATTTATATCATTTATCTCATGAGGCATGTGCAGTATTTTACATCTCATTTTATGTCGTATGTAATTTATCATTGTCTTAAATAGTTTGGGCTTTGTTTTGAGCGCTTAATGGTTCTTTTGTGACTCTCATGCTGTGCAGCACAATTCTTGTGTGGGTGGTAAAAGAGGTTACTATTGTCTGAATCTGTTATGGTGACTGGTTGTAATTTGCTAAGTAATGTTATGGCCGTATGGTTGGACTTCTCATACCAAAACCATGTCCATGTGACAGTACAGCCCCTCTTTTTTGTCTTAGCTGATCAGAGCCCCTGTCCTGTTTTGAAAAAAATGTAGCATGTTTACTTTATCCGTACCGTTTGTTGGTGTATGCAGATTTCCAACTTAAAAATATATGCCACCAGATATATATTGTTGTATTTGACTAATTAAAACATACATGGTTCATATGAGGAAGCTGTTATGTAATTTTCATGCACAAACAGTTGACTTATGTTCCAAGAATCCTCTTAGCAGGATTATTGTAAACAGTGTTTACGTTGTGGTTTCCCTTTCTGTCCAGTAAACTGCATCCTACCGGATATACAGGACTGAGGTGTCTCCCAGATTCAGGCTTTAATGACACAGCAGCTTTGACTCACTGTTTGAAGTAAAATGGAAGCAGGGAGTGATTCAGTGTAATTGGGTTACTTCTTTGGTGTGAAGAAGAACACAGAGGTGATAATGGTGCTCAGGAAATGGATGACGCTGTCCCAGTGCGCTGCTCTTCAGCCGCTATTGTGTCTATGCATGTGTGTATTAGAGATATTCCTAAATTTATCATGAATATTTAAGAGAATGAGCACGAATATAAACGTGTTTGACTTGAACTGCAATGTATGCTTTACGATATCAATCATAAGGCATTACTATGTCTTGTTGACTTATTAAGAATTCTTGATAAAGATTTGTTCCATTCATAGTCTTACCAGTACATGAATTGGACCTAATATTGTTGGGCGTATTTGTAGTAATTACCAGCGTTTTTCTAAATAAAGTCTGCAGAATATGCTTTCCTCAAATCCATAAATCTTTATCTTCAGCTGAGGAAAAGGTCTAATAAAAAAAAAGAACCATTCTACTTTCTGTTCATTGGTACCACATCCTCTTCACCCGGCTCTCTCTGAGGTGACATTCAGTGTGATGGGCTGGAAAATGTACTGCGACAAGAGAATATGTCAGTGGCAGAGCACAGAGGCTACAATATCCCTGGGTGATAAAACTAGAAGCTCTCGGCCCCTGACCAGTCTGCTGGCCCAAGTCAACATCATGCAGGCCATTTGACAATGGTACTGATCCTTGTTGTTTCACACACTGCATATTCCTTAGCCAGGGTAAAGTCATAATTTATTCAATCTCAGGCCTGGTCCTGGTTTTATGTAAGATGTGCTTTTAGGGCATGTGTTTGAACAGAGTCTTCAGATCTACTGGCACAAGCTCTGATTCAAATCTAAGACTTGTGGAGCATCAACTTTGAGTTTTATGATTTCGGTCTTTGGACATTTTAAACATACCAATTTTAAACAGCAATTTCATTAACAGGCATATTTCTACTTATTTAGAACTATATTTTTTCTAAACTTGTTGTGCTGTACACTCTCTGTGCAGCACACTGTAATGTTGTATATAGGCCATATTATGAATAAAGCTTGATTGATTTTATTTGATGTTTTTGTTAGCATACCGGGCTAGCATGAATAATGCATCTGCTTATGTTTAAACTGAACTCACCACACCTGGTTGAAATGAATGCATCTGGATTTGCGAACTGTATTCGATGCAAGCGGCAACATCTGTGGCTGTGTAGTGAACCCAATGCTGCAGTGCCATAAAGTGCAGCTCCATGAATGGCCACTTGAATCTGGTTACAGAGCATGTTAATCTCCATAAGTCCCCATGTTCAAATGTCCAACTTCACAGCAGAAATAAACATGTTTACAGCCTGGGACAAAAAAAAATGTTTTGGTCTCTATAGCTAATTTCATGACAACTGTACTGAGGGTGAATTTTTATATATTATTATTTTATATTTTATTATGCATAATTAACATGGAATGGCCACTATGATTGACATTAAAATTACAGATGGCTTGTTTGAGCACTCAGACGTCATTAGGCCCGCCTCAGGTCCACTGTCTTTGCCAACTTTATATCATTTATATTATGATGTTATTTTGGTTGTTTGTGGACGTTCATGATCATCCGATGCACATATTTTTTAGATGTTGGAGGGAGTTGTTCATTTTAGTAACTGTAACTGGAGAAATAGCAGATGGAGCGGAAGAGAGGACAGGTTCACACACACACACGCACACCCTCTTTCTCTCTCTCTCTCTCTCTCTCTCTCGATCAAGTCCAATACTATGTTAATACCTGCAAAAAGCTGATGCTTTGGTGTAGCATCACTTAGAAGAGCAGCCCAGATTTTGTAATCTGCCCAACGTGTTCCTCCTCCAAAACCCAAACCCCCCGACTCAGCAGTTCAAGCTGTGGAGTCAGCATTTATCCTCTCAGGCGTTCTCAGTGGACTTTCAGATTAGCAGCACCGGAGTCATGTCTGCTGACTTTTTTTCTGATCTCCATCACCCGTGCTCTTATTGGTTAACCTGTCAGAGCGGTCGTTTTCCATTTGATTTCCCACTGACTAAAGGATGTTTTTGACAAACAGCGCTGCATGTCTTGCATATTTTTCTCTTTCACTCTGCTCTATTCCGCGACAAACATCAGTGAATGGTTCATCTCACCCTGTGCCAAAAATTTCACTTACCTTGAAACCAAAGTTCCTCAAAGTGTTTTAAACCTCCATCTGATGTGGTCTTGCTGTTATTTTATTCCTGTGGTGAAAAAGTGGCCATGATACTCGCAGGCTGCTCCGGTCTGATGCTGGGCCAGTTTGTTCTTCTACGCAAGCCGACCATCTGTCAGTGTTAATGAGAGCTGGGATACACTGACAGTCACTGGTGTCTTTGTCCCAGGCCACGAGGCTCTGACAGGAGCTTTGAACAGGCCAACTTGGAGCACAGTGAAATTACTTGATTATGAATGAACTTTTTTTTGTAAGTTGTTTCTGTAATGACAAATTCCCAAAACAGCTTAGCATATACATCTGATGGATGATTTGCTTTTGTGAAGTGTAGTTTTATTGGGTATTTCACTCAAAATAGAATTATTTTCAAGTAATATGTCTTTTCTCAGTTTGTATATCATCTTTCCTTGAACCAGCAGCTTTGTTCATTAGTGCATTTCATCAAAAATAATGTTCAGTGGACAGTTTAGGGTGTATTTTAGTTTGTGGAGATGATCTAGTCTTTTTTTGCCATTGACAAACCAACCATCCAACCCTCAAGGATCATTAAGGATCATATTGCTCCCTTTGTCAAGGTGGAGATGGTCCATATATGGGTTCCTACCAAAAGGAGAATACTGTTAGACACTCTCATACTATGTTTATGACCAGCATGTCTGGCGGGCAAGATAAGAATGAGGATGGGAAGTGAGGCCCAGAGTACATTGCCCCAAACTGTGCCAGAATCTTTCATACCTGGAGTTGAAACCATTTTACTTTACATTACTGTACATAAAAAATACATTTCTCCAGGGTACTGTCAGAGACCATGCAACTTATTTCTCTCTCTTTCTCTTCCCCTGTGCAGGTGACTGGGACTGTCATTCTCTAGATCCCACAGTGTGGCATGTAAGTTTCAGAAAACATGACAGTCAGTGAGCGTTCATGCGCTGTCTGCATACAGTAACTCACATACACCTCCATGTACTCACATGCAAACAGACACACACACTTTAAACACAGTTTCATATATTAACCCTGTCTATCAAAGCACACTCACTAACATTATCACACCCTCTGTCCCATCCTCCTCCATTCTTTCCTAACCCTCCTTTACATTACCTTGTATCTCTGCAGCATCCAGTAACATGGCAGCCGTCCAAAGAGGGTGACCACCTAATTGGACGTATCACGCTCAGCAAGAGGTCAGCCATGCCCCGTGAGGCTGGCTCTCTCCTCGGCCTAAAGGTAAGCAGGGAATCATTCCCAGTCTGACTTGGATCATATCTGGCACGCAAACAATTTGTTAGTGTTTGTTTTTACTTGAGTTGAGTGCCAGATTCAAACTGGAAACAGAGATGTTTTGTCTATATGAGTAACAAACATAGAAGGGTGAAAACAGGTATGTAGAATAGTGCATGTTTTAGCCGTGACTGAATCCTCCAGAGGACTCTGAGTCTGCCAACATGACGCTCTGTTCCCATCCATTCTCCTGTGTGTGCAGGTGGTGGGAGGGAAGATGACAGAGACAGGGAGACTTGGGGCCTTTATCACCAAAGTCAAGAAAGGCAGCCTGGCAGATGTCGTGGGACACCTACGAGCAGGTGTGAATCATCAACATCAACATCTACAACATCAACATATTTTTAAAGTCAAACTGAAATTAAAGTTAGTGGAGGTTACAGTATATATCCTTAGTGTGTGTCTTCTTTAGGGGGTGTGAATCTTATGTTTCGCGGCTGATGATTCCAATTTGATTGAGACCCTTATTTGACAGACAGCTTGAAGAGTGACGGGAATGTGGGGAGGGAGAGACGGGGAATGACATGCAGGAAAGAACCACAGGTCGGATCGAACCCTGGGCAGCTGCATTAAGGACTGAGCCTTTGCACATGATTTACCAACTGAGCTAAATGACATCCATCCCCTTTTTTATAGCATAAATTGACCATATTTATCAGAAAAACAATATTAGAACATACAACAAATGATAAGAACTACCTAAAATGACAGAAATCATCTTTGGGGAAAGGTTTAGCTCATGTTCCGTCAGCTAACATGGATGTGTTACCTTTACTTTTGGGTAGCTGTCACATTGTCCATCTTTGTATGGAGTCAGTGTTGATAACAGATGTCAGCCCACAGTAAATGTAAACCCTCTAAGGCTTGAAGCTTTAATGGCCAGCACAGTTAAATACAGTATTAATTTCTCTTTTGAAAGTAGCTTAACATTCTAGTTTGTATTTCCTCACACCAAAAGAGAGGAGAAGTAAAATTCCAGTTTGACTTTAAGATGTAGAATTCTTTGTTGGTACCTGGCTTTTTATACATTGCTAAACGTAATGTGAGCTGAGACTCAGGCTGAATCATCACTGTGGGTGTCCGCCATCTTGGTTCCAGGTGACGAGGTGCTGCAGTGGAATGGGAAGTCGTTGCCGGGAGCAACTAAGAAAGAAGTGTACAACATTATCCTTGAATCCAAGGCTGAACCTCAAGTGGAAATAGTTGTTTCAAGACCTATAGGGTAAGAGTAATGTCATTTATATGCAATGATCATCATTAAAGTACTTGAGTGATAGCATTCACTTTTGATATGTCTCTTTTTCTTCATCTAAAAGCTCTATCCATCGAATTATGTGCAAAAACTTCTTGAGAAAAGTGTATAGAGCATATCAGTAAGTAGTTGATTTAATAGGTGGAGCCCCCTCCCCTCGTGCCTTCCCTAATATCCTGAGATCCACGAAAAAATCCCTTTTTCTGGTTACCCTCTTCTCCTATGTTTACTATGTAAATATTCAACTGACTGCTTGATCTTCTTCTACCTTTCGGTTGACATGAGTTGTTTACTCATTCATTTTTCAAAGATGAATGTACTCCAAAGTCCTGACTGTGTCTGTACATTGCACCTATCTTGATGTGTATTTTGTATATTTGTAGGTGAAGAGCTCACTGGCTCTGTTTTATTTTTTACAGAGACATCCCAAGAATCCCAGAGTCCTCCCACCCTCCTCTAGAATCTAGTAAGTCTTTACATGAGCAGCTTTATTGGATGCATGTTTTTATCAATGTTTACTGCTTATTGAAGTCAGTCCTGGAGAGAAATACATATGTACATTTAGCTTTGAGTCCAAATTTTGGACTTGATTGTGATTTTGCTTGTATGATTTCTAACAACAGCAGGCTCAAGTTCCTTTGAATCTCAAAATAAGGACCGTCCCTCTATATCAGTGATGTCCCCTACCAGCCCCGGGGCCCTCCGAGATCTTCCTCTGGTACTGCCTGGACAGCTCTCTGTGAGTATCTGACGTGGGAAGGACTGTCCATAGATATGGATGGAGACTAACTCTTCATCACACATTTTTACAGGTGAAGCTGTTGTACGACAAAGTGGGCCATCAGTTGATCGTCAACGTCCTTCAAGCCATAGACCTGCCATCCCGACCAGACGGACGACCTCGGAACCCGTATGTCAAGATGTACTTCCTGCCTGACAGGAGGTAAGATCATAGGTTTTGTAATGACTTGGATCACAAGAGAGCATCACACCAGCAGTAAGAAACATAATCAAAGGAATATGCCATTAATTAGCCATCGTCCTCCAAGCTTTCCCTTCTGTGTGTTCACGCCTTTGTTCTAGTGACAAGAGCAAAAGGCGGACTAAAACAGTGAAGAAGAGCGCAGAGCCCAAATGGAACCAGACCTTCCTTTATTCCCACGTTCACCGACGGGACTTCAGAGAACGCATGCTAGAGATCACAGTGTGGGACCAGCCCAGAGTCCAGGAGGAGGAGAGTGAATTCCTGGGAGAGGTGGGAGACGCATGTTGTCCATATACTATTTTTTACTGCTCTAGAGCAGATAGAGCTTTTGCTGCTAAGTTACCTGTATTTCTTAATACCGCTGTCAGGTGGGTAATTGTTGGAATTGGTTGAGTTTGCAGGGATGTTGCACCTTGAATTGTGACCTTAATGGTCACAAGAGCGTTTGATACACCCTTATATCAAATAGAAAATTCCAGCTCATTTTTAAAATTAATTTTGAATTTCAGCCAGTCCTCAAATGCATTGAACACTGCGATGTTGACTAGAATTTATGATATAGCCTCGGATCAAGCAATGATTGTCCACACAACAGAGGTTTGTAATGTGCCCACTGAAACCTAGTGGTGGGATTGGTTGTTAGTTGATTAATGGGACAGGAAGTGCTCTTCCCACTACACAAGGAAAAATCAAATGAACTTTGCAGGCTTGCACCTGACTGTTAACATCTTCCCCTCTTTCCTCAGATCCTGATAGAGTTGGAGACAGCTCTGCTGGACGACATTCCTCATTGGTATAAACTCCAGACACACGATGTGTCCTCTATACCTCTGCCCCAGCCTTCCCCGTACCTCCCACGCAGACACGTCCATGGAGACAGCCCCAGCAAGAAACTACAGAGTATGTCCGGTTTATGTACAGTATTTAACAAGCTATACTGTATGTATGCAAATGTGTGCGGGATTTAATCCCTGTTTTGTGAACCTACAGTGTGTGTGAGTGTGAGCGTGTGGTTGCTAATTTTCTGAGCTTTCTCTTTTGTGTTTGTCAGTTTCAGTTTGGAGACTGACAACAGAACCTCTCAACCTTACCCTGTCCTGTATGTGTGTGTTGTGTATGTGTGTGTACGTACGCAGGGTCTCATCGCATCATTGATACAGAGTTTGATGATGGTTTGATGGTAGTGACTAAAGGTGGGTGGGGGGCATGGTTACTGAGCATTTCCTTGTATTAGCCTGTAGGCGTCCAGCACTGGGTGAGAGAGCGTCTTCTTTGCATCCTCCCTCCATATGTTTCTCCCAAAAACCTTCCAGCCTCCTTTCTGGCTTCACTGTATGTGTTGAGAACAAATTGCACCCAAATTAAAGTAATTAATCTTTGCAGTATCAGCAAAAGGCAACACTCCAAAGACTTGTGCAATTCATCATATTGCTACTGGACTGCAGATTTTGAATTGCAGTGTTGTGGTGTACCGCTGTTGTAGTGCTGCAGTTTAGCAGTGTACTGTACTCCTTCACTGAGGCTGCAGTGAACAGTTTCTCCTCTTCTGCTGGGCCGTAGAAACACTGAAGCACCAAGTGCATGTTAGTCTGCAAAGCTACTGTCGTTCACTGTCATTCCACTGAGCTCCCTGCCATTCTCCTGCATGCTTCTAGTCCTGTCCGGAAGTTGCTAACTTCCCTGAAAGGACACTGAACGTGTAGAGTAGAAGCTGAATTTGTGTTATTTTGGTTCAATAGAATCTCTACAACTGCTTTGTTGTTGGACTGTTTCTGCTGTGGCTTCATTTCCTGTCAGATCAATGTGGACCTAGTTTAAATATTCTCTTCTTTTCTGGTTCATTTTGGCATTTCCTACTGCCATCTGGGTATTTCCACATTGAGTGTTAATAAGTGTACACTGTCCACCGTATTTGAACGTCACTATTCCTCTTTAGATCTTTTATGCAAACACTGAGCTCATGTTGTGATTGTGTGTGCTAACAATCTATTTTTACATTTCTCTTACACATTTGTGCATGTGCACTACAAAAATACAAAACAAAGCTACTACTACAAAATAGACATATGATAAAAAAGGCATGCAAATTAGACTTATGGAGTAGCGGGACCTGTTGCCTTATCCCAACACAATAATATAACTATGAAATTGTACTGTACAGCAGTATCTTGGAGAATCCTCACAAGAAATCCTGTTTCCTTTAGTCGTGGCAAATGGCTCTAAATACTTTAATACCCATAAGTCTTGGACAGTAAATCAGAACTTTAACAGAACAAAACATGACTCAATTCATTCACAATTGACCCAGAATTCAAACATCATTTAAGCTGCAGACCGTTTTGTCAGTTTTCTAAAAAATATGGGAGTGATGGATGTTTCTTACCAAATTGCATCATGGGAGTTGTAGTTTTTATTACTTTCTTTATCAAGGTTGCTCATCTTGGAGTCTTGGAAGTGCTCCAGTCAGCTAACCATTTTAGAACATGAACAGTACATTTACTTCTAGAAAAAAAAAAAATCCTTCCACTTTGCAACTCTATTACACATTCTATGTAGCATCTACAGGTGTATCTAAAGGTAGGAAGACAAGTGAGCTAATACAAGGTGTGTAAATGTTAATTCCATCCATTTGTTGTATTATCTTTAGTGTTGGATCATATAGAACCTGTTCCTGACCTCTCATCTGGCACTCCATGCAGGTTACAACAAAAAGTGATCTCTCTGAGTCTGATCTCAGGTCTAACAGAGGCATTGCAGAAACAGTCAGCTACTCAGGCTAGCTCACATGAGCTAACCTGTTTGCTAACTGATCATTTGGCTGTAAAACATCCAGAAGTGATGCTCTACAGTCCATAAGAGAATGGCATCTGTAGTAGTAGTCAGTAGCATACCGCTGACAGCTGGTGCATTGTTATCACAGGACACGCAACTAATGCCTGGATGTGTGTGTGTGTCTGTTTCTATGTGTGTATTCATGCTTGTGTGTGCGTTGTGCCCATGAACCGACAAACATTTGTTTGTATGAATGTGTGTATGTATGAATTCTGCTTTTTTGCCCTGGTGTGTGTCTGTGCTGGATCTGTGTGTGTGTGTGTGTGTGTAGGTGCAGAGCGTAACTCCAGGGAGAGAGATCGAGGCAGTACACTGGCTGTGCCTGAGCAGCAGCGGCCTGTCCAGCATCGCTCCCGTTCAGTGTCTCCTCACAGAGAGGACTCCTGCAGGGCTCGGTCACGGCCCGCACACGTGCCCATGCAGAGGTCAGCATCACCCGCCAGGATTACCTGCTGAACTGTCAGTGTGTGTTGTCTGTGGTGACAGTCCGGCATCAGCCTGTCATTATATATGCTGAGATAATATAGCCACTAATTTCTGACTTTAAATGATCTCCATTGTTATTTATACCAGATTAAAAGTCCAAACATCTGACATTTTTGCTTTTAATGAGATTATTGTGTCAGCTGACTGTAGTGCATATGTATCAGGGACTGAATTTAATATGTATTTAGTAAGGCTTTTAATCTCACTACTTTATGGCCAAATCATGACCAAGCAATACACATCTCTGTTTATGGCTATTGGCATGACAATGCAATGTAACTCTTCTGACAGCTGCAAGAGGTTAAATATGTTAAAGCAGCATTTCATTTATCATTGGGTCACCATACGAACCTAATTCAAGCAACACATTATAAATTATTCTTTTATTCTCTCTTTATATGCTTCACATCTTTCTTTCTTCCTCTGCATCATGTTTCTTCTGCTGTCTTTGATTGTTCACTGGTGACAGAAATGGATTTTTTTTCTGTCATACCTCTAAATTCACATTTATAAACTAAACTAAACTAAACTTATAAAAGTTTATATTTAAGTGCAAATCAAGCTAAGTCGTGTTAATAAGTAATGCAATCTGCAATCTGTCTATTCAGAAATGCATCGTCGTCCTCAGCAGTTTCACTTTTGGAGGACGGATTATGCCAATGTGCCAATGTGAGCACTAATAAAGGCTGGGTATAAAGCACTGTGAAGTCCCAGTACTGAAAGGCTCACATCGTAAATTTAATATAGTGTACGTTTCCATAGCAACAACAGAATCATCAGAATCACAATCATACTGACCGCTCTGCTACTCTGAGTTTCTCTTTTCAACAGAAATGCTGTTTTTTATCTAGTCATTATCTCCAATGTATGTTGAACTCCCATCATTGAAACTCTCTGTATTTGTTTCAAATGAAAAGCACACTGTCAGCTACTACAATTCCCTTAATGTGAAATACCTGTGGAAGTGTGTGTTAACAGTGAAAAAAAGGTGAAGTAGAAGCAACTGGAAGCATTTCTTTTTTAGAAAAATACCATAGAGTTATCACAAAAAATAAATTATCACATCATATCATTATCATTGATCAGTAAGTCTATAAATATTTTTGCACTGACACCACAATCTTATTTCACTGAAAATCTCAAGTTCAAATTAGAGTTTGAACAAGAACACATCAGATCTGCCTTTCATTCGCTTTTCAAATCAAATTTTCAAAGTCATTTTTTTTAACACAAATTTATTGGATGTCTCTGACTTCTTAAGGAGCCTGGATGAGATCCACCAGAACCGCCACCACTCCCACTCCCCATCCCGCTACCACGACTCCCACTTGGAGCACCAACGCTCCGGTGACTCGGACTACGAGTACTCTGAGGACAGGTAACCTGTTGTTGGCATCTGTGGGGATTGTCACGGGTGTTATGACAGTGTGGTTTGTCAACTAAAATCACGTATATAATATACATAATATATAATAAGAAATAAATATAAACAGAATATAATTAATTCATGCACACACATAGGACGAGTGGATAATACAGAAATGATTTGACAGCAGCTCAGGTCCAAACTGTACTTATATTAACTGGTATTTTATGAAGGTTGAACCTCGTTGTGGTTAAACAGTGTGTGTTATGTGATAATACCAAACTAATATCTACTAATACGACTAACAGTGTGGAACATACTAAGTTTGTTGTATCATTCTGTACTGCTGAACGCAGACTTAACTGAAATCTCAGAATTATGATTTCCTGGTTTCTCTCATTCATAAATTCACTTTGCCTATCTGAGTTGCCATCCTCTTCTGTTGTGTTTTCTCGGGTTGTTTGTCATTTGTTCACCCATCGTCATGGCAATGACAGTGAGGTCCTGGAGATGCACAGGTCTATCCGGGGCGGGAGTGCCGAGTGCCTGCACACAAACAGGTAAAAATAATAACAAAACAAAAAAAAGAAAGAAAAAAAAGACAACAACCACCATTCAGCTTTATTTTAATAAAATATGTCATTTTATCATCATTTACATCCTCACTATACTTTAACAACTCCACCTAACACACTTCTTGTTGATATTTTTATAGAAACAGAGTGTGTTGATTATCTTGAATGGACTGTAGATATCGTAGTGTGTGTGTCTGCTTCTTTGCAACTGCATGAAGACAAAATTATCACACCAGGATCAAGTAGATGTAGCACACTCATACATTCATATCTCTATCACCAAAACACACACACATACTGTACACACCACACTGATCACTGTGTGAGGGGATTAGAGACGTGGCTGACCTCAAAGAAGGCAAAGCTCTTTTGATAAATATCTTTCTTTTTTTCATGTGTTCACTCACAGCAGTCCACTTTTTTTTGTTCTTGTCTTGCTTTACGTGCATGATCTCCACTCATACAACCAGGGGCATAGGTAGATACAGCAACACACTCCCCCCTAAAATGCCCCTCTTAGTAAACGGTATCCATAAAGACATTTACAGGTAAGAGATTAGCGTGAAAGGCAGTCTTGCGTACCCCCTCTATGTGCCTGTCCAGCTTTCCTGTGTGTGGAGTTGGTGGGTCTTTTGGTCGTAGCAGTGTTCTGGCAATGCAATAAATGTCTCCCAGACTGGTGTGCTGCTTGTGCTTGCTTTGGTTGGAGTGTGTGCCAAGTTGCTTTGTCATGGTGCTGCTTTAGCTAACCAAATGCTATGTGTTCCTCTGTTTCCTCTGTATTATGCAACCCTTTAAAAGACCATGCTGGTGCTGTGTGTTGTCTGTAATGTACTGCAACTACTAATCACGTGTAATTTACACCACTTGTGACCATTTTCCAAATCTTATCAGATGTTTGAAGACTGATTTTCCACCTTGTAGGTAGCAGTTGAGAACAGGAAGTCATCGAGGTCAAGGAAGGTGAAAATAATTGTTTCTTTTTCATCGTTAGCTGAATCTCTGTCTGGTACATTCAGTGAACACAACAAGGAAACATTATTGAAGACACACTGATCGCCAGCTGCTTTCAGCTACAGCTGCTTACTAGTCAGGCTAGTGGCATGACACTAAGAAGACCAACCAACTCAGTTTGTCCACCATTTTGGACCAAACTGGATGGTTTCCATAATTCTTGTTTCATAACGACTTTCCCTCCAACGTGAGGTTGACATTCCTGGTGTTTAATCAATTTAATCAATATTTCACTCGTACAACTTTGGTGTGGACCAAATATCAACTGCCTCAACTGTACTTTTGTTTTTAGCCCTAATTATTACTATGGTGAACATAGTAAACTTAGTAGTAAACCCACAAAACATTAGCATAATAATTATTATTAATTATTGTCATTGTTAGCATTTAGCACAAAGCACCATCCTTTGTATGTACAGGCTCATAGAGCTGCTAGCATGGCTGTACATTCCACCAATTTTAAACAACATCGCTTTATTACACAGCTTATAAAATACAATGTTTCCTTTGTCTCATCTAAGAAGGTAACCTCAAGTGATGTCATCAGGGTCATCTTGGTTTGGACTTGAAGACAACAAATTATTTACATACTGTATATTAAAAACAGAAAGCCTGGGTTACAAACTCTTCATGGAGTTTGGAAAACAAGGGCATTTACGAGCATAATAAGTAACATTCTGGGAAATGTAGCCATTCTTGGATTTAGGGAGTTTGACCCATTATAGAGACTAAAGTTTAACATATCTACTGCATCTATTTTAATGATTCTTTTTAAAGTGTCTCTTTTGGGTGTCCTCAACTTTATGGAAATCAGTCTAAAACCTATTGAATGGTTTGGAAATGGTCGACATAGTTAAAGAAAGTATAAGTTGCAGTTATTGGGCTGAAACATGCGAATCCACCAGTACTGTCCTTTAATGTATTAACCAGCTGTTGATCCCTATATCATAAATTCTACCAGATCACATTGGTGCATATTTATATGCAGAACACTCTTTCTTTCTCTTTTTCTCTTCCTCTGAACCAGCAATAAAAACGCATAATCATCAGTCATATTTACTGTAGTGCCTCACTCCTGGCCACATAACCACCGGACATATGGACCTCATGTATAGGCTATTTCCTTCCATTTCTCTGTTCCGCTCTAATCCTTTTCGTGGCACTCCCATACATTTCACATATCTACACTAGCTTGGTTTTCTCAACACGTGCTGCGTTGATGGCTTTAGATCTGTAGATTGTCTTATATAATCAGCATTACATGTAATCTCCCCATATGTGTGTGTGTGGGGGTCAATCCACCAGAAGAGGCTAGAGGAACTATCTGAGCACTCTTACATAATGAAGTCCTCACTCACAGACAGGATGCAGTTCATCTCATGTGTTCATTTAGTGATTTGCTGTGTGTGCTGGTGTTTCCCACCAGCATCATTTCTGATCTGGGAGTTGAGGAGGAAACCATATTTTATGTTGCACCAGAATGCGATAGTGAGAATGTTGCTTCTTTGTCTCATTCACAAGAAGCATGCTCAGTTTCATTTATTTCTGTATTTATTTCATATTTCTGTCAGTTGCATGTGTCATTTTGTTTTCCTTTGCCTTCCTTTGCATGCGGGTCTATCCCCAACCTCTCATGGGCGGGGCTCTGGTGTACAGCTCCACCCTCCCTGCATGCCTAAAGAGCAAGCCGCCCCACAGGCAAGAAGGGGGCAGCACCATGCCTCGTAGCATCCTCACACACCGTGTTCTCAGGTTCACTGATGAGGTCACTGTTAGGTAAGAAAGCGCCCCTCCCTTCACCCAGAACCATTTCTTCGTCCCCTTTTTTCGGGTGACAACGTACGGCAGAGGCTTAAGCATGTACCAGGCAGAGCATTAACACAAACAACAACAACGCCTAAGCCCTTTTGTCATCCATGTGAGGCATTTGGCCTGGAAATATTAAGTGCAATGTCATGCGATGACACAGGGCTAACCATCTGTTGGAAGTCACTGTTGTCACAGAGCAGCATGACGTGACAGACATGCAGCGCAGAGTCAACGTGAACGCTGGCTGCTCCTCTCCTCTTCACTCATTCACCCCCACTCACACATACACACTTACCAGCAATCCCCTCTCCCACTTAGACCTGGTTCCCATGGCAACTCACCAACCTTCCATCTGAGTGGTCTCTCACAGTGTATGGCCGCGAGGAATGACTGGCTATGATAAATGGAGATACAGCATCAGAGCCATTACATGTTACTGTACTGTCTGATGGCCTTCCTTATTCTTTCTTTGTCTCTCCCTCCTTCCCTCTACCTTCCTGCCTCCTTCTTTTGTCTGCCTCCTCCTCCTCATCCCTTTTGTTCTCTCACCTTATTCACAACCTCTTCCTCCCAACACCTCTGCTCATATCCTCTGTCCTTGTACATGTCGCCTCCATCTCTATTCCTTTCTCCTCTTTGTGTCTCTCTCTGCTGCCATGTTGTGGCGGTGCAGCGACCTGCAGCCGTCGTTGGACAGAGTGAGGAGTGCCAGCACCACTTGTCTGAGACCAGACACCAACTTTCACTCCCCTGACAGAGAAAGGTATAAAAAGAAGATTTTGAATGCAGTTTATGAATCAAGTGACTTTAATTTGCACAAGATCCTGATATTTTATTTTCAAGATGAATATAGAAACTATGATCACAGACTGCTGAAAGTGTCTTCAGAGAGATCTAATCAGTTTTTTTTTTTACTGGACTGCATGATTGAATCATCCAACATTTTGGGTTTAGAAAGCTGCATGTCTTCACTCCAGTTCATGTCATGTGTCCCTTTCATACATGAATGAATTTTCCATCACACACTTTCATAAAAAACAAACAAACAAACAAAAAAACAACAAAAAAACACACATCTGTTTGAATTTGAAGAAAAATCTTTAAGAAAGAAAATAAAACTTATGCTCAACCCAGAATACTTAGCAGAGACAGTCTAAATAATGACAGTCAGGCTTACAGAGACAACACATTTGTCCCTGTAACGTAAGTGAGAAGATCGATACCATTCTAATTTTGTCCAGTTAGCTTAGCTTAGCAGAAAGACTGCAAACAGAGGGAAACTGCTAGCCTGGCTCTGTCAGGAGGTAACAGAGACCACAAATTATCGATCGTACATGTTGGTGTTTGTGATATTAAGAAGTACTGATTTTATTACCAACAGACAGAACCTGATCCGTCTGTTTCCCCCTTTTTTCATTGTTTATGCTAAGCTAAGCTAACCGTTTCATGGCTATTGATTATGTCATCTGACTCTCAGCAAGAAAGTGATTAAATGTATTTCCCAAAATGTCCAACTCCTCCTGGAAACCAATAAATAAGCAGCTTTATCCAAGTTTAGCTCCAGTATATTTAGCACTTGTTCATACAGGATGTGCTTGTAATGCTCAGATTCCTAACATGGTTTGGGCAAGTCAGGGGATTTTTTTTTCAGCTCATGTTATGCCATGAAATTTAAAGAGAATTTACAGTTTCAAAGGCTTGACTGTCCTTTTACTCACTAACTTCTCCTGGTGTTCCTACCTCGGGATGCGCCTCATCCCACCCTTCCGCCCCTCTAGGTCCTCCAACTCTTTGCCCCGCAAGACTCCCCCAAGCCCCAGGATCTTAGTAGAACATGTGGTCACTGAGGAAGACAGGTATACCAGGCCTGCTCTCCTGCTGTCCCCACCTCTTTAAACACCACGCTCTACAGCTCTGCTTGCCTGCTTGAATCCTATCCTGTTAGCCTAGAGCTCATCCTGTAGATGATAGCGTGGCACAGATCTTGTGATCAGCACCGTTTCTTTCCCCTTACCCTGTAAATATTTGTGCTCTAAGACTGTGTAATCCCTCTTTTACTCCGCTACACCTGCTCTTTATGCTGACCGCTTGTTTGAATTTCCCCACTCCTGTGGCTTTAAAAGTGCTTTCTTTCTGTAACATTGTTGCTGGTGGAAAAAAAAGTTTGCGGAATGTGCAATTCTTCAGTTACATTGCTTTTACAAACCACAAAAACCAAACCAAAGTATCTGTTTGAACCTTTTTACATTATATCCAACACATCAGTTAATATTCAGTTTTGCCATTGTGTGGGTCGTCATTCTCCATGTCGTCTCTCTCTCTCTCTCTCTCTCTCTCTCTCTGTCTCTCTCTCACTCTCTCTCTGTGGTTGCTGTTTGCCAAAACAGGCAGTGTAGCAATTCATCAAGTCCAAACTGTCAAAGGGGCAGCAAAAAAAGTCTGGAGGGGGACAGGTAAGATCATCCATTCATTCACTCACTCACTCACTCACTCACTCACTCTCTCACCTTATTTAATCGCTTCTCATTACTGTCACTTCTTCTCTGTCCTGTCTTGATGAATGATATCTGACCATCTGTGGCTGGATGTCAAAGCTGGAATATTCTTTTAGCCTTGAATGCTATCTGAAAAGCTTCATTATAACACATTATAACAACATTAGCATTAAACACACTACACACTACTACAACACACTTTTAATTTTTTATCAGATGTTTTGTCCAGGTGCTTGAATGCTATGGTTGGATGGTTCACATGGTTGGGCTTAAAGTACATTCACTTAAAAAAACTAAATATGTGCTAAATATGAAGCTACAGCCTGTAGCCTAGCTTAGCTTAGCATAATCACTGGCTTTGTCCACGGGTAAATTTATTTTGGTTTTGCCATTTCTCCCGTCTCTAGTGTTTATGCTAAGCTAGGCTAACTGACTGCTGGCTGCAGCTTCATATTTACCAAACAGATGTGGTATCAGAGTGAGTGTCTTCTCATCTAACTCTCTGCAGCGTTTGCTGTAGCAGTACTATGACAGCAGAGTACTATTTTACTTTAGCTAAAATATAAGGAATGTATTTTTCCCAGCTGCCCTGAGGTTGAAGATATTTCCTTCAACTGTATTTTGCACCAGCTGCATTTGATTGATGACTGTTTGAGTTTAACCATAACACCTGGTGAACACTCCCAGCATGCTCTTTTCCTTGTGGACCTCTGCACAGTCTAACTACATTACACACACACAGCCCTCGAATGAGCAACATGACATATTATTTCCATTTGATTTGATTTTGTATTTATGAAGCTTTTATATTTTCATTTCTTTTTATTTGCTGATGGCAGTCGTATCCAGCCCACCTCTATCCTGAGGGGCAGTAGGGGGCGAGGGGGTCCGCTGAGGCCCTTTGGCCAGACACCCCTGGCTGGGTCTTGCCCAAACTCACCACGGCTAGACAGGTGCATGCTTCAGTCAGCACTACGCCTCTACTTCCCCATGTGCTGACTTCCTCAATGTCACACTGAGTGTGGTAATACTGTATGCATAATGTAAATGTTGTGTCTCAAGAGGCTAAAATAATGTTATAGCTCATTTACAAGAGGTAAGAATTTATCTATCTTAGTGGTTTCTGTAGTTTGCGTGCATTTGGGGAATCATCAGGTATGAGATGTGAGTAGAAATGTACTACCTGAACAGGATATATACTGTGCATATGGTCTGTGAACACACTCAGTGCTACCTCCTTTACTTCTCCTGCACCTTTACTAATGATCCTGATCCACTCCTCTCCTAACGTGACCTTTGACCTTTAACACTGTCACTTTATTGTCTCTGTGAATCACTTTTGGGCTTTTTCAAATAAGTGATAAAAACAGTTCTGATATTTTTCTTTATGTCCTTTCTTCTCTCCTTCATGTTCCTGTCTGTCAGAGCGCACCCTCACGGCAGCCCCTCTCCAACAGGAACTCCCTCATCAGGTCGCAGGGGCAGGCAGCTGCCTCAGCTCCCTGCAAAAAGCAGCAGCATAGAGCAAGGTATGTTGCATACAAGGCTGTGACTGTGAAGTCATGTCTTGTGAGTCACTGAAAATCAGCTGAGACTGCCTCTCTACACACACACCTTTCCCTGAGTACTGTTTGTCAGGCTGTGTTTCGCCCTAACAAGCTCCACTATCACATGAGGGTTAGGACGGCCTGTAGGCAGCCTGAAGTGATCCAGATGAGTGTATCATCTCTGTGCACGTAAAGAACATGTAGCTAATAAACCTGGTGAAAGATGTATTTTAAAGTTGAATTTCAAAGTTCTTTACCCGTTTAAGAGTGACAAATGTGCCTCACAGTCTGTCCCTAAACTCCTTCCAGCAGCTCAAACATCATTTTACTGCTTATTTTAGCTGACTTGGCTGTCAGATAGGTGTGCAGAGAATCTTAATGTGAAGTCAGTCAGAGGTGTAGTCGTCAATATAACATCCATATGGCTATTTTTTCCTGTTTGGCAAACCCAAAATCAGAAGCAAATTATATTTGTTCCCAGGTTGATGCTGAGCATTTCTGTCTGACCCTTCTAGCATCCATCATGAGGGCACATATCAGTGCACATCATGCTCCATCTAGTGTCAGGAACAAGATCCTGCATCTCCAAAATTCTGGCTGTAGTCTCTCTAACTGTGAACACATCAATGTTTCTGACTTCTTTTTGCTGGTTTATGTTTTCTTGTTCTGCCTTTCTCTTTGTGTTTTCTGTGTTCTTTGTATCTCACTGTTCTTCCTGCTCCTTGTCTCAGCCCTTGCAGTAGAGGAGCGAGCCCGACAGCTGCAGATGAAAGTACATTCCTACCGGCCTTCAGCCTCCCACGACCCTGAGACGGACCTCAAGACCAAACGGGAGGTCGGCACCCATCTCCTCCTCCTCCTCCTCCTCCTTCTCCTGCACTTGATAAATTATACACACACACACACACACACACACACACACATATATATATATATATATATATTAGCAAAATCATCATTTCTCTCCCTCTGCCTCCTCTCTGTCTGTAGATGTACGCAGAACAGAGGCGTAACAGTGACAACATGTCAGCCAGATCATCAGAGAGCGATATGAGCGACGTGTCGGCCCTCTCCCGTGCCAGCAGTGCCTCCCGCCTCAGTAGCACCAGTTACATGTCTATCCAATCAGAACGACCTGGAGGACGACTCAGGTCAGTCCACATTGGCTATTGGTCAAGTGTTCAGTTTGTATATGAAAGGTGCTGTGGATTTCAGTCCATTCTGTTTTAATTACAGTCATCCATCCACATCGAGTCAGCTGACTCTTTTTGGAATAAATCTAAATGTTAGATTGTGTAATATCTGCATGCTAATCAGTGTGTGCCTTTCTCTTTTATTTTTGCATGCCATCTGCTGCATGTTTCTGTCCTTCTGCATGCTCCGTTCTCTCTGGCCTCACACACACACTGGCACACGGGTACATACAACGAATGGTGGAAATCCACTTGAACTTGAACTCAGATCCAAGTCATTAGAGGAGGAGGAGAAGAAGGAGAGGAGGATCTCATGGGGGGTGAATGGAGAGGAGGACAGGAGGAAGTCGGCAGGGAAGAGACGTTTCTCTGAGGAGTTGAAACGCAGGAGACACACGGTAGCTGGAGACACGAGGGAGACCAGGTAAAGATCAGTGGATCCCAAAAGCTGACAAACCACTGGTGTACAACCAGTTCTGGATCCCCAAGAAAGCATCCCTGAATCCCTGAACCTTATTAACCTCTTTAGGGAACTATTTTCTTTTTGCCTCCAAAGTCTGCTTGAACTTGTACAGTGTCACTTATACAGGCTGGACACTCACTGACACAAAGTTAAACTTGAATCTTCCAGTTGAACAATGTTTTATTTTGGAGATGCAGTTAGTGTATTCACATCTGGATCAGTAGACTTTGATCATGTTTTGGACCCACGTTATTCTTTTTCATACATCTAAAGCTTCCTAAATATTATCCATTATCACATCATCTATACCCACAGTACCATGTTCATGTAGCATATAATTATAGAGGCACGCCACGGATTTCAGTCAAAGATTCATTTACTCTTCATGACAAGTCCTCCTCAGCCTGTGAAAATCTGCGACTCTTGATGAGCTTGACATTAAGGAGGCATGCAGGAAACTCTAATGAAAGATACAGCTTTGCTGCATCGTGGGAAATGTAGGATCCAGGGTTTTCAGAGTTTAAACCATACAAGGCTAAATTTTAACCAGTTTTTTTGTCCATCTCTAAAAAAATCCCCCTAATGGTGGTGAAACATTAAACAGCTGTTAAGAAAAAATAACTGTTAAAGATTTAATGAAGCTGAAATTAAATTGAATGGCTTCTTATGAATAAAATGAATGAATATAGATTTACTATTTGCTTGAATTAATTTCAATTCAGCAAATCTCAAGTCCTCCCACCTTTGTATTTTATGAGGAATGCATTAATAAATAAACAGTATATAAACATACATATAATAAATGATAAATGTACATTTAAGAAACACATAAGAATATATATCATATAAAATATGAATATATAAAGAATTAAAATAACAATTGCCACAACACAATCAAGTCCAAGTGAGCAGAAATAAATGATTAATATTGGTAATATCAAAAATCCCCAAGTTCTCTTTATGTGTCCACACACACACATGCACACCTACAGTACACCTATGCCTACACACACACACACATACACACACACACACACACACACACACACATATATATCCCCAACCGACCAGTAGCAGTGTGCTGACAGGGACAAACGACCCTATCCCAGTGGTCCTCAGTGGGCCAGGTGGTGATGTAGTGCAGCTTATTAGCTGGCTAATGTATTGAGGTCTGGGAGGAGGAGACGGGGCCCCGTTCTTTATGGCCTTACCACAGATCAATCCAAACAGAGTGTTATAAAAGCTCAGCCCCACGGCCTTTGACACACTTTCTAGAGTCAGAGGTAACAGAGAGACAGTGAGAGTGTGATACACACAGTGGGTCCCCAAACACCATGTATACATGGAGAATATACTCAGAAATTGTTACACGTGTGTATGTTTCATTTCAAACATGCTGCTCCAGTCTACAGGGCGTTAAGAAACCATTTCTCTATGGACCTGGTTTGTTCACAGTGTCATTGTCATGCTGGAACAGGACGTGGCCACAAAGTTGGAAGCAGACGATTGTTTCAAATGTCACAGTACGGTGTAGCGTTTCTCTTAATTGGAACTTTTGGAAAGCCACAAAAATCAGCTCCAAACCAAAAATATGTGGGTGGAGGTGTCCACATATTTCTAGTCACGTAGTAAACACTTGGGCTGAAGGTCACAGAGGCTGATGGTACATCAGCTTTCAGGCCAATGTCAGCATGTGTTGTCACACTGTGATCAAACAAACGTAAAAACACAAAGTCTGAATTTAAATAAGCAGACAAAGGAGTCAGCAGCATTTATTAAAACTGCTCTGTCTGTAACGTAGCCTATCTATAATTCAGACAAGAGGTCAGTTTTTAGAGAGCTGTGATATGAATTAGTAATCTAGAGATGTACAAGGCTGTCTGGCCTCAGGTCACTTTTTACTCAGAGTGGGATATTCATATCGATATTCAGTGGATCCTCTCACATCTGCTTCAGGCCAGTTTGGTGGTCGGGTTACAGAGGTGACTGATTGAATATAGAGGAACGGAAACAGAGGCTGCTTTGACACATCAAACCCTCCTTATGTCTTCTGCTACCTGTGTCCTTCCACTTTCCCTCTGCTTGATTTTCCTAAATGTTTAATATTCTCATTCTTGTCAATTTCAAATATTTTGCTCCTAATCTTCAAATTTCTGCCTTTCGTTTGATTTCTTTGCATATACTTTATATCATTTGTTGAAGTAAAACATACATTTTCCATTTTCATTTTTAAAATGACACAATAACACAGTCTCAACAGTTACAGTCAATCCAAAAAAACACACGAATCACCAGATTTTCAGTTGTTCACAACAAATACAGTATAATCTTTCTGTTATATTTTGCCCATGTTTCTTGTGTTTATGTTTGTGCGATCCCCTCTGCATGTCTCAGATCCCTCCTTGCATGCATCCTGTGCTGTGACTGCCAGGACCCCCTCCATCCTCCAGACCTGGACCCTCCCCTCCCATCCTCTCCTTCTGCTGCACGTCCTTCCCTAACCCCCCTGCAGGGGGTGGTGGAGAGGCCTCAAACCACCCTCCCTCTTCCCAGTCATTCCCTGGCTCCTCTGGGCCACTGGACTGTGGCTGTCAGGGGCCCACTAGGAGTGGAGGCTATGGGGGATAGGGGCAGCGTAGCTGGGCTCTCCTGCAGCACTCTGACCCCCTCTGAGGGGATGGACATGCGGCAGCTGCTCAGAACTCCTAGGAGGCAGCACAGAGTTCTGGGCAGCTTCTGCTCACGTGTAGTGGCTCGTTTGAGAAGAATGAACTCAAATACATGATGTGACTGTCAGCTTTGCACTACAAGAGCATTTTAATTTACTTTAATGTGATCTCTTGAACCACGACAATCTCTAAATATGATCTAAATATGAAGGCACAAATGTCAACCAAACATCAAACCACCAAACTCTAACTTTTATTTGGTATGATATCTGTCATCTCCCCAGATGTTTACTCATCTGTCATTTGATTCACATAGAGTTTGATTAAACATGACTCTTAAACCACAGTGTTATAATTACCACCATCCATCACTCCACGTTGTTTTAGCATTCTGCTAAGATGAAGGTACAGTACGGAGACCTCATGACATCCCCTCTCCATCACACCACTTTGCGGTGTCACTCACCGTCTTCTCTCTGTCTCCAGTCGTCAGTTGCGATCCGTGGGTCGCAGCATGCTCAAGAGCTCCAGCGTGAGTGGAGAAATCTACACCCAGGAGCGCACCGACGGCAGCCAATCAGACACGGCGCTGGGCACAGTGGGTGGTGGCAGCAAGAAGAGACGCTCCAGCCTCAGTGCACGGGTGGTGGCCATTGTTGGCAACCGTCGCAGCCGCAGCACTTCGCAGATTATTGACCCTGGTAAGTTGCCATGGCAACTCTAAAATGTTGAGTGGTGACTGTACGTGCCACTGGTTTGTGTGAATGTGTCAAATTTCCTCCAAAGGATATAATGGATACTAGAAATATTATTATGCAAATTGGATTGGAAAGGTCACGATACTGCGGTGAGGGCTGTAGAGTCTCTGCTTTGACCTCTGGGCAGGCTATCTATGGACATATTTGCTTAATTGACAGGTGCCTCATTTGGGTGATGTCACAGATTAGACAGTACAGCCATACACAGCAGGAGCATCAAACTACTGAGCAGACTACATGAGCCAGATCCGATCACAAAACAAGTTCTTTAGTTCCCACTTCACTTGTTTAGAGGCCCACAAACTAGTCTTAAACGTTTTACTTTAATTTTCTTTCAGCAAGGCTGAAACAAAGTTACAGATGTAACCAGCTAGTAGTGCCAGCTGATCTAAGGGCTTGTACTGCACCACAAACACTGATAAAACAGAGTTCCAGACACTAGCAGCTGATGGGTTAAACCTTGTCCACGTCTGTACACAGCGTT
Organism: Nibea albiflora; assembly: GCA_014281875.1. Taxonomy (NCBI): domain Eukaryota; kingdom Metazoa; phylum Chordata; class Actinopteri; family Sciaenidae; genus Nibea; species Nibea albiflora. The sequence continues at coordinate 26,147,627 of CM024789.1, forward strand.
GCTTCTGCAAGAACTGACTTAGTGTGTTTCTATCATTGTTGAGGGTGTACTGCACTTTTTTTCTCACAGAGGGGTAAAACCCACCCTGATGATGTCACAGTGATGTCATCAGGGTTATCTCAGTTTTAGAGACTACAAATTTATTACAGATAACCATCTGCGTTAGACTACATGAAATTTCAAAAGGCGTGGGTGTTTACCCGACTTATTAAAGATGTTATCAGGTTGCATGATGGGAGGCGATGTTTTTAGAGCTTGACCCATAAACTAAACTGAATAAAGTCAGAATATCTCTGCTTCTACTTTCTAGTCTCCCAACATGTAAGGGCAAAACTAAATCACTGGAGTTTCCCCTTTAAGAATACATTTCAGTCTGGCAACCAGAGCAGAGATTGCATATCCACGAGAAGTTACAGGTGGAAAAACATTTTTGGTTCCCTCCCCATGTAGCAACATGTACAGTATTTTATAGCACTGTTATTGTAACTTTCCACAGAGCTTCTCGTACTTTTAGTCTGCCTGGATTACCACTCTCCAAAACACAAAAGGCCAACATTAACACCGTGTTACAAACCCAAAATCATTTCCTGGCTTAGATTCTGCACAGATTTAGCAAAATTATGAGACTTTTTCACGTGGAGACAAAGATTTGTTCTGAGGAACAGACTCTACCGAAGCACCACAAATTACAAGTGCCCTTTTGTTCTGTAAAGGACAAACCTCTGCTGCATCACTACTCCGACAAACACAAATTATATGTTTCAGGCCGGCTGAATGCCCCTAGCAGCTCAGCTCCCAGTCACACTTTTACCACAGGAGGGGGGATAAGACTCATGATGAAAGCCAAAACGCTGACCCCCCGCCGTAGTGGACATAAAAAGCTATTAGAGAACACCAGGCCTAAGGGGGTCTCTCGCTCTCTCTGTCTGAATAGAGGGGAGAGAGAGGAAGTTGAGGTAGGGCAGAGAATTTCAAAAATCCTTCTTGTTCATGATGGCTGAGAGTAAAAGCAGGTAAGAAGACTTATGTTTGAGTTTTTACATTTTAGTGTGATAATAATTTATGGTTGGTTCTGAATGTCTGTGACCACCTCACCTGCTGAATGTGTCTGCTATCCAAACCAATGATGGTGGGCTCAGAATTGTAGCTACATTTTTCTCTTTGCACCGTACTTGCCATATTCTGAGTCAGAAGGATGGATCCATGGCTGGATTTCGACATGGTGCACAGCGTTGTTTGGTTTGTTTTTCTGCCCAACAATTTCCTGTTTACTACTGATTACTAGATTCGGAAGGACATGGGTGGGACTTTGGCCATGCTTCAGACGGAGACATCACAGAGTATTTAACTGGATTTATGGGCTATCTTGAGATGTTCTACTTTCTCTTCCACTATCAAAAAGTCTTTATCCCATTGATAAATGTCCTCTGGAAGTTTCTCTGTTTCTCTCTAATGACTGTTTGTTTCCTAACCACAGCATGGCTTCAAAAATAGTTTTCTTAATTTTGTAATACTTTGAGATTTTTGTGATCTATGAAAAAAACATTTTGTGGGGCAGCAACAGTTTAAAGGAGCACGCCCATCAGTTTAAGTCAGTACGTCTTTGGATTTGAGGCTAAAAATTCATAACCAAAAGCCTGAGTTACAATCTGGGGGTATGAAGTTTGTGAGTCTTTACCAGGCAGGGAGTGTCTAACAAAAGAAGCTTTTAAGCTTAATCATGGGAAATGTAGGATCCGGCCTCACCCATACCGGTGATGTTTCCAAAACACAACAAGGGTTAAAGGAAATGGTTCTTTTAATGCTCTGTGATTTTCTGTCCTAAAAGAAACACTTTGTGGGGCATCAGAAGTGAAACATTTAAAGTCCTTGGAAAAGTTCAGCATTCTGGGACATGCTCATACCACACACTTGTGTGTGCAGTGATTATGAAGCTGCCTAGAGCAGTCGGTTAACTTAGTTTAGCACAATCACCAGAAATACAGGAAATTGCCGCAATATAGGCGTTCATTTCTTGGTAGGAATAAGAAATAGTGTCAAGTCATAGCTGCAATTCAGTTTTAACTTCAGTTTTACATTACGACATATAACGTTGCACTCTTCATGCTAAGATCTCACTTACCAAATTATATATACTGTACACTTGTTGAACTGCTCCTTTAAAATCGGGGGGGGGTAAAGTAGCTGCTGTTGAGTTTCACCACTGTCCTTTTTAAGAACAACATGACACAAAAGGAGTACAAAAGCACGTCTTTCATCTCTCTTCTTTCTTCCAGAGGGAAAGAGTAAGAAGGAGAAGGGTGCACCTATCCAAAGGAGCACGGAGACTGGCATGGCGGTAGAGCTGACCAGGAACATGAGCCGACAGCCCAGCAGAGAGTCCAACAATGGCAGCATGAACAGCTACAACTCTGAGGGAAAGTCAGTAAAGCACACACTTCCTGTTCTCATTACCAGCACCCATCCACACACTCTCGTCCTCCTCTATCATTTGTTTCTCTCTTATAGTAGAATGCAAAAATAATTTTTGCAAACTCTGTCTACTCCTCCATCTGCGTTTTCAGGCTGAAGTGTTTCTATATTTTCTTTTTCGTCTGTTTCAAATGCCAAATTTTGCACAGCTAAAGCTGCTGTAGCTTGAAATGAACTCCTGTCCCACCAAACTGAAACACCATTAATGAAAGGGCGTGGATGTGACAGTAAAGTTTGTATGGCAACATGTTCTGAGGGATTATATCCAGGCGTAGGCTGCCATTTCTGTCAGCTGACTGACGGTAAACACTGTGATATAATGAGCACACTGTAAAAAAAACAAACTTGGGCTCAGTGAGGCGATGATAAAACACAAACTTTGACTGAATCAAATTAAGGCCTGGTGTTTTCTCTGATAGATTATCTCGCTTGGATAATTCTAGGCTGTTCTTTTATGCTGTAAATAATGACTGGCACCAAATGGGTTCTACTGAAGGCAGTGAAATGTATGCTGACTGTGTACAGACAGCACCAAGGGTAATATAGGAAAGAGGTGACGGCCGATACCTACCTCTGTCGTCATGTTGATTTGGTTGGGTTATCGATCATGTTTGTTGTAATTTGTTCATGTTCCATGTTCTCTGTGATAGTTTGCTCTTCTCTGGAGTGAATCTGGGTGCCAGCAGTCAGTTCAGTGACTTCCTGGATGGCCTGGGACCAGCACAGTTAGTGGGAAGGCAAACACTGGCTACTCCTGCCATTGGTAAGACACCTTCACCTTTAACCTTGGAAATCTCAATCTCTGTAACACTGAGCTTTTTTTAAATTTAGTTTTAATATTTTAAATATTTTTTTGGTTTCTGTTGTCTTTTAATGTATCTATTTTTAATTCATTTAATTTTATTTATATACTTGTTTATTATTATTTTTTAAATGTTTTAATATTGTAATTGTTTTCCATCTATTAGCTATACGTTTAGATGGTTGTGTGGGGCTAGAGCCATTCACAGATAGTATTGGGAAAAATCTAATGATAATGAATAATTATTATACAATAATGATAATAATTATTATTATTGTTAAGTTAACAATCATAACAACATCATATAGTAATAACAATAACAATAATAATAATAATAATAATAATAATAATAATAATAATAATAATAATAATAATAATAATAATAATAATAATAATAATAGTAATGAGTAGTAGTTATAGTAGTAGTAGTAGTAGTTGTTGTTTGGTTCACTACCACACCGCATTTTTCCTGACTGCATGTTTATCTTTTAGCCGCCAGCACCTTTAGCCCTGCAGCACACGATGTCATCGATCTCTTCCTGTTGCATTAAACCAATCATCTTTTCACTCTTCTGTGTCTCCCCAGGTGACATCCAGATTGGTATGATGGAGAAAAAGGGTCAGCTGGAGGTGGAAGTCATCAGAGCTCGAGGACTTGTGCAAAAGCCGGGATCCAAATCCCTCCCTGGTGAGAACCTGAATGACCTTGAGATACCAAAGAGCAACTAATCCCTCCCTCCCTCTTAAGACATCCGTCATGCACTCGTCACATTATTATATGATATACACTCTACATGCAGGGATATCCAGCAGATACACCCCACTGAAATTTGCTCTCTGCTTTTCCCTCAAATAAAGCCATAACACAGCTGTGAGATCTGATCTGGATTATAATGGCCAGCCGCTGTGCTCCTCTCTAATGGCTTTTTTATTGTTTTGTCTCTGCCTTCAGCTCCATATGTCAAGGTCTATCTGCTGAATAATGGAGCATACGTAGCCAAAAAGAAAACCAAGATTGCACGGAAAACACTTGACCCACTGTACCAGCAACCACTGCTATTCGAGGAAAGCCCACAGGGTAAAGTCTTACAGGTGAGCCCAAGACATATTTCTCTACAGTGGAAAATGTTTTCCCGAATACTGATAAAATATGTTTTAGCAGGAGAAAGTAGACTGCTGTGTAATTTGACCAAACATGATTTTCCCTCAGGTGATTGTATGGGGCGACTACGGTCGCATGGACCATAAGAGCTTCATGGGAGTTGCACAAATCCTATTGGAGGAATTGGACTTATCAAGCACAGTGATTGGTTGGTACAAGTTGTTCCCGCCGTCCTCCTTGGTGGACCCGACACTTGCCTCCCTAACGCGGCGGGCTTCCCAGTCTTCACTCGACAGTTCCTCCGGACCGCCCGGCGTCCGATCCTAGTGGACCAACAGCTCTACGATCCGCTCGTCGAGTAACAAACTCATGAAACGTACTGTAGAGAGGAATAAATATTTTAAAAAAAGATGGCGGAAAATGTAGAACAACAACAATCAGAAACAGTCACAACGAGAAAGCTTTGTTGAGATCTGACAATCACTTCTGTCGCGGTTAATTTTGTCTGTTGTAGGGAGCGCCACATTTCAGTGTTTCATATCCATTCAAAGAAAAATCTCATAGTTTTTCTCTGTGTATGCTGAAGACGCGGGGCTGCCGACAGACAACGAGTGATAACCCTCGAGACGATAAAAGTGTCAGAGAATCATATGAAGCAGGGTGGTTTTTAACTGAATCAATAATAGCAAAGAAATGTACGTAAGCATCGGAATGTATGGACTCGAGACAGAGGTTAATCACCCTCCACACCTGCAGGTGGCGCAGTCCTCTCTGTAGTGGCCTCCTCCAGAACCCCAACAGACTGCCAGCACTCCTGCCCACCCCCGAGGCAGGGTGCTCCCATGTGGGTATTCAGTCTGGAAGCACAGGGCCTTCTTCTGGTGCCTAGACCTTGGAGCCGCATCACTGGTCCCTCTCTCTCTCTCTCGAAAATCCTCTTTTCTTTTTTACCATGGCTGCTCTGAAGCCACACTGTTTTAGCGTGTTTGCTTTGTCGTTCATTTCTTTCCCTTTGTTACTACTGGCACAAGATGTTTTTACAGTGCGTGAAATGCTCATGATAATGTTGTCAGTCTGGTGTGTGCATGGAGAGAAAAAAAAACAAAACACAAGAGATAAAAAAGGATATAAAAACCAATAAATGTCTGCAAGTGTTATGCTGGGGGGATTTTTACACAGTGAGATTAGGGTGCAGCGTTGTTTTCCTTGTTCCACCGCTGGCAAATGTCCAGGCCAGTCGTCTTTGTATAGATGTATATTAGGCCTCCCAGGAGGTTGACCAATAAATAAAATTTATGTCACTTTGAAATATCACAAGGGTATAACATCACTGTAAAAAAGTAAAAATAGAAAAAAAAAAAGTAAATCTTTGTTCACCTACGCAAGAACAAGATAGGACCGTCTAATTTTTTCACATTTTTTGGGGAGTGCATTCCCTCACCCCGGCACGTTTCAGGTTTCTATCCAACCCTTAATTTACATTCTTTTGAAATTTAAATACAAGCACAAGAGCTTGATTTTTTTACAACAAAAAGTTTAACTTTTTGAGAAAAACGTGTAGTTTAAAAAAAAGGAAAAAAAGAAACAATCCCGTCACTGGTTTCCGTTCATTTCTTTGTCTAGATATTAGGAAACAAGACAAACAAACAGAAAAAGATGAATCGCTCACAGTTTCCCTTGTGCATCTCTGTGAATGTGAAAGTAACCAATCAGACTGATCTGTCAGGACACCAACACCAATGCTCATCCTCTGTTCGGCCCGCAGACTCCTCCCACCAGGAAAAAAGGCGGGGCCAGCATGACTTTGGAACCTGTTCCAAGCTGCATGCACATTTTTTGTAAAACGAAACAGATACAGAAAAAAAGATACTGAACTTGATACGTGTGTTAGTTCCACATACTGTAGGGCCGCTTGTATGTTGCATGCAGTTGTACAGTTTGCTCGTACTTGAATATTAAAGAGATAAAACCAAGAAACCGAAGCCATTCCCATTACGCAAAGACATTTGAACTCAACTGCAGTCTATTCCACGTCCCTCAGTCCGGTGCTGAATGTCTCTCAAACTAAATCCCAAGATTACGTTGATGTCTTTCCTCGACCCTCTGGAAGATGTACTGTACTGCACAGTAGTACTGAGCAGACCTCACAGCCCCTCTTACTGTTACTCCACGTCATAGTATACCTCCAAGGGGCTGAGATGATGTATGATGATTAAATATGTACAAATCAGATCCACTTATATAGAAATATGAATTATGTTTCAACATAATGATTTCAGATATGCTAACACACTCACTGTTAAGTTATATACAGAATAAATGCAGATGCACAGAGAGTCATACACTGTAAATACTCTACAGCCATTCAGTGGGTTTTCATTGGGTTCAGTGACATTTGCAAAGGGGCCAAGTCATAATAATGAGGAGCGCTTAGTACGTCATTAGGGACCATGCAGTGGGAAAACACAAGGCGATGGACAAACTGGCCGATATTAAACTACAGGTGTACCACTACTCTAAAAGCCGTCATCTGAACACTTCTTTGTGCTTCAAACCCAAACGTCTGAACCCCGGCCATGTTCAGTCCCACTTCAGAAGAGTAGACTTTTCTTTTCATCGTCCGGTGAAGCTGGTTTTCTTTTTTTTTGTTTGTTTTTTTCTTTGTCAGTATTAACAGGAAAAAAAATTGCTGATTGTTTACAACTTCTGTGTTCCACTGAAACAAAACAAAAAAAAACAAAACAAAAAGAAAATTAGAAAAAAGTTAAAGCATTCACTGCAACATTTCTTGTTTGTATAACAGATGTGGCTCAAATGATGTGTATGTTTTATATTTAAAAAAAAGAAAAAAGTTCATTTTTATTATTTACAAATAAAAAGAATGTGTGGAAGAAAAGCTGCTTTCATTTCAGTGTCTCCCTCAAATCCAGGCTAAAATAATCATATTTTGTTTGTTTTATTTTTTATATTTTTATTACTCTCTCTGACTGCGGTTACCTCTGACACAGTGTCAAAAAGGTCAAAGTGAAAAACGTATTTCAAGAAGGGATCTGCTGCCATGTTTGTGGGAAAGTTAATATTTTCCTTGGTCTTGTAAAAGTCCTCAGTCCTGTACGTCTGAGCCGAGCAGCGCCATGTTAGGCTGAGGAGAGGAATACAAAGAGCAGTTTGACTAAAGCACATTTAAAGTGTGTCACTGGATAACTGAACATTTCACGTGTAATGTCATTAAGGGCAGACACATGAATGAGACACTTTCCTCTTTTCATGGTAACACATTACTATGTGTCAGCAAACAGTAAAGTAAATAGTTGGTGCTAAAAACTTTAAATGAGCGTGCCAAAATAATATTAAATAACCAGAAAATTACTTAGTTGCTCCTTTGAGGTCTTACATTAAAGATAATTTGATATTTTGGGAGATAATCTTATTTACTTTCTTGCCGAGAGTTAGATGTGAAGGGTGTGAGGTAAACAGCTGGGACACTGTTAGCTTAGCTTAGCATAAAGACCAGAAACAGGGAGAAGCAGTACTGTTACATTTGGCTCTATCCAAATGTAAAAGTACAGACATCTAAAGCTCACTAATCAACAGATTACATCTAGTTTGCATAATCCATACAAAAAAACAAAAAACACCCTCAAAATGTAGTGGTTTCCATTTCTTATGCTAAGCTACGCTAATCGTCGACTGGCTCCAGCTTAATATTTAGTGTACAGATGTGAGAATAGTATTGATTTTCTCATCTAGCTTTGGCAAGAGAGCTGTGTCTGCTACTTGAGGGCCCAGTTGGTGTTGCTCATGGTGACAAACCCCCAGAGAATCATCCAACTTTGCAGCTGCAATTAGCTTGATTTGACCTAAATTATGTGAAGGTTAAGTGTCGGGTCTCTTGCACTACTCCCAAGAGGACAAAAACCAAAACAAAAGACCTGAAGAAGAACTCAGAGTACTGAACCTTCACTTGCAAATGAGTCATTTTCTTCCATTCTTCCATCCATGTCTAACCTGTCAGTGAAGAAGATTAGATCTTTTATCACCCGTGTTTTTTTGTGAGCTTTTCCATTAGAAGAAGTAAGTCTTTGATTTTGTCCTTGTGCTGTGTGGCAGTATTAGTGTTACTTATCTGTTATATTGATCATCCATCTCTTCCTTCTCATTTAAAGTGATAGATCCTGGTTTGTTGTCTCATTGGATCTCCATTTAGCAAGGACTCTGTTCCTGCACTCATTCTGCCAGTACTCTGCTAATTAGTCCTCCCTTAATCATTTTTTATCAATTACAGATGAGGCTGTGCCTTCATTCATAGCACTGCAAACTCTCTATGTAGGAAAGTAGAGTCTCATATAGCAGAGGTATATTTCTGGAGAGCTTAAGTTTTATTGTGTAGTATTTGTTGATAAAAGCACATGACAGCCACGTACTGCTAAGATAAAACACCATAACTCTCTGCCCCGGGTGCTGCGCCTCACTCAAGAGGAAGTTGAACCAATATGGCCTCATGTGTGACCTCACATATGATACAGTGCAGCAGAGGGCTTGGGAGATTTATGTTCCACATCCTCTTGTTAAATAAGCAGAGGGCCCCCGAAACAACATCTGCATGCAATCTTGACTAACCCTCCCACCAGCCTCGTCGAGTCGCCGTGCCAGCCGGGCCCCCTGGTTCCCCCTCGTCACAGCAGCAGAGGTCAAGACCTCCGTGTACAAAGCGTGGATACGGACCATGGTGGAAAGGAGAACCACAGATCATACAAGTCAGAGGTCAAGATAAAATTTCCACGCTGCTCCCAGGAAATGGATTAATCTATCTAATCAGGTCAAAGGTCACACATCGGTCAAAACAGAGAGCAAGAGTGGAAGTGGAATGCAAACATTATGAAGTTCATTTTTAATATTATCCATTAAGATGACCTTCCCAACAACAAAAAAAAACAAACAGAAACTTTGGGAAAGTGGACGTAACAATCTGAAGTCTTTCTGCTGACTTGAACAAGACTGTTTACTCTGAGAGGAGTTCCACGTGAGGCTGTGTTTCTTCATTCTAATGTCTGTACTTGTTACAGCTGCATGACAGCGTGCATGTGCTTGTTGCAGGAAGCCGCCTCATCATGTGACAAGATTAAATGATACAGTTTGTAAGCTCAGCACTGTTTTCCCTCAAGAGGAACAAGTGGAAATGTGTCATGCACAATTACATTGTTTAAAAAAGCTTTCACATTCTTTTTTAGGTAGAAATATAACATTATGTATGAGAAGATATGGGAGAGTAGAGCTTCCAGCACTTATGAGTCTTTATCTATTGATCTCATACGGTTTGAGTAGACCCTATAGACCCTATATATGGTCTATATATAGACCTTATAGATATATGGTCTATAGGGTCTACTTTTATGATGCCTTTAATTTCCAGTGTTTGTTGACACTGAGTTGCTAATTCAACTGTATTCGAGCACTCAGGTCATAATTAATGGTGGTGTTGTACTGGACTACATTATACTGAGTGGTGTTCCTAATTATGCCGCACTAATGAATGTAAATAGGAAGGACAAATAATTAGCCTCTCACTATAATGTAGTCTAACAACTAGCATTAAACTATGAGCTCAGTAATATACTGAATAGCTGAATTTATCTCCAAAAATTGATATAATGATCTTCATAGAGATGGATGTCATGGCAGACCTGTTCCATTAGATGCAACAGATTGTACAGGTGTGGCTTATAAAGGGGTCTGTATGATGACACTGAGTGAAATATGCAAACCCAAGATCTCATTTGACAAAACAATCCTAACTCTGCCACTGCTTTATCACAGCGTCTTCACTCAGCAGACTGAGTTTGTCATGGAGATGGATCTGTCGACATGAAGGCCACTGATGCTCTGATCGAACACTAAGAGGCTTTTCACTTCAAGTCAGACTGGACACATCTGTGCATGTGGTTGATAGCACTGGAAAAACTAATGAGTACACTCTGAGTTGGCATTGTGTGACATCCGTACCACTGTCTTGGACCCTGTCCTGCCCGACCACAGTGGGCGATTGGCTGACATAGGACATCAGCTGATTAAGCTCACCTGGGCCTTGAACTAAACTGGTCCCTGTGCTCAGTCACTCTCCCTGTTTTCTCCAAACTGGCATCTACACTGCATCATAGACCATTTTCACAGCGGGCCATTTTGACACGAACCATGTTTTGTTAATGCTACGCGGAATTTAAGCACTATTCAGGAGTTAAAATGCCATTTGGTATTGTGACTTGGATATCTGGGAGTATCATAGAGGTGTTATGTTGGTTTCTTTTGTGCAATTTTAGAGCACGTTTGAAGGGAGCAACATTTGTCCCCAATTTAATTAGATGCTAAAGCTGTTGCTTAGTAATTTAAGTCCTGGTGCATGTAATGGCCATGTCTCATATGGTAAGAGCCTTGTCAAACTGTTCCAAAGTTAGGAACATGCCTTTAATGCTTAACTCCAAGATTATGATTTACATTTCCCCCTGAACTCTGTAAGCTAGAAGAGTCTGTGGCTCTGTAAAGAGGAAGTCCACGCTGACACTTTTTTAGAAGATCATAACATACAGGAAGTCTTTTCAGTTCATTAACCCTCTTGACCTGCACTCTGATCACACAGGCCCATATAGACCAAATGTGCTCAGCATCATAGACATATTTGAGTTTGGGTTCTCTTGGGTAGCGTTTGGCTGCACCGGATATCTTTGTAATGACTGACCTGTCAAATTTAACAGAGAAGAGGTGCAGCATCTGAAAATGTAGAGGTGACAAAACAGGCAAATAAAATGCCAGTCATATCTGATTCGGTAGGGAGTTGCAGGGTCACCTGTGTGTGAATAAGCCTCACGCCTTAGATCACCAGTAGCAACCTTCACCAGCACCCAGAAAGCATCAAGCACTTCAGGAGCAAACTGCAAGAGAGAGCAGAGGAGAGGATTTGCATTGAAAGCCCGTGAGGTTGTCTGGCGCTGCAGCCACCAGCAGATGGCGTAGTTTTGTTGGAAGACAGGAGGAGCTGCTCGGAGTGAAGCTGTGAGACGTCTGCAGGTTAAAAACAAGACCTGCTCAGCTCCTATAGATTGCATATGAGAGTACACACGTCAGTTCTTCATCCTGGAGGGCCACAGTGAGTAGTGTGCAACAGGAAGCAGCTGATTCCCGCTGATCAGACAGCCGTCAGACAGCCACAGAAATATCTGAGAGTCTGCTCACCCCCTCCACTGCAGGCAGGTTGATGATGAGGAAGCTTCAGTTCTGTGAGCTAAAAATGTCTAGAAGAGTCTGTAGTTCTGTAAAGAGGAAGTCCACGCTCACACCCTCTGACTGCTTTCACTTTAGCACAGTCATGATATAAAGGAAGTCTTTACAGTTCATTAACCCTCCTGACCTGCAACCGACTTTAGTCCTGAACACACAGGCCAAATGTTCGAAGCACCATAGACATATTTGAGTTCATAATATGATGAAAGACAACATCAGAAGATGGCTTCAAATAAACACAAAGAAGAGAAATGCCTCTAGTGCCACGTGGTTGCAGTGGCAGCATGACAACACATGGCAAAGAAAATGTCACCACAAGGCGATAACCTCCAGAACGGTTGATAGAATTAAAGAAAAAACTAAAACTTCTCTGAATTAAAAGTAATTTTGGTTACACCATAATATTTTCTGCAGATGTTCACTGAGCCGTCCTCAGTGGTTACTTTTCCATCCGACCAAGTGGAAACTTCATTACAATCCATGTTACCTGAGAGGCTTTTTTTATGTGGTGTAATTTGGAACTTTTTCGGGAAATTAAATTACACACGAAGCGACAGTTGTACATTTGCATTTCTGCTGCGCCCTAAAAAACAAAAAACAAACAAAGAAATAATATTAAATAAAACTCCCGGCTTCAGCTTTTATTGGGCTATTTTATTTTTATTATTATTGAGTTAAAAATCTCAAAATGTTTACTGTGACACGAGGGCTAGAGATACAGTCACTCGCGGGCACGATGCGCATCTGTCGTGGTCGTGGACGCGCAGCTTGAAGCAACAGGCGGGTAAAGCGCACTGAGAAGACAGCCTGTGCTGAAAATTAATGCCAAAAATATCTTCCCTCCAGCTCCACCGGACACACGCTGCATCTAGAACTTGTTATTTTAGTCCGATTGGACAGCACCGCGCACGGACTACGCGCGGTGGATACCTTTACGCGCGGCGGCAGTTGTAAATTGCTCGAGAAGACGTTGATGCAAGAGGAAAGAGGGCGGTCAAAGTGTGACGGTAAACAGCGTGCCTTGCTCTGGCAGCGGTTTCACTCCCAACTCAGACCCTGTTCGACTGTGTCGCACGTGTAATGTATTGTTCGTCCAGGGCACAGCTCCCGGCACAGGTCACGCATGCTTGAAAATACCTCCGCGCACTTGATGCCCGCTTTGGTGATGCCATGCCCCGGAACCACAGCGGAGACGAAGGCGGCACCGGGCTCTGGATGAGGACATCGCCAGGGGCACCGTAACGAAGGCTACGGCTTGAAAGATGTGGAGTCCGGACGAAGGATGATGAACAACGCGGGAGACGGTTTGCTGTCAGCCTCCACAGCAGCAGGTGCTGTCGGGTCCGAGAGCCTGAGGGGGAAAGCAGGGAGCCCGGCTCAGCCTGCTGGGAAAGCCGCTCATATACAGCGCGCAGAGCGGCCGGAGAAACGTCCGCTACCGGCGGCTCCAGAATTACCTGTACAACGTGCTGGAGAGACCGAGAGCCTGGGCGTTCATCTACCATGCGTTTGTGTAAGTTTATTTCCATAATTTGCATGTAGGATCATCTATTGCGAAGATCCGAAGTTGCACACCTGTTGATGCTGCTCCACCCTCATACACACACACACACACACACACACATACTCCAGACATTTAATATGGCACAAATACACAGTGATACCACCTGGGTTCATCGAGCAGGAGTAGACTGTGCTACGTGCTGCATATTTACCACATATTGTCACTTTTGTGTGTGATGGCTGACATGTAACACATGATGAATCCGTGGGTGCCATGGATGTACAGCTCATCTTTAAAAATTAACCTCTGCCCCAGGGACAGTTTCACGGTTTGTTATGTGCGGCTGAAGCACGTGTACAGGTCTATGACACAAAGAGAGGCTCACTGTAACCCTTTTTTTTATCTTCAGCGTAGCTTAAATGTAATGTTGAGCACACTTCTGCAGTTTGTACAACCAGAGTTTCACCAAAAATACTAATTTGCAGTCAACATTAAAGCATTCATGAGGCCCTGGGTTTCACAGCTACCCCAGAGCTCTGGCTAGTTGGCTCCTGAAGGTCAAGAATCAGGAACATCTCAAGCTTTTGTGTCTGCTCTCTGTCATTCTTGGCTTCCCCAACCAGCTGCATTTGATTTCCCGCGTGCAACTGTTGTTGTGGCCTCATGACTATTTCTGAGAGGAAGGAAGTTGAGACACATGCTGCCAGTAGAACACCATCTTTCTTTTCTTCCTTTCCTTTTTTTGGTGTGTGGGTGGTGTCTGGGCACTAGAAGGAGTGGTTGGAACTCGAGAAGGGGTGGTGGTTAATCCAAGCAGCTCATGAAGCTGATCGCTTTTATTTTTAAAGCATCCTTAAAGTAGCTTGTATATCAAGTTGTGCATACAAAGTCTCTGTTGGGAGAGGGGTGGGGGTGGGGTGTGTTGGGGGGTTATGTGTGCTATGATCAGAGATGATCAGTCATACCACAAGTGACACATGGAAATGAATTGTGAAATAGGAGGCGCTAGAAGGTTGGTGCTACTCGGTGAACTACAGCGCTGTAGCAAGAAGGTTAAGTGAAGGCTACAGTAGCAAGCTGAGGACATTCAGTGCTAGCTTTCCAGATTTCCTTCTGCTCTCTTTACTCTGCCTGGCATTTTGTTCTCAGGATTATAAATCTTTTTTTTATTCATTTGAGTTATAAACTTCCTAACAATCAATTAGTAAGCTTGTTAGCTCGGTCACTAAAGAGACAATAAGTTGATTCAGTGCATTCAACCAGCATGTTTCTGTGACTGACTGTCTCACAGTCTCATTAATGGAGCAGTTTATACTCCTGCAAATTTATGTTGAATTCCTCACAGAGATACGGACAGATTTACTCATCCCACCTACTGCCTGTGACTGTCCACCGACTGTGATGATTTTGACTGAATCTGACACAAATTGTGGCGTTTTAAAGGTCTGGTGTGTAAGATTTATGAGGAGAACATTTAATATAATATGCTCTAATTACAGTGGTGCTGCACCCTTAAACCAAAATATGTTGAGCTATAAATTACATTATGACTGTATTGTGGTGAATTACATCAATACTGATGTTGATGCTGACATTCTTACCGCATTCATAAAAATCTGTACTCCATTGGTTGAAAATGGCTCAGCAAGCCATCTGCTGTTTGCCAGTCTGCCCTAGAATCTGCCCTTAATCTTACACACTGGACCTTTAAAAGTTTTTTCCAACCAGGTCGGTTCCTTCATGAGCTGGATTTTCTAAATTTAATTATTTCAGCTGGTTAGAGGTCTTAGTATTCAAGCTAATGGGGATCTAGTGTTTGTTCAGGAGGAGTTTGTTTTACATCCAAGATATCCTTTTGCTAAATACCTTTTATCTATCTACTATGCATCATGGGCAACGTTTTCTAGAGTTATCCCTACATTTAGAAACAGAATTATTGTAAATGTAAAGATATCCTTTCAATCACATTTTTACACAGTGTCCTAATGCTTTATGAGAATCTATCTATTGTAGTGTCATAATTCCCTACAGAGGAGGATTACATTTATTGTGGCGTGGAAGTGTTTTAGGGATCAGTTCAGCCCCTGTTCATTATAAAGGCTGTCCAGATTTTATGGGGTTAAAGAGTAATGATGTAATGATGTCATGAGGGTCATCCAGCTCAATGATGACTTTCCTTAACCCCTCTTTTAATGGGGCCATAACTTCAGAGAGACACCGTTGGATTTCTGGATTTTTGGTGTACACTTAAATCTTGAATTTACGCATCTTAAGAAAGTGTTGACTCACGCACTCCCACAAGGATCCTCTGACTGGCTCTCATTTCTCTTCACATGAGCGCTCGTGAACGTTAGGGACGGTGGTAGGTACGGTTGGGTGACTGGGAAGTTGGTGAATGATTTTCTTTCATCCCTTTGGCATCGAGCTTGAGCGGGAGAAATGGTCGGACTGAACTCCCACTCGGCTCTTTGTTCTCCGTCTCCTGTGATGAATACTGCTAAGATGGTTAGTGCCTTAAAAAGTTGCAGTGGTCTGCTGATGTGACAATTGTTGCTGTCGAGAGTCTCTTTGTCACGATTTCCTCTCCTAAATAAGTGATATCCATGTCCAGCTGATGATCAAACTAAGCTGTGGTTCACATTTAGTGCTCCTAAAAGCACCTCAGGAGCATTTTTCTTTCAAACCAGAATTCTGTAAATCGAGCTGCTTGCTCAGGTCACATAAGTGACCATACACAGCGCCAGTCTTAGCCCTTTTAGGGTCCAGGGTTAGATTTTGTAGTGTTTCCACCCTTTACATTTTAACTGTCCAGTCATAGAGAGAAAAGGGTTGCTGAAATTATGTAACTTATTTCAAATAGAGAAGCCTTGTGTGTTGCCACAGGCTCTTCCTGATACCCACATTAGAGGAAAAGCCCCCAAATGATACCCGACACTGGAATGCCCCTGAGGCATTTCATCTGAGGACTGGGTGTTTTTCTCTCCTGCTGTGCTGCTTTGCGATACAAACTGAATGATGGCTGTATTTTACATAAAACGTATGTCCGTATTAAATGATTGGTAGTCATTTTCATGTGTTATGCAACAGGCACGGTTAGTGTAATCATACATGGCGAGCTGACCGTCAAATAAAGTCAGTGCAGTACAATCAAGGACAGTGATTCTTTGATCACCGATTACTGAACGAAACACCTTCTATTCTTTTCAATATTATATAAGCTTTTATTTTTTTGTTACATAACTAAGGTTTTTAGTCCACATCATCTTGTCTGCTGCTTCACTAACTGTTTTTGTCCATTTACATTCTTTGCATCCCTCGGAGCTAAGATGTGTTTGCTTTCCATGGGCCACCTGCACCTTTTTATCACTTGGGTGGGGGAGAACAATGACTACAGTGAGGTGTATGTCAATGCGAAGAGTAGTGAAGAAGAAACCTGTGGCTGCCCGCACTGAGTGTTTTCAGACACATCTCTGTCAAAACCACAGCACAACTGCTAGCTTGTGAACACGGTGCATTTAGCTTTCCCACAATATTTTGTAGCGATCAAAAATGGAGCTAAAAGGAGAGGAACACTGACCTTTAATTTATCAGGTTCTGCCAAATGAATCCAGGTGTGCTGGTTACATAGTGCGCCTTTAAACGGGCTTATGTTTCACTGTAACTCTTTGTGTTGAGGGTTGCATCTTGTTGATGCCCCCAAGTGGCCAAAAAATGGATTATTGCAGCTTTAAATAATCACGGTATTCTATATGTAACCCAGATTGTTAAGCAAATGTTATCTGCATATGAATTTTGTATGGAAATATAAACATTCATGATTCCTTTTCTTCTTTTTTCTTTTTTAAATTGATCTAAATATCTTTTTTATTCGTGTCTTTATTTTATGGGTCAAGTAAATTTTAATATAACCCACATGTCTGGCCGATATCAGATGATTTTAGCCACACTTGCTGATTCAGCACTGGTTCATAATTTGACAGCATATGACTTCAGAGAACATCATATTCTGGAGATACTATGTGTGTTGTGTTTTGAAGTCATTGTTTAGGCCCAGTTCTATCAAAAAGGTTTATCCCGGGCCACATCATTTTATTTGCTTTATAATAATCTTCAGATATAATCCTCTTTTAAACGTCCTCTCTTCATAAATGATATTATCCACTGTCCATCAACTCTGATTTCCCTAAATCTGCTATCAGAATCTTGCTTGCGTTGAAATCGTCTTCACGTGGTGAGAAAATGTAACAGCGTGTCACTTCTTTCTCTCGTGTTTGTCCCTGTGTGTACGTACATGCTTCCCCATGAGGACGAGTGTGTTTGATACTAATTTGGACAATCTGTTCTGCTTGACCAGCTGAAGTGCTGTTTGGATAACTCACAAGTTCAATTTCACTATCCACTGCTTTCAGGTGGCAGTAAAAAAAAAAAAGAAAGCTCCTTTCCTTATCTGACTTGTCTGAGCTGACACATTAGAAACAGGTCAGAGGAGCAAATGCGCTTACGAGCCTGCCCTCGCAGCGTTCCGTTATCCTCTGTTTGACATGCCCACATGGCACATCCTCATTGGCTTCTGTGCTCAAAGTGATATTTCACCTTCAACCGTGTTCCACTTTCTAACAAACATGCCTCGGGGTGGAATGACTTCTTGAAAATTGTAACAAGAAGAAGGAGTGACATCAGGGTCAACTTCGTCATGCGTGTGTTGACTGTGTGTTTAATGTCAGCTTTTCAAAATAAAAGCCAGTGGTTAAGTCACTCTGGATACTCCGAGCGAAGGCAACGTTAGCGTTTGATCCTGTAACTTTTACGCTGGGTACTGATGGCTAACGAAAGGCAAATATCTTGCTCACATTTGCCTGTAACTAATCTGCTATTGCATACATAGACTGTATATTTTTATTCACTCCCCTCCGTGTGACAGCAGCAGCACTGAGCCAGTCTTTGTGCTGACTTGAGTTGCGCCCTGAGTCCCAGCCTGCCCTCCTTCCTGCTCGCAGACACACATACACAGTGCTGCCATTCATCTCACCTCTGGATTAACAAGCTCTTATCCTTGCAAGTATGTTCAGGGGCAGGAAAGTGTGGGGGAAAAGGATACAGTGTTCCTCCACCTCAGGTTTCTAACCTGGCATGCTGAGCTATGGGGGAGCAGAGAGGGGGGTGCACAGAGTGGTGACATGAACTCGCTGCTCTCACTTGTTAAATATCTATCAGTCAGTTTATTGTTAGGAATACTTGGATTTATAGGCTGCAGTAAAGGATGTTGGCTCATCCTGAAAGCCGTGTTTGATAGGCATTATTAGGCATTTGAAGCCAACAGACACAATAAAATGTTTAGCAGACATCTGAATGACTAATCAGACGCTGCTCTGAATCCCAGCGCTGTGTATTATATTTTAAGCCATTGTTTATAGTCCAGACATTGAGATCCTGTCACTTAGAAATATCTGTTTTTCCTGCAAACCTGGTCTTCATTATCTCTTTGAGAGGCTTATGCCCTCTGGACTGGAATAAGTCCCAGTTGTAGATTCAACTCAGGAAATCTCTCTGTCGATGCTGGCATTCATAAAAATAACTGTTTTCCATTCATCTAGTGTAAGCTTTGTGTTCTTAACCTGTGTGACACTCATTTTGCAGCAGAACGCACTCTTGAGTGACTGAGTGGAAAGACGCTTCTTTCAAACCGCGGGGGCAAAGACCTGCTTCATGCAAGTGTCAGAGAGAACCTGACTGGTTTGATCAGCACAGTGACATCAAGCAGAGGTGTGACGTCTTGGTCCAGATGGTTTCTTGACACTGTGTCAGTGCAAAGGGTGTGGAGGGGAAGCTGTGTCACAGGCGTCAACGTACGCATTTGGGTGTAAATTTGTGACAGCTTGATGAGAAGAAGTAAAAGTGTGGTTCAGATGTTGAAGAGCAGAATTTGCAGTCTATGCATTAAGTGTAGTTACCTCATTCTTTATAAGATAATTTTGTGTTTGTGCATGTCTTAAAGCACTGTGGTTTTTCTAACCCCTTTAACTATAATTCATGTATAGATAGGTGACAAATAATTGGAATATCCAACATAAAGCATCTTAGTAAGGTGTTTGAACACCATTCTTCAAAAGATATTCCCTCATTGGATATTTTGAGTCCAAAATTTCCCATAGGTTTTCAGCTGGTGATGGCAAAGGCCATTTTAAAACCATTGTGTCACAGGTGTCTTTATCCACTCATTTATTTATCTGCATATTTGATATGACCGATTGAACACCACAACATTTAAAGATTAAACTCCTGCTTTCAGTTGGATTCCATTCATGTCACTCCAATAAAAAACAAACTTGTACATTAGGGTTGACAAAGAACATAAAGGGGGCTAGATGTTTGCCATGATGCATTTCCTCAGTCAGGACAGTGTCAAGTCTCTTCAAGTTGGTCTTCATACTACACTGACATTACCTGAAACTAATACCTGCATTAAATCAAAGGAAAATCTAAAAACTTTGGAAAATGGTTCGCAGTAATGTACACTGTTGTCCTGAAGGGTGAGACCGGTGTTCCGTATTTTTTCTTCTTGTCAGAAAAGTCCAAAAATGTCTCCATATATTCTGACTTCTCTATTTTTTTTTCTTTCTCTCAGCATAAAGTCTCCACTGAATAAATCATTTAAAAAAAAACAGGTCACAATACCGGTGTGTAATTATATATATTTATTGAATAACTTAGGGTGATTTGAGTTTGAGTAAGTTCATAAAACTGTGTCATTCAATCAGGAGTAAATGGTGCATTTGTTGGGAAATATTTCCACTGCAGATGAATACACATTTGATATAACAGCGTTTCCCGCAGCGGGTTTGTATGCAGCATTGAGTCAAAATAAACTGCAGTGCCCATGTTCATGGTAATGAAGGAACATGTCACCCAGCTCAACTGTGTGGCTCACTGGTGTTTGGCACCAAATATGGCACAGAAGGCACAGAAGAAGAACAAGACATATCAGGCTCTGCATGCACAGGCAGTGCTTGTCGCTAGGATCAAATTCTCCGGCCCTAAAGCTGTTTTTACACTGTTCTCCTCTGTGTCTTACACCGTTTCTTATTTACTCTTCAGCTCAATCAAAAGTCTCATCTGTACAGTAGTAATAAACTCATCCATCCAATCACCCGCACCTGCAGCGCCTGAGTGCAGTCAGAGGACGGTCACAGCTGATGGTGAGCGCCTGCCGCTGGTATCATGTTTCATGTTTCTGCGTTTACTCAGAGGGAGTTCCCCCCGCTCTGTTTTCAGAGATGGCCTTTCAAAGAGACAAGGCCTTGGTACAGGACACGCCTAGGCATTGTGGGTATTGTGCTTCGGCTAAGAGAAAGATTCATTTACCTAAACAGCACCTGTTTGCCTCCTCTGGGAGGCTGCCTCGCTCTAACACCTCACACAGCCATCAGGCGATGGTACATCAGGATTTTAGTCACTGCTGCTTTTTACAAGCGATTTCCTACAAAGACACCTTCCGGAGAGTGCAGGCTAACATTTGTCTCTGTGACTAACCTGTTAGGCATCACTACTGGTTGGTTACCCACCAGTGAGCTCTGTCAGATTCAGCTTCCAGCTGGGGCCACTGACTTCTGGGCACAGCTGAGAACTAGAACCTAGAATTGTGGGCGGGGGTTTTTCCACCTGGCTGCCCCCTTGAGTCTCACTTTCTGATGAGAGGGTTTTGCGGTTGATTGTCCCAGGCAGTCATTTCACAGGTTGTAGTCTGTGTGACAAAGTACAGAACGAGTCACCTTCACTATAAAGCACATTTTCCCCATTGTATTTCCCTTCAATCGTCACCCCTCTCGTATTTACCATCATGCCTTCAGTGATTTCATGTTTTTTTTGTTTTTTTTTGCAGTCCTCTCATCTCTCTCTCTCGCACTTCCAAGAAAAACCTAATCTCACAGAACTGTAGAGTCATTACATCAGGATGACCCATACCATCATCTGTGAGTGGCGTTCAAGTGTTGAACGTACATTCCCACTTGTTCTCCCTTCATCTCCCTCCCCTGCAGCCTGTGACAGGGCTGCTTGTTTGCATTTCTGTCATCACCGTGCCTATGTTAGCGCTGCACTCTAAAACAAAGAGTGGGGCATAGAATATGACCCCTCGCAGCCCTGCCTCTCTTCTTAGCCTATTTTTATTGCCGTTTCAGTCGTTCCTGATCTCTGAGCCTTAATCACAAATGTGCTGGCAGATGCTTGCCTTGAGGGGAGCGGCACAGGGGGGAGGCAGGCTGCTTGACTAGTTTGGATGTCTGACTGTAATAGTTCATCTGATATGGAGTGTTGCGCGGGCAGATTGGGATCTAATAACTGGGTTTATCTTCTGACTGCTGAGGTGCTTTCAGAGCAGGCCTCATGCAAAATCACACACACGCACACACAACACACACACACACACACACACACACACACACACACACACACACGCAGGAACACACACACAGCCAGCCTCCTAATGTGTTTTTATGTAAGCAACACCAGCAGCCACTCAAAGCATCTTAGAAATCCCAAAGTGAAAAGCACAATTTTGAGTGCTTTTTGTGTTGCCATAGCAATTGATGCTGCCTTCTTGAGCTCGCTCAAACCTGGGAAAAAAATAATAATAATAAAAAAAAACAAAAAAAACAAAAGAGTGTTCCTGCTTGCGGGTGTGCGCTTCTGTCATCCACTGATGGCATCGTCTCTACTGTGCCACCACAGCCAGCAGTTAGTCACGGCCGATACAAGCCGTGCCCCAGTCACTGCTACCGTGCTATATTTAGGCACGCAGCAACTAGTCCAGTGTTCATGGGTCTGTGGGCCTGTTATGTCCCTGTGGGAATAACACAACTAACCCTGAACCCCCTCTACACACACACATACACACACACACACACATGGCTGGATCTAATATCTGTTGGGTCAGGTCTTTTAATTGAGGAGTAAATTCCAACTTTCTGTGATTAGAATTACTCTCCAGTGATCGGACTTTGGATGCAGGTTGTGACTTTTGTCACCTGTATAGCTTCTTTAAGCAAACACATATATCTTCTAAACAACTTGAACTGATATTGCAGCTAACATCCAAAGACTCACAGCATCAAGATGCCTCAGGAAAGGAACTCTTGGTTCAGAAATAGCAGCACTGTGCCTCCCTCTAGTCTGATGTAGGCTACACACTACAGTAGTCATAATGTTGGGGGTTGGGAGGGGGGCGGTAGGGGTTCTATCCAAGGGCAAAGGATTCACCACAATCTACATCTACAGCCAGGATGAGCAGAGATTCTGATGACGAGGTCCTGGAGTGTCTGGGTGGGTTGTGGGGGTGCACATCTGGGAGATGCAGCATCAGGCCACGCTCCCGGCACTCTCAGCTTGGCATGAGAGTGGTAGCGATGCAGCATTTGGTGACAAGCCAGAGGCCCTCTGACCTCCCTGTCTTACCCACAGGGGCAGCACTGCAGCTGGGTAGCCAGCCTGTCCCTCCCTTGTCAGAATTGGCTTCTCCCTGACTGTGCGACTGCGAAATTGCCTCTTCGGATGTGTGTTTACGTGGGCTCACATACTAGTACAATCTGCAAACCTGATTTACCTGTGTAAATTTTTATTTTGCCCCCCCATCGCCTCCTCTCGCCCCTTCTAAAACACATTACTGTTGATTGCATTACAGCTCTGTGGCTTTTATTTCTTTCCTCTCGCTCCTGTAGTCCATGTCTTCATCTCAAAGCTCAGCCATACAGATAAATGTGATATCAGCCCCGCTAACCCATGTAGCAGTGAGCCAGTACACAGCCGCTCTGTTTGGGAACATAAAAAGCTCAGTGTGGGAACGGCCAGCTTGGAGGCAAAGCAGGATAAAGTACGTGTATGTCCGGATCAGCAGGTAATGAGAAGGTCTCCAGCTGTCTTGTCGAAACAGCCAAATGTCTTTTTAAAGTATAATAAACTATTCCTACTTCAATCAGTTGTTGTTGTTTCTGCCATAACCCAGCCACTCTTAGGTTAGTGTTTTACGACTGCAAGTCACGAGTGTCAGGGGTCAACTCATTTCTGAGTCTGAATTCTGTGAGAGGGAGCCATATTTTCTGGTCATTGGTCAACCATAATTTTTTCCCATAGTTATGCCCCCGCTCAGGCGCACTGAACCGGAGAGAGAGTGCCCAGAACTATTCAAAGGCCCATAGTCCCACACAGCCACATGGCCCGCCAATGTAGTCTCTTATTTGTCCTCACAAAATTACACAATGCATACTGGACAGCTGGGTTACAGGACTGAGGTTAAAGTGCTGAGGTATGGATGAGTGCTGGGGAGGGTTTAACCATTACATTGCTCTGTTAGCACTTTCTTGTAGCTGACTTGTCAGAACACATTAGTGGTAAGTTTGATCCCGAGGTCACCTCAGGCAAAGTCCTCTGCCATCTAGATACAGTGAGTGTTACGTGTGTCTGTGTGTGTGTGTGTGTGTGTGCGTGTGTGTGTGTGTGTGTGTGTGTGTGTGTGTGTGTGAGGAGGGGGTTTGGAGGCTGAAGGATGAAGAGATCACACACATGCTCCTGACATGAAGAGGTCTTTGTGTGCCCCCACTTTTTTTTTTTTTGAATAGAGGCCTCTGGGTGTGTGTGCAATGTTTTACTGTTACATCAGCTACCTTCCATAACTCTGTTCCATGTATAATAACCTATGTTTGTAATGTGAAGAGTACACATTAAACTGTAAAATCAATCAGTCAGTAAACAAAAGTAAAATATATTGTCTGAATAGGTGCATCAGAATCTCGTTAGCCTCCACTAAGGATGTGAGGACGCACAGTATTGTAGTGATCAGTTAGCAAACACGTTGCTCCATCACACACATATGTCATGTCAGGGAATATCTATGCCGGTGTACCGGTACGCCATGACATCTGGCTCATTTGGGTCATTGTGTAAGTAAACAGTGGCAAGTTTAGTGACCACACGATCAAATGTTAGCCTCTCTTCGTAGCATTTGTTTGCATTACAAGTGAAGAATCTTACCGATGAATGAATCAAAGTTTTGCTGGTCTTTCATCTTTACTAGCTGATGTTTGCTGGCTACTTTAAAGGCATGTTGGTTGTAAGAATGTTACTCAGTGCATGAGTTGAAGTCCTGAGTCAATCAACACATTCTAAGTGTCAACATTACAACTTTGACCATTTCATTTTCTTTTATAGGCTTTTTTGTGTGACATAAGCTTTAGTGATGATTAGATCAGATCTTGAAGTACTGATGGATGATATATAATGGATGATATATAATTTTTATCAGGATTATGCAAATGCAATCTATTTCCTCACTGTGAGGATAAAAGTGGTAAAGTACCGTTCACTTGTGCTCTGGCAGCATGACCTCTGCTGTCACACAGATGTGGTGTAGACATACATACTGTAAGTGTGACTGGAGTGAAACTCTGAAGTCTACATCTCTGGCTTTAACAGGGAAATGAAAATGGACTTTATCCAGAGTACATCATGACTGAACTTCCTGAAATGTGTCAACAAATTGTATAAAACATGGAAGTAGTTTCTGTGATGTCACCCAGAGGTTTCCCAGAGGTTTCTTAAGAGTTGTGAGGCTGAGTATGAGTGTGGTGGCCTGGCTGCCGCCATATTGGCAGCGTTAGCTTCCTACTAATCCAAAAATGGGCAAAGATGTGGAGCTTGGGTGGAGCTGAAGGAAGCCTGGGCTGTGACAGTACCCAGTCAAAGTGGCCAAATTCAGACTCAGAACAGGAAATTAGCTATAGAGACCAAAACTGTTTTTTTTGTACCAGGCTGTAAGCCTGTTTATTTCTGCTGTGAAGTTGGACGTTTTAACATGGAGGCTTATAGAGATTGAAATGTTCTGTAGCCAGCCTCAAGTGGATGTTTAGGGAACTGCAGTTTATGACACCTTATAACCCTGGAGGTTTCATTTGCATCATTTGTCATATACATCATATATCACCACGGCAGATTCTCTCACTATTGTATCTCCTGAGTAAAATGATACTTATAGTTATTCTCACCTCTTCATCACAGATGAAAGGTGGCCTCTCTCTTAAACTGTGTTTACTCTGGCCTGGTTCCTTTCCTTCTTTATGAACTCTGATGGTAACTGCAGACAAGGAGATCACGCCGGTAGCTAAAACCAGTGTGTGTGTGTATTTGTGTACTAGTATTAGTGACAGTTGCTGCTATGAAGTGTATAAAGAATGTGTGTGTATATGACAGAGAGAGAGCACTGACACACTTAGTGTGTTTTCTGACCAGTAGCTGTCATTATCAATCAGTGTCTCACAGACTGTAAGTGGAGGATGAGGCCACGGGGGGTTCAACATTAGTACTTTTACATACAGTACAATATCTCAGCTGTACTGTACTTAATGTTCTGAGACTCAGGGTCAAATCATGTCCACTCAAAATCAAGCATAACCGATGTCGACTGCGTTACAAACTGCGTGCATGAGAAACCTTGTATCCAGCCCCTAAATCACAAGGAATCCCAGACAGCAGCTTGAATGTCAGTTACTATCCCAACATAAGTCTGTTAAATTGACTCTGAACTGCTGCCCATCGCTTTCATTTGCCAAGTCATGTCTGCCTGTCGCTCGACAAATCAACCCATAAGTGTTTGTCTTTACAAAATAAGCTTGACCCCACAGCATGCCAGATCGTGTGTTGGGTGGGTGGGGGTGCGGTTGGAGGAGAATAGGTGGGTGGCGGTGGTGGTGGTGGTGGTGGAGGGGGGTTGGATTTTGGGAATCAAGCTGAGCATGAACACACAACAGCTGCTTGTTGGAATAACAGAGTGGCTGAGATGACTGCACCACGTGGGTCATATTACCCACCCGGGCTTTTAATAGGATAGCTTGACTGCAGAGAGAAAAGATTAGTATGGAGTACGGTAGCCTGATCACATATCATGGATGAAAGCGTTTTGTGTTGACAGAGGAATATATCTCTCCATCAGTGTGTTTGTAAAGGTGCATTGTATGCTGAGAGGCTGTCGGTGCAGCACTTCCAGTCATGTTCTCCCCAAAGTGTCTTTTTTATTTTTATTTCCAGCTCCACTTTGATGTATATTGATAGTTCATTGATGAAATCCTCTGGGTTTCAGCTCGCTGTTGGAATCTCCATCAGACTGGCTTGTCACAGCGATTAAGTCATGCTCCCGCACCGCTGGAGCTGGATTCTACATATGGCTACTGAGGTTTTTGGAAAAATATTTGTCAGAGTAATTTATATTGTAGCCTGGCTGCGGTGGTGAGGGTTGTGAAGTAGAATTATTGCTCTTGGCAGTTTGCAGGGAGATGGAAAACCAACCGTCGTTATTGGTTTTATTGGCGAATTAAATATATTTTAATGAGAGATTTTATTCATAACTTATATTTAGATCTGATCCTCAAACTATAAGTTCTGCATATTTGCTCTCCGCAGCTCCCATGTGCTCTCGGTGTCTCGCTGCGCTCTGCGAGGATTTATCCGTTTTTCTCCTTTGCGGAAAATTGAAATTAAAGACATGGCCAGTCGTTAAACACACACTCAGCTCTAACCAATTTCCTGTCGTGATTAAGGAGAAGTGTACTTTGTAAATACCCCAAAGCCACCAGTATGACAATGGTTAAGTAAGGCATTTTCATATAATCTCACTTTAAATGGTTGAAGTAAATCATAAGTTAATGCTGCAGGTTACATGTCTACATGCAGCATGTCTCTACCTTCGCCATCTGCCTATTATTCCCTTGTGTTTGGTGTTGCATGCCTCTGTCTGGTGTGTATGTGTGTGTGTGTGTGTGTGTATGTGTGTGTATGTGTGTGCATGTTATGAATATTCCGGTCCGAGTGGTGCATCACCACCTGTGACAGCCAAGTGGCAAACAAATCCCTACTTCTTTTATTTGGAGGATGTGTAGATGGGAAGCAGAGGCTAAGTTGGTGAAACAAACTGTAATAAATGAGGGGAGGATACACTGATTTACAAATGTACAAACAGTATCCATAGGACATGGAGTATACATTTGAAGTACCTAGGGTTGTAAAGTAAAGTCACTCATTACAGATAAGATACAGTTGTATAAAAATGCTGTCAAACAATCATACCTTCATTTTAAACTTTAGGAGAGATGCTTTTCAGAAGTTTTTCAGAAATACGATACGTCATGCTGAATTTTTGGACATCTGGATATTTCCATTTGAAAGAATTTTGCAGCCAATATAAACATTTAATATTTCACTTGGTGTCAACATCATAGTTTCAGTTAAGAGCTGGACCAAGCTGATCCAAATCTGGATTTATAATAAATCTTATTTTTCTAACTTTAAAGTGACCTCAAGCGAAAAGGAGAAACATCGATGTTAAGGACTTAATTTATGAATTACGGGGTTTTTAGTGTATCCATCTATCCGTGTTGCCAGAACACTGGTGAACTGAAAACGTGACTTATAAAACTTTAAAACTGAAATTACAAACTCAACCCATCTCCTGCACCCCAGTGGTCCCGCTGTTCTAACCTCTGATCACTAAAAGCATTAGTCTTGCTAGTCTGGGGTACTAGAAAGAATTAGGATGGCAGGAGGGTTCCTCTGTCATGCTGAGGCTCCATGTTGCACTCGAGAAAGTTTCTCTCTTCCTGACATTTAAAAAGTCTCTGATAAGTGCTGTCATCAGCAAAGACGCTGTGGGGATTCTCCATAACACATCAGCACAAAACCACCGAGAAGATTGGGCAGTTTTTCATCACCCAAAGTAAGTTGTCCATTTCCAGTCACCCTGCTTTCAGGAATCAGTGTGTTGTGCCTCAGAATAACTTTTAACAAACAATGGTGTGTGTCCTTGTTGTGCAACAGATATGGTCAGTGTGTCCTTTGTGTGACATCAAGGACGTCTGGAAGGTATGCTGTCAGATGTGAAGTGTCAGAGGCAAGTCTTTACTGAACCCAAAACATAGCATCTTCACACGTCTATTCTGGTTTTAGAATGGCCGTTTGCCCTTTGAAAAAACACCCATTGAGCCAAATGAAACCTTCACACAGTGGAAAATAGAAAAAGCTCCCTTCCAGCTGGCATGTATTAACATCCCACATCGTCCTGGTTCTTTCTCTCAAAACCTATTTTTTGTTGTTTTTGTTGCTAATTGAGTCAATTTTTCCTCGGCCTTGTTTTGACGTGGGATTACAGAGGACGTCTTGCAGGGTTCGCTTGTTTTGACCAGTTCTGTTCTTTTGTAACTTTGGCAAATGCGCTTGCCAACTCTGGCTTAACTTGTTGTTTTGCCTCTGTGTCCTTAAAGCACGATTAGATTCAGAAAATGTCATTCACAAAAATCTTCCATTCATGCTCAGAGCCAGCGTCTTCTGTTCATTGGTGAATACACTGTAGAGAAACTGTTACTGTAAATAGTTCCTATCATTTACCCAGCTGCTAAATATTTATCATAGTATTTACAAGTCTTTAAATGCTCAATCCCATTTGGGATAGACAAGATATTGATTTTCTCTTGGCACTATGCATGCGTGCCTGCACTGATTCATACTCCAACTCTGGTACCACGTCTTTTCTTCACTTTATTTCCTGAATACTGCCAGTTATAGTCATACTGCACTCTTGCCCATAGAGTTGTAATAAAATATTTGACCTCTTCTCATGAAATGATTGTGACAATGTGATTTATTCTTGGTAGATAAAGCGTATCTTCTCACAACTTTATTGACCAATCTCTTCCAAACATATCACAGTCAAAATTACACCACAGTTAACCCGATGTGTATAAATAAGAATAAAAAGAGGAATGTATCTGAAAACAAAATTATTCCAACTTCATGCAACTTCAATATTTTTCTTTACAAAAATTACAGTACTCTGGTCAGAGAATGCTAAATACAGGTTGAAAGATTGTGAAAACACACATTTGATTTATTTAACACTGTTTTTACTTTAAATAATCATACTTATTATTTTCTAATTGAAATTCAGAAGTAATAATAGTAATAGTAGTAGTAATAAAACTGATATAAGTCAATCAACAGAAAATTAGCCTCCTGTCTAACTAACTAGAGAGAGATGAGAAGGTTATCTTGGGTTAGCCTGGGTTAGCAGTCACTAATTCTCTTTGTGCTATTGGTCAAAACAAACAATTTGAAGATCACTTTAGCTTCGGATGGACACTTTTCACTATTTTCTGACATTTTATAGACCACCGAGTCCAGAAAATAATCAGCAGCATAATCGATAATTAATTGATAATGGCAGCCGTGAAAAATTGTAGTGTAGTTATTTCACTGATGCTTCCAGCTGGATTTGATGAGAACACGTAGGTGAAATTTTTCATTTTTTGAAGATCTATGCTAGCAAACAGTAAACCATGCAGCCTCTGTCACATTGAATATAATCATTCAACCCGAGACCCTCTGTAATCCTGTATCTTGGCTTCTGCCTGGCTACTCATGAATAGAAGAATATAATGACTTTTGAACAGATTGTGCTGCTCATGCATACATTGAGCGCCTCAGCAGAAGAAATGAAAGACGTCTCTCTTGTCTTTCTCTCTGTGAATCAACATCAACGTTAATGCATACCAAGCAGCCTCCTCATCAACCATCTGCTGCTTCATCCTGAAAGGGCCTCTGATCCTTCGGCCTTATGCTCTGTCTGCCTGAAGCAGCAACCTGCCTGCGTGTCCCTGCAGGGCTTCCGGCAGCGACCTTTCCTTTGTACCTTAACCTGAACATGTTTGTGCTGTTTAGTCCAAAGTTCAGGCTCTCTATCATCAGATCATGCTCAAAATCCCCACAGAACTGAAGACAAAGAGCCGAGATCAAACCTTTGATCAAAGCATGATCAAACCACTAATGTCTGACAAACTCCACAGCCCTTCATCAACACCACCTGTTGTAATGCTGTGAAACTGTACGGTATTTAGCACAAACATTTGTAATCATTTAATAATCATAAAACAGGATGTTAATTATATTATTAAATACAATCCAACTGTCAGTGTTTTTCGGTTATTTGGTCAGGCTTGTACTGTTACCACTTAGATAATATGTTAGAAGTCTGTTCAGGTCAATGTCCACGATCACAACAGACCACTTATATTGTATTTGCTTTATTGAAATATTTTTTCTGTGTCCTGTTTATGTCAGAAACATATATTTCACTTTTAGCAAATAGTCTAGTGTCTTTAGTTTTAAAGGTCCAGTGTGTAAGATTTGTAGATTGCAAAAAAAAATAAAAAAAATAAGTGAAATTCATATAAAAACCAAAGAACATATCTACAATGTTTGGTTTGTCTCTTCTGGGCTACTGTAGAAACTTTTTTCCAGATTATTCTGTATCCATATACATCTCCTCCTTTCCTACATAGCATAATAAAGTTTTTTAAAATCATAGAATCAGTGCTGGCACGTTTTCCCTTCATTAAACACTGATCTCACCCCTTGCTCAAGAACGTATCTGTAATTTTACAGCATTTAGCGACACTTTCCTCCTGGGCTTTGCTCATTTTAATGTCAGCTCTTCCTTTTGTCTTTCTCTTCTCTCTGAGGTAGGGTGAGAATACCAGGGTAAGCCAATCAGAGGCACAGTAGGGCGGGTCATTTTGTCGCCATCCTCGGAAAAGAAATATCACGCTGGGCTCTGCTTTTGGCTCACTATTTCAACTGGCAATTAATGCTTTAATATTAGCAGCTGACATGCAGCCTTCTCACTCTCTATCTAATTTCCATGCACTCCCAGACCCAAGAGTAGTGTAGTGTACAGATGTTACAGTATATGGATATATTTTTTGAATCAGTTTTCCAGTCTTCTATGTTACAGGTACCTATAGTTGGGAATCACTGCACACATGAAGTCAGATCAGGCAGTTAGACTCCTCTTTCTACCCTTGAATCAGCTGTATCCTGTCATGGGTTACAGCCGCTATTTTTCCCTAGTGTCGACAGAGTTATGACCTTCCCGGGCGGAACAACTTTCACTCCAGTGAACAGCTGCTGTTTACCCCTTCTAATCACAGGCAGCTGAACATCCATCAGACCACTAATGAATAAAATTGCATCATATCATGCCCTCCCCCATCGTAACCTAATGATGCTCCATGCTGGATCGCACTCTCTTCACTGTAGCCTTTTTAATTGGGCTCACCCACTGGTCTTTACAGGCGTTTACAAGGATTGAAGAGCTGCGTCTTTGCGGGCAAGTGTCTAGAAAACTTGTCTGTCATGGGCGATTCGAGCTGTAAAACTACCGCTGAGAGCTGTTAAATGCAGCGTTTTACACACTCCCATGTATTCAAGGCCTCCAGTCTAGCTTTTCCTACAGTTAGCTAATTTGCTGTTGTAAACTTTTACATTGTTATGGTGTCTGCTGTTTCTTCAAAACTCTGAGGTTTGGTTAAAATAAGAAAAATGGGGAGAGAAAACGGTCTGGGTGTGTGTGCGATGGTAATTTGTGGACATATGTGAAGCAAGACTCATTACAACAGAGCCCATCAGTGACAGAAAGAAAAAGCTTTTTGTCTTTTATGGTGCTGTAAACACAGTGTGAAGTTATTGGCTTCTCTCTAATTAAACTGGGACACAGAAGACTAGTTAAAAAACAGCTCTTATATGTGATCCCGCAGGCTCCACAGAGAGCGGCCATGTTATTATTCCACAACAGACGTCACGAGAGAGGGCATGTTCTTCAACTGAGAGCAGCATCCACAGAAAATATAAGCAAAAGATACAATTAGAACAAATATGAAGTGAGGGATGACTTCAGTTTGGATTCTTTTAACCAGCGTTTATTCAGTGGTTACTTTGAATACATTTTGACTGTCCATGAGCTCCATTTTTGCCCCGGTTACACGTCATAAGCAGCCTGGCCAGGTGAATGAGAACACTCGCAGAATGATGAATGGAGATGTTGGAGTTTCAGAAGGCTGGAAGCAGAAGTATCTCACCCACCTGCTGCGTGTGCCTCCCTCTTTCAGCACACAATACATCCAAAGGCTCAGCTGGGCCCGGCTCACATCTGCTCCACATGATCATTATGTAGGGCCATAGTAAATCATAGAGGGTGGCTGTAGCTCCACTGCCACAAATGCCTTGAGACACATAGCAACGCACCAAACTCATTTTACACTCTCTGCATGGTCCACGAGGTTATTATAGACCTTTGCACTAGAAGACACCGGACAGACGGCTGCATTTGTGTTTGCTGGGGTTGATTGATTGGATGAAAAGAGTAACGGCTGCAGACTGTTAGAACTCACCTCACGATGTCTGTGAGATGATTGCGTGCTCACTGACGTGCGGAGGTAAAACACACCTTTTCTATAAATTTACTGTACATGAAAACGAAGAGTACTTTCAAAATAAAAGCTCCAGCTCATCCGTCAAAGCCCCGCTTTGGCAAATTGGATTAACCTGTAACGTAAACAATACATATATCTACTATTTATCTCATGACCTTTGCCATGAATGCTAAACTAATCATCACCGTGATACCTTTTCAGAGTTGGTAAATCCTTCCTAACAGTATTGCACCACTGTGCAGTGTTTTAGCGTCTGATAAACCGTCAAACTGATTTTATCAACTACTCAAACGGGCCTTCCTGGATTGGATTTAATCAACAGCACACCAACTTGTAGACTAGCATGAACAGACCCATCAACATGCAGACCCAACCCTAGCACATCTGGCTAGCAGGCATTAAGACCAAAAAAAAAAAAAAAATCACGTGTTAAGCAGGAGGGTCAGTTAGTGCATGAAGGCTTTTCAGACACCAAAGCGCCGCACAGCGCTTCATAATACTGATTTACGACTCCGGCCTTTGTAGCTTTCATTTGATGATCGCAAGGTAAATAGAATTAGAATTATACCGCTAATTTACTTTTCCCCGTAGCATTCGGCGCCACAGCCTAATTCATGGAAATGGATAAAAAAGGTTCTTGAATGCAGCATTACTGACTGCCTCCTTTGTTAGCGTTGTCAGATACTCCACACCCACCTTACTATGAAATTAACCATTACTCTTACTTTTCTGTAACATGTAAACTGAGGTAACTGATTTTTCGCCATTACATGACTGACACAACTCTCTGCAATACGATTAATACTTATTTTTCTCTTGGTCAACCCCTTATGAACTAGCGTTAAGGCTAAAATTCTGTGAATTTTCTCTGTTCTTGTCCTGTTTAATAAAGGCTGGATGTCCCTGAGGCACGCTTTATTTTCTGCGTATAGAATTGACCATGTTAAGAGTGATTTATGTGATTTGAATGTGAAAGGCAGCTGCCTGTGTTGGCAGGCCACTCAGCCCTCATTGCTTCTCCCACACATTCACTGTCACGCATTAAATGTGAACCCATCAGCTGTTTCACACCCTGTACTGCATTAATACACACACACACACACACACCTACTCATACAGACGCGCACACACACACCAATGGATCATGTAGCTACATAAACGCATAAACAAATACTTACCCAATGACCACTCATGTGTACTCCCACACACTCACTCACGTACTTTAAACCCACGACATCCAATCCATACGTACAACTAACTATCCGTCCATCTGTTCACACTCCACACAACCACCTACAGGGTATTCACATCCATCCACTCTGCATACACATTCCCAGTGTGTGTCGTCACCGGTCACCTGGTCAGCGTACATATGACTGACAGTGGCTCTCTGCATACCGGGCCTTTGAACTAATTGAACGGGTGAGTGGGATAAGGGGTGAGGAGGGGGTGTGGGAGTATAAATATCCATGTGATGGATGGACAGCGTCCACCTGGGAGTCTACATATCTCCCATACTCAGCCGCAGACCCTCTCCGCCCCCCCATGGCGGTTTAGAAGTGTAGGTCGAGGGGAAGGAATCAAGCAGCAGTAAACAAGGCAAATGTTGGCAAATTCACGTTTTCAGCTGCTTGTTGGGGCTATTTACAGCGTATTACTGCTATTTACAGCCTGACATATCTGAAGCAGGAGGGTGGAGCATGAAAACAAACAGCAGCCTCTTCACTTTTCTGTCGATTGATAATAGAAATGTTCAGCAAACACGTGAATTGGGGCGTATTATTTCAGGTAAGTTAGACGATGTGAAACCATTTAGTGTCTCAAGGTCACTTTTTTGATGTAGATGAGGAAGTTCTGTTTTTGGCGTCTTCGGGTCAGAGTGCAGGGTCAGCTCCTGAAGAGCGCTGCTGGAAGCAGCAGGGACTTGGTGTCCTCCTCAAGGACATGTCAGCAGGGGCTGACACAGGATTAGGAGCCTGCTGGTTTTGTCTCCTCGCAGCTACTTATTTTACTGTACAGTATGTAGCTGTTGACACCTCCTCCTTACTTTTGACTGATGTCGGAAAGGGTTAATGAAATGCTGTCACTTCTCCACATGTGTAATGTATACAACTAGACAAGTACTGTGCATCACAGAGACGGATGCTTTGAAGAGCAGTTTATATGTTGCAGACATGAATGATGAAGACATGTAACATTTGTCCACCTGTGGCACTATCTACAATTGGACAGGCCATTTTTATCTGTCTGTCATGCCAAAAGGTTACCTGATCGGTTGCCCCTGAGGCCGAGGGGTTTAAGGCACTGACCATGTAATCTTAACGCTCCTGGTCCCAGCTGGGACTGTTGTTGAATGCCATTCCAAATCTCCTTCTCCTCTCATTTCCTGTCAGCACTCAAATGTTGACTCTTCAGTAAAGGACATAAATGTCCAAAAATAACTTCTGAAAAAAGAAAACTTTACCTGTTAACTTCTGTTGTCTTAGGCCGTGTTCAGACAGCCAAGAGTACAGCATTCATTGAAAAAACATTGTTTCTCCACTGTCCTCCACTGCGCACATGTATGACATGACATGACACAATAAATAGCATAAAAGCTGACATTGGGCGACAGGCAGGGTACACCCTGGACAGGCTGCTAGTATATTACAGAGGCTCAGACATGGAGACAAACAACCATTCATACTCACATTCACACCTACGGGCAATTTAAAGTCACCTATTAACCTTCATATCTTTTTTGGACCATGGGAGGGAGCCGAGGCACCCACTGAGAACCCACACACGGGGAGATCATGTAAACCCAAAACAGAACCACAAAAGCCAGCTTGCTGTCAGGCGACAGTGCTAACCACTGCACCGCCGTGACATGTGACACGATCTAGAAATGGACTTGTACAAGGATAACTATGTTATGGCGCATGAAGTGATTTGACACATTTTTTTATGTTAAAATAATATTTTCTTTGAAAATGATGCTCCAGAGAGCTTTTTAAAATGATTTGGTACTTGGAGCTGGAGGCAGCTGAACTCAAAGCTGAATCAAAGCATCTATCACTTACCACATAGACTTTTTATTGTGCTGTTTTAATGGCGCCGCAGCCTGTTTCTGGTTGTGTTTCCTCTATGTAATCCTCTACTGTATCTCTCTCCTTTTGAAAGCATGGAACACAACATTATGCTCATTTAATGATGAGCAGGCTGAACATACCAATCCGCAGATCAATATTAAATATACAAAAGGAGAATTTGTCAGAGGAGCCGGCTCTGGGTCTTTGTGTTGCAGACTTACAGTGCAGCTCTAAGGCTCCACGCAGAGAGACAGAGAGAAAGAGAGAGAGAGAGACAGAGAGAGAGGCAGGGCCGACAGTGGGCATTCATCCTCTCAACATCCACAGCCTTAATTAGAAGCCTAATTACACAGGGAAATGGGATGCCGGGGGAGAAAAGAGGGAGGGATGGAGGAGGCAAAGAGAGGAGAGATGGCGAGGAGGTGGGGAGGGTTCATGCTTCAGAATGGCAGTGCTCAAAAATAGACCCCCGCCCCCTAACCCACCCCACCACCATCTCACATCTCGTCATCTGCACCATGTGACCTGCCATGGGACCAAAACACAGCAGCTGCACAGACTGCTGAAGTAACCCCCCCCCCCCCAACCCTTTTTTTTGAGTCAACTCTCAAGCGTGGGGGGACTCAGGTTGACTCTGAGTTTCAGCTCATTGTTTAGCCTGCAACTTTACATTTTTGGTTCACTCTCCCAGCTCTGTGTTTGGCTTCAGCAGGGAGCTGTTATGAGTGAAAAAGCACTGATTAACCCACTGTACAGTACAAGCTCAGCACCAATCAACAGGCAGACAAAGATAATGACTAGTGTGAGTGTAAACAGTGCAGCGCAATTAGCGCTTAAGAGTAAGATATTATTCACAGGACCTGGTAGAGATCAAAACAGAGCTCAAAATATGTGATGATGTTGCATCTGTAGCTACTGGTCGTGTAAATATTCACGCTGCAAGCGGATCGGGCTAGAAAACCATGAAAACAAAGGCATAAAGAGTAGTCAGATGGAGACATATGAGGACTTTGCCTGTCTGTTTGTTTACAGTGCATCGGGAGAATTTCTCTAGTTGTGCTTTTTTGTATTTTACTAAGTAAATACTAGTAGTAGTAATTAAGTATTTTTTTAACATCAGTAGTTTTACTTCTAGCTGAGCAATTACATTATAAATTATATCAATTTATAAAATTATATTTTAAATAGAAATATTACAGTAATATAACAGAGCTTCTACTTATACAGATTTTGAATAGTTTTTTTCCAACAGTGCTAACAAGTTAGACATATTGACTTACAGGTAAATGTATTTACAACGTATCTCTGCTGCCCCCTAGTGGCCAGCAAATCAATTATAGATATAATATTAGATATCTATAAAGTTGTTGTGTGTTTTTCCTTGGAAGCAACTGTGCAGTGTGACTGAACCAAATCAGTAAAGTAGGGTGCATAAAACCAAAACGATGAGCTATAAGATGCTAGAATGCTTTGTAGAGTTGCAGGGAATTGCACAGTAATTTTCTGAGCATCCATCACTACAAGTTACCTCTTCCACATTATACACAGTGATCTGACTTATTTCTAATATAAAAATATTGAGTAGTGCAGCTTTAAGCGACACAATGTTTATTTTTATTTTTTGTAACGTAGTTGAACTGACCCAGCTACTGCAGCTTTACTAGCATGCCACTGAGTGCATGACAGTGAACTTTATTTAATCATTGTGCTTTTTTTTTTTGCACAATATATATAAGCTGGCCATAGCTCAGGTCATAAATGAGAAAAAAAAAACAGGACAGCCCTGAGTAGTATCTGCAACTATTCCTTTTTGGTAGGGCTGCCTGTTTGTAGCCTGAGTGGCAAAACCGAGGGCAAAATAAGTCTGCTGGACTAGCTGCAGCTCATTAAGCTTTCTGCTTTGAGCACACACTTTTGAGTGTATCTATATTTTTTAGTGAAAAAAATAACCTGAAACAATAAGTGAGGTGGCCAAACATTGGGTTGTGGAGATATCCTCCAGAGCTCCAGTGGAAATGATTCCCAAGATAAAATTTGCAAATGGATGCTCTGTACATGGAAATCATGAACATCTTTATCTGGCATCGCCTCCAGCTATTACACTGCACCTCATTTGATGTTTCGATGTAACAGAATCCTCTCATCTCTCTCTTGGGCCCTTTTTCAATTTCTCACCCTTCCTTCAAACCTGTCACTGCTGCAGGTTTCTGTTTCTCTCACTCCGCCTCGCCTCTCCGTTCCTTCTCCTCTCACTCTCCTCTTAGTTGCATAGCCAAGCCTTTTTCCCAAAGCAGTCATCTCTTAATTATTAACATGGACATTAATGGTAGCCTCAGGTCTCGAGCCTCAAAAGCTTGACACATCATCATCATTACCGTATGTGACTCACCATGTGTATGTCCCTCAGAGGGTACTAAAACAGTGACAGCCATAGCTCACATGTTGGTCCATGTTTGCTGCCTCATTCTTTTAGCTGCTGAGAACATGCGGATCTGTCTACTGCTGAAACACTGATGAGGACACCACAAGAGGTGTGATTTGACCTGCCCACCTGGGCGTGAGATATTGTGCTTAATTAGTGCTTAATTCTACTCTAATATGTTAGCTGCCACTACTATCGTATGTTAGCCACCACTGCTGCCACGTAAGATGACCAACTTAGTTGAAATAATTTATTCATATTAAAAGACTCAAATGTGTCTCATCTTGTGTCAATGAGAGGTGAGTGCAAAAGGTAAAGGAAAGGAAGTAACTCAAAATAAATGGAAAGGAGCTTTTACAAATTATACAAATCTAACTTAACAATTTTCAGCCTTCATTGTTGAAATTATACAGAAAAAAACTGCAATTTGCATGAAAAATGGTTTTCAGAACAGGTAAGCAACCTAAACCTGCAATTGAGCAAATCTTTAGCCAGCGTTAAACTCAGTCTTTATCCATATACTGTATGTTATATATGTGTCACCCTTTTTTAAACCAGGATATGACAGATGCATTAAATAGACTGAACAAAAAGTTCTGTATAGTAGCACAAATATATATATATATATATTCTGAAATGTGTTTCCATTACTGTCTAATGAGGTGTTGAATGATAATCCCCTCCCTGTCTTTGTGTGCAGCTGAGACTGACAAGCCAGAATTACTGGAGCTCGGCTGAAAGATTCAGACTCGCAGCACAGACAAGGCTTTATAACAAGAAGTGAATTTAGCAGTTTAATAATATAGTATAATTATAAGACATTTAATAAAGCACTGTCTATCCTATATCTTTATCTTTTGCACTATTTCTTTGGACCTGTGCAAAATAAAAACAATGAACACAAAAACATGTTTAATAATCTCTTGATGCAAACAGTTAATGCAGTGCAAAAATATATTGTACTTTGGTTTTGTTGTATTGTTATTGTTTAACTATTTTTTAAAATATAAATTTTGATGTTAAAAACGTTCTTTTGATTTTGTTGATTTTGAGCACTGGTGTGTTTCACATTTTTGTTGAGCATTATCGTCCACAATTAAGCTGGAAAGATGATTCCCACAGAGAAACTCAAAGCCATTCAGAGCCAGTCAGGACATTTTAATTGTCCTCATAAAGGTGGTTATGTTTTTGGTTCAGGCTGTTTGTTGGTTAGTAGAAAATCCTAAAATCTGGTGAACACATTTCAATAAAATCTGGTGAGAAGTTTTACGCCAAGGAAGAACTCATTAGTTTTTCCTGCAGATAGTGCTACTTATAAACCAATTTACTTTTAGCTCATAACCGTAGCTTTATTAAGAAAACTGCATATCATGTTCCAAGATGGTACCCAGTCATTCCAATAAAAGTTGCTCATCCAGTACATGTGCCAAAAAAGTTGTTCTCTTCCTGGTTGGCTTCCATGTTGTGCTTCCCAGTGCACACACACTCGCGTTTGTGTCATACACATGGATAGCGTTTCTAATTCACAGCACAAAGAGTAATAAGCTGGCATTGTGTGTCATTTGGGGTTTCCGGTCAACAGTTTTACAGATATCTCTTTTAAGATTTGGTCACACCGACATTCAAGGGTTCAAAATTGCAGTCAGCAAACAATCCAGCTTGGAGCTCTATTCTGATTTACTGAGGCGTCATCACGTGAGGCACACACAGAAGATTTTGGGATGGCACGCTAAAAACAAAGGCAGAACTGTAAACTATTATGAAAAAAATATGTCATTGATTTACCGTATTTTTCGGGCTATAAGGCGCACCGGATTATAAGGCGCATCTGATTATAAGGCACATTAAGCAAAACAAAACGTGTGTTGGATAAGTCGAACTTTATTCAACTAATTTACACAGTTCATTCCTTGTCTACAAATCCTTCAGCTTCAGTGTCTGAGTCTAACAGATGGGCGATTTCGGCATCAAACATGCCCGGCGTGAGATCTGCATCGTAAGCATGTCTCTTAACAGGTGGCATTTTGGGGTCTTTTTCACGCACACCGCAAAATTACCGGTATATTGCACACAGTAGGCCTATCTGTAGGCCAACGTATTACTCTGCGAGGCTCCTGACTCGCAGAGTAACAACGGTACAAACATACCGGTAATTTTGCGTCATTAGCCGTAATGTGTACAACATAAAATCGGTTCGAGGTTAGTAAACACAACCAAAAGGTCATACATAAAGCGCACTGGATTATAAGGTGCACTGTTGTTTTTTGGGAACATTTTCATGATATTAGGTACGCTTTATAGTCCGAAATACGGTAAATGAGTAGTAACTGTTATCAGATAGAACCATATGATGCATATGCGACTTGGCAGCACCACTAGAGGAAGTGTCTCTCAAACAGTGGATATATTTTTCCGAGGAAGAGATCCGGCTTAACCAGCATATGTCTTGGACATGCATGCTTATAGTTGGCTAGGTGGGAGAAGGACTCCGTATGTAGGATTAGACAGGATACAGGATTCTGTATGCTCTAGGGACCAAAAAACCCCAGCATATGTCCCCAGCAAGCAACTTTTATAGGAATAGGAGTGTGGTGCCATCTTTAAATATCGCATTCAGGTCTTCTGAATACATCTTTTGGTGTCTAGCATGTAGCACTTAGCTCACCAAACCTGTAGAACAACATTTTCAGTTTTCACAAAGATGATATTACATCTGAATGTAAGAGATGTAATCTGACATTCGTCTAGTTTCCTGCAGTGATGTCACTGTCTGCCGTGAACGAGGTGACACCCTTCAGCAATATGACATCATCCCCAACAATCACATGGGCACAGGTGTCCAGTCCAGCTAGCCACATGTCATCAGACGCTTCCAGAAAAGTCTCCAGCTCCTTCAGTTCTGCATTGCCATACATACTGATACCTGCACCTCACTATGGAAATGAGAAATGCTAACTCAAATCTGATTTGGAGGCTTTAACGTCTCAGTTAGAAGGACAGCTGCTGTACACTGGGAGGCAACTGATTTTGCGCCAAGGCTGTAGGCAAATCGCAGCAAAGATGTAGGCGTCACAGATGTGCAAATAAGCATGCAAATAATTCAGCCCTCATGCTGCGATTTGTCTCTTCATTGTCCTCACTGGAAGTGTTCTCATCTTTTTCGTCTCCTTCCACTGCTCAGTAATTGGTATTATTCAGAAAGATGAGGGAGAAAAAATGGAAGGTGTCAGGGAACGTGCGACAGAGAGCAAAATAAATGCATTGTGTGTACCTCTCAGCAAACATGTGGATTTGCTTAAGTGCAGACTCTGCAGCCTCTCAGCCCGCTTGATTGGACCTGAGAGAGAAGCACTACTGAATAGCTATTGAAATTCTGTATGAGGATAGATGCTGCTATCTGTCACACAACATCTGAGGCGCTAAATAGGCCCTTTCACAGTCTGAGGAGTTGTTTGGTCGCCCAGGTTGGACGTGTTTTCTGCATCAGGTTTGATCCAGGTCGCAAATGGATGCTCTACTAATCTCATATCATTCATATTTTTACTTTAAAAATGAAAAAAAAAGTGTTTACCTCTCTATCCTGATGCTGATGCTGAGCATACATCAGCCAAGAAGGCATTATAGAGGAAAATATATCATCGCTGAAAGATGGGGCGCTGACGTTTTAGGCATTGTCGATTGTCGAAAAAGAGCATTCAGTGTTCAAATATAGACATACCAACACTATTCATGTTCATCTTTTTTTAATCGTTACACAAACAGAAATGCACAGACATGAGCGTGGCATCAATCTGCTCATCGTACTCTCAGAAAGAAAGCAAATCCGCTTATTCCCCAAAATGCTGAACTACTCCTCATGTCAGTAATTGCAGCCACATGCTGCTTCTGATTGTATCAGGTATGAATTAGGATGTTTTTTTAGAATGTAGTTATGACTTATTTGATTATGTGGGATTTATTTGCACAAATGGAATATGACTTTCATAACTATGTTTTTATTAGTGTATAATTACCAGAAAACATTGTTATGTTTCTGTTATCTTAGAATGAGACTGTTTATTTCTACAAAGAGGGCGACTCCTCTTCCACAGAGTCCGCCATCAACTGTCATCTTTCTGCAGTAACCCAGAACAGACAGAATCAACACTGCTTTGGCTGAGGGTGAGGTGACGTGGTTACAATCAGCAGCTATACAACTAGGTACCACTAAATCCTATGCACTGCTCCTTTAAGATAAGATGGATCCACGGCACAGATAACTATTAAAAGTAAGACAATAAATCATAGAGGTATATAAAACAAAAGCAAAAAAAAATCAATAAAAAGTATTCAGATTTAATCTTCATCCACAGAAGTTGTGTTGTTTTTATGTCTGAATATGGACCTACTTCGTACTGTGCTCAGGAAACCTAAAACAATTGCTCCTTTCCTGACAGTGGCACAGATTTGACACATGAGTCACATTTGTGTCATAACATAACTATGTTTCCTGGCCAAACAAAAACACAGTTATGCAATCTGTAACC
Source organism: Nibea albiflora (assembly GCA_014281875.1). Classification (NCBI taxonomy): domain Eukaryota; kingdom Metazoa; phylum Chordata; class Actinopteri; family Sciaenidae; genus Nibea; species Nibea albiflora. The sequence continues at coordinate 26,190,099 of CM024789.1, forward strand.
AACTACACCAGGTTTATGTCCTATTTATGCTCTGAAAATAGAGCACATGATGACAGGCTCCTCCTGAAAATTGGCTCCCTAAAGTGTGTAGTGTAGCATGACAACAGCAGTAACAGAAATACTGTTAACTATTGTAGATAGACAATAGTATATTATAGTATAGTATAGTATAGTATAGTATAGTATAGTATAGTGTAGTGTAGTGTAGTGTAGTGTAAGCAGTGAGTAATTTAATTTTTTAAATAAAAACATCAATGTTAGGTTGAGAAATTAAAAGTACTGTTCTTTAATGTAGACATTCTATATAATATACACATTATAATATACATCCCTGTAATAGGTTAGGAATAAATACTAATACATGATAATATAATACGTGATAATACGTAATATAATAAGTGTCAGTATGAAACTAAAGGTTAATTTAGCATTGTGTGTATGAATGTGTGTGTGTGTGTGTGTGTGTGTGTGTGTGTGTGTGTGTGTGTGTGTGTGTGTGTGTGTGTGTGTGTGTGTGTGTGTGTGTGTGTGGACATAAAGTGTCCTCGCTGGTACACTGCTGCCTTGTGGGGCCAAACTAATTGGAGCACAGTTCAGCAAATGAAAAGAAAGAGTAGAGACACAGAGGGAGAGAGAAAGTGTGTGTGTGTGTGTGTGTGTGTGTGTGTGTGAGAGAGAGAGAGAGAGAGAGAGAGATGGAGCTGAGAAGGACAAATACATGATGTGACAGTGGTGGAAACTGTGGTGAGAGAAAGTGTATCACAGAACAAAGATTAATGAATGCAAATGAGTGAACGTGTGTGTGATGTACGGAAGTGAAAGCACTGCTTGAATATCTCAAATAGTCTCTAAAAAGTCAAAACAGGAAGGTGTTACTCTTCTTCTGAAACCAGTGAGTTTTACTTTTGGCTTTTCAACACAGTTTGGGAGTTTTTTTCAACAAGCCTGCACGTCATCATGCGAATGTCCTAATGATCCCACAGCAAGTCATTCTGTCTGATTTGAATGCAAACTGCTAGCACCAACGCAGGCTGTGCCTTCGATTAACAGACTATTTTGACTGTTTCTAACATTCAGCCCACGTGGGTGAACCTCAGTAACCAAAGCTGCTGGGTTTCTGCATACGCTGTCAGCACTGCTGCTGAAAATTTTTACAGCAGAGCAGCTTGTAGAGGTTGAACTATTGGGCACATTTGAGGATTAGCGCTTAAATCGTTTGTTGGAATAATGAGTGATGGTGAATGGGGTTTGTGCGAGGGTGTTGGACTAGTTTAAGAATGGCTCTGTTCATTCATAAAGTGGCCTTCAGTCTGGATGTGTACTATATTTGATTGTTTATATCTAAATATCAGCAAATAACTCAACATGAGCTGTGACCTTTGACTCCATATTCACTGTACGGTGAATTTATTTATTTTATTGTTTAAATATATCCGCTGTACAATGTCCTCTTCCAAAATAGATTTTTTTTAAAAAGCAAAAGTTTGTAACTTTCTGCCAACAAACACAAAATGAGCATTCTAAGTGTCTCCACCTGTCAGCAGTGTGTCTAAAATCTCTGCTGCTCATTATAGAGCAAACAATCAAGTGTTTATCACACAGGGAGAAGCGGATGAGTGAGCGTGTTCTGATAGACAGAGAACTGCATTACTGAGTATTTCTTTGTGAAGAACCATCTGAGGAGGCATGCGGTGGCCGACTGCTGCCTGGATGTGGTGGCAACATCTCAAGAGTAATTCACAGTTAATAAAAAGAGGCTTGCTTAGAGTTGGTCCAGCTGAATTGAATATATATTTTTTTTCATTGTTGACTTCATTTGCTGACGGCTACTATCCACGATGCCCGTGGAGGATTATGAAAACACACTGCAGCTCCGCGGCGTCCTATGACGCACACCGTTTGACAGCCATAGGCCGTACTGTAGCATTTCGGCTAGTATGGAGCGATATCAAGTGCATGTGTTATTTCACACTCTATTAAGCTTTTCAGAATATTATTCTTCCAGCGCCGGGGTTTTGAGTCTTAAAGGTCCAGGTATTTTTATCTCAGCGGGTTTCTCTTTAGTCACTGTATCGGTTTCAAGACCACAGTAGAAGACAGCTGAGAAGAGGTGCAGCAGTGCCAAGTAAGGCAGTGAGCATCCAGGAAAAGGCTGCATTTTTGGGTCATGGACACTGTGAAAGAGCACAGAGGTGTACTCTGTTGCAGCGTATTTGCGTGTGCCAAAACACATATGGATTTGGATCGTGCATCAGAACGCAGCTAAAATAGACAATCATATCCAAATAGTCAAAGACAGTCACAGGGTATGTTTGTGTTCATGTGCAGTAGTTCACAGATATGAAGAAATACTTTAAATTCCTTAAGCTGCACCAAACAGCAGACAATAATAGTGGTGATAATGGAGGTGTCTGTTGTGATGCGTGGTGCATGTTTTTTCGATGTGAAGTCTGGCACCACATGTATGAAATTACAACAGCTCCTCTTCGTCGCAGCAGGTTAAGTCAGCACAAAGTAGTTGCTTGTTACTAGAGGAAAAATGGAGCATCTCTGTGTGTCTGATTTGTCTTTTTATTAGGTTTGAAAAAAAAAGCTCTGCAGCCTGCTCTAACTCAATAAAACCAAACGCTCACCTGTCTTGTCTTTGGAAATATGATTACACTTGGACGTGCACCATCCACTGTACTACAGAAAGGGCCTTCTGTTCAAAGCAGCTGCACTTTGTCAGTGATATTTCATTGCTGATTGGAAAAGAATCTAATTAAAAATAAGTAAAAGGACATTTTCTTTTCTTTGATATAAGGAACAGTGGCCAGAAATAAATGCTTACAGTATGCGTGCAGTGTGTCAAAGTGGAGCTCTCCTTTATTGAATATCCAGATCACGATTTTGTAAGAAACAGTTGAGCCGCGAAACTATTAAGAAATGTTTCACTTAAATGTGGAGCTCTTTTAAAAAACAGTGTGAAATGATTATCATGCGGCTGTTTAGTGGAAGGTCCTGACTTCTGAGTTTTGAGCATTTTATTTATCATGATGCTGTAGCTCAACCCATAAACAAATACAGTGCGATAGGCCATAATTCAGTTAAAATTGCACTGTGCGATCAAGAACTCTGGTAGTCTCTGTCGGTCAAGTAGAAAAATTTCATGGAATATTGTAAAAAACATCTTTAACCTTGCAACCTAACCTAACCTGCAAAAAATTCACCGGTCGACAGAGTGTGTGTGGGAATGTTTTTGCCCTATGATATGATAAATGTGTTGTATTTCCTCTGGTCTGGAGAAAAAAACTAAAAATGAAATACTTCCAGTTGCGCTTGGCATAACTCTCCAAAAATGGCACAGTTAAATCGTCTCTGAGATATCCTGCAGATGTAGCCACTGAGCAAGGGGCACCATGAAAACGAAAGTTGCTAAACCATTTGTTGCTGGAAGGTGTTTATTTATAGTCATTGGTGACAGCCTAGCTCAGCTAAGTTTTAACAGGTAGAAGTGGGATTGTTCCAAGAGCTGGTCTCATTTTGGATCTTAAAAATACTTAAATTCACATCCATGATAACAAATCTCAAAAGTTTAACTTAAGGATCGGTGTGTAGGATGTAGTGCAACCCATCCATTCATCCTCCAGTTCCAAGCATGAGAGAGAAAAGGTGGACTTCAAATACAAAAGGAAGCATCTAGAGCGACTGTTTAGTTTGTCTGGTTTGGGCTACTGTAGAAACGTGATGGACTCCATAGAAGAGGACCTGCAGCATGTGTAAATATAAAATGCTCATTCTAAGGTAACAAAGACATAAAGATTCTTATTTTAAGGTGATTATATACTAATACTATAGATTAACCTTTGTGCATGTCATATCAATATGATAAGCTAACCAAAGTGTAGTTCTGCATGACAGCCTTTTATATTTCAGGCAAGCAGCTGTCAGCTGGTTACATCTCTTTGTGTGTCACATACCAGCAAAAGCATATTAATGATCTCATTTTATTTTCTTGTCTAACATAACCATTTCCAGTTTGACTTTGAACCTTGGCCTGATGACTTGACCTCTGCACACTGATGAACAGCATTGTTGATCAGGTTCACTGCTGCTGTCATTAAAACACAAAACATACAAATCAGAAGAGGCTGCAGAAACGTGTGGAGTGGCTTCCAGTGTTGTAATTCTGAGCTAATCATCAATGAGTTTTATTTTAAAATTAGATATTGATTGCATATTCATTCTCAATAGTGTGCTGATTTTCTAATGACAACATAACAAATCACCTCATCACACCTCAGGCCAGAACAGCGTGTATGCCTCCCACATGTTGCCCTGCTCTCCTTCTCATTTTGTCTCTGCATATGTTGGTGGATGACGTCGTCACTCTGCATGCATTACAGTTTTGTACATAAATGCAGCATTGTGCCAGGTTGGCTCTTGTTCCTTCCTGTGACATGCACGGTAGCATTATTCAGATAATGGTTATATCTTCAGGGCATCGCTTCGTTTCAGCAAATGATCTTCTCCGCAGAGCCTTGCCGTGATGCCTCTGCACGCATCTTCTCTGCGAGTTGCCTCCGAGCTTGTTCTCCGTTTCTTTTTTTGCCAGCTCTCAGGAACGAGGTTGGGCAGCTCACAGCGACCTCTTTGACACTGTTCACTTATTCCATTTCTTCATCCTCAAATACATCGAAAGTGACCCCTTTGTCTGGTATCTTCAGGTCTACCTTCTCTTTTCTTCAAGCTTTCTTGTGAGCTTTATTCACCGCTGTATGCCTTTTCATCCTGTCTTCTATCTCTCTGGCTCCCTTGCTCTCGCTCCTGCTCCTTAGTCAGTGTAGGCGGACTGTAGAACAGATATTAATGCACAAGACCCTTTTTCTTTGGCCAGGGTGCAGTGAGTCACCGAAAGGCTGCGAGCAAGATAGATGTGTGTGACCGTTGAGCAGAGCTCTGCGTGAGGCGATGTCTGCAGGGATGTGAGGCGAGAGAAAAGACCTTTAAGTGACTGGCATGTACAGACTCTGCTGCGAATATACACACGCGAAAATAAACTGTTCGATACATGCACACACACAAACACACATACACACAGTCCAGCCACATATAATATGCAATAAATAATAAGTCTTCCAGGGTGCAGAGAACGGCTGCTGTTGCCTTTTTAATGGTCTCTCATATTGAAACGCAGCATGTCTGGCTGCTGGTGAGTCACAAGCACAGGTTATTATCATTCACATCTCAGTGTGTGTCGCAGTGTGCGTGTTTATTTGTGGGGGAATTTGGAGGTTGCTTTCATGTATGAATGTCACGATTTTAATGCGTGAAGTTTGCAGATGAGAGAATCCACATTTGTCATGATATTTTCAGCCATGACTCTCTGAGTCTCTCTGAGACTCTCAGAGTTGTCATTGTTGGTGTGACCACACATCCTTCACCTGCTGACACAGCCATGTATGTGATAAGTCAGTTACATGACAACACATGTTGTTGTAAGACTAAACTGTGTGCAAGGTGACTTATCTTCACTTCTCTCTCTTTTTTTCTTTTGACTAAAGGTCTCAGCTTTCTCAGGCTACATGATGTTAGCCTGATAATAGACATGAAGGACAAACCTGAGTTTGAAAGCTGCCACGTGGTGTAGAGTGTGCACTGTAGAGTCCAGAGATATTGATCATTCAGAGCGCCGTACTCTTCAAAACCCTGAATGTCCTTTTTCCTCCCACGTGGTCTGAAGATCTTTGACACTCATGAGTGTCAGCCATGACGTGTGTCCACTGAGCTCAGAGCAGCTGTCAAATCTGTCTCAACATAAATACGGTGTCTTCATCGACACAATCTGATGCACTACTACATGCTACAAGGTGACTGAAATTATGCTTAAAGTCAAAGTGTAAAGGCAATTCTGAGGTTTCTTTCAAAATATCTTAAATATGTTCCTGAAAACATGCCTAAAGACTTTGAAGGACATATTACTGAAATGAGGTTAAACAGTTTTTCACCAGATTTTGTGGGCGGGGCTAGAGGGTGGCTCGATGACAGGCCACCCTGAGCATAGCCCTGCAGGAACAGGAAATCCGGTTACAGATCGAGATAAGCATGTGGAGTGTGATTACACAATAACACAACAGAATGATCTTTTCTTAGTCATGTTGCTGTCATACTCCTTTCTGATGTCAGCGCTGCAAAATCCCCTCCTTCACAAAGCTTACTTCATTTCATACATTAGAGAAACAAAACACTCATTGGAGGCTCTTCTTCCCCTTCAGTCTTCACAAAGCTCAGACTTCAGCATTTGTGTAAAGCCCCATCATGCCGAGCAGAATTCACAAACCTTGCTCAGCAGACATATTGGATTTTGCCAAAGGCTTAAAATGCCAACAGGCTGACTCTTTTTGTTTCTAAGGGAGCAGGGAAGAGATCCCGCTTTAATTTAAGACTCTGTATCTCAGCAAGTCATTCAGTCTAGTGCATAACATGGTTTCAACCAGGCTTTAGGGAGAATCCTGCATGCTTCTGTAGCTTTCCAATAATCTCTTCAACACAAATTGAACAACTCATTTGAATATTCATGACTAGGGAACAGAGAGGCCTTTGGTCTCACCAGCATCTTGGTGCAATATATCAGGTTAAACACGCTGTAGGAGTGCCTCATTGCAAGAGCATGAATTTGTTTTCTGCTGGTTTATATCCAACACAGTTTTATCACTGAGACATCTCAGATGGAGCAGGAAGAAAGAAGTGGCTTTAGTCATTTATTGTCCTTTTCAAAGGCTCTAATGACATCTGTAACATTCATATACTGATACATGCTGATGACCACGACACACACAAATGCACACAGCATAGTGTTACACAGAAGACAAAGTGCCTTTGTGGCAACATCCATCATGACCCTCATTTGGACCTCAGAGTGTCCCATCCAGGAATAAGGTTGGAGATTCTTTCAAGCATCTCATTGGCTACTGCAGGTCCCCTGTTAGTGACGGCGTGTCATTTATTTTGCTAAGAAACTGTCAGTTGCATGTTGTGTTCAGATGCCTCCAGCAGCTCCTGCTGTACTGCGTGCACCTCATACTGTACCGCACTGTGTTTGTGTTCCACTATCTTACTGTTTCTTCAGGTCTCTTCATTGTTATATGTGTACAATAGGATAGTGAAAATGGCCTGTTAAATAAACATGTCTATAGGTTATAGTATATTGCATTAGCATAATTACAGGTGAAAATTATTATTATTATTATTATTTTTTGCATATAGGCTCCAGCCCCACTGTGACCGTGACTAGATAAGCAATTAGAGATAATGGAGTGATGGATGGGTTATTTTTCATAGCCTTGCTTGTGTTGTACAAAGCATTTTATAATTGTTGCCCATATTTAGTAAGATATTAGTAATATTGAGATCAGGCTACCCAGTCAAAAATGGCATTTTACATATGATATGATGTATGACATATGTTGATATGAGCTATATAGTCACCTATATGTGGCAACAATGACAAACTAAGATAGTACCTGACAATGTCTGACAGCTCTAAAGTAACTGAGCTAACGTTAGCTCTGCTGGCCAATAGGATGAGCTCCTTCACATGCTCAAATTCAGTCCTGATTCCTGATTGAGCTTTTGACAATATACAGTATACAATATACAATAAACAATATAACAATATTAAAACAATGATTATGATATTCGTTTAAAAAATGAAATTCTAACTAGCACTAGCTGCTCACTGTACCGGTCTAACATTTTTATTAATGTTAAAATTAATGTGACAAGCTATGGCTAACTAGTTCATCAAGACAAACTCAGTTGGAGGGTTTGATAAGAATACACACACACTATGTCTCAATTTACGTACTTACACCTGCTATTTTGAGCACATAAATGTGTTCACACTATGAACTACTGGCAAAATGCAGTGTACTGTGGATCCGTGCACTCATAACATTGTTTGATTTATGGATGCAAAATGTAATTTCAGTAGTAAGTCTGGTTTGTACACAACAAAATGACAGACTGGTGCTTCTTTTTCAATAAGTGCAGATAGTACAGACACCAGTATCTATACAGCATACATTCAGCCTTGACATGCACACAGACTCAGACATAGCTACTCTTTCAGTAGCTGCTGTCATTATCACCTCTGCCATCCTGATGCTACGTTACATGTATGAGCATTTATGACAAATGGCCTCCCACAGACTGCAGAAGACACACGTGCAGTATTACCATCAATACCAGTTGTGACAGTCCAATAAAAACAGCTTCTTTATCTGCACCATGATGTGTACCACATGACAGCAGATTCTTTCCAAAGAAGAGCCATTTGAGTGAAAAATGAACTTCATGTGAAACCCAATACATGGAATGAGCCATGGCACCTCATTCAACTCCTGTACACAGCTGATAACAAAGACAACAGTGTGACCCAGAGAAAAACAGACAGAAAGCCTCTGTGGTTATGAAGAATACATGATTAGTTTGACCTTTAGGAAGCCTTGTGAATCCCCTCCACAACCCATTCAATTCCAAAGAGGGATCAACACTCGCAGAAAAAAAGCATAATTTAATTCTCAGTAGCATAATTAAGGATTATTGTGTCTCATACGAAGGTGGTTCCTGCAGTTGGTTCAGTGCAGGGGAAAGCAACAGAGGTGTTATTAGGACTTTGAAACATTGGACCATGGACCATATAAAACATGAACCCACAGCTTTCTGAGGAGCCGTTGTGAAGCACAGTGTGTCTGCTCTGGTCACCGCCATTTTGGTAGTGCTAGCCTCATGGATAATCAAAAAATGGGCAAAGTCATGAATCATCTGTGGAGCCGAGGTGGCCTGGATGAAGCCTGGGTGCTCAAACAAGCCACCTCTCAATCAGAGCACCCAGGATGAGCACATTGGACATCTCAACATGGGGACCTATGGAGATGGACTCTTTCTGTAGCCAGCCTCAAGTGGTTGTTTGAGGTACTGCAGTTTTGGCACTTCTGCATTACTTCACAGCCACAGAGGTTGCTGCTGGCTTTAGCCCAGCTCAGAAACCATGAACAAAATTAGTGCAATGTCATTCAACTTTGTTCTTCTTGACATTGAAGTAGTCATATGCTGGCCTCATCGCCTCTGCTTCTATTGAAGTATGACAAAATGTGTTCCACTACCGATCAGATACTCACCCCTTCCTCATCTCTCCAGTAACTCTTTTTGGTGTTACATCTCTTCATCTTTTGCTAAACTGATTTCTTATTTTCTCTCCCATCCTGTTCATGAAGAGGATGCGATCAGCACATCAACAAAATCTAACCAATTAAGATCATAAACTGATGTTATTGATCACTTTATTGTATATACAAACTTATACAGTATATACACACTTACTAATATTAGATTATATAAAAGCACCAGAGGGATTAAATAGCCATCAATTATTCACACGACACAGAGATAGTGAGCAGTTTGAGAACCACTAAGCTAGATTATCTAACTAACTACAGAGCCCTCTTCTGCACCAACCTGAGCAGAGGCAGAGGCACTCTCACATCCTGACTCATCATCAGCACTGTTCGAGGGTTTTTATGCATGATTGAAATGACAGATGAATAAATCTGGGGTGATTTTTTTTATTATTCTTATTTTTGTTTAAAAAAAACAAAAAAAGCTATTCTTAGAGCACGCAGGGATATAGCCTTGAAGCCTGGGCCTGATGACACCACTTGAAAGCAAGCAGAAAATAGTTTGAGCAAACATCTTCTCCACTGGAATGTTATCTCAAAATGAGCAGGTAGCTGAGTGTCCGACTCAGTTCACAGTTTTGGTCCATTTGCCAAAAGCAACAGTCTGTGTCTGAGATATTACAGTATGATGGCTGCTGTTAGCCGAAACTGGGGAATTACAGTTATTGTGTTTGAATTGTTTTCACAGATCTACAGTTGAACAGATTCTCTACTGTAAATGGTTGTTGTGTTTCACTAAAGTGTTCTCAGCTGTATTTTTCATTGAATCACACATCCAGTGGAATCTGTGTTGAGTTTGGTTCAGAGGCCCAAGTCATCTTGATGTCAGTAAGGACAAACTCTTTTGTTCTGAATAGCAGAATGAAAGTTTTGGCGTGAGCCTCAACTCCTGGCTATGGACGCCAATCTCTCTCTCTCTCTCTCTCTCTCTCTGTCTGTCTGTCTCTCTCTGTCTCTCTCTCTGTCTGTTTCTGTCTCTTCCTCTCTCTGTCTCTGTGTTATGCTGTGAGGCCCAGTATTAGCAGCCAGCTGTTCCACTTCAGAGACAATTAAAACAAGCTGTTCTCTGCTACTGCTGTTGCTATTATTTCAGTACCGTATCTGGTTTAACCTGAAGCGTCCAACCAAAGCAGCCCAGTTAATCACTGATATGCTCCTTTTACGGCCAAATAAACCAGGCTGCACTTCTAACCTGACCCAAACTAATCAGATTCCTCATCCATATCCGACTTTTTCAACCCTTACTTTTTCGACACGGCAGCTTTGGCCAGGTGGTCCGCCACCATGCAAGCCACAAGGGTCACTGACAGATCACAGTGTGACAAAAAACCAAGCTCTGACTCATGAGCTTAAGAGTAAAAACACGATAAGTGGTATTGTTGCAGTGCAGGTTTAAATGTCATAGGCTGTGTGAGGTCAGCATGAGAGACAATGATGACCTTTGCATAAAGTTCATGTAGGGATTATAGGCATTATTCTGCATGTTATAAGCGTACCTACCGGACTGACAGATTACCTGGACTAAAATCTAAAAGATGCCACATATGTTTTAGCTGCAGGAACTGTTAAACCCACAGGAACATGTTGGACAGTAAAGGCTCCTTTCTTTACCGCGGGTTGCTTACATGAAAAGTCACAGAAATAGCTGAAGAATCAGAGAAGTGCAAACTTCTTTTTCACCTCAGCACAGCTGGCCAATCACAGAGTAAAGTGTGTGTGTGAGTGTCGGATTGTCGGTTTTGGAAAGTTACATAAATGGTCAGACTCAGACGCCTCCAATCGTACGTTGGAAAGGTGCGGAGGGAGGGGGCTTCCTGAGGTATTCAAACATTTGACATGAACTACCGAAGAAGCTCGAGAGCTTCAGTTTACCTCCAACAAAGTGCTTGTAGAATCATTCTGCACACAGCTTTCAACAGTTTAGGTTTGTAAGACCAAATGCAGCAATCATGAATGCCTTCACTGTTACATCCTCTCTTTATAGCAGCAGACGAAACATCGTTGACACCTCAACGCCAACAGCGTCTCGACTTTAAAAGGCAGCAAATGCTTCTCCACCATCAGAAGCTCCAGAACACTAACACTGAGAAAGGTCTGGACTTCGGCTTTAATGATGAGACTGTGGTGCTGCTCTTTAAAAACGTCAACAGGCTGTAGTAATGACTCAAGCTGAATGTCACTACGTCCAGTCCGCAGGGCTCTGCTGGTTATTAATAGTGGTAACATTTGTACATTTGATCAAGATCTTGTTTTAGTAAGGGTGTTTTCTGTATCATAAAGGACACATTAGTGACCATAAAGGTGCTAAAACCGGATGAATGCAGTACTGGAGTATTTATATTGGAGTACACAGAGCAGCCTTATGAGCTGTCAGCTCTAATCACACCTGGAAACCACAGTGGCCACTGTGCTAACTACCGCCTGCTCCCATCACTGTGATCTTCCACACTTACGCCTATATTTCTTCTCATTATGTTCTCTCCATCATCTCCAGCGAGCCTTCTGACAGAGCAGGGAACTGGAAATAAAAATAGTACATCAAGTTGATGGTAGAATGTGGAGGAGAAGTGAAATCAAGTGAAATGGCAGGGAGTGGAGCGGGGGAGGGTTGGAAGGGAAAGGAAAAGTTACCTCTGATCAGAAATCATAATTCTTCCAGGTGTTTTGAAAATGTAGCAAACTTCAAACAAGTTACGTTTTCATATGATCAGTCCTTGAACTGTGTCTGAGTCACGGAGTGAGCGTTCCAGTTTACAGAGCCGCACATGTGTCCAGAGGACTGCTTGTTGACCCCTGTCCTCGTTACCTTTTTGACCCTGCTTTAACGCCTCCCCGGTGGTTGTAAATTCTTATGCTCTGTGGTTGATTTTTGGGTGCTTTTGTTGTTTTCCACTATAAAAACAAAAAAACAGCAGCAGATTTTTCTTTTGCGTGTCTCTGTCTGTCTCTCATTTTCCGCTCAGCCAGAGTGTTGGCTAATGGAAATGCTGTGGAACCAGAAAAAGTCACATTATACTGCGTCTGATGCCAAATATAATGCACAGATGCTACTGTAAAATGTGTTGCTGTTGCTCTGTTGTGGTGCAATCCAGAGTGATGTCGACACAGTCTATGGAGAAAAATATGCCATAAAATCTGAAGACCTTGACACGTGACACTTTTGAATGGATTATTGGTTATATAAGATATAATATAACGCAAGACTAACTAATCAAATACTCCTGCTTCTCTGTCTGGATGTCAGAGTTCACATTTCTTCTGTTTGTGATGGTAATGAGACCATAATGAGCTAAATTTGGAATTTGGGTAGCGTTTCCAGATGCTTACGAGTTTTGGGTGTTGAGCACTAGGTGTGGAAACATGTGTGTTCTGACCTGGCGTCAGTCTCCCTCCTTCCCAAAGTCCAAAACATAACTATTAATGGACACAGAGTGAAGCTGGTTCCAGGCGGATGGCAACTTTTACTCACTTTTTTCCATCATAAGTCGGATGTTTGTGTCGTTTGCTCCACTTGGCGGTTATTAAAGGTGTCTCTTTAAATAACTGAACACCTTTCACTGAGTGTACGACAGGCTCATAGCCTGAGGTGCCACAATTTATTGCTTGGGCTGGCTTGTTACTGTATTGCTCTATTTTCATCCACTGGGACAAAACACACTGAAACCACAAGTGTTATCTAAAGAGGCATGATGCTGCTGCACGTGCATGAAACACTCACATGCAAAGTGACTGTCCACACCTTTGGGTGTGTTTGTGTGTGTATCTGTATTAGATTAGATTAGATTGAACTTTATTGTCATTGAACAAAGTACTGAGACAACAAAATGCACTTTAGCCTCCAACCAGAAGTGCAAAAAGGCAGTAAAGTGGAGATATAAATATCTTATTATTACCCACCAATGCACTTTTTTTCAGTCAGCTCAGCAACATAATCTACAGTTGCTCTCAAAAACACTTAGGAAGTCGGTTAGTGAGATCAGTTTAGTAGTTGTTGCAGTTAGGGTTGGATTTTGATCGTTCCAGCTCTGGTTTGATCTCAGGCTAACAAAAACTTCTTCTTCTTGTTCTTACTGTCTGGTTCCAGTGGACAGGGCTGCGCTCTGCCTGTTGAAGCTGATTGCTGCCATTTTAATGGAAGCAGCATCAAGCTACAGATAGACAGGACGCCCAGGAATGGCATAGAGAATCCAGTTGATTTTCAAACGAAAACACCTTGTGTGTCATGATTACGACAAATAGAATAAAATAAAAAAAAACATTTAACTACATAATTTGTGGTAGAACCACCATAAGACAAGAAAAAAATCAACAAAAAGGACATCTGTTAGCCTCAGAGCTTGCGTACTAATGTTTATGCCTCTTTGCTCTTATTAGCAAAAAACGCGTGCAAAACATTCAGGTGGCAGATTTCTAATTGTTTCTTTTCACTGGTTGAAAAGGCAAAAGTCAAACAGCAGATTGTATCAGCTTCAGCTAATTAACGTAACTTGCCGTGAGGCCGAAATGAATCTTAGCAGCTGTCTGGTTAATGTGCTCTCTGCAAACTGGTGTCAAGGAGTTTTCTATGAAGGAAAACATAAGATCAGAATTGATAGACTGTTTTTTTTTTTTTTGCAGTTGCACAGCAGCAACAGAGCAGTGGCTCTGCTGTAGTCATGCTGATTCCATCCCAACCAATTTCAATTGATTTTTATAAAATCAACATTTCATACCTCAGAGATACACGTAATGAATGAGTCTTCTACTAAAAGCCGCAGTGTGTTGCTGAACAATGTGTTTAAAGATCTCAGCTGACTCTTTGAATATGAGACTTTTTCTTTTTTCATTAAACCATAAATATGTAAATATGCTCAAGAAATGATGTAACACTGGATTGTGATTGTTTAAAATAACACTGAACCTCAAACCTAGTTGTAAACCCACTGTCTAAAATATTTTTTTTCCATTTAGCGAGTACATTTTTCAGAGAAGGAAAGCTAAACAGAAATAATCCTGGAAGAGAGAAAGACGGAGATCTGCATTTCACAAAATCACAGGAAAATGTACAGAGATATTCCATATGCATTTTATATGTCAGCCTGTTTCAAATGATATATATATATATATATATATATATATATATATATATATATATATATATATATATATATATATCATTGCATCAGCTCAGTCCTGACTGTGGTGGAGGGGAAATGAAAATGAGGGTTCTACTTTCCTATGTTGATCACAGTGAGAAACTGTCAGCCAGCCAAACAGACAGACAAACAGTCGCACTGGATAAAAGACAGACAGGAAGAGAAATTGAGTGGACGAGCAGGAAGACAGTGAGAACCTGTAGTCAGGCAGACAGACAGATAAATAGGCAGGCAGACGACCAGACGGCCGAGTGGAAACACGCCGGTGGTCCCAGCCAGTGCCGCCAAATGACCGTGTAACTCAGACGGAAAATAAGGAGGGGGAGGAAAAAGAGAAACATTGCTGCACTCGTCCACTCGTTTTTTGCACCCCCTCACTCTCTCTTGGCCTCCGTCTCAGTTACCCTCTCTGTTACCTTCTCCTCTGTTTTTTTCAGCTTTTTTTCATATTCCCTCCTCTCGTGAGTTGAGCCTCTTTTTGTCTCACTTTCCTCTCGTCTCTTACCACCTCCTCATTGTTGTGACCTCCTTGGCCTTAATCTCCACCCTTTTACCACTCTGTCACATTTACCCTATCCTCTCTCTCTCTCTCTCTCTCCTTTTCTGTTCATCCGAGTCTTTCTCTCTCTCTTCCCTCCCACCTGTCTGGACTCGTAGCCAGGCAGACAGAGGCAAGTGAGGCGTGATTGTGCGATAATGAGGCCTGGCAAACAGGAGAGGGAGAACTAAGCCGGCCACGGCCACAGTCCATATATTCTTATAGCCAATGGCACCCAGGGTGTGGATGAAGCCTCACCACCCTGCCAGGTTATTTTTGGCCTCTGTAATGCCTCCTCATTAGCGGTCATATTAGTGTTGCTAATAGAATCTGCAATGTGATGCCAGTCCTCAGACATGGGATTTTATTTTGCTGTCATGACACTGTGCGTATTTACCTGATTACCGGTGCGCCCCTGCACCCCAGCATGGTGACCGCAGTGTGTGCCGGAAAGCAACTGAGGTGTGATGTTGAAATACAATCAATAAGGTCAGAGATGCACTTGCGAGCGTCCAATTATCTGCAGCGGTCAGCCGTGCAGATATGAAATAAAGACATCAGAGCTGACGGACACAAAATGACCCTTCCCCACTGTAATTTTGAGCCGAGGCAAAGCTATTATTAGTGTTTGATTGACCGTGGTATGTGCATGATTTCCGCAGCAGTTTGGACTCTGCAGCTGAATATGTCAAGTGCTGGTTTTTGGATTCTTCCACTCTTCCCAGCATGGTCGCACACTTGTTGAGGTGGGAAATTGAATGATGTGCGTGTGCCTGTGCGCACGCGTGCGTGTGCGTGCAGTCAGTTGGGCAGGTCCTACTAGCTAGATGGCCTCACACACACATATCCGGACACACACAAACACCAATTTCTCGCCAAATGGTGTGGTTTGGATGACACGCAAATCACGCCATAACTTCTCCGTTGTGGAAAAAGAGAGTGCTGCTCTCTTGCTGGCAGACACTAGCCTACTCTCTCTTTCTCTCACACTCATGCCTGGACGGAAATTCTTCAACTTCCAGTCTGCTCTGCACACTTTGTGCTTACAGCTCAGGCCCCTTCTCCTTTTTACTGCCACTGGAAACACAGTGAACCTCCCTCAGTGGCCCCAGTAGTCTGGCCAAAGCATCCTCTCTTCCTACACAGTAGCCACTCTGTAGCCTTTCACTTTCAGTGTTTTATTTTTTTATTATTTTTTTTCCAGCCTGAGGTCAACGCTTCAACATGAACTCCAGTCCGTTACAAATCATAGTGTTTGTTTAGCCTCTTTTAATCTAAAAACAGGGAGCGGGAGCATGATGAGGTTACTCAGGAATAGACCGGCAGAGCCAAACAGACAGTTACAGCCCCGACTAAATGCAATGAAGTGCAGAAAGACAGGCTAACCGAGAGGAAGGCAGAGAGACAGAAACTCAGATGTCCAGGAACACACTCTTGGGGGACACCTGGCAGGAAGTGGGTGGGCCTAAGCGACCATTAGATCACAGTCTAATAGCTGCTCTATGTGGAACGTGCTTGGCCATGTTGAACGTGTTCCTGGTTACTGGGGCCCCATGGGGAAATTGGCCTCATTTCCTTGGCTCTTTGCTCTACCCTTCCCCTTCCATCATAGACACCAGGGTGTGATGCTGTGTGATGCTATTTATGCTATTATGCTATTTAGAGTCCCTTCTTTAGCAGCCTGGAAACAAGGGAGTGGCCAGATTCATTTGCCACAAATTGAACCAAAAGTGAATAATGAGAACATTACTGTGCTAAAATTAGAACTGGCTAATGTTATCTCATCTTACTACATGTGACCTTTTAACCCTACAATTTACTCAGCATCATGTCAGGGTTTCACCATTCTGTGCATTGTAATCGCATTGCAATGGGAAATGGCATTAGTAATGGCTCCACAGTCATTTCACCTGGTTTAAAAACTCTTTTGCTAAACAAACTTGGAAGCTACACACTCTAGTGCCGCTAACTGTGCAGATTTTCTCTAATCAGAGCAGTCTCCTTATGTTCCTAAATACTCCACATGCTTGAACATTCTGCTCGCTAGAACAGATAGAAAAGAGACGAGCCGTCAGCCCTGTGGGATGACTCGGTGCTCTTCAGTCAAACTGTTTCAGGAACTGTTGAAAATGGACACACACATGACAGATGGATCTCTGCCCCCTTGAGTCACGGCGTAGTGTTTCTTCCTGCTCATGACTCACCGACCAATTTACAGGTCCTTTGTATGTTTTTTTTGTATGGCTTTTTAGTAAATAAACAGTACTTCTCACATCATTCACTGATGTGCTCAGGCTTGGAGGTTTTAGAAGTCAGACCTGCTGGATGGTGTGGATGATAGTGATGGATTATGTAAGAGCTGCCATTCCTTGCCATGTAAAGAAGCTGCAGTATCTATCAATAACTCATTATTGACATGGCCTTGAAGTGATTGATGTGAGGTCTCCTACGGGGTGTCAAGTAAGGTGGCGTTGGGTTACTGATACCATTCCCTTCTGCCATTCCCAACATTCCCTTCTGTCATTCCCAGCTCTTTATTCAGTCTTTCTAGTTGTGGCTTGTGACCAGCAGATGTGGCTCATGAACATTTTATGGTGATCAGAATGTGCTCCAGTCTAGCTGGTTTCATGCCCTTTTTCCCCCAACAGGGTTCAAATAAATTGACCCCCAAATATGCTGACCTCCACGTCCTGAGTCCAGTGGCATTCTGGCATTGACAGGAGGCAAAGGTTAGGGCGGTGCAGATTTCACTTTGGAGAAGACCGGAGAAGAATTACTTGTGTTATGTAACTCTACTTTACGGTTCCTCCTGGAACCTGGGAACGGAAGTATTATTATTGTGTAAATTCAGATGTGGCAATTTTCTGCCTTTGTTGGATGGGTTGGTTTGCGTCTTACACTATGAAATATTTATAATATAATATAACTAAGAAATATTTGAATTCTCCTGTGATTCGGATATTCTATTCTTTAATACATACTCATCAGAGATACAAGGCTCGCCTTGCCTCAAGCTATTTATTGCATTGCGCCAGCAGCTAACAGACTACCGATATCGACCCGTCTTGAAGCGGTCGGTAGAACCAGCTGGAAGATAACGAATGCAGCAGACAAAATGTTTACTGTCTCTACCTTTAATGTACAGAGACTTTACAGACCAGGCAATGGACTATTTTTTTTTTCTTCAGCGTCGATGTTGAAGTTCCAAATGCAAATGTAACCCTGCTCACTGAATCAGCTGAGGGACTCTCTCCCGTACTGTCTTCAAGAAGTGGACCATGAAAATACAGCAGTGAACGTCACGTCTTGATTCCATCTGGAGCTAACAGCTATCGCCTCCGGTGTTTGGGTGCTTGAACATACTGTTAATTTCCATATTGGGGCAATTAGAATATGCAGTTAAGCACGTAAATATCTCATCCTTACTCACAGACTTGGACATACATGTATGTGCAGTGAAGCAGTGCCTCAGAACCTGTTGCATGCGACATTATGGACTGTATTTTTTCATGTTGCATCACAGCTGCTGGTTACTTTCCCTAACAGCAATAAAAACGACAAAAGAAAGACATGAGCTCTTTCGCTTTCAAGTGTGCAGCACTTTAGTTGTTTGACAATGCGTTTCTGTTATGTAATTACAATGTCATTATTATGTGATTTTCCCTGTGGGAGACTCACATTGGACTCATGCAGAGATTATGAGAACATGCAGCCTTCCATCAGTATGAGGGTGAGGGCTTTTGACTATTTGAAGGCAACCAGGCGAGCACAGCTGTCTGAAAGGGACCTTTAATGTATATTATGATAGGTCGATTTAGCATCAGATGCTAACAGTTCTGAACACACAATTTTCATTATGGCTCAAACATGGGAAAAATGTATTTTATCTGTAAGAATTCATAGATTGCAGAGCCCTGTTGACCTCAGCTAAAAAGGCTATTATTATGTTTGCTGACGCAAAATGAGAAACTAGTGAGCTGTGCTGGACAGATAATCGTGACCGAAGCAACTGAGAAGTAACGTGAGGAAGTACAGCACCATAGAGGTGAAAACTGTGGATAAATGTCGGCTGTTAGCTGACATTACCTTCACGTTTGCTTGTCTCTGAAGTTACGTGAACCATGATCAATTCTAGACATAACTAATTAATTAAAACAATAGCTCTAAAATAGCTCTAATTCAATCAAATTTATATTTAAAAATGTGACATCTCTAATCTGGAGTGAAGAGCAATCCCAACAACTCTGTTTCCTACTGCTCTGGCAACAGTCAAACATCAAGTATTCACACACGCAGTAGGTGTTGCCATGTAGTAGCAACAATACCAAGGCAATTTCGTGTGTCCTGTTTCCCATTAGACTTCCCTCAGAAAGATGTTCTTTGGATCAAATACTCCAATTGCAATTCAAACTTTACTGTCCCATAAGTGGAATTTGGTTTGGAGACATTTCACAATAAAAGTGCACAATAAAAACACAATAAAAAAAACACTAAATAACAATAAACAGAGTAAAAGTACAATGAAGTAAGTAGAAGTAAAAGGCACACTGGAAACTGTGCAGACAAACATGTTGATAAGAGAGCCATGCAGTAAAAAACAACTCTGTATGATGCTATAAAAGTCACTTCATGGTGCAAAGTGCAAACAGTGTTTTGCTTAACATGCTAAATCATTTCACTTGCAGTGATGCAGCAATTTCTGGTTCTTTTGCCCTCCAGTGTTGGTCAGCTGCACAGAGGTGAAGCACATTCTCACTGTAAATAATGTGTAAAGTGAGGATCAGCTGTTTCTTAACTCCCAGTTAACTTCAACAAATCTAGAGGCAACCATGAAGGAGAGCCTGTTGCTCACATGAGCCTGTGTTTTATATATGTATGTGTGTGTGTGTGTGTTCTATTTAGTGCAGAACAGTCGGGCTCTGCTGCCGTTTGGGTTTAATCCTGGGGGATCAGGGATCAGTGAGGAGTGCTAATCGGCTAGTCCAAACACCGGGGCCGTCCACTAGCCCCCACGCTAGCTGCAGCTCCATATCTGTGCCATGACAGGATTTGCAGGAGGTGCCAGAGCCTGGCGGGCACTCATAATGGGCTCCATTCCGCGAGATTTAATGAGCTTTGCTCCTAGAGACAGAGGGATTATTAGGTCTGTGGTGAATAAAGGCCACCGGACCCGGCAGACTCGAATCACCGCAGCATTGTTTTGGTGAGTAATATGCTAATCCCAATTAGCAGCGGTGTGCAGCGTTGGATGTCACATACCACAAGTCCACATGAGTCACACAGGAGGGAGCGTGTGTGGAAATATGAAAGTAAAGAGAAAATAGTCGATGACAGCACACTTTCCGCAGGCTGTGGTCGTCCCGTGGTCTCACTTTTCACAATTTACTTAACACCTTGCAGAAAAACAGGCAAAAAGTGGCATCACCGACTTAACACATATTATTTTTATGTTAATAATGCTTTTTGTGGAGTGTAAAGAGGATTGGAAGTATAGTAAGACGGATAAACCTTCAAAAACTACAGGGATGGGGGTGTCTTTTAGCTTGGAAGGTAGAGCAGCCGCCCCATGTACAAAGGCTCAGTCCTTGTCACGGCGGCCCAGGGTTCAAATCCGGCCTGTGGCTCTTTCCCGCATGTTATTCCCCGTCTCTCTCTGCATTCCTGACACTCTTCAGCTGTCTCTGTTGAAATTAAAGCTTGAAAAGGACAACAAGAAAAAAAAAAAAACTACATAGATTGAGCGATCAGAAGTTTTACTCTTGTCAAAGTCAACATCCCTGACTGTATAAATACTGTAATTATAAAATATTAACAACAAATGTACTTTATCACCACATATAAAATTACATATGCTGCCATGGATTTAATCGCTAAGGGGAGTAGATGCTCACATATATGTACCTTTTTTGTATTCATTTATTTAGAAAGCTGAAGCATCTTATAAATTTAAGATTTACATGATTTATTTTTAAACAACCTGCAACAAACAGTCACCGCATATAAGAACCCAAGAACTTCAAACTGCAGTCAAACTGCTACCTGAATGACCAAAAAAAAAAAAAAAAACATTTTTCAAACTTCAGGCATTTCACATTTTCTAAACTAAGTGAAAAAAGGGGCAACACTTAAGCTGTAAATCAAGTTGAGTTTTTCACTTTGGCTGGGAAATGGCAAAGCACGAAGAAGACAAATGAGCGGGAGCTCTGTCAGCACTTGGCTGTACCGGCCAATGCAGTAGAAGCTCACAGGATGTTTTTTTTCCTTCGTTTTAATATGCAGCTGAGACCGCTTAGCTCTTCCTGAGAACATAATAATAGTATAATAGCAATAAAATGTAATTTTACTTACAGCCTCAAGAATAAATGTAACTACATTACAGGACACTTAAATCTATAAATGTCAATTTTAAATTTAGGGCATGGTATCAAAGCATTCAGAATCAATTCAATCCATTTAATTTCATTTTAATGTTCCCTGTGGAGCACTTTGGTCAAAGTGGCTCTGGAATAAACTTGATTTGATTTCTTTTGCTCAAAATGGACAGTTCAGCCGTTCTCCATCAGAGGTCATATGATTCATTCTGTGCGCCTCAAATGAACTCAGTACGTTGTCTGTGGCGAGCATGGTCTGATTTATGTGTTGGTCTGCGTGTGTGGATATCTGTGTGTTCTTTTGTGTCGCTGCACACATGCAGATTTTAACACACTGATTTTTTGCATCTCCATTTGCATGTCATTTCCCTGCTGTGGGTCGGCGTGGAGAGACACCTTTTGGCACCGTATCAGTAATGTGCCAAAAAATAAATGATTCAAAGGGATGAGGAGGGACTTTATGAAGCCACACTATTGTACAAAGTGATGAATAAACTAATGAACAAGGTGATTAACGAGCTCTATCTGGGGGTAATGACCGGCTACACTTGAGGATCGGCTTGTCACGGCACAGTCAGCCGTGAAAAGGAACACAATGAACGCTAATGACACGCACGCAGAAACACAATGGGATCCAAATGCACGGATTCTTTTGCATGCAGCGTCATTACACGAGTCTCCCTATTCTGTTTTCCAACCTTAACCCGGGTCATCTGCTCGGCAGCTCTGTGTGATGTCTGTGACGACAGGGAAGTTCATCAGCTTTTCAGTATTAGTCCGATTGATCTGGTTTGTGAGGGATCAGAAGAAAGGATTGCTTCTGTTTGCCTGATGAAATGACAGATTTCTTTTTTTACGTTCCCTTCAAAGTTGATCCTTTTATCTTTACAGTGCACAGCTATTGGCGCAGCAGGGGTGGTATGTAAGCGGGAGGGCCCTTAATTACTGAATGAAAAACCACCTCAAAGAATGGCAGATTAGAAAAAGGGAATTGAATTGCCTTATTCAATCCAGCTCACCAATTTTGTTCAATAAATATGAAAACCAAATAAGCCACAGTGTGGTATACATACTGTACATCATAGAGACTGAGTGTTTAAGAACTAAAACAAAACCAAGGGTATTTGGGGGAGAGATTAAAGAGGCATTTTTGAAATTATAGTCATGTTTTTTTTGGAAAAGTGAGGGGATGCGGAAATTTCCATCAATAGATGGCTCTTGGTAATATGCAGAGTAATGAAGACCTTTCCATGTCGTAAAAGCCTCTCATTTCTAACCACTTCACTTGGAAGGCACACTCAGCAAATCCATTCTTTATGTCTATTTAATGTCAATAGGAAAAACAAAAGGAGGCTGTGGAGAATGGTAGCAGCAGGAAACATATGGCTAAACCCTCATTCTGCCAATCACAGCAACATGAAAAAAAACATATATGAAAAAACACAGACACCAGGCTGCAGCCTGATTTATTTTCCCTCCTTCATCTCAATTCCAGGAATTTTATGAATGGAAAATGTCAGGGGAAGGGTTTTCCAAAGCCGCTATGGCCTGCGTCTCATGAGCTTACCATGCTGTTCTGGTGAGTTCATGCTGTCTGGAGCGGCAATGTGGAGCGCCACCGGAGGGACAGGACCCCCACATCCACTTTACATCATGCTGTTTGATTTTTAACTGACAAACCTTAACCACACCAACCTGAGAGAGCAGAGATGAAATCTCCGACAATCACAGACACAACAATAAGCGGGGCATTTGTAGGTGGTCTGTGTTTAAAGACAATACTATTTTAGATTAATGTTACAAGGCAGCGGAGGCATGGAAAATACATGAGTGTAATAATAGCTGAAGAAAGAAGTGGAAGAGATCTTTTTCTTTTCATCTGGTGGTCTGAACAAACCCCCAGGCTGCATCTCCTTCATGCAGCTGCTGGTTCTAGTGTTAAAGTTCAGTGTTTTGCTTATTCACTGAAGCTAACATTTGGCTCCGGAGCTTTTCTTCCACGGTGCCTTTTGTTCCGTCTGAAACAATGTTTCTTTTTAACAAAAGTGCGGTACACAGAGTGGAGTCTTTTCCTGATGAATGACAGCGAGAATTGTCTTACAGCAGAAAGCACTTTGGCCAATCAGCCTGATCTGCTGTCGTGCCAAGTCTTTATTTCGAGACACTTTAGCAGGAAAAAAAAAAGAAAGAAAAACATGGATACTTCAGTTACATTTCTATACAAGCAGTCTGACGCTTCATTAAAGATTTAAAGGCACTACCTTCTTAAAAACCCCTGGCCTTTCTCTCCATGGCACAGAGGCACTTATCAAAAAAGAACTTTTGTGTCACTTTGCAGAATAAAACAGTTAAATGTTAGCGAGCGTTTCAGATACTCCTGAATTATTTAACATGTTTTCTCTCTATAGCCACAATCTGTCATCCCCAGCCACGCTGGTCAGTATGTGTGTGGCCTGTGTGTGTGCATATACAGCATACAGTTTTATGTGTTGACCACACTGTTGAGGCTTTTGCCACTGAGGACACAGTTGGATTTGTCGCAATGTCCTTTTTTATCATCTGCTGAGGGTTCCAACTCTGTCCCCTGACCTTTAAAAGGGTTAGCATAAAACTCCTCCGATAATGACGCACACTCTTTCTTTACTGGTTGTTTTTCTGTTGTGTTAATGCAGTGCTTCTCAAATAGTGGGGCGCGCCCCCCTGGGGTGGCGCAAGGCTCCGTCAAGGGGGGCGCGTTTGACCTCGGGGAACATGCTTTTTTTTTTTTTTTACTGTCCTAGAATAAAGTGACTCATTGGCAGAGTGTGTGCAGGGAGCATTCGCTCGGTGATGTAGGAGTTTTGTTTGCACTGAGCATGCGCATTAAAACAAGGGTGCCCAATACGTCGATCGCGAGCTACCGGTCGATCGCCAGACGTGATCAAGTCGATCGCAGAGGCGCCCACCGCCGCAGCCGGCAGTATGGTGGGCCATTTTTAGGTGCGCCTTATAGTGCGGAAAATACGGTAATTTTATTTTTCAGGTTCATATGGTTTGACATGGTCAGTCAAAAAATGTTTATAGTTTAATTAAGGATTTAATTTTATTTTTGAATTTCAGATGCACTTTAAATCTTTTCTGTTACAGTTAATAAAGCTGTTCTTTGTTGTGAGTTGGTCCATATTACTTTTTTTATTCTCTTATACGTTAATAAGGATACAGTGTTATGCAGAGGTGTACTTATAACAATTTTATGGACAAATGATACTGTGTTAATGTAAGACGTTCATAATGTATGCTGTGGCCCAAAATATCAATTTTCTTTTTTATCCTATATATTTGGCACCATTAAAAGTTTGCCGAATGAACTTTCAGCAGCTCCTGTTTGCAGTGTATCCATGGATGTACAGATTACTTTGATGCTGAAGCAAACATAAAATTTGGGATGATTCTCCGGCAAGTCTGCAGAAGCATCTTTTTCTGTGATTTCTAGGCAGATTCATGGACATCTATTCATGATGGAAATTGGAGATAATGATATTCTGGCAAAGTGCAAGTCATACGAAATCAAATCGAACGCACAGACATGATGCACATTCTGTATTTTTAGATTGAGTTATGACTCCAAGAGGGAGTGCGATTTTTGATGCAAATGGCAGCAGTCAGGCTCTAAGGGTTTTAAGGACCTTAATTGCCTCCATGAGCAGTGTGCGTTCATAAGCAAATTACAACAGTGTCATATTTGTAATGCTGCGATTCCAACACTCACACTACACACAACACTCACACGATGCAGTGACCTTGCATCACCCCGTTGGTTCTCTCCACTGACTCTGTCTGCCCTTGCCGAGCCTGTAGGGCTTTAAATAAGCAGTGAGGATGAGGGAGTCCAGGTGACATGGCGGTCATCATCCCCCCCAGAAGCAGAACCACCACAGGCCTCGTCTAGCTGGAGAGCTAAGACCCCTCTCTTATTACCTCGGCGCTCAAACGACTGCTGCTAGCGCTGCAGAGCTGCAGACGGCCCCGCGGGATCAGCAAAACTCCTGGACGTGAGCCAGAGAAAACTTAGACAGAAAGGGAGATAGAAAAGACAAAAAAGACGGAGACAGAGTGATGCTGAGAAAAGCGGAGGGCGTACTGAAACAGCAGATAGAGGAGGACTGATGAAGCAGAGACAAAAAGAGAAGAGGAGACATCCTG
Source organism: Nibea albiflora (assembly GCA_014281875.1). Lineage (NCBI taxonomy): Eukaryota > Metazoa > Chordata > Actinopteri > Sciaenidae > Nibea > Nibea albiflora. The sequence continues at coordinate 26,215,543 of CM024789.1, forward strand.
CTGTCAGCGAGTAGTGTAATCACCACCAGATGTCTTTCTGCGCTCTCTTGACTAGAGGCGGATTTTCACAGTGATTCATTTCCACAGCCCGTGTTTGTTGAGGGATTTAGACACGGGACTTCGCCCTCTTGTCTCAGTTGTTTGTTTCGGGTGCATTTTGATGCCTCACGTTGAGTTTGTGCAGAGGCAACGCACAGATCTGTGTGTCTAATGACTCTGACTTCTCCGACAGACATTCAGCTACTTGTGTGCCCCTAGAGCAGATGGGACTGTATAACAGAGTGGTCTCCACACGGATGCAGACCTCACACGCACACACACACGTCATTATTCTAAATGAACTTTTGACAGGCTTCATTCTCCATGCAGGCGCTGTGCAGGCAATGTGCATCTCTTGTGTGGATACATTTGACTGTATTTGAAGGTTCATTTCATATTTCATATGGTACAGATTTATCTTCAAGCGTCTGCAGTGTTGATTGTCACTGTTGGTCTAGTTCCACCGCTGCAGACGTAAAGCATCAACTCACAAGAATGAAAAAATGTAAAAACACATTTTTCAACCTAACTACACCAGCAGATGGCAAAGTTTGGTTATTTCATTCTGTCAGTTCTTCAAAGTTTAAACAAACTAAAAATCAGAACAAATATGGAATCATTTATTTTGTTTTCAGCTATGCTATACAAGAGCGACTCCAATTATATAATGATACTTCCAGAAGGAGAAATCTCAACAAAAATGTATTATTATATATATTTTTTTATTATTTGTTATAATATTATTATGGATGCATTTAGTACATTAGGTCCTGACAGGTAAATCCTGATGGTCAAATCATTCAGTCCAGCTTGGAATGTCAACACCTCTTTGATGGGACAATGAAACTTGGTACAGACCGTCATGTTGTACCCAAGAACTGGGAAAACAGAAGAATTTAGTGACTTTCCATCTTGGCCAAAAATATTCACCAATATTCAATATTCCAAAATATTTGGTTTACGACAAAACACCTTAAAAACCAATGAGCTCTGCGGTTCTTTGTGTTTCCATGTTAATTTGCAGATGTTACCATGCTAAATTAAGATTCTGACATTACCTGCTAAACATCAGCAAGTCAGCATTGCTGTTGAGAGCCGCTTAGCATGCGTTTAGCTCAAACTGCTGTGCCTTAGTGCAGCCTCACAGAGCTGCTATAGTGCGCCTCTGGATTCTGAAGGCCGGCATGCCCCCATACTCTAAGTGCTCTTCTCCCACACACCTTTCCAATGTAATCCTGACCATTTTTATGGCTCTCAGAAAATGACAATTTGACAAGCTCGACCACTTCACGCATCAACTGACGGGGTGTATAGAGGTACTAGAAAGGCTCGAATGTCTATCTCAAGCTTCTCACAGCCACTTTGGTCCTTTCTGTGTGAACATCACGAATGTCTCTGAGGAAAGACTGACTCAAACGTGTGGCCTTATCCTCATGTTTGCAATGCACTACAAGCCCCTTTGCCTTTTGACATGGTTTGGGTGGCACCCCATACAGTACACACCAGTACACAGCATAATGAAGACATAAATTATTTTGGTAGCTGATCATGACAGCAAACAGATCAGCAAACATCTCCATCAGCAAGCACAAAGTCTACACTTTTGTGCAGAATCCAAGCGCTGGCACACGCTGCATTTTCTCTGTGTCAACAATCTCAACAGGAGAGGAGCGATCGCTCACACACATCCAAACTGCCTTGTCAGTGAATTATCATGAGCCCTGATGCCTCGTCTGCAGTCTCACAGCACACTGTAACCATACTGTTAGTCAGATGACTTTAAAAACTGGATGCCGGTTTGACAAACAAACAAACACATGAGATGTGACAGCCACAAGTGTAGGTTTTCAGTCATTGTGTAGCCTCTAGGGGATCGGGCAGCCAGCAACATCTACGAGAACTGCAAGCAGCAGATCAGGAGAGGTTAGTGTGACTCTACACTCCTGCCACTCGAGCAGGAGACAATCAAGTGCAGTATGAGAGAAAGAGGTTTTTATTTATTTTCTTGTGCTGTTGACTTTCAGAAAATGATTCCTCACATGAAAGAAGAGCAAAAAGCCATACTGAAGGACGATCTTTGTATTTCTGAGTCTCTGTGAATGTCCCTGTGCATAGAATCAGACAATATTGCCATGACAATAGAAGGATTTGAGTGGCACTGTGCTTCTCAGCAAACATGTAGTGCTCATTGTTCAACCTTGAAGTGCTGAAAGAGCATTTTAACCCAACCCATGATCATCACTTGAAGCTATCCAAGTCACTTTTGTGTCCAGACCTTAACCGTAGAAGTATCACATTACAACACATATTTATGATCATTTCTTTCTACCAATCACAAAACACCTATGTGGATTCTACACGGCACTCTTGCAGTCACTTCAGTGATTACACAGTTTCAAATCGACTCAAACTATGATGGTCAGACCCAAAAGATCATAAACCAGAATAATCCTTTAAGGCCTGTGTTGTCAGCCAGGGATCCGCTATCCCGCAGTGGTACACTGCACACACTACAGGTCACCTGACACGTTTTTGTAGGCCCAGTTTAAGATGCAGCACAATTTTATTCAATATACTGTATGTAAGTCAAACAGCTTCAGGGTCCAGCAAAGACACCAAGTTCAACCAACCTTTTTCATTTCAAAACTCTGTACTTAGTGCATTTACCTTAACGTTTTTAATAAAATGTAATTAAAATAAATGTTTTCTTCAGGTGGTCTCAGACGTGGCACCTGTTAACCATGGAACCAAAGTTTCTATCTGCATCTGATATAGTAGTTCAGAGTGACGGTGGCAACTTCTCACTCTCCAGTGTACTGCAGCAGCAGCAGCAGCTTGCTAGCAGGATAACACCAGTGTGTTTTCAGCCTGGTAATTTGATAATGACATTGTGAGGCAATCGCTTCCAGATGTAAACTCTCTTACACTTGTACTGTAGTGCGAAGTAGCTGAGCTGCCAGCGGCCCGAGCCAAGCAGCTACCGGTTGAACACAGGTGCTTTGACACCTGCTGCAGGAAAAGGTCACAGAGATCACGCCGCACTGGTCCACTGACATACATTTATGTTGCATCTTAAGCTCTGATTGAAACAAACTCAAGCTAACAACCACAGCAGGATAAAAATAGAGTGATTTTGAACAGGAACGAGGCAAGATGGAAACATGGAGTAAAGTCGAGCTCACAGCCTGCTAGATTATTTTAGGGATGAGGATAACAACTCTCCAAACGGTTTGTGTTGGCACTCTGTTGTTGTGAAAATCAATATACAACCTCTCAAAGCGTGAGCTGAAACAACACAGCGTGTGTAGCGGCTGTATAAATATGAAAATTGCAGTCATGAAAACAATAACCTGAACAAATCGTTGCACGCAACATGGAGTGACACAATGTTTGCACCAGACGCACACACACACGTACACACTAACATGCAGCCTCTGGGCCTGACAGGGGACAACAGCCAATCAGTGGGAGTAATTAAGCATAATAAGAGGCCTTCAGACGAATCCAAATTTTCGCTGGTGTGATTCAGCATTTTAAACTGCAGCAGGGAAACAGCAGAGACGCAGAGGAACAGAGGCAGGAGAAGTAAGACATGAGAGTTTGTGTCAGTGGTTAGAGCTGCAACGAGAAGCCAATTGATCGCTTTGAGTCATTTTTTAAGAAAAAATGTCCAAATTTCAGCTTCTCAGATGTGAGGATATTTGTCTCTTTTAGTCGTCTGTGACAGTAAACTGAATCTTTGTTTGTCTGTGGACAAAACAAGACATTTGAGGGGTGTTACCTTGGGCTTTGGGAAACATTGATCAACAGCATTTTGTGACATTTTCTGATCCAAACAGCAACAAAATAAATCAAGAAGACGATGAACAGATTAATCGATAATGAAAATAATTGTAAATTACAGCCCTATCAAAGATACTTGTCCTCTTAACCCACACACACACACACACACACATATTAGCTGAGTTACCGCTTTAATAGATGCATTAGATGTGATGGAACAGAGCCAGTGTCTTGACATCTGTCCAAGCTCTGTGCAAATCTGTTCTATCCAGTCCATTATTATTGATGCCCGCTTTGCACGAACACACGTCTTTATTACTCTGGCATTACTAAAAGCGATCGTTGCTAATTGTTTTATTCACCAACAGATTTATTTGTTGAGTCCCTGATACCTCTCAACATGAAACTTAAGACAAGAAACTGTCTGTCTGCAGCTTTTGTCACACCTGTTTGCATAACTGGCCATCCAAACGTGAAGGGGAAGAAAAGGCTCATTATTCATATTGTTGCTCTGCAAATATGTCTGTTAGTGAACATTGTTGTCAGATGTCTGCTTTGAGGGCTGGATGGCTTCGAAACTGGGAGCAGTGAGACCGGCTGAATGGATGTCTGATTCTTAATTCAAGGTCAATGATACAAGAGATGGGAACGAAAATGTCATTGTCAGCAGAACAAAAGGACGAGCTGTGGGCCATTCTGTATCACTGAATGTCATTTTCAAATGTAGCATTACCAAGTATTCGGCTGAGCAGCCTTGATCATAGCGCACATTCTCTCTGCCATTGTTTGCCTCCTCTCTGTTGCTGTCTGAAATGTCTCTCTGCTAGGCCTGCCACCTCCCAAACACAGCCTATAATAAAGCCATCCAGACTCTGTCCTCTTGTGTACTTTTACTTTCTTTGATCCTTATTAATCTGATCAAAAACGACTCTCAGGACATTTTTGCTTCTCTGGTTTTGTGAGACCAAACATGTTCAGCTTCACCGGGCCAAACAAAAAGCCAAACTAATCGCATCTAAACTCAACACGGGTCTCAAGAGTGAGAGAAGAGAAAACATATCTCCATCTTACTGTGGCCAGAGGACAAATGTATTGAAATGTGTCGGCACACAAGAAGACCAGACTGTAAAGATGCTTCTCTAATCACACTTAATAAAAGGCTGTTCTATACCTTTGTGCTTTGAATAATCACTTAAGGTCTCAAAGCATCATGAATAACCATCCTATACTACCAAGACTGTCTGCAGCATCAGTCGCTTTAGCAAATGCACAAAGCAACATTTATTTTATGTTCAAGCAGCAAAGACCAGAAAAGATGACTCGTGTATCGGAGCTAAAGAAGTTTTCCTGTTCCTGGAAATCCAGAGCTCACTGAATGTTTTCATGAGCGTAGAAAATACTTCAAATCTTACATGCCTTTCCAGTTCCCAGTCCAGTCGATCACCCACAGTGCAGGAGATGAGATTTGGACAAATGTCTGCAGAATGAATAGATATGAAACGTTTTAAATCATGTTATACAGGAGCATTAAAGCTGTTCTGAAGGCTCTGAAGATGGAACAATGCTTTACCTTGACACTCGCCATCCACCTGTATCTGTTCTGATAAGACCTCGCATGATCGAAGAAGACTGTTGCATTCTCAATAATTGTAAATGTCCCTGAAGGTTCACTAAAGCCAGCAGAGCATTTTCTTTGTCACTGAAGGGCTTTGTGACCTTCTCAAAGTAATCTTTAACATGAACACACTCACACTATATAGAGTACAACAGAATAAGCACCATCCTGCCACTCACTTCTATCCGTGTTTCCACGCTTAATGTCATTGCATGAAAGCATATTGTGAATGTGAGCACATCCGTACTTTGTCCTTCACCATGTTCCATCATGTGCTTTGTGGCTCCTGGTTTCTAGTCGGATTTTCAGCGTTTTATGGGCAAGAAATTGCATACGATAGCCGCAGCAGCTGCCAAAGCCGGTCACATCCGCAGCACCACGCATTAATCATTGTTAATACACATAGCTGGCTTTTAAAAATAATGCTTATGATTATTTTTGGAAAGTCTTATTTGGTTGCATCAGCTGTGTTCATTCATATCACCTTCAGTTTTACAGTATATGCAGCTCCCTTCCGTTACTGTGTGTGTGTGTGTGTGTGTGTGTGTGTGTGTGTGTGTGTGTGTGTGTGTGTGTTGTGTGTGTGTGTGAATGAGAGGAGCTTTGCTTGGCTTTCCGGGCTCAATAACTTCTCACTGACGTGAAACATCCAGCCAGAGCTCGCTCGATTATGATACGATTAGTTAATTGGGTGAAGATGTGGAAAGTGAATTATATGCGTATCTCATGCTACGCCACTAATGGATGGAAAATACCTCCATCTCCGACCTCATCCTCCCCACACCCTTTAACCAAAAAACTTCTCATAATTTCCAACTTGTGCATTCTAAACTGAATAGATTTAGCATCTCAGATTTATATCATCTTTCCATTTGGCTTTCTCGGGCTGTCTCTCATCATGGCCACGGCTTGAGCCCGGTTGTAATTTACTGTGAGGTTGTTATCGTTACTGTAACAAAAACAGCCAACCAGCCCCTGTATTTATGTGTTTTATCTTCCTGACCCCGTGAATGCCCCTCATTTGAAAAATGCGGCTGGTTATTAAAAACCAATCTTACACCATAAAACGTCTCGCTGCGTAACCTTTCACCAGAAGATTTCTCTGTCACTCTGAAATATTGGAATGCTTCTTTATGGGCTCCTCGCTTTCGGTTTCAGATTTCTGATTTCTGTGTTACACCACGGTGGCTTGAAGTTCAAATTACCTTAAACAGAAAAGTCAACAGTTTTTCCAGAAAACAGCGAGCGTGATTATCTGGCACCTCAATTATTGTTTCCACAAAAACCGAGCAGCTCTCTCAGTCGCACGCATCAGTCTGAAGCGTACCCACTCTGTAAAAACGGCATAACAAATCCTTTTAACAGAGACACTGAGGGCCCGCCAAAGAATGTGCTGTTCACCACTCTGCGACTGAACAGGAAGTGCACTGCTTTTCCACAGAACTCCACAGAAAATGGTTTTCCCATGAGTGGTGACATGCAATCAGGTGCATGTGTTTTCTTGGCCGTTAATATCCGCTGTCAGACGAGCCAAAGAGATCAATAGGGCAGTGCCAGGGAGGAGTCAGACTGCTATCAATCAGGTCTCATCCTTCATGTCGTCTCGATGCTGCAAGAACAAGACAGGTGCTGAAAACTGCGCTGAGTGTCGTCGTTTTGTGAAGTTTTAACAGTGGCTGCCGTCCACTTTTGTGTGGCGATGAGGCTAAATGTTACTGATGGCGGGAAGGTATGCATCAGCTGAGAATACGCTGTCATCACTTCACGCCGAGGCCTCCCTCCTCTTTTGTTTTGTCTGTCTATTCATCTTCGTCAGCCGTTGTTTGTTTGTAATTGCTTTTATTTGGCTGCATTCATCTTCATGGACCGAGAGCAGAGGGGAAGAACCAGGGGCAGGCTCTCATCTCGCCATATTTCAACCAAATGATGTAAATCTCCAGTCTGATATTATAGCCGGCTGCTGAATATGCTTTAGAAAGCCATTGTGTAAATTTCTTTCTTCCTCTGCAGTGAATCATAATGAAAGGGCCTACGCACGCAGTTTACAAGGACCCACACATTGTAATGAAATGATTAGAGAACTCCAGTGCAGCATATAGGGAAAATTTCAAGTCCCTCATTGTGAGGTTTGTTGGGTAATTGTGTTTTATCATCGCTGCATGCAGCTAAATATAAAGGCAGAGAAATAAATGTGACTGTGACGTGAGTGGAAATGTGCTGATTTGTACTTTCCAACCTCCCGCTTAATGAACAGTGCATGTCAGTGTGATACAAGTGTTCGGATGACTCAGTGTGTGTGTGTGGACTTCTTGTATGGTCGGAGGAAAAAGTAGCGTAAATCGTTATTTGAGGTAACAAACAGTAGCTGATGGCACTGTTGTTGACAAAAAGACAAATGTGGGGCAGACAGTTGAAGCCGTGTCGTTTTGTCTTCTGTCAGCAGCAGAGGTGTGCTTTAGCCTTTTGCTGCGGCAGCATTTGTGAAAAATGATTTCCTGAGCTGACACCTTCACTTCATCTGAAATCTTCCATCTCATTTTTGTCATTTGCACAATACGTTTGTGTATTGACCTGTCAACGCGGTGACACCGATTTTTACCGTAGAAGCACTTCTGCCTCAGCATGACGCAGACACTTTTTCAACAACCTCCATTTTTTTTTAACTAGAATGCAAAACATTGCTGCTATCCTCTCTCTCTCAAACACACACTCACCCCCTGCGTCATATAATTTGAAGGAGGAAATCAATTCCATTTTTTAAGCAGAGTAAAACAATATATATAACACAGTGGAAACAGCGGCAGAGTTCAACAAACTGCAAAAGAAAAAACATTTTTCACATAAAAATAAAACATAAAACACCAGAAAGTGACACGTTAACACAATGATGATCGAGACTTTAAATCAATGTTAAAGAGGGAACGCACTGCAAATACAAAAAAAGCTACACATCACACAACACAGCAACAAAATACACCAACAGCTGATGAACCTGCACAGATGATTCCCTGAAATCAGCCTCAATGACGACGGAAAATTAGCTAACAGTGTTTGTTCACCTTGTCTGAGCATCTGTCAGCAATTAACCTGTTAACATGTTAACATGTTTTTGGACTGGGAGGAAGCCAGAGCACCTGAGGGAACCCACACAGACACGGGGAGAACATGCAGACTACACACAGAAAGACGCAGGGGAAACATTATACATGTTGAAATCAGCATGTTAGCATTGTCAGTTTGAGTCTCAGTTTTTATGTGTGCCCAGCAGCATCTCCATGCTAATCCTCCAAATCAACACATTCCAGCTACTGCACCTTGACTTTTGTCTGTACAGTGTGTATGGTGTGTGTTACAGATATTAAAGTGACGGGCACTCAATGACATAACACTTCGTGACGTGCGGTGTGTGGAGCTTTTTTTTGACACGGATAATCCACCAAACGCCCTCCACAACAGCTATTTCAGTATAGAAATAAAAGTACAGTGAATGCAGCAGACCTCGGCTTTTGCTTCCTGTTTCTATGAGTGTCTGGAGACAGCCCTGGCTGGTGGCATTTTTTTCCATGTTTGAGACTAACCGGATCAGGGATCATACATGCTGCTCAGCTGCTTCTGTGAGACTATGTTTAGAAAAAAACAATCGGATGTGATGCTATCGCCGCGATTTCTGATGAGATTATGACCGGGTGAGCTGAGGAGATACTGGAAAAAAAAACATTAGATCCAGATCATTTGAATGGTTTGAATGAGCCGTGTGGCAAAAGTAACCAAAACGGAACTAAGTGAAAGAAGAAGGCTGCTTTTTTCACACACGTGCAGTGACAGGCAGCTTGTATGATATGCAGTTATTGATGAGCTTTCATGTTAAAAGTGTCTTGGTGTTTTATAGTAGCTGTCATTAGAGATGCTGACACTCAGTCATTTTCCTTTCTGCTGAGAATCATTAAGGCCTCGTCACACAGCCATCCGTAGTCCTCTGTATATTTTTTATGAGATCTTATCAGTGTTGGCGTTATAGAGTCTCTGTAAAGTCTTTAGCGTTTCCCTGCAGGTCATTTTTCATGTCACCCAGAAGCCTTTCATCACGGCATTATCACATTTCCAATGATCGCAGTCCCAGTCTACCACTAAGGAACTGGACTTTAAGTGGCTGGATCTCTCCAGCACAGGTTTTAACGGCTGAAAAATATGTTGCGTTCACAGGCAGGTTATGAGACGTTCTGTCATCAGACAAAACTGTCTCTTGACAGAAATGTTTTGCCCTCCAAGAAAGAGGAACATATTTCCATTTTGTTTGTTACCCTCAGTAGGTTTAGGTCCACTAAACCACAAAGCCCATTGTCTGAAGCAGAAATGGAGAAAGAATATTTTGTGAATGGGTCTGTCATTCTTCTCCCCCTGTCCTCCATGCTTGCTCATCATCCAGTTTGACCGAAAAGATTCCACTTCAATTCTCGCTTCTCTGGTAGCCATCTTGTCTGCCACCCTCACTGCCCACTGCCCAGTTGTTGTTGTTTTTTTCCAGCTTTTCGTGCATTCATGGCCTTGCTCGAGGCTTCCTGCTCCTCTGGGAAACACTTGTGTGTTTAGCCTTGTGGTAGATCTTGAAATATTCGCAGATATTCACAGTAAGTTGTCTCTGCCTCCAAGCTGCTTTTTTAAACCCTCTTAAAAATGATATTTACACACACGAAACCTCCGGTGAGGATTGATGCGTTGATACCAGGTTGCAAGGTTATATGTACACAAGATGCACTGAATTCATATGCGCTGTCTACTGCCAGTATACACATATGTCGAGCTGCTGATGTCCTTTTCTTTCCTGCGCAGGAAGTGATGAATTTTATGTTTCCAGGAGAAATCAAAACAAACAAAAGAGAACTACTTAACAGAAGCAAACACTGGACAGAAAATCCAAGTTAATCATAGAGTACGAGAACAAAGTGGTCCTCTCCAAAACCAAAAGTGAAACAGAATATTTTCATTCAAATGAGATTCACAGCAGCGAGGATGACTTTTATTTTGAGTCTGCGTGCAATGTTTGCTCGTGCACTGTGTTCTGGAAGATTTTCTCATATACTGTGTGTGCATGGAAACTACAGTATAGTTAATGTAAGATACACATTAATAGTGGCGAGACACAAATTCTACTCTACTCCGAGTACTGGCACTGAAAATTGGCGTTGGTAAATGGACTGCATTTATATAGTGCTTTTTTATCCAAAGGGCTTTACACTTTACCTCTCATTACGCACACACAGACACACACACACACACACACTCGAGCACACTAACACAGTCAATACTCGCTGCTGGCGGCAAGCATCCTGCAAGCCACAGGCCTGACCATCAATTTGGTTTCAGTTTCTTTCTCAAAGATGATTCGACATGTGGCAAGGAGGAGCCGGGGATCACATCAGATATCCTCAGTGAGATTTTTTTTGAGGTCACAAACTGTTCATCCGCAAGGCTCTAACAGGCGACACTGACCTCATTAAGTGGATATGTTGGAGGTGTTTACGCATCCAGCAGAGAAAGAGGTGATGAGGACTGTGATTGTTTGAAGTTTCTTCGTAGTTTGTGGCAGACAAAATTGATCGCTGTCGAGCGCCGTCCTCCAGCATCAGTTATCAAGGAGGGGAATAAGCAAAAACAGAAAAGCCGAAGATTAATGGACAAAGTTTGGCTGTTGATTGAAAAGCTGTCGTCACAACATATATCTGTGTTTGATTAATAATTCAGCTCTGGCAAGGCAGCTCAGCCCATTTTAATGTTCTCAGCCATCAGCTTCATCCTTCGTTATCACCCAAATTTAGACTGCATGGAGATGGATGCTCGACGTCAGCACATCGACCGGCCCACTCCTGCACTCTTGATTAATAGGGTCCTTGCTATTTTGAGGTCATAGGGGTTTGCCTAAGTAGATATCTCAGTGAATGAATTCGCCGCACACCACCTGGCTCCTCTGGTTTCCTCCATGCTCAATGAAAGTAATGTATGCGGCAGTATACCCCCCTGAGTCGGAGTTTGTCAGAGAGAGAGCAAGTGGATTTTGATTTAGTTTAGAGCTCTGAAGTTTGAAGCCACGGTCAATTTGTCTTGAAAATGGCCTTCCTCTTAGCGCTGACCAATTCTGCTTAAAGTCTTATGATCTAAACTCTGCTGACCTTTGAGATTCTTGTTTTATGATGCAGCTGTCCTGAATGAATTGAAACCTTTAACTTCATTTTTCCCCCCCGGCTTGATTCATCCTCCACACGTACAGTAGGTTTATTTATCTGTGAATTTGACCTTTTGAGTAGGTGGCTGAGCACACCACAGGGGAGCGTGGGTGTGGTGGTTCCAGTGGTTGATGGCCAGAACACCATCTGGACAGGTGATGCCTTTATTCAAGACATAAAGGTATTAGTTTTCCAAACTCTGTGGGTTTAGTTCAGGACGCCGCTTCGCTCCTCTTCCATGTCCGTCTCTCATTACGGTGTGACAATGAGAGCTCTGTGTGCCGCTGCCACTCCCCGACCTCGGTGAGTCTATGTCTGGGTGCCTCATTATCCCCTCACCTGGCACCATTAATACTTGTTTGCCGAGGGGAAGATTGGAGGTGGAAGTGGGGCGGAGCTCGAAGGTCCAAGTATTGACCCTTCGCCGGCTGGAGAAGGTAGACAAATAGCGTTGATCGATGGAGAGAGTCGCTGAAAAGTGGGATGCCACCGGACTGAACGGATCGTGGCCGAGCAGATGAGACTGTACAAGAAAAGTCACAGAGGACACTTTCAGCTGGGATCAATAGGCTTTGCAAATGACACAGATCAATCCCGACAATGATTGCTTTGGACAATATCCTCTCCCATAACAGGGATAATGGGAGAAATACTCAAATTAAAGTAGTGAGGATGAATCGTCATGCCAGTCTTCTGTCCCAAAGAGGCCCATTTCAGATGAGTCTCGTTTGTTAACGGGCTTTCTTGATTAATTCAAAGCCAGGCAATGAAAGACAGAGAGAATTGATGAATAAGCACTCATTGGTACATAGTTAGTGTGATAACACCGCTGACACGCTCCTTCACACTCAGCAACCACTGGAGCTCTCCATAGCACTTATCACAATCTCTTAATTCATCAGCTCTGGGCTTCCAGTGTAGCCAGTGGATATCCGGAAAACAGATAATGGATATCCAAGACTTACTCTGCAGTCTGATTAGAAACATGATACACGAGAATAACGAGAAAGACACGTTTCTGCTAATCTCTATGAACAGATATCTTCATGTGAATGTATAGCCCACTCAAACATGATGGGTCAGTACGACTCGGGCTACAAATGGAAACCAGAATGCTTCAGATGCCGAAATCTTGGTCGCTTTCCGTCATACTCGGCATTCATATGTTTATAGAGATTACACTTCTCATATCTTATGAAGACATAATTACAACAGTTTCAGCATGTTGCCAAACACTACTGAGTATTCCTGTTCCAAAATGCTGACACCCAACATCTCTGCTGCAGTCCAGCAAATGACACACGAACTAGTCACCATGAGTCGGAGTGGCCAAGTTAGCAGATGGGAATCTGTGCGGTAGGAGGAGGTCTGTGATTCTGAGTCTGTTCTAGTTGAACCCCAGATGTGAAAGTGTGTCTGTGCAAAAACAGGTGGCTCTTTTAAAGTGGGAGTATACAACCACACACCGGTCGCATGTTCGTTTTTAAGGCAGATGTTCAAATGCATGCGGTCACTGCCAACATACTGCAGTGATCAAATCATTAAACAGTTAGTCAACTAAACTAAACACCTGTGTCAGTCATTCATAGAGCGTAAATGCCTGCCGGTCCCCGATCCTCACATAGACTGTGCAGCTTTTCTCAGTTTTACATCAACATGAAGATAATATCTCTCTTTTCAACTGAAGATGTCGCCTTGGTCTCTTTCCCTCCAGTTCTTTTCATTGTATAGACTAAAAGTAATGAAAATGATCATTCATTATGACTCAACGTGCTTTTCGGATGAATGTTGATTCAATTTATAACTTATAACTAATTTTCTAATGAAACTCTAATTCTTGATTTGTGGTTGTCCCAAACCCATCAGTCAGAGAAAAGTCAACCTCTAGTTAAACTTAAAATTACAATTTATTCTTAATTTATTAATACATTAGGACTACACATAACAGTAAGGACGATGATGATGTTTAGAAGTGACATGGTTGGACAGTTAAAGGTCCAGTCTGTCAGATTTAGAGAGCTCGATCTATATACAGAATATATATGAATTGTTATGTTTTTGTTACCTTAGAATGAACCGTTCATATCTACAGACGCTGCAGGTCCTCTTCCATGTACTCCGCCATGTTGAACTTCCATGTTTCTGAACAGAAACAAACTAAACCAAGATAATGCTGTTCTCAGTTGTTCATACTTTTTGTAGCACAGTAGTTTCTTCTTCAGCTACTGAAGGAGAGAATTAAGAGGGGGTGTTGCAATGCAGCAACACTATACTCTAGATAAACTCCTAGATGTTAAATGTCACATTGATAAGCATTAATGATGGCTCTGATGGGACAGGCTGCCTCACTGGCCTCAATGAGGTCCTGACTAAGAGGTTTTGCCTGTTTACCTGTATTTTACACCCAATGGTACGACTAGCAAGCTGAGGCGATCAAACACAGGCCTACAGAGAGTGATTTGTCTTTTTGATGTGACTTGATGCCGCAAAAATAATCGTCACCTGCATACAGAGAGCATAGAAACAAGAATACAGTGTATAACATGAATGATCTACAGCTGTGTAAATCTGCCTGCAACAGTTGTCATTATAGTTGGTGAAATCAACGCTCGCTAACGAGAACCTTTTCACCCCATCACATCATCTTATAATTAAAATTGCAGCTCTTGTCCTCACCAACAGCACAGCGAAGCTTCGTAAAGAGTGGGAGGCCGCACATTCGGGCTCTGGCTCATTTATGTAGTCAGAATTGTTCAGGTCCTCCTTTACTTTCCATTACAAGTCCTCTTACAGCTCCACTGATGGAGTTTTAATTTGCACAGCCTCTTTACGTGCCTCAATATGAGAGAACAGGACGCATTAAACTGGAGTGAGGCTGTTTTACGGGTTTGCACACTTGTGGTTTTATCCAGATGTAGGCTATTGCTCTTTCTTTTCTACCATGCATGTTAAAGGCCCTTAACTTTTCATTATACACCCATGGCAGTTTTTCCTGAATTTTCATTATGCTCTCTTGGATGTGTTCAAATGAAGGACGAGTGTGAAATAACAGTGCACTGTGGGTGGTCTCGGTGGCTTGATCTCCTCAGCGCCTTCACATTTTGCTTTTGTAATAGAACATCAGTTTACAGCAGAGGGAGGATTATGAGCCTGCCCTCACACAGGCTCCTCTTGTTTCCATCTTATTTTTGGGAGTTTAGCTGTGATATCTCTGCACAGCTGAGCTGTGGAGCATTAGAGGATGGTGCGCCCTGTCCATCTGCCTTTTGCACTAATTATCTTTTTGGTTCTCAGTAGGAAATGAGCTAAGATGCAGCGTAATTGGTCAAACAATATAACACCAACTATGGTGTTGTAATTTATATATATATATATACTACAGTTTAAACTGGATGTCTACAGTCACTTTTTAAGACCTCCTAAAAAAAAGCACAGACTGTACATTATGAGCTTAAAAAGAACAAATTGCACAGTACACACTGTGCTCCTATAAACCTTGGATCCTGTGTGTATCTTCCCGTGACATCAGGACATGATGTTATGTGTGATGTTTAAAGTGTTTCATTTAACTGCAGTTTGAAAGTAAGCTTCGCTGTCAGGCCTTTTTTGTCTCAACCTACAGTACCCCTTTAAGATAGTTATCATCTTGTCAGAGAGAGCACAACGAAAAATGTTACACATCTTCAATCACAGACTTTAATTATACTGCAGAACAAATCATAATACAAGTCTTAAAAAAATACTACTAATGAAAACAGATTAAAGATTTTATTTTCAGTCTTTGTTATAACTGCACATCAGCCTTTACACAGAGGGAAAACGGCTTCCCTGTGCAGAGCTTTGCTCATAATTGAGACATTAAATTTAGCTAAATGAATGGGTTCAAGGACTGAAGCCAGCAGAATGTGCACCACTTGAACCTAGCATTAAAGGTTTTCATGTTTAATGGGGGAGGAAGTAAGAGCACAAGAAAGTTGCTGACAGGTACATCGGCTGTACGAACAGGCTGAGGCAGGAAAAAAACATGTGATGCGACATGACATCTTCACAGCTCTTTATCAGTGCCCTGTCATTAAAGATGAAGTCACGATCTTCAGTAATGCTACAGCTACATTATGTTTATGTCATAAAAATACACTGCTCACACTCATCCTGGGACTCTTGTGTCAATCCATAAAACTTTGCTATCATTCATGCTCAAGTTGAAATACAGTTATAATAGAGTTACTAATCTCTGGAGGTGGATGTAGGTTGTCTGTGTCAGCCTACATTCATTAGTCACCTGGTTTTGTTCAAAGAGTTAAAGGGTGAGTGAACCCCACAGCTTTACAGCTTCACAAAGAAGCCAGACTGATGTTTCAAGCTAGCTCCTGTTAGAAGGATAGCTCCCATCCTCTAACAGGAGCTAGCTTGAAACAGTAGTCTGGCTCCTTGTGAAACCACAATGTCCCACAATGTTTCAGAAGATGTGGTGTGTAGGTGTGGAGGATTTGAAGTGGCATGGACTGCGTAATTCATATATTGGTTCAACAGTAGGTCTCCATACTTTTCTGTGTGAAAGATGTATGATCTCTATCAAAGAATATGACCAGGAACATGTCTGCAAATGAATAATGTTGCTCCCTTACTGCTGGCGTATGAATAGGCATCTGTTAGCTAACAAGCTCACCATATCAACCGCAGGTTTAACAACAAAACCCCACTGTGAAAATGTACAATGACTCAGTTTGCTGCTGTAAATGAGTCACTGCAGCTGGACATGGTGGTGGTTTGCCAGTTTTTGTCTGTATGAGAGCCTCTAACCTCGATGTGCAATGATCTATGAAGTTTGTTAGCTATCTTGAGAAGCTGTACGGTCACCTGACATGTAGCTGTCACCTTTGGTTACACATAAAAAGAAAAACAAATTAATGTCCGAACATGTCAGTGAAGTTGATCTTAAAGCCACTGACTATATATAAAGATGGACAATGTGACAGCTCGCCAAAAGTGAAGCCAAAACATCTCAATCCTGTCCGCAGTGTCAGTCGTAACCAGCCCCTTCCATTTTAGCAGATACGCCAAACTCACATCAATTTTTCCAAATTTGTTTAGGTACAGTAGTCCTTACCACACTGAGTGTATTGGGTTTAAGTTTGGTTTTAATTAGTTTTTTTGATTGCATGATAACAGGGTTCCCGTCAACTGCATGCAGGACAGCTGAGCCCTGCTTGCAGATGACTCGGTGGGTGTGCTGTGGATATCGTCCAACTGCCGCTCCAACCCAAATCACTCCTGTGCAGACTCCAAATGACATTGCCAGTGCAAGATGGCAGTACTCGTACATGCGATATTTTGACTTTATTGTCATCCATCTTTCTTCTTTTATCTGTCAATACTCGAAACATGCAGAGCTTCAGGTTCATTTTATCGGCACATGCAAAAGCCAGGCAACCAAATATGTATCACCAAGATGCCTGGCATGTGCGGCTTTTTCAGTCTTCACCAAATATTTAAAACCTTTTATTTTGTTGAAGAGAACTTCCTCTCAGCATTGCAGCCTCAGACAAAACATTACATTGTTGGAAATCTGTAATATTCAGGTTATAGTCTGTGTGTGTTTCGTATTCTTATTGCAGCCATAACAGTTAAACAATCCCTCTGCTCAACTTTCTGTGAACAGAGCACAACAAATCCAGACTCATTCCCACAGTGCTGTGTGTCGTCTGTGTTATCTAAAGTGTGTGGTTCCTCTAAATAATAAACACTGTGGGAAAAAAAGCCTCACACACCAAGAAACAGACCCACAGGACTCCTCCTAAACTCCTCACTGTATCAGTAGACAGACGTCATGAAAATCCTCCCTCATCTTTGAACCAACTTTGCAAGTTCATTCGCACTCGTCTAATCTCCCGAAAGCATTCTGCTCATTCTGCTCTCTCTTTCAGTGCCTCTTGCAGACTGCGATGCATAACATCAGCGTAATGGGGACGGAGTCACTCTTTGACAGAATACAGAGTGCATCCCTTGCTCAGCCTTTCAAAGAGCCCAGGTGCATTATGGAAATTGCTCTGTCGTCTTCTCTCTCGTAGCAGCGTCCTCCGAGCTTTACAGTCACACTCATTTCCCAGGCTCACTGTCAGCACTGTGGCTCATAATACGTCACGGCTGAACATACTCACACACTTTCTGTCTTGCAGATTTAAAGTGTTTGACTGTGCTGAAAGAGTGCAAAGACACGGAATGTAATTGAAGTACTTAAAGAAGTGATAACAATCTGACGGTGTATGACACCTCCTCCATGTCCATTTTTATAGTGCCTGCAACACCAGATATGGCATCCGAGAACGGTACCTTCTGCCAAACTTACAAAAGTACACTGTCCCACTCACCAGATGATGAACTCTGACCTGTATATTATGTCATAATAATTACATGATCGAAGACAAACTTTGCAAATTGAAGAAGTTCCAATAATTGGAAAAAAAAAACAACTGATTCGTGGATGATTAGAGCAATTGCTAGCTGCAGCCTCAGTGTTCACAATATGGAGCTACAACAAACAGCTTGAGAAAACGTGTGGGTATGGGTGACGCAGCTCCAGGAACAATAAAGTGTTAACTCCTTGGAAAAACACTGTGCTTCCCCCTTAACTGGCTGCAATCTGCAGTTTGATCAACATCTGTTGGTGCACTTCTTCTGTTATTTCCTGTTTGTTCAACATGGTGAAGTGCACTCTCTGGTAGACTAACTGGCAAAGGATAGTGTTGTGTGGTTTGGAACTGAGGCACAGCTCAGTTTAACTGGCAGGGTAATAGGAAAAGATAGTTATTAGCTCCAAAGACACAGACAATTAAATATCTTCTTCCATATCAAGCCAAATGAAATACCATGATGGTGCACTGTGAATGCAAAACGTACTGATGAATCAACAACCCACGGGCACAATCAAAAGGCAGGAGCAGGATTTGGTTTCAGGACCATGGACAGCATCAGAGGACATATCTACATGTCATCTGGGTGAGAGCGTCTTCTGTAATCAGCTGTCATAAGAAACCCAATCAGACGTGGGCATAACAGCATCATTAGCCTATAAGTGCACTGTGACCCAATTAACAGCAGGAGTCATCAGTGTAATGGTTCTTTTCACGTTACAGTCTGCCAGTCTGTGTGTGTGCGGAGGTTGCATTAAGTTTCTCTGTCCACGGTATACACAGTATCATGGTTCATTTTAGGAATAAAAGGAGAAGTCCTTCACCTAATACACAAGCCACATTATGGTATTGATTAAATCAGTAAAAATGTGAAAAAAAAAGCCTGGTTTCTAGCGTTCAAGAATAAATAGTTTAATCAGTGCAATAAATGAATGCACTGAAAATAAAATTTATATATAGCTGCTATTTATGTGTCCAAAAAGCCTATAGGCATGGACAATTATGAAACATCATGCACGTTGACACTATCTATGTATCTAACAGAGCCCCCCACCCCTCCAACAAAGGAGACTGAAAGAGACTTGTTTTGGTTTTGCATCACTTTGTAACTGTTTTGTCTCTTTGAAGGTGTTTTGTGTCTCTGTACAGTTGTTTTGTGTTTCTTTGTAGTTGATTTATGCCTTTGTAGTTGTTATGTTGTATGTCTTTGTAGTTGTTTTGTGCTTTTTTATGATTGTTTTGTGTCTCTTTGTAGTTGTTTTGCATGTCTTTGTGTCCCTGTAGTCGTTACAGGTGTCTCTTTGGGGTCATTAGATTGACTTTCTAACAAGAAATGTTAACAGTAACTTAATTTATTAGAGGATCTGATAGTAACACTTCAAGTACCTATCACTTGACTTTCGGTAGCAGGGTCACCAATGGGTGGCCAATCAGATTACAGGGGGGGAGGGGCTGTTCCACCTCTGCCCACCCCTGCTCCAACCTCTGTACGCAGATGTCACAGAGGATCTGCAGAGCAGCTGCAGTGTGTGGATGTCAGTAGTTAGCCTTGTAACTCAATTTCCAAACAAATTAATTAAATTATGCAAATCTGAGCAGCACTTAATACCCATTCAGGGGTTCTGGGTCTCTTTCTGTTTAAATGTGAGTGGAGGGGTGGTGGGGGGTACATTTGAAAGAGGAGATTGGGTGAGTGGGTGCAAGGACAGATGCATGCGTGCCCAGCTTAATTTTCATCCGCTGCTGTTTGGAAGGTTAAGAGTGATCAGCCTACTGAGAGTGCGGAGCGAAACACTCCAGATTAATTCTGCTGCCTGCGAGCACAGGGCATTATAACACACTGGGACCAAGGCCGGGTGAGAACACTAGTTTGTGTGATTAATTAGTGAACTTTGTTGAGAGCTTAATGACGCCGTCAGGGTGCTTTTCAGTAGTTCTCTACTCCCATTTAAAGTAAATATATTCAAAATGGAAACACAAATTAGGCTATGGATGAAGGAAGTTGATTGTCACTCTGTAATTTTCGGTCTGACAACCTTGTAAGTGCGAGAGGCGTAGGTGTGCCGGTGACAAGGAGCTTGCTTTTCCACTGACAGCACCACAATGCTTGTCACTAGATGTTTTCCTCCAATCAAATTCACATTATTCCAATCTTTGGAAATGTCAACAGAGCAAACCTCAAACTTTTGATACTTTATGCTTTTATTCCACTCCAGAACCTCCAGCAGCTCTCTGAGCCACGTGACAGAGCAGGAAGAGAACGTAACAGTCGAGAAATAATGACATAACCATCCTCGTGGCTGTGGAAAAATTTGACCTCCAGTTTGGCTCTGAATGTCAAAAAGTGCCTGACCGGGTCAGAACAGTACAATCTCACACTGTACTGCAGGCTATGGGACACTGACCCACTCTGCACACCCACCATTTTCACACAAGCACCATTCAAACTTTGGATGTTCTCCTGATGGACCCCCATTTTTAAGCTTGAAAGACTTCCTTTCAACTCTGTGATAATCCGGGCTCAAGTTGGCACCAAGGGGCTGATAGTAAGTCCCCAGTCTCTACTTCAATACAGCTGTGGAGATCGACACGCTGCATTATGGGAAGAGCAGATGTCATATCGTCAATAATGACATTTGACAAGTAGAAATGAATTTGGTAAAAGCTTTTCCAGCAATCAAATAACTGCACATATGGAGTTATGAAGACATCATGTCATTGCACTGACTAAGAAATCAAGTTGTAAAATGCTCAGCCTGTGTTTTAATGCCAGTAACAGCTTACATCTTCTCCTGATCACATATACACTGATGGTTGGCTCTGTAAAGTGTTAAATGCTATTTATAATCCTTGAAACATATTTACTATTTTCCCTTGCCATGCATACTGCTGTAGCCCCTTCTACTCTATAGCAGTGGCAGAGTCCAACACTGACAAAATGCTTATTTGTCAGGTACAGAACAACTGGTCCCAGCTCCGTACAATGTACAAAATATTTACATCAAACTGAGTTTGATGTAAATATAGACACAAGTTCTGACAGACAGCGTAGCTGAAAGTGCATTTCCTGCCCCCCCAGTGATCATCAGACTCAAATAGGTGTTGCCAGAACCAGAACTGAAATCTGAAGGGCTATAAATTTAAAGCTGCTATGATCGATATTTTTTATAGTAACTGAAATTACATTGTGAAAAAATAAAAAGGGGTCGCTCGTGGTGGTGAACCTACAGAGAATTATGACCTGACGCTGCAGCTCCCCTCGGTTTTACTGAGAGTTTCAGTTCATTTAGCCATCCAGCCCCTGATTTTGTTTTCAGCTGCTGAAATAGCCTTAAAAAACCCACCGTGCACTATCAACTCACACAGCAACCCTGACACTGAAGTCCCTGCTTTTGAAGCGAACATTTCTGGTAGGCCTAAAGGTCAGAGCTTAGCGAGTTCTACAGTTTGAATTATGAATGTATAACTGCACAAACATGAAGCAGGACATGACTGAAAAAAGCCATGTCTGCTTAACTTAAACCTCTCCTTGGACAACACTGAAAAGTACACACACACAGCATCTCACCAGGTCTTTCTCCAGCAGGCTTAAGAGGAGATCTGAGATGATAAAACACAGATGTGCTCGCACCGTTTAGCATCAAGAGCCACCGTAACTCTAAACCCCACGCTCATATTTCAGACAACGATGTGTTTTTGGAAGATTTATGCGATGGAAAAAAAATATGTTATGGTTATGAAGATGGAAGGCTACGGTTTCCTGGCGGAGGGAGCGACAGTCGGAGTGTGGAAATGGTCGGATGTTGCTTGTTGTCCAATAGCCGCAGTTTCACTGCTTGTTTCTTGCAAATCATGTTACACAAACAAGCATGATTAACTTGATATCTCAGGAAATTGAATAATAGTCACGGTTCACTGCAGAGGGGAAATAAGTTCTGTGATTGTGCTGCCAGGTTGTTCGTGTTCTGGTTCTCCTGCAGTGCCAGAATGGGTTCAAGAGTTTGTCGCAGGGGAAAATACAGCGGACAATTCCACTTTAGTGCACAATTCGATGATCCACAGCATATTTGTGACCAGTGGAAATTGTGTTTTGGAATTTGAGATTTGATCTGCTGGTCAGTGTGGTGGTTTCAGAGGTCAGACCACTGATGTCATCCAGCTGTGTGTGTGTACACTGTATTCATGATTCTCTCCTTTGTTTGTCTGTTGTTCCATTCAGGTTCATCTTGGTCTTCAGCTGCCTGGTCCTCTCTGTTTTCTCAACCATCCCAGCTCATCAGGACTTCTCCTCCTACTGTCTCCTCATCCTGGTAAGAAACAGGACGACGGGAACATTTGCCCACGTTTTATAGGGATGTCCAATCAGTGCTGATGGTAAATGTGGTAAATGTTCTAGTTCTAGTGCCTAGGTGTTCACTCACAAAGCCAAGCAGTGCCTACATGTACCAGGATGCATTGTGTGTGAGCTTCTGTTGACCTACATTTACCATCAACACTGATTGGATACCCATATAAAACATGTTAATGTCTTTTCTTTGATGATACTTAGTGATACTGTACCCTTTTTGTTCCCTTACCTGCTCAAACTAGAGCCTGACCAGTGAATTCGCTGGATTTCTCACACTACTATACATGGTATTAATTTAAGGTTATTAAATTGTTTTCAGGATATGACATCAAAGCACTTGTTGCACTTGTTGTCAGTACAGTTTGACCTTATTTTGTTCAACCTGATGCAATTTGATTAAGCTTTTGCAGGCAGAATGTTGGACCACTTCCTGTAAGCATAATTCGCTAACACACATACAATAAATCATACACACCATGAAGTGTTTTCCTTTGTTCTCAAGTGGAGCCGGGCTGTAGTCCATGACACTGTCAAAATATTCACATTTTCATTCATGCAGTCGACTGAAATCAGCCTGTAAAATACCCGCCACGTGTTGTCCCACCACAAAAGTTTCACTTTAGACTAGACGTGATCTCAGTGCCCTCAGAAGATGTAGCCGAGGCTCTGATGATCTTGTATGAAGTAGAAAATGAAGGAATGTAAATAGAAAACCTTTAGAGGCAAGATCCATGGTACCTCCTCTATAATAAATAGCATGACTAGACTTCTATATCAGTAGCTCATTTATGTTTGCCCTCAAACTGGTAACTTTACTGACTTGAAGCACTAAAGACACTAAATGGAGTTCAGAGCTGCCTTTAGAAAGAAAGTCAGGACAGACAGAACGAGCAGGAAATGCGTTTTAACGCTCTCTCAGTGTGTGTGTGTGTGTGTGTGTGTGTGTGTTTCAGAAGCCTCTGACTGAAAGCAGAGGTTTCTTTTCTTTCATGCAGTCCAGTGTTTTCTGCACATGATTGCCCCTGCAGCAGTAACTACCATCTCACTAATTGCACTGCTCTAATTGCGTCAGTGTTGTTATCTAATGGAAGTCGAATCAATGTTTGCGCATTAACGGGCGACCTGTCAGAGTCATTATCACATACAATGCTTTGTCAACCTGACGTCCATTTTAATGACAAAAACACTGCACTGATGATGTATAATCATACGTGATGATGTATCAATGATCTAGCTGTGAGTATTATATGATGAATCTGCTTCCATCATTAACACACTGCCAAAACCACTATTGTTTGTTTTCTTGGACAGGAGTTTGTGATGATTGTGGTGTTTGGGTTGGAGTACATCATCCGTATCTGGTCGGCAGGATGCTGCTGTCGCTACAGAGGATGGCAGGGACGGCTCCGCTTCGCCAGGAAGCCTTTCTGCGTCATAGGTGAGCTGTTGGACCTTTTCCTTGAGTCTCTATTGTGGAAACAGATGCGGATAATTCCTCCCCAAAAAAAGTTTTTCCCCCAACAGGCTTACCATTTCCTCTCCTTCATTGTTCCACCGTTCGGTTGCCTTCTACTTGCCCTCTAGTGGACTGCGGCTGTCCTCTGTGTGAACAGTTTTCATGTTAGACGTAAGCACTGTTCCACAGCACGCTATTGACCATAGTTTGCTCGTGTCATTTTCAGTTGTGGTCAGAGCTCATAAGAGCAGAGAGCATTCACATAATGAGGTTGCATTAACTGCCTTTTTATTCTTTCCACTGTTTAGACATGGATCTCTCCGCTCATTTCTTGGAAAGTACAGTAGGGGTGCTCGAGGGAGGGAGAGCAAAGCTTGGAGGTCACGCAGGGTGCCGTGAGCTCCCGCCGTCACACTGTGCAGGGGGAGATGTAGTTTGCCAGCACTGAGGGAACATGAGCAAAAACAAAGGAGGTGAAAATGAATGAGAGAGAAAGAGAGAGAGGAAAGCAGAGAGAGTGTGAAAAAAATGAGAGCTGATGGGATAAAGTGAGAAAATGAAAGAGAGAAAATGAGTTGAACTCAGAGGACCTGAGCAGCAAATCGACAGATGGAGGTGATGCAGGTACACATGATGATCAGCCCTGCCAATCGTCTGTGGCCTTGACAGATAAATCTCATTATAAATTATCACCATCATTTACATTTCATTCTACATTAGCATACAGACAGAAAGCCAGTGTGAACATGTGTACATAACGGCGCCTCTTGCACTCTGTGACATAATCAAACTTCACGTGTACGAGAAGGGGATTATGTGTTCTTCAGAAGTCACAGTGAAACTGGGAAATTTTCACTGATGTCTGCTGAGGAGTAACTTGAATTTGGCTCTAGAAGATGGCGTTAAATCAATAAGTGGGTAAATACAAACTGAAAACCACAATATAGGTCATCTTAAAGGCTTACAAAGGCAACTATAAGATGACAGTTCTTGTATTGTCAAAAGGCCTCCAGCAGGCAGTACTCATAATCATGAACATTTTGTTCATGATGTTAGTTAATCCCATTTCTCTGGTAAAAGGCTAATCTGGACTAAAATCAAACCTTTTTTTAGCTTTAGAACCAGACTTTTTTTTTTTTTTTTTAGCAATTTTCCTACACTGCACTTCAGAGGCAGAGCACTGGCAAGAAGGCAGATGAATCTTACAGTGTTATGGGGAATAGTTTGATTAGACGGGGTAGCTGGTGATGGCGATGCAGAGTTGAAGAGTGCAAGCAGAGGCGATTATCTGGCACTGGATGTGCGTGGACAAATTGCTCAATCCAAGCTACTATATTTTTCCCGGAAAAAGCTAATCCAGGCTTTGTGCTTTCATTCACCTCAAACAGCCACAGATAGAGTCAACCATAACTTATTTGATTCATTAGCCGACCAGCTAAAACCAAAGTCATCTGAGAGGGCGACCTCATTTTATTTTCCATAGTGAATTCATTCAGTAAGAGTATGTCAACTCAACCCTCACTTGCAGCTTTCATACACATGTCATAGTGTTCCATCAGTGAATGGATGGAGTTGGGTGATTGTTGGATTACACACATGATGACACCTGAGCCACTTCCATTAACTAATGAAGACTGTGATACAGTTCAAAACCCGACCAATGCTCGTAAGTAAATCTTTAGTTGTCATGCAATATTAAACTTCACATCAAGACAAATACATGGACCCAGTATCATGTTAGCTGAGCAGTATTTGAAATACGCTTTAAAAAATAATGAGTACCCCCCCTGGTTTACCTGTGTGATCTTTAGAATGAATATTTTAAAGCTCAAACATGTTTCTTTACTCCAGCTGAATGCAATTTTAGAACACTTTTTCCTGTTGGTGTGACAGAAAGTTCGATCACTTGGCTAACTCATCTGCGGGATGGTGGCGGATCAGCTATTCTGTTAATGAGTTTATTTGTGGCAGCAGGGCTCCTCAGTTACACGGCATCAAATATGCATGTAAACAACTTGGCTGTAATTGTACAGCGTCGCATTGGTGCCAAAATAATGCTCGCCAGAGGGAGAGAGTTTACTGCCTCTGTGAAAACTCTGGTGTTCACATGCAGCATTTTAACACTAAAATAAAAATGTTAACCAATGTGACCGAAAGCTATTTTAGTCTGTCCCAATGTACTGTACTATTCTCTGTACACTTTCCTCTTTCTTCACTGGTGAGATCTGTACCTCAGCAGTCATCCCCACCAGAGTTACTGAAGCTGTGTGTGTGTGTGTGTTAAGTGTGTTTCCTATATGTACGAGTGTATAAACATACTGTAGATATTTGAGTCCCACAGTGACTAAAATGAAGTCATAAATTGCTGGAACCAATTTCACCTCAAGTGGTGTGAGAGGTTGATTTGTCCACTGCAGTCATTTAAAGCCCATTAGGACCAAATCCTTCAGTGTGGGCACTCCCTGAGGACTGAGAAAAAAACACAGCCTCTGACAAGCTGAATGAATCACTCCTGCTGCTCAGTTCCCATCATTCCCTCACAAAATGTGTCTGTGAATGTGTTGGAATGGTGCGGCTGAAGATGGACTATGATATCATGCAAGCTTCCTGATATGTTTGCCTGATTTCCCCTGTTGGGTTGTACACTTAAGGGATGCCTGAAGGTCAGAACACTTTCTACTTGCTGCTTAGTTTCCAAACCTTATCCACGTACACTGTGGAGAGTGTACGCATGTTCACGGCGGAGAGAGAAAAATAATGACCTCGAGTCATCGTTCATTCATTCAATGCCTCGTGATTTTTTGCAATTTTGTTCCATTACAGTAGCCGTTACTTTTTCTTCAAATGGTGATTTTCTCAGTTTGGAATAAAGCACCTTGATGATGATGATACTGTACTGTGCGGTGAGAGGCAGCTTGGGAAATCAGTGGAACACCTGCAAGGAAAATTCATTGATTTGGGTTCTTGAGAGATTAGACGGTCGAATTCTTCTTAGTTTGCGTCCAGTAGTTTTCCTTTATTTGTGCCTCTGCCTGCATAAATGGGTAAATTCTGTTGAGAATTGAGGTGGTGATGTTGAGTTTTGTCACAACAACACATGTCCGACAGTTCCTCTGCCCTCTACAGTCAGCTGACCAGACGCTTCAGTCAGTCAAATAGTTCAAAGTGATGAGACTGGACATCAGCACGAAGAGATTCATTTGCTAGTCTGTAACATAAATTGTGTTGCAGAGTGGGGATCAGATGTTTTAAAGATATAAACATTTAACAGGCAGCCACTCCACCTCATTCATTTCACATGAGCACAAGGACAATGATCAGGGTTGTAATTGTCACTTTCATTTGGCAAAAAACATTTGGCTGCAACTAAAAGCGAACACACACCACCATGCCACTTCACAAGACGACTGAAATGCAAGGCCTTCACTGGTCGTTTCCCCCCCCCCCCAGAGTCAACATTCACTGCAGCAGCTGATAACAGTGCAGCTTTGTGGATTACGGCCTTCATTTTTCTGACATTTGATGAATATATTTTTAACCATAGAACAACGTTTCAGCAGATTCAGCAGAGGCAGTGTGCTGAGTGACGGATCAGTGATGCAGATGAGCTGTAGTGGAGTTATAAATTTGCCACAAACACTAGAACACTGATCAAGACTTAAATAAGAAGCAAATATAGCTTTCCATTCTCCATACTGTCCACAATGCTGATGGGTAATTGTATTCATGTGTGTCACATATTCAACAATATCTAGGATGGAATTCAAAAAAGGAAAACAACTTCAAACAAAGTTTTGGGCTGCTTGGTCTGTGCATTTTTACTTCACATTGATACACCCCATGCCCACACACTCACATTCATCTTTCCATCAGTCCCTTTCCTCATGTTTGTCTCTCTGCACCTTCAAAGAGTGAAAGCGGCTGCAGCTGTGCGGGGGCCCCAGAGACTCTCATCTCCTGGGTGTCATTAATGTATTTTTCATGGTGCTGCTGCTGCTGACTTTTCACCTTTTCCCTCTCCTCACTTTGGGTCAACTGCTCTATGGTTTAGTACAGGAGCCATTAGTGACACCTCGGTCAGCATTTTCTCTCAGGAAACGGGTTCGTCGGAGGGACAGGGGTGAAAAGGATGGTTATATATGAGGTGAAAAGCTCTTCCACAGAGTGAACTAAATAACACTACTCGAGGGTTGAGTTTCACATGGAGCGCTGCTTAAGTAAAAGGTCTGATTGAGAGAGAAGTGAAGGGGGAAAGAGGAGAAAGAATGTCACTTCTTGAGGCATAGGAGCTTGTTACTTTGGTTGTCTTAGCTCTTTGTGGGTTTGATGTTATTCATTTGTTCACTGTGGTTTCTGTGTGAACTTCCTCTGAACAGAGTCAAATCTCTGCGTGTGTAGTCTGTCCTCCTGTGTCTTTGCATGTTGATGTTTGTGTATCTGTCCGTCATAATTTGCAGCACATATAGTCACGCAGTTCGCCTGCACTTACATGTGTTCATGGGGAAAGAACACGTGAAACAAATCTGAAACCCACAGACCGTTTGGATCTCTGCGACATTCAGTGCCCGAGATCTTGATTATTACAGATTTACTGTGTGAAAAAATACTCTTCATGGAACGTTGCCTCAGCCAATGACTTCGTCTGCAGCAGATCGATGTGGTAGCCAGATGACTTACGCAAACATATAGTGTGTATAGGACGAGTAAACAGTACATTATTGTACCACTGATGCCCATGGCAGATTGTGTCAGCTGCAGTAATATGGAGCCTTTGTTGGGATAACTTTCCCCAGTGAGGGGTCGCATGGAGGTGACAACAGTGAGTTGCTGTTATTGCAGCAACATGATAGATATCAAGTCAGCCCCACATATTCTGACCTGCAGGCTCGAATGAGTCTGTTTAAGAAGCCAGTTTCACATTAAGGTCATTATAAGTAAGATATACTTGCCTTTAGGGCTTTTCTGTATCTTGTTGTCATGTGCATAAGCATGTGTAAGCTATTTATATCACTTTATCTCGGCTGTTTCCCAGTATTTGGGTGTTTTTGCATCAAATGTCTTCAACAATTGACAATAATACATGTACATGGTGTGGAGGTCAACATTTGAGTACTATTATCATACTTAATAAGATAACACAATTTATTGAAGGCAGCTATGTTTTAGAACATGATAAGTGTTTTGTTTCCACGGTTGATGGATGGATGTCCCATAATTGATGCAGATTTAATTTTTTCTTTGGTGAAGGACTAATGTACTGTATGTTTCCTCTCTGCCCTCCAGACATCATAGTGCTGATAGCGTCAGTGGCGGTGGTGTCGGCAGGGAGTCAGGGCAATATCTTCGCCACCTCTGTCCTGCGGAGCCTACGCTTCCTTCAAATCCTACGCATGGTACGAATGGACCGCAGAGGAGGAACCTGGAAGCTTCTGGGCTCTGTCGTCTACGCACACAGCAAGGTGGGCTGCCACAGATGAATGGACAATACACACACACACACTTGTTGTTGTTGGTTGTTAGGTTAGCTGCTGAATAAGATCCCTAGAAACTGGGTGCCAAGTCATTGATTCCACTTCCCGTTATTCCAAAATCCCAATACTCAACAAAATGCCTGCTGTTATGAAAATACACTGACCAACTTACATACTTAACTGACATACTGTAGTGGTTTTAGTACCTAAACTTGACCAAACTGCAACCGTTTCACAATGTTAACGTTACCATCATGATGAAGTTCACCTGCCTATAGTCATCATGATGATGTAGGTCATCTGACCTGACCTTTTCCGCTATACACTAACATATTAAGGGTAAAAATCTCCAGGGAGAGTGTGTAGTTTGGGGTGAAATGGGCCTCTGGAGCAGTGGGTACCAAGCTATCGGACAAATGAGCTTTCAGTCCAATGGGACATTTTTCAGAGTTATTGGGGTTTCGAAATAATTGGCCATTGGAACAATGAACAGTCACCGGCAACAGCAAGGGACAAAGTTTCTTGCTGATGCTTGCCAGCAATGGGGCCTTGACCGTTTGACCTCCAGCAGTGTGACGTCCTGAGCTCAATCACCACCCTGCTGAGATGCTTTACAGTAAATTTACAGGCACAGTAATAAGTTGATCACATAACATGCTAAGATGAGTATTGTCATGGAGTAAGAGTAAGCATAACAAGTTAAAGTATCTACATTGATCTACAACACATGCTAAACATCTATAGTATAATTAAAAAGGTACATTACACTATTCATATTGGTTTTATTTGTATCTCTAGGAAAGCTTTAAGTACAGTATAGTCTAATGTTGAATTAGATGTCCTTACCAAATGTTTAAACTAGAAAGGCGATGAAACAAACAAAGGTTTTAGAAGTGGAAGGATCAGTCTCAGTGTTGGTGTTGAAATGTTTAAAGCTTTTACTCTCCGACTCACTCTTTTCAGGCATTTCTTGCCTTTTCTTACCTCAACTCACTCTTGCCTCTATGTGTTCCACAGCCACCCACACAAATTCACCAACTTCTTTTTACTTCCATCATAGATCAACATGACCCCCATAGATGCAGAGGCCAGGACAGGTCATTCTTGCTGACATAGTTCTTTTTTTTTTACTTGAAACAAAGCTGCACATTCAAACCAAATAATCAAGATCACATTTTAAGCGAAAAGGTCATATGATGTAACTGTAGCTGTACGTAGCAAAGATGTGTTCTCTAAGGGCTTTTCTGAATTTTTTTTTTTTTTTTTTGGACCACTGAAGATGATTCATGGAAGTTGCTGGTCAGGCAAATGTTTCCAGTGCACTCTGCGTGCAACTAATTACCCCAAAACAAGCAATTATGCAGCCTGAGGTAGAAGAAAATGTCATCACACACAGTTGAACCGGCTTAAAGGGTCAGTTCACCTACATTACAAATACAACCTCTCAGCTCGGCTAATATGTAGCCATGCAGATATATTGGTCTCACACTTGTGCCTCCACAGTGTTGGTGAATGAAACTGCATTTGTGTTGCTACTACTAGTATTTCTTCTGTGGAAAGTACTTACAAAACATGTTTTTGGCTGAAATAACACAATAAAACAGAGTGCATCGACTACAGTATCCAGCAGCAGCTGGAGCAAATAGCAGCAGTGGGTAAAAGTAATTCACATGAAGGTGAAAGGCTGGGGTGGTGGATGGTGCATTCATAGCTTACACTGAGAGCCAGTGCTAAAGGGGTCAATACCAACAGTAAAACAATAAAGCTGGGTATTTGCAGTAAATATTCTGTGAAGAGCTGTGTGGTTTGATGATCAGAGCCTCAAACAGAGACCTCAACCCAGCTGGATCCTCATATTTAAGCCCAAACTCAGCTGAAGCCTGCTGGCACTGTCAAGTCTGAGGCCTGATCCTGACATGTCTACCTGCCGACAGACGGTTTCTACTAGCTAAATCTGTCAGACCAGAGACCCGAGGCTATAGTTTTGCTTTTTTAAATTTACTACTGACTGTTAGCTTGCCAGGCTAATGCAACACACTGGGTACCTTTTAATGTTCCCACTAGGGACTGGCCTGCAGATGTAATACAGCTACCTGCAACACATGACATACATGGACCCAGATAATTGACACAATTATACAAAACCTAATCGTGGCCTGAGCCTGAAGCTTACACAGCAAAATGTTCTGAACCCAGCCAGAAACCTGATGCTGGATCTGGTCTAACCTGCTTCAACACACATTATGAGCTTCATTTAAGCTTGATTGACCAACAGGCAGATGGTGGAACAGGAAGAATCTACATCTGCTCTGTGAGGTGGTATTAATTCATCAGCCGCTCCTGTGCACTTTTGTATTTAGGTCTCAATGAAAAGCTCACACCCGGCTGTAACTGCAGAAGGAACAATCAGTGATTGAAGCAGATTGAAAACACTAAGCAGTCATAACTTCCACTTGTATCATCTGTTCATTCTATTACATAGAAAGTGTTGTCCTCAGAGTTCATAGAAAAGCAGATTTAGGTTGATCAACAGTGAATGTTCATACACTAAAGTGGTTGTGCATTTACAAAATTCATGATTGATCTCTGAAAGTCAGTTTTGACCTCTGCCCGCAGGAGCTGGTAACCGCCTGGTACATCGGCTTCTTGGTTCTCATCTTCTCTTCGTTCCTTGTCTACCTTGTGGAGAACAAGTTCAACAAGGAGTTTGCTACCTACGCTGATGCCTTGTGGTGGGGAACGGTAAGTTTGGAGGAATGTCTGAGCCTTTCCTGCCAGGATTCAGTAAAAAAAAACTGGAAATGAAAAATGAGATGGAAATTTAACAGCTGCCACACGAGGTTTCACTCCTATCACTCCTCCTCCAGGATCTGTAGATATCTGCAGGATTTCCTGACTGGAGTTTTTTCACACTCACAGTCTGTGCTTGGCTTGCTTTCTTGAGAAACAAGTTACGCTTCTTTGCATCAGAAGAAGATTTGCACAGTTATCTCTTCATATGAATGTGTCCTGCATTGCACTGGAATCAGCATCTTTCCTAAATATGTTCTCCTGTTTGGTTTGTTATCGCTCAAAGCATTGACAGCTCCTCTGTGAACATTAGCTCTGCACAGCTCCATTAACCACCATTTCTCATACCAGCTCAAAAAATCATAAAGGTACCAAAAGGCTGCAGAAACTTTTATCACGGCAGGGGAGTGAATGAAAGAAAATCCAGAGATCAGTCTGCCAGAACAGAGATAGATTAGAGTTCTGTATATGTACAGGTAGACGGACAGATAAAACAGACAGACAGAGTACTGAAGGCAAGCAAAGACTTTTGCAGGCAGAGCCAGTTCCAGTTCACAGCCAGGTTTATTTGCTCCTGCTATTAAAAACTGAGCACGCTGCAGTAGATGCTGCTTTTCAGGCTTTTGTTGGACACATGTGAATAGCTCTATTCAGTGATCACATTCTGATGTGCCATTGCTACGATCATTAGCACAATTAAATCTGCTTATTTTTTTATTAAATCATCATCTGCTGGCTCCGTCTTTCATCATATCATTTAAGTCAGTCAAAGGTGTAATATTTGGTCTTCACAAATCATCCTTGTAGACTTAAGTACACACACACACACACACACTGCGCTTTGTTTTACCAAGGCTAAATAAACACAGGCTTCCATCAGTGTGCTTAGAAGAACCAAGGCCATGCAGGCTTGCTCCTCCACACAGGTATAATCACTCAGATGTGAGATGTGCCTGAAGGCATCTTTTCAAATCATGTGGCTCAACTCAAACAGTGTACAAAGGGAAAGCATGTAAATATAAAAGTTCAGCAAGACATTTTAATTACAGAAAATGAAAGAAAATACTGAAGATGTTAATTAGTTTGAGGCATCGTTCATTTTAATCATTTGTTGTATTTGTAAAGTTGTATTTTTGTGTTTTTGTTACACCTTTCATATTCTCAACTTCTTCACAAAGTCTGCCATGTTTGTAGGCTACAATAGCCCAGATGGGACAGACTGACTTTGCAAATGTTGTGGCTTCTACAGTTTCTTGCAGTAGGAGGGCGAGTTGAGGGGGTTGCAATCAACAAATACACTGTTAGATGGCACTAACCCCCAAATTTCACCGGCCACGGATGTTCCATGTGTGCTGCTGCTGCCAGAGCTAGAAAGAGTCTAATCAATGTTTCAAACCCCACCAGCCGCCACCAGCCCCCACCACGGTCCATCTCAGAAGTGTCCTAGAAGCGTACCTCATATCTGCCACCACCTCAGTCACACAGCAACAAGCTGCTCAAAGCACTGAAAACTAAAAACCCTTCATAATAATTCACCCATGGTGAGGCTTAATTAGCTGCAGAGGCTTTGTAATGTTAATAAAACATAATTTAGTAATGCTTTGGAGATAATTTAATCCATTATTAACATTTTTGGAGATGCCAGTTTGTGAAAAAAACCCCTCCAACAAATGTTATGAGTAAATATTAAAAGAGTGCCCTGCATCAAGAGAATAAACACAAACAAAACAGATTTTTAATAACCTATAAAAAAAAATGTATTAATGGATTATAACTGAACTATTCATTGCTAATGAATTATTCATGAACCCTTAATGAGTTAGTTTATCAACCCTTGATAAAAAGTATCTAATTAGAAAATGGTGACTTGCAAATAACTTCTGCCAGCTGGTTTAAAGAACCGCAAGTTTTCTGATATTCATGAGTTCATGGCTTTTTTCAGACTGAAATTCATTGCCTGAGCCTCATTATTAGCATTTATTTTCACAGATCACCCTGACAACCATTGGCTATGGGGACAAGACACCAAAGACATGGACAGGACGGATGCTGTCTGCAGGGTTTGCTCTCCTGGGCATCTCGTTCTTTGCCTTGCCAGCAGTAAGTCTGTATTCATCAAGAAAATCGGTTTTTTTTAGGCACCGGAGAGCAGGCACATTGCTCAGTTTGTGAAGTCTTAAGTTATTCACACAGGAAGACCGTTGGCATTTGATTTGATATGTTTTGTCTAACATTTGATTGCAGGCCTGTGAGGTTTACCTCGAGGGACTATAGTGTATATTTAGTTTTTGTAGATGGTTGAAGTAAATATCTGTAATTCTTACTTTTATTAAAGGTAACCTTTTTTGGATCTATGGAGGAATGTTTTTATGAGCCTTTCAGTGCACATGTACGTCATGTGATATATATTCCTGCCTACAGTTTCAAGTGCTTGAAAGTGCTGGAGTTGTGTCCAGTGTTAACATAAATAATGAATAATGCAGGGTTGAAAATATTCCAGAAATTGGTGTTTGAAAGGAAAAAAATTTATTGAACGTGTTTGTTTGGCCTTGAGGATACACATCATGAATAGAAACATAACTTGTCTCCAAGAAGCAGAGCTCCTTAAGTTCTGCTGCATTCAGTCAGTTTTTTTTTAATCCACATGCAAGCAGAAATCTAAACAAAGATAAATACATTTAGTGGTGTCGCTAGGTGTATTTTTGAATTTTGGATAGTCAGGCCAGCTGCTTCTTCACATCACAGCCTTCATTCTGGCTATCCCTCTCACATAAAGCACAGTCATGAAGGCATACTGAAAGGGTCTAGCATGTGCTGACGCTGAACTAAACAGCATTTGTATGCTTCATGTCTTTTCGTTGGGTCACTTGTTATTGTACAGTTATGGAAATTCATAAACACAACAATTTTTTTTGCTCATCTTCAGTTCAAACTGTGGTCAACAGTGATCGGTTCAATCTGATGATCAGGTCAAAGTTCAATGTGTATATATTGTGCATGTACACTGTAAAAGCAAATGTCTGTAGATTCTGCGATGCAAAACAACCAAACCGTGACAGTAAAAGATCGTCAAATATGCCATTAAGTATGGCTGTGTTTTCCTCTGTACAATAACACACAGTCATATTTCAAAACCTTTATTTATATGCCATTTGAAGAGAATTTATACAGAATAAAGTAGTATTTTGTAGCATAATATTTAATGGCATTTTTTTCCATCGTAAAATCTACAAACATCTTAAATCATGGAATAAAACCCCAACCTGAAAATAAATTAACTTACTGTAATATTAGAAAAAGTTAAACCACAGCTGCCAGTTATTGCTGTTTGTTTTTACAGTGTGTGTCGGAGCCAACGGAATATGCCCTCACGTAGGAATATATGAAACATGTGAAATG
Source organism: Nibea albiflora (assembly GCA_014281875.1). NCBI lineage: Eukaryota > Metazoa > Chordata > Actinopteri > Sciaenidae > Nibea > Nibea albiflora. The sequence goes on from CM024789.1 coordinate 26,251,078, forward strand.
CCATTTCCGAACTGACCGCCTGTTGTTTTGTTGGAGCCACAGTGGACGTTCTAATTAGTGCTGTAGTGCCTTTCTCAGCAGCTCAATGATACTTGAGAGTCTTTGATGTATACATGCATCCAGTATTTATTGCTGTTATTATCTATCTCAGGGTATTCTGGGCTCAGGCTTTGCCCTGAAGGTCCAGGAGCAGCACAGACAGAAGCACTTTGAGAAAAGGAGAAATCCAGCCGCCTACCTCATCCAGGTAAAGCAGACACGCGTGACTGTTTTTGGGCTGGAAAATGAAGACTTTATTGTTCTGCTTCTACGTATACTGAATGCCTGCATAACATAAACAGTATTTTAAATGATTTTTATAATTCTCCAGTTTCTCTATTTCCTCCATGGACTCTACGAAACCCTGAAACGACGCAATAAAGCGCATAGCATGCAGCTTCACTGTCACCCTCACTGTGCAGCAGGCTCTCTGATCTCTGGGAGGTTTTTTTTTTGCCCCTTCCAGACTCTCACAAACAGCAGTAAAGCAAAGCATTCCTGCCATCCTCCTCTCGTCTGCTTCACACTTTTCCTTCTTTTCCACCATCTCCACATGCGCCTTTTATATCATCCTGAATATTAGCAGCGCTGACCTCACGTTGTCCACATACACTCCCCCACTCTCTCACCTACTTGCTTCTCCATTTTAGTCCTCCTTGCCTCCCCACCTGCCATCTTATCTCACCATTTCTCCCTTTCCTGACCATCCACCCCCGCTCTTTGTCACCTCCTCCTCTTCATCCTGTCCGTCCCCCATGTTGTACCAGGCTGCGTGGCGTTATTACTCCACCGACAGCGCCAGGCCCTACCTGGACGCCACGTGGCGGCACTATGAGAGCCTCCTGCCTTCCCACAGGCATGTATCCATGCCTGACCTCCGCCCAGCCACAGACGTGTGACACACCTGTTTGTTTTTGTTTCACTAATCAGCTTTTTTTCTCCTCATCCTCTTCTCCCTCTTCCTTCCGACTCCCTCCTCTGCCTTGTTTTTCTTGTATTTCGTTTTATTTTTTCATTCTTTATTTTATTTTATTTTTGGGGTCGGGGGGTTCTCCTGTTTTGTTTTTTTGTTTTTTTGCTATTTTCTTCTTCCTGGTTTTGTGTATTCTGCATGCAGTGTGTTTGGCGTAGTTATGCGGCTGATGAGAACTCGGTTTCCATTGCTACCTGGAAGCCTCACTTGAAGGCGTTGCATACCTGCAGCCCTACAAAGTAGGTACAACTATGGCAGCTGGTGTCTGTATTTGGTGTCTGTGCCACTCCAGTCAACTTTTCCATCTTTGTACTCAAAATAAGTACATTTTAATTTTTAAAAGAAATTATTCAGCCTCTTCTCTTTCTTCTGCTCTGTCTTATTGTTTAATGTATCTCCTTTACTCTTGTTGTTGAAATGCATTGATTTTATCATTTTATTTTTGAAAGTTTCTCATGAAATTGGCCCAAAGCCATCAAAAAGACTGATCATTTCCAGGCTCTTTTAATCTCAGCTGACTTCAAAGACGTCTCTAAACAACAAGCTATCATAGAAATTGAGATTTTATCCCTCTGTCAGACTCTGTGTTTGACTAAAGTCAGTTGAGTGCTCAATGGTCCAGAGATCGCTGTCACTTTGAGGGGCTGAGGCAGCAATTTTAGCGTTGGCCCTCTGTAGCGTATCTATTTATGACTGCAATTGTGGCCTCAATGAGCCAATCACGCTTTTTTGAACTTCAGTCTTCTTAAATTGGGTGGCCGCTGAGCACTGCTGCCCTCAGTCTTTTAGAGGCTGTACATCACAGACACCTCAGTCTGTCAGTTGGCTGGCATCTCGATACATCACAATACAGGATGACTTACAAACAATTCACTGCTACGATGGTCGGTGTGTGTCTGGCACTCCATCCTCACATTTCCAAAACAAAACCTTCAAGCGCACCTCCACCACCATGATGAGCTCTAGCTAGCTGTGCTAATACGACACATGAAGTTCCGTTTAAAGACAGCAGCGAGAACATAAATAGTGAGAAAATAACTTTATGTGTCCTAAATCATCTGGTTAAAAGTAGAGAAGCCCTCCTCACACAAGTGACGTTAACATAAAAAAAATTTAAGTTAGCTTAAATTTGACAAGTTTAGAGCACAGAACCTGATAGATGTCAGCATGGCCGTCACTAGATTTCTGCTAGTTGTTTTTTTTTTTTTAAACTAACCACCACCCATCACCAGCTAGGTCTGCACTCTCGGCTAACTTGGAGGGTTCCTTACTTCTTGACATTTTGAAAATGTTCCATTCGTTACAGTTCACAGCACAGAAACAACTTTTCTTGCTGATGTCCAAATCAAACAATGAAATGCATATCACAATGCCGTCACTCCTAAATCTATCCTCAGAGCCTGGAAATATTGGGAAAATCATCTTCACAGTGTACACCATAGTGCACAGTTATACACTAGTTATACATACTCTTTTTAAAGTGATTCAGTGAACAGCTCTTCAGTCACTCAGTCACAACCTTTTCTTGCTTCCTTAGTTTGCATTGACCTGCATGTTTGTAGCGAGCCTGCTATTTGTTGAGGTCCATTTCTCCTGGAATGCTTATTATTGATTGATGTTTTGCTACCCTCAAATCTTTGACAGCAGTTGCCGACAAAGCCCTTAATGCAAAACTCCTCTTATCATACTGATTTAGAGGACCACACCAGTGTATAAGCAGCTTTAAGCCTTAACTACAAATCACGTATACCGTCAACTTTTACCCACCAATTTGTTTTAGATTCCTACACCTGCAGGCATCCACTGATTTCCATCCATTTCTGTAAACAGTGTAATAATGAATTAATTACATTTACTATTTGAAATATATATATATATATATATATATTATTACATTATTATTACAGTAGCATAACAAAGTCTTTGTGATCTGTAGTAAAAAGGGCTTAAACCTTCAAAAGCACTGGTGTGGTCCGTACTGACATATAAGTATTATGAAGTATTATAAAGAGATCATTTCTAATACATCTTTTTTTCTTCTTCGCCTCTGTCAACTCCAGGAAGGAGCAGGGAGAGTCTACGACAAGGTTTGTGACTCTGTTGTTCTCACTGAACATTCACTGTCTTCCATTATGTTGTAGCTCCATCATTTAAGAGTAAGGCAGTACAGTACGGCACAAAAAGTCTTTGAATTTAAGTTTAGAGGTTTTATTTCAGCAGAGGTCTTGCACAGCTACTTGTGCACAACAACAATTGAATTTTGTGAAACAGAGTCTTTAGATTCTTCAAACCCGCATGTGTTGATTTTTGTGGTGACTAAGGGGTGGTACAACAAACCCAGTATACAGCTGTCTATTAGCAAAGTCAAGCCCGCAAAATTAGCATTCGTTCAAATTTCTAGGGAATTCTCTAGGGGTTCTCGTCTGGTCTCCACCTGCTCCTAAAGAAGAAATACCAACTCTTTGCTAATTTTTAGCTGCTATGTTCACCAGCTAGTTACTCGTTTTGGCTGTCTGCTGTTGTTGCTGAGCAGCAGGCACAGTGGGTTTAACAGCTTTTATACTGTAGGTTAATGACGGGTGTGTGAACTAAAACGGCAAAGTCGCTGACTGTAAAATCAAAACAACAAGCTGAAAAACACTACAACTGGGAACTTCACTATTGAGTGATAATTCTCTATGGTTTGGACATTAGGAGTGACCCCTTTAACATTACATGGTCATTTCTTTTCCTTTGTTAATGTTAAGTAATACCGAGCAGTGCAGCTTTAAAGTGGATTAAAAGCTAACAGTATCAAGCGTTACAAACCTATAGACTCCTGTTGCTCCGCTTCTGTGTGAACTGCACTGTCACTGAGAGAATAAAGTCACTCTTGCTGGCTGTGGGTAATGAAATGTAGACCTGCTAATGGTGAGTCTAGCTAAAAGCACTCGATGACTCATTGTTTTATCTCTCTGTTTGGTGCTTTCATCCATCTTTCTTTTTTATCACCTGTTCTGCATTCCAAAAAACTCTGATATACAGATGCTGAGGTACTCAAACCCAAGCAGTCATACACACACACCATTCTCTTACCTCGAGTATCTATTATACTCTTATTAGAGATATTCTGTGTGATATCAGTGCTCCTGATGTTAGTCTTTTAGCTAATGCATTTTTACAATCATCAAGGGAGGACAGCTTGCATGGCAGTGAGGGCTGAGTGATGTAATATGTTGTGTTTGCAGTTTGCAAACATTACAAACGAGCACAGCCAACCTGAAATTACTCAGACTGTCACGTGATGTTTGTGAGGCCGATGTCATATATGAACTGTAACACACTGAAGCGGAAGCCAGAGGATATGAAAAGTCAATAAAGGGAATATCCAAATGAAACAGATTGAAGAGAATCAGCCTCGCCTCACAGGCAAGAACAGAATTCATCCTACGCAATCTTAAGTGTCTTAAGAGCAAGGGAGGAGAGCTCCAAACCCCCAACTCCCCAATTTACATCTCCACTGCAGAGCTGGAGGGGAGATTAAAAGCCACTCTGTCCAGCCAAGTGGAGCTGCGTACTTTATTTATTAACAAGATGTATTTATCAGTTTTATATATAATACATCACAGAAGTGTAGTGTGGTGATAAAACACAACTAAATTACATAAAAAAATATAAAAGCCTTACATCTTAATACCCTCTGTCAACCCGTAAGCTTCTGTGTAAAGGTTAAAGGCCTCACACTGGTGACTCAGGCACTTGTTGCCATGGCCCAGCTGAATTCACATAGTTAAATGAGGGATATCGACATGAAGTATGTGAGTCACCAAATTGCTGCCTTTTTCAAATGGTGCTGGAGATGTTCATTTTCCTCTACTAAGCTCAATTGCCTCTGTTCTGCTGCTTCTAAATGTCAGTGCTCGACAAACTGAAGCGCCAACAGAAACTCTGCTGTATTACTTTATACTTCACAGCCGTCATGCATGCAGTCTTACCAAGGATCATTGCATTTTACATGTCAGGCATTCGGGTTAATATAATGCACAAACACAGAACAAGTAATTGGAAAGCAAAGTAAAAAGGGCCAAAGGGAAAGAGGTGCTTTGTTCGAGGTAAATATTTTCTCTCTCCTCTGTTTCTGCATCATGTAACACATCACCGTGTGTCTATCTCCCCTTGATTTTTTTAGTAAAATTCATAGTAATAAACAGAAGCTACTGAGGAGGCGTACCACTCGGAAACATAGGTACACAGCGTTCCTGCTCCCCTGTTACATGACGTTTTTATTTGGGAATGCTGACTAATTCTTGGTGCATGGGTATCTGTAGGAGGCTGTGCAGCCACAGAGAGCGCAGAGTAATTAAATATTGCAGGGAGACACCAGTCGCCTTTAAAGTGATACACTATCTGCCTTTGTTTGATCTTTGCCTGAGCAATGCGCTACTTCTGCCTGTTGTGATTTTGGTTTTAACTATGTTTGCGCTCAGATTATTTGTAGCAGGTTTCATTCTCTAGCTGATCCTGTGAAATAATTGACATTTGTAAGCTTTTTCCTGACTATGTAAAGACTATTTTATTTCATGTAAGCCGCCATATTTGTTTTCTTCACGCAGCTAGAGGTGTTGCATTTAAACTACATATCATGCTCCACTCCGCTCAGCTCAAACTCTCAGTCAAGCACACACATCATGCGCCTGTATACCCACAATCACTAGATAAGTCTGCTCATATTCTATATATTTTATTGTCAACAAATCCAATGAAAAGATGAAAACCAGCAATGTAATGTAATGTGTGTCTGATGTAGCTTCAGCCACAATGTGCCACCATGTGACCACTCTAATGCATTTTAACTCAACATAAACTGTCCTGCCAATGTAAGTCCTTGCTAAAACACCAAATGTATATTAATCCGCAGCTAAAGTAGTTCCACACAAATGCACCATTTACTCCTATTTGTTTGTTAAAATGTACTTGCAGTTTTAGTAAATTACTGAGTCATTTTCAGGGAATGCATCTGTATATCTGTGACCCATTCTTAAATATAACACCTTCAGCAGGAACCAGTAAGCTGACCTGGTTCAGAAGGTTCAGAAAAAGTTTTATTGGTTTTGGTCTTTTCATTAGATTTGTTGGCAATAAGAAAAATATAGATACAAGCCTTATCCTTTGATGTGAAAGTACATATGTTCAATCCAATGTACGGTACCACTTTTAAATGAGCCATGCCTGATGCTTGTGCACTGCCTTTGCATGCAGTCATTATATAGCTGCGTAGACACAGAATCAGCCACTCTCCGCTCTGTATCTCATTATCCTCCTCCTTCACTTTCTGCAAGTAATCTTCATGGATTTTCTTCCATGACCTCACCGTGTCCTGACACATCACATAAAACTTAGGTGCAATAAATCTTACTTTCAAATTATGATTAATTATAGAGTATATACTGTGCATATACATACACATCATAATATCAGTTCAAATTTATGTTTAATATAACAATTTATTACACGGCTTTGTTGAATTCTCCATCCTGATTGGATAATTATGACATTCCACAGTTTGTTATTTCCATATAACATGCAAAGTACAGTTCTGATCATACACTGTGGAGGACCACAGCCGTCACAATAAAATCATTTTTAAATCAATAAAATCATTGTAGATTAATATTTTCTGTCACATTATTTTGTAGCCGTGTAATAAACAGGATCATGTACAACAAGCCGGACATTACTGCAAAAATAAACCCTGACACCTAAATCACCATGAAGGGGTTTATTCTCACATTATTTATATTGTAACAATAACCGGCTCGCAGTGACAATGAATGTCTCTTTATGACAAACTGCATCTGATGTAAGGGACAAAAAACATGCACACATGAAGGCACAAACACAACACACAGCCGGAGCATCACATCTAACCTGAGCTTGCATTTTACGTGAAGCACCTGCTGCAACGCATGCTGCTCTTTCTCCATTCTGTCCTGCAGTCCTTCTCCCTTATCTTAGTAGATAAAGTTCTGAATGATGACATGACAAGATCGTGTAAAGGAATCGGATTTTACCAAAAGCCTCAGAGAACTTATGTTGTATCTGTCTGTCATTCCACCTCTTCACAACATCATTCCCCTCTTCTTCTTCTCTTCACTCCCACTCCCCTCTGTGCCACTATTCATCCCCATTTCACTCCACAGTCAGAAGTTGAGCTTCAAGGAGCGGGTGAGGTTGGCGAGTCCTCGAGGTCAGAGCATCAAGAACAGACAGACGTCGTCGGTGAACGACCGACGGTCTCCGGTGGCTGAGGCTGGGACAGAAGGCACCAGCCCTGCCAAGGTCCAGAAGAGCTGGAGCTTCAATGACCGCACACGTTTCAGACCCTCACTCCGCCTTAAGAGCCAATCACGCTCCACCACTGATGGTAGGTGACTATTCTGGAGCTTTTTGATCCAGTTTGAATAGTAACAAAACACAAATATCATATAACCAAAAGTATATTAACGAACAGTTCAACACTTTCTTGTGTAGACATCAATAAGAAGATCTTAAAAGCTGGATATAGCTATAGTGGCCTGGCTTTAACAAAAAGTTTTTTAAAAATCCACCTAGCACCTCTAAAGCTCACTAATTAACACATTTCATATTTTGGTTTTTATCAAAAATAAAAAAACAAAGTGTAAAAACTTAAAGTTTTATCGGGGGTTATGTGTTGGACTTGGCTGGGCACTGTAACTTCCTGGAGTCTTGCCGTCACCGTGAGGCTGCCAAGCAATTAAAGTGTGTTAGAGGGGTGCTGTTTTGTATGTTTGGACAGACTTATGCTTGCTGTTTCATGATTCCAGTCGTCATGCTAAGCTAACCATTTTCTGGCTATAGCTTAATATTTAAAGGACAGAAAATGGAGTGACATTGATCTTTTCATCAAACCCTCAGCAAGAAACCCATTCTTTTAAGACCAAGCGTGAGACAGCTGAATCTCCCAGCTTCACTACATTTAATTGAAGTGTATTGGTCGACCATCCAACCCACCAGAACTGGTTTTGCCCACTAATTCAGACAGCTGAGTGGAGGAATGCTAATGGTCCTTTGCACTTCCTTCCTTTGGCCTAGCAGTGCCGGCCTGGCAAGCCCTCCTGGGTAACGGCCAGTTGGTGTTTGTGGGTGGACTGATGGATTGATGGAAGGTGGGGGTGGTGAGCTCCAGCAGCCATATGGGGTGTCAGAGTCAGCCAGCTGGCCGAGGCCTGCTGGTGGAGTGGAATCAATAACCAAGCCAGCCAAAACCAAACTGGTTTGCTGGTTAGCCATGCTCCGTCTGATCATTCAATGTCACTGACGTGTTGGCTAGCTGAGATGTTAGGAGATGGGAAACATTTCTCTTTCGTTATGGCTTAATCTGAGGTGAAATAAGTCATCTTAATGGAGCAGATACATGTTTGACCCTGTCCCGCTCACTCTCTCTTAGTATCATAATAATAACCAATAGAATTGACTCAGTATATCACATACCTATAAACACTTGAGCACATGCTGATCCTACATGCTGTGACTTATAAAGCAATGCTGATCTGAGGACATGTACAATTTGCTTAAACAGAACAAATAGCTCCACTGTGCAGTTCAGCTCTTGTACTGTAACCCTCTGCTTACCTCCTGAGGGTGTCATAAATCAGGAAGCCCATAAACAGAGTTGCATTATCTCCAAGTTGTATTGTTAGCTATATATCTGCAAACACACCAGAGACCTGTTCTTTACTACTAGTCTGCTGTCTAAAAACACCTTTTCTTTCTGTCTGTCAGCGTCTGTCGTTCTTTGTCTTTCACTCTCAGTTCAGCTCACTTGATTCCAGTCATTTTCAGCATGCTACAGCCTGATAATAGATAACGTTTGCAACTAGCTGGTAGCAGGACATTCACCAGCTACATGTTTCCCCCATATGTTGGAGTCAAAAAATAGAGCTAAAAGGAGAGTGAATACTGGACTCCAGAGACTGTTTTGTAGCCATATGTGACAATATGTCAGTGCAATGTGTTTTTCTGTGTTTTTTCCACCCCCAAGTGGCCAAAAAAGGCCAAAAGTCTTCTATTATTATATTAACTATACTGAAAACACAGTTTTTTCCCTTCAGTATACAGTTGTTGGAATTAGCAAGTGAAATGCGTGATCAGAAAGGAATCTGATCACTAGCTGCATGTAAACCGTGCTCAGACGAGCACATTGTCAGAGTCCTGTCTCACCGTAATCTGATTCTTGTATTCATGTGAGATGTCTGCACCCTGATCGCTGAATAAAATCTGAAGAGCTCTCATTTCCCGTATTCTCTCTCGAGGAGCAGACTCCAACATGGCAGGTGAGGACGGCTTTGATGAGAAGGGCTGTCACTGTGAGATCTCGGTAGAGGATTTGATGCCCTCAGTCAAGTCTGTCATCAGAGCTGTCAGGTGAGTTCACGGAAATGAAACTTCCTCTTCAAGTCCAACTAATATTGTATTTTTTTTTCTCCTGTCAGGGTTGCATGCAAACAAACGCTGATTGCAGCCCCCTGCCTTCTAGCAGCTTGCCTGATTGAACGGGCTCAGGGGATTAAAGTCCCTGGAAGATTTTTTTTTTTTTCCTTTTAGGTTATTTTTAGATCATCTTTGGTTCATGTGATTGGATACAGTGGTGAGAGACAGAAATATGCTAAAGATCAAACCAAAACAGAATTTGGATTTAAAATATGTTTATATTCTTATTTAAAAGTTAAGTTTGACATTGGTTCTATGCTCATTTGTTGTGCAAAGATTAATTTATGCGGCACAGCCAACAAATATGTATTCCTCTATGGGAGAAGGAAGCAACTGAAAGTACATTCTGGCATTTTTACTGTTCTACAATTGCTGTATGTAGGTCCCATGAGATGATAGTGGGCGCTTGCAAAAAAAAAAAAGTTGACTGTGATCTTTTTGGTGTCCTTGAGTCAACAGTGAGTAATCCTGACCGAGTTCACTGAATTCATACTCTAATTGAAGCTGCCTTTTCCAAAGCTGCTACCTTTGTTTCCCTCTGTAAATCCACATTGGAGTATGAAGTTGCAAAAAAAATATTTTGGGTTAAAGAGTCAATTAACCAACTACAAAAAGCATCTTTTCTCACCCAGTGGTGGCAGTAATACCTTGGATAACATTGCTCAAGTTAAAGTTGCAACAAGTGAAGCAAACTCATGCACTTCAATTCAAGTCATGTAGGATGTATTTCTTCAGTATGAGTCAATGAAAACTGAGAACTCTTTAATAGTACAACATAGCTCTACTGGGAGAGCAACACGTGACTTCATGAAGATATCAAAACTCTTGTCATCACGGCAACATGCTCCCATTCCCAGTTCATCTCAAGTCCAAAGAATTGAAACAAGCTTAACTGGCCATCGAAAAAAAAGGGCTTCACGCAATGATGATGCTCACCTCACCTCCACAAACACTCACCTCCACTTATCCGGAAAGCACTTTTATATTGCCTCAGTCCCTGCTGATCCTTCCTCTTGAGGACCTAGAAACTCAGATTGCCTTGAATTTAGTGCGAAGGCTCCTCAGGTGCGTACATTCAGAGGGCTATTACAATGTTCAACACAGTGATTGCTCAGGTGTTCTGTTTGCCTGGTGCGAGGTAGCAGGTTGGTTGAACATGTTACGGTTTGAGCACTTTTAAAAAACAAGATAAATAAATGTATGATTTGATTTGTTTTTGTCAGCTGCATCGGTCTGTGAAACGCTGTACCTACTGTGTAAGAGCTCCCCCTTGTGGCTGACTTGTAAGCTTCTCCGCTGTGTTGTGCAGGATAATGAAGTTCCATGTGGCCAAGAAGAAGTTTAAGGAGACGCTGCGTCCTTATGATGTCAAAGATGTGATCGAGCAGTACTCCGCTGGTCACTTGGACATGCTGTGTCGAATCAAGAGCCTGCAGACCAGGTAGGACTGACGACAGCCTGCCTGACAACAGCTGACAGATTCATTCCACCACTAGTGCTGTCTTCCTAGAGCTGTTTGACCACACTGTAACTTATTCATCTGTATTATGTTGTGTGTGTGTGTGTGCGTGTATGCATGTATGCATTTACCTGCACTCGTACATGCATGCGTATATTTGTGAATTTTGTATGTATGTATGCGTACGTTGTTCTGTCTGCATGTGTGTGTGTGTGTGTGTTTTCCTCACAGGCTGGACATGATAGTAGGCCCACAGACCCTGAGCAGCCGAGCCAAGACCTTTTCCTCCCCCTCCCTGCCTGTCTATTACAGCCAGGGCAGAAAGAACTCCACCCAGGGGTCAGAATGCCCTCTACACCCCCTGCCCGTCACACGCCACATGGGTTCAGTTCACTTCTCATTCAGTCAGAAAATCTGGATTATAAAACAAAGTTTAAGTTTCCTCTTTGGATGGATTGATCAGGAAGTGAAATGAAACCCTTCTTCACACACACACACACACACACACGTCTGTCATGCTCTGCTCTTTTCTCACACACGTCTGTCCTGGGTTCACAATATTAACACTAACAGTATATCGACTTTGGTTGTGGCATTCGCTGTTTTTATCCAACATTCTGGGCAATTCTGGAAAATGATGGCATCCTCTTCCGTAACACTCACCCACACCCACACACTCCTCCACACGCTAAATTCTCAAAGTGGTGTATGCTTACCTGCTGCTGTGACACTGACCCCTGCTGTTGGTGACTGGTAAATACAGCCGCTGCATGCACTTCGTACTCCTCACAGATAGATGGAGTTTGCCCAGTTGTCATGGTGATGATACCGGTTAGCAGCTGGGGCAGAGACTCTGTAACCCCCTGACTTCTCCGTGACAACCGTGCAACCTTCCACCTTCCACATAAGACTGTGATGAGTTAAGATAAGACTGAGGTGCGTCAGTTTGGTTTGGATTCACTTTGATCGATTATTGATGAAGACTGATTAGGAGACTGTAACCTTCCTCAAACATATGACACAAACATAAGTGCCATATTAGGATCCATATTTACTTCATATAAAGTTTGACTGTTTGCCTTCTTCTGCAGTGGTGTAATGTCCGCTGACTGGAGAAATGGCGTTTGATGCGCTCTGTTTGATTAACCCAGACAGTCCTCAATTAATTTATTCACATTTGCACTACATTTGGAAGGCCAGTGTTGATGATTTTGTTGTCCAGTCTTTGTGATTGAAATAGTTTGGTATGAGCACATTAAGTAGAAAACTATACATACTCACACATTCAAGGAAAAGACAGTTCTAGATACAAGTCTGGTTGGAGGATCTCGTCGAAGCTTTAATATTTTTCTCCAAAATGGTGGTGGCAGTATAAATTGCATGATATGGCTTTGGCTCATTCTTGTCTTCTGTTGAGTTTAACCCTGTTCATTAACAAAGAGACTTTATTAACCAGATTCTACTGAACCTCACTGGATTGAGCAGGGAAACAAAGGGAATACCATATTTCATTGAGACAAAATAAAACTCTTGATCCACAAATACATTTAGGAGATGCTGGTCGATACTTGCAGTAATCCAGTGAGGAAGCTTTCATTTGCCTGTACTTGTTGAAGAAAATGTGCTTACAGTAGTAATCTATGATTCTGTTGCAGTTTCCTCCCTTTCTGTGGGCTGCCTTGTGGACTTCTACTTTGTCACTTTATTTCTTCCTATCATTAATGTCTACTTGTGTTTGCATGTGCTCCCGTGTTTGTATGTCTGTCTGTCTGTTTGCGTGTGTGTGTGTCTTCCAGAGTCGACCAGATCCTTGGAAAAGGACAGATCCCCCTGGATAAGAAGATTCGAGAGAAGCTACTGTCTGATGGAGATATTTTAGAGGACATGAGCATGCTGGGTCGCGTCTGTAAGGTGGAGCGGCAGGTCCGTGTTCTCTTTAAACAATCAAACATTTCTATTTGACATGAGCACGACGACAGCAAGCCATTAAAGTGCTGTGGTCTGTAAGTGATTGCATTAATAGACACAAATAGGTAAGTTAATTATGCAAGAGGTCTAAGGAATGTAAGGAGAACTAATAACTAACTCACTATGCTGAAGAAGAAGCAGACAATGTGAAGTGACTGGCTTTCTTTCTGAGAGTTAGATGAGTGATCAGTATCAGTCAGGACATGCTAAGCCTAGCTTAACGTCAAGACTGGAACAGGGGAAACCGTTATCCGATATATGCCTGACAACACATCCGACAGTCACATTAGTATGTTGCATCCTGTTAAATCTGTGCACCAAAAAATGCAGCAAAAATGTGAAAAATGATGATTAAAATAATGCTGTAACTGTTTCTTGGCGAACACTTTGTTGATTTGTTAAAAGAAGCTAATCACCTCCTCACACACGCTCACACAGACATAAGATTGGTTTAGTTTGTCCTCATCTCACTCTAAGTGTATGTGAAGTTATTTTAATCTTTTGGGCTCTCCTTACAACCTCGATTCTGTAGTATCATATACTGTGGTAGATAATAATGCATGCTGCTGAGCAACATTATACTGTCATAACTGCAGTCAAATAACTTCTCCACTGGACGAGAAGGGGTTCTGTAACTTTCTGAAACCAACAGTCCATCATTCACACATTATCTGACTATCCAAGAGGTATAAATGCAGGAGAGACTGTGCCATCACCCTCATAATTAAATCATATTGCTTCTCCCCAGCCAACCCCTGAATCTGATTCTGTACTGTACAGATGTCATAATTGCACACAAAAGTTTGACACATAGCGGTTTTAACATCATGCTTCCTCACTGCCATGTTTTATGCTTCCTCCTCCCCTCCTCCCTGTCTCTCCTCACAGGTCCAGTCGATCGAGTCAAAGCTCGACTCCCTCCTCGACATTTATCGTCAGGTTTTGCGCAAAGGCTCGTCATCAGCCCTCACGCTTGCCTCCCTGCCTCTGTTCGAGTTGGAACAGACCTCCGACTACCACTCCTCTGTCTTCAGCAAGGACCTCTCCTGCTCCACCCAGGTCAGCAGCAGCGGAGCGCCTCCCCCTGGAGGCTGCGTGACACGCTCCTCCACTAGCTCCCACCTTTCCCAGGGAGGGCTCCATCTCATCCTGGCGCCGCCCAACGAGCTCAACCTCAATCTCAATGCCTCCTCTTCCACGCCTCCCTCTGGCCTCCCGTCCTCCTCTTTCAGCCCATCGCCGCTGCCACATCACCATCATCATCACCACCACCACCACCATCATCCTCACCATAATTATTCCCAGGCTCAGGCCACCACACCAGAAAGTGGCACTGATGAAGCTGTGGGGAGCTCTTCACCCATCCTCACCCCAAACAGTATCAGCAGTGGTGGGGGTGGAGGAGTTGGTGATGGAGGGTTTCCTCTCCTGGCGAGGCTTCCACCACCACCGCCTCCCAGCCGAAGTGGGGGCCCGAGCAACTTGCCACGGGCGACCTCCACAGAAGCATCCCCCGACATGGAGGACTTTTGTGGAGGGTTAGGGATGCAAATGGAGGACAGCAATGTGGTGGAGGACCTTGGCCTTGGGTTGGGGCTGAGCAGATTGGGGCAGCAGCTACGGGGCGGTACCAACCGCAATGGCAGGATAAACACTCAGGAGGAGGGCTCCTGGAGGAGACATATGAGCCTGGAGCTGCAGCCTCTGGTGCCACCAGCACTGGGCTGCTGCTCTGGCCCCAGCCAGATGGATCAAGGCTTGGGCAAGTCTGTGTCAGTGCAGGACCTAATGCAGACAGCCCCGGGGACTGTCCAGGACACCCACCACAGCCTCTCATCTCCAAGCCCCAGTACAAGCAGTGACTCCCACAGCTGTAGTCAAGACCCTGGAGGAGGAGGGGGTGGTGGTGGTGGTATAGGCAGGAGTGGTGGAGGTGGATGGGGTGAGGAGGACCTCTTTATCAGCGACAGGGAGATAGAGACGCAAGGATTTGACTTCCTATCACTGGGGACTACTGAGGCCCACACCTACTCCTCAGAGCTCCTGAGGACAGGGAGCAGAGCAGGGGCAGGGTCCCAGGGCTCTAACCGTAGCCTGCCCCACGGTCAGGCATCCTCGCCCCCTGCTGGCAGCAACGAATTGCTGAATATGCCACACGTACGGCTAAAATAAACTTGCCTCGATATGTTCGGAAGGCACGTAAATCTCACCTCAGAGACGGTTTTTATCCTTTTTGGAGGGGAGTGGGTGGGTGGGAATATAATAAGGGGTCCTTCTTTTTGTTTGTTTATTTTCATGTTGATCCATTTGATAAGAATCACAGTATTTTCATACAGGCTGATCATGTGGCATATCATTGCATGAGTTACTCTTTGTTTTAAAGTATGATTGACAAATCTGAAATAAAAGCTGAAGGCTTGTATAATGGAAACACAGACCCATAAAACCTCGAGACTTTGCTATTAAACAAAAGCAACTAGAGTTGGTCCTGGAAGAAGTTGATGGTTGATGTGTGACAGAGCATGAGCATTGCATGTTTTCAGTCAAAGATACTGAAATAAGTAAGATATAGTTTACGTTTGACAAAGTAAGAATGCATGGACCTAACGGTTATGGAGAATCCTCACTAACAGCTGCTGTAAGTAGTGGATAAAATTGGGCTTCATACTTAAAGTACCCGCATATACAAGATCTATTTCACCAATCACATGACAAGCTTCCATGTTGAAGTGAATGTTACCTCATTCATTCTATGTTCCTGTCACTATTACTATTGAATTTCCAAACCATTCTATCCACCTTGGAAAACTGGATAACCTCCTGAAGTTTTCTATCCTCAAATTATATGAATTATTATCCTCAATCAATGACTTTGGTTGCCTATAATCCTTTTAAAATTCCCACAAAAACGACTAAGTGTATATGCAGGTATTAGGTCCCAGACTGCAGGTCTTTTTTTTATTGAGGGCAATACAGTTTCATTTTTGCAATAATTTCTGCACACTAAATCAACTAGTGGACTTCCAAAACAGGCTTGACTTCTGTAATCCGTCACGGTGAACGTCAAGGTTTTTGTCAGTTACATGAACATTGTGTGGTTATGCAGTTGCGTGGTAAGTTAGGAGGTGCAGATAGTTTTGAGAAGTCTGCATTGCATTACCTCATAATTATGTCACTGTAACAGAAATGACTTGAATAACTTGAAGTTTAAAAAGCCAGCTAATGATTTGCATATCATACTGCCAACAATGTTAAAGCAAATAACACACAGTTCTGAGCCACAGTATGTATCATCCAAGTAATTTGTAAATAGGCTAAGACATGCAAAACTGGTTCTTTGTTTTTATTTTATTTTTTTTTAAACTGAATTGGTTTGTGTCTTATTTTGTAATTCTTTGACAACCACAGCTATAACCTGTTATCAAGAGGTACAGCAAGACCCAGACACAGAGGAGAAATGTCAGTGTTGTTGTAACTAATGTTTGAACGCTTATCGGTGTGACTTCTGCCAACAGAAAGCTGTAGTATGAGGTACACAATGTTCAAAGCACATACACACATGTACACACCTGTATATGCGCAGATGTATACAAAAACATCCACGTCCATTTACGCACACAGCCAGCTGTGACGCCACATGTCCATTACGCTGTGCAGGGATGTTGGGTCCAGTCCAGAGGAAAGGAACAAGGGAGCAGTTGTTGCTTATTTTCACATCAATTATGCACCGGTCGGTTGGTTTTCCAGCTGATGACAGCCATGGATTGAAACACACCTTGAATGTCATTTCTTCGTTTTAAACAACGGTTTGTACAGTGTCTTAGCAAAGCACTTTGTTTTGGTTCGGAGACAGATACACTGAAAGAAATGTTCAGAACTTTGTATTGCATTTGGCTTTTTGCCACCGTTTCTACGTGAAAGGAGGATCTTATTTAAATCATGGTCAATGTTTGCTTTTTTCATACAGTGTAATGTGGGATTATTTTTGATTGATTGAAGTGGACTCTGCAGAATGTACGCCTGTTGCATGGTACAGAATCAGGTGCATCAGGTAAGGTTAAGTGGCTCTCTCCAAGTAGGAAAATGAATATAGCGCCACAAGCTGCAGGTAACTATTATCCATAAAGCATCCAAAGCCTCAGTGGTGAATAATCACCTTGAGCTAGCAGTACCTCAATGAATTCTGAAGACCCGTATCAAAGAGCAGAATATATGTGAGGGAGGCTGGAGGTTAGTTTGGGATCAAGGATTTTAGTTTCCTTCAGATATTTAAATATACTTTGCATGAAGAGGTTGTCATATCCAAACCTATTTATAACTGAGAATGAATGCCATATCATTAAGACAAATCACTATGTATGGTTCAAAATGATTGCATCAGAAGTAAAAAAAAAAAAAAGAAAAAGAAAAAAGACCTTGGCTCTGATATGAAGTCTACAATATGTGCAGTACTTACAGTATATTGGTGCCTTGCTTTTGTGGTACATATTCATTTCCATGTCTACATTTTCGTGAAAAGTGCATTAGGTTCCGCTGAACAGAAATGGTTGCACTGTCTTCATTTCCTCTCCTTGTAAATGTTCTGACTCGAGGCATTTTAGGTTTTTTATTCAGAGATCATTTTGCTACTGGGCACAAAACGGGCCTTTGACATGTTAACATTCTGTCTCGTTTAATTTATTTAAATTATGTGCACATATTTACACACTAGTAATAATCTCAGTTAGATTTATGAAGCCTGTATTGTAATGAAAATGCAAGTGAACTTTTCTTCTCATTCATCAATAAAGGAAATTCTATGAAGAGTTTTTGTGTTTTGGTATCCAAACATCAAGCTTTTATCAATGACACCAGGAACAAAGACATACTGTTTAAATATGTTTACTTTTATGAACACGAGATCACAAATAACAGTGATTTAAGGTGCATGAACTGAACAGTAACTGGAACATTGAACAGAGCTACTGTTTGCTTAAGCAGAGTGCTAGGCGTGAAGATTTCAGGTAACACACAAAGAGCTTCTCAAGCTTGTTTCTCTAAGGTGCAAACAGGAACATGCAAGCAGCCAATGTAACTCTGGCTAGTTGGCATATCTCTTTAAAAGCTAGAACACAGAGCATTACTTCAACAAAGACCTGGGAAAAGAACATCTCTGCCTTATTAGGTTTGTCTAATTCTAACTACAACAGGATACAACCAGAGAGCTGTAACGCTAACGTTGTTTTGCCACCAACTCAGTGACAATAAAATCTACATAGAACAGTATGGTAACATGTGAATCACTAACAGTTTGGAAGTTATTTTTTTCCTTCGTCTGCTTTTGCGATGCATTGTGATAATAGACCAGACGCTGACTATGGTGTGCAGAAGGTGCAGGGTGCTAGTGTGTCGTCGGCCACGGGGAGCGTTGGGGGCAGCAGCCCAGCACAACGTTCATTTGGCCTTCTGCGCCTTCTGTGCGGACTTGGTGACCTTACCGCTGGTGGGAGCTTTCTTTTCCACACCTTTAATCACTCCCACCGCCACGGTTTGACGCATGTCACGGACCGCAAACCTCCCTGAGAAAGGATGATGGGAAAAACATTTGTTCACACTGTCAGCGAGGTTCAGATGACAGTTAATGTGTGATTTTAATGGTAGACGGTAAACTCACCCAGTGGAGGGTACTCAGAGAAGCTCTCCACACACATGGGCTTGCCGGGGATCATGTCGACGATGGCTGCATCTCCAGACTTCAGGAACTTAGGGTTGTCTTCAAGCTTCTTACCAGAGCGGCGGTCAATCTTTTCTTTGAGCTCTGCAAACTTGCATGCGATGTGCGCGGTGTGACAGTCCAGCACGGGGGCATAGCCAGCACTGATCTGACCGGGGTGGTTCAGGATAATCACCTGGGTGAGAGCAGAGACAAGTGAAGTCATGTGAATAAGCGAGACACACTGACATGTCTGTATCCTGTTCAAAGCTAACTTCCTGCAGACCTGAGAGGTGAAGCTGGCTGCCTCCTGCGGCGGGTCGCTCCTGCTGTCTCCAGCCACGTTGCCACGACGAATGTCCTTGACGGACACATTCTTGACATTAAAGCCGACGTTGTCACCAGGCAGCGCCTCAGTCAGAGCCTCGTGGTGCATCTCCACAGACTTGACCTCAGTGGTCACATTGACAGGGGCAAAGGTCACCACCATGCTAGGTTTTAGGATTCCTGTTTCAACTCTGCCCACCGGTACAGTCCCAATGCCTGGCAATGAAAAAGATAACGTTTGTAGAAAAAATGCATGACTTGAACTTGAGCTTCAACAACATGCATGATGCTGGTGCTCTGAAAAAAAGGACAGACACTCACTTTAGGGCATAGAAAGCCAATGGGAATTCTTTCTAGACCTCATTCAGTCCTTCTCTTTTTGTCACAAGATGTTCTCATTCCCAAAATACCTTCAACATAGAATCTGGTTCCACTGACACTTTAGAAGATCTTGATAAATGGAGCACTTAAATGTTTTAAGTTTGTTCAACCAACTACACGCACCAAACTCTCACCCTTACAGTCACCCATCACCCTCACCTCCAATCTTGTAGACATCCTGCAGAGGCAGACGGAGGGGCTTGTCAGTGGGGCGTGTGGGAGACTGGATGGCATCGAGAGCCTCCAGCAGTGTGGTGCCTGAGGCGTTACCATCTTTACGGTTGATCTTCCAGCCCTTGAACCAGGTCATCTGTGGAGAGGCAGCAGCTCAGAGGTTTAATGTGACTGCTTAAGGGTGTGGGGACTTCAATGAAAACACAAAGAGCCAAGCTGCATCTGCAGCAATTTTTGGAGAGTGGTATGTGTGGCCATGTCTGTTTAATGTTTACAATGTTTAAAAAATGCAAGAACATTTCAGTTTGATAACGAAGGTGTTCCCTGTACAACACATGCTGCTGCTTTCCACTTTATATGAGCTCATTAAACAGCTAAATACAGCAGCTCGTAGCTTACAGCATAATTTGATAACTAGTTTTATAAATGTTGTTTATTGTCCCAGACTGAATGATCAGGCCTGATGATGCTCCACACCACTTCTCTTCTCTCTAAAATCAGATCCTGCCTTGTTTCTCTTGCTGTAGTTTCTGCGGTTGTCATGTTTACACAGCAACAACAGCAGCAAGTTGAAAAAGCTGAACTATTATAAACTTCAAATGCAGCAGCCATTAATGAGAGCGAAGCCACGGCCGCAGCTACATTTACACTGACCACAGTGGAGGTGGTGTCTGTAAACACCTTCAGACTCTTCAAAGTGTACACAGAGCCCAAAAGCAAAGGAGGACTGAAATCACAATGAAGTTGCACCATTTCATATACAAGTATGTAACACCACCGGTACCGGTCCGCGGCCCGGGGGTTGGGGACCACTGCTTTAAAGTAATACCGGTGCCAACGAGAACTTGGGACAAAAAAAGTGCGTAAGAGCATACCACAGCACGGCCTAAATGGTGCTGTTATGGGGACACACAAACAAATACATTCATGTTTTTTTCAAAACTTGAAAGACAAATAATGGAATGATACCAGGCAGATGATAAGTTTCACTTTCAATTTCTGGTAGAGGTCAGTACCACTGAACAGAGCGAAATAAAACAGTGGAAAAACCAGATGATCACAGGAAATGATTAATACAGGCTACGATGATGAGCCAGCACCCACAAAGTTTTCATCCAAGTTCCACTCAGCATTTTGCACCAACTGCTTGTTCTCAAGAAGTGAACTTGCATCTGAGTATTCAGATCCAGTTTTACTTCATCAATGAAAATACATCATTTATTTGCTGACTATTTTTTTGATTAATAAACCAAATCTAGTCTAATCTAGTTTATTTCTCCTCTGCAGGTGTAATGGAGTACAAGTATAAAGTAGCAGAAAAAGTGAACACTCAAAGGTAAAGTACCTCAAAATTATAACAGTTTTTCCACTGTGAGGGTCTAAGTTATGCGATGGTTTTATCTAAAAAACCTGAATAGAGACACAACAGATCTCAGAGCAGACTGCAAGCAGAGCATTTGTGAAAACATTTCGAAATCGTGATGCCACCAACAAGTTTTTCTGCAAACCAACGAAGATAAATTGCAGAAATGAATCACACACAAGTTTATGATGATGTTCATGATGTGCTAATGTTGTCCACAGGTCATCAGTAATACAGCTTATTTTCATGTAACTCTCTCCTCCTGGTCACTGTTAAAAGTCTTGAATATTCAGAGCAAAGAAATATTATGAATGTAAATATAAACTGTAGACCACCTGCTGCACCATCTGACCAAAGTTGCTCGTATCACTCAATATGCAATCCCACATGCCTCATGTTGATTCATTTGCTGTGTTTCACCGGACCTGGGAAGAATTCTAGGAACACTGAGGACTTACTGCAGATATAACTCAACATATTCCTTGTGTATCTGTAAATAAATCCTACATATGATAATACAACACTCACATTAGGGCTGGGTTCCAGCATGTTGTCTCCGTTCCAGCCAGAGATGGGCACGAAAGCCACGGTGTCTGGATTGTAACCAATCTTCTTGATGTAGGTGCTGACTTCCTTCACAATCTCCTCGTAGCGCTTCTGGCTGTAGTTGGGTTCAGTGGAATCCATTTTGTTGATGCCCACAATGAGCTGCTTCACTCCCAAGGTGTAGGCGAGGAGGGCGTGTTCACGAGTCTGCCCATTCTTTGAGATGCCGGCTTCAAACTCACCCACACCCGCAGCCACAATCAGCACGGCACAGTCGGCCTGAAAGGAGAGTGGAGGAGTAGAAGAGGTGTAAAAAGTTTTCCTCCTCATGTACTTCTCTCTCTTTTTTTCCATTTCCTTTTGCTTTTACCTGAGAAGTGCCAGTGATCATGTTCTTGATGAAGTCTCTGTGTCCCGGAGCATCGATGATGGTGACATAGTACTTGCTGGTCTCAAACTTCCAAAGAGAGATGTCGATGGTGATGCCACGCTCACGCTCTGCCTTCAGCTTGTCCAAAACCCAGGCGTATTTGAAGGAACCCTTTCCCATCTGGAGGATGTGGAAGGAAAATTCTGATAAAGAATCATTTCTTTTTCATTACAGCACCTTTAAGATGCTTTTGTCTTCTACTCGTGCTGCAACTGCAAACAATCTTACGATTCATGGCCCCAGATCAGAAATCAAGCTCCGATAATCCCCGTCTGTCCAGTCTTTGAAATCTTTTTGAAAATGTGATAAATTAATATTTGATATTTTAAAGTAATAAATTATTTTACCTACACATAAATAAGTTAGATTACTGATTACTAATTTTTTATTTTTATTTTTAACCTTAATGTGTGCTCTAGGGCTGGTGGCAATAAGCAATGAAAACTGTGGCCTCAAAAATGATGAGATTACTCCTTGTAATTAGAAAACAGTGACACAAGATACAGCCTTGGGTTTTAACGTGTCCATTATAAATTCATTAGACACCATCCAACAATGACCTGATTAAAAATCTTAGGAAAATAATCCTGTTATGCAGCCATGCTGACCACAAGTCACTGAGAGTCACTGGTGCATTACTCTGTAAGATTGCTTGTAATTTGTTGAAAGCAGCTGCAGGCTTTATCTGGGCTACAGATAAATTTATATCCAGCACTTTTCCCAAATGTTTCAGCAATCCAATAAAACACTTCTTTGGTGCTAAATGCAGAAAAAGTGATTGCATAAGCACTGAAATAGAACAGTAACAGGGCCACACAGGTACACAGAGATGCACATATTTGTAAGCAGAACACCTGTGCATCAAATTCAGGTGAAAACAATGAGTCATACCTCGGCAGCTTCCTTCTCAAACTTCTCGATGGTTCTCTTGTCAATGCCCCCACACTTGTAGATGAGGTGGCCAGTGGTGGTGGACTTGCCGGAGTCGACATGTCCAATTACCACAATGTTTATGTGGAGCTTCTCCTTCCCCATAGCGGCTCACCCTGAAAGATTCTGAGACCCCAGCAAATTAGAACAGAAGGGGAAGTGAGACTAAAAGAAGACAGACCAGTGGAGAACTAGCACTCCTTCAGACACCCACATCGGGATTGGACTTGGCTGTTTGTGTCAATAAAACATGAACAGCCCTGATCTAAGAAGCTCCTGTTGCCAGAGAGCAGAGAGAAGACAAACACAGTGTGTGTGCAGAACATGTAACATGAAACATTGTACGTACGGAATAACAGCACAGTAATTACTCTGTGCGAAGAACATATTTACTGTCCTGTCAAACAATTCACGCCATGCTGAGCAGGTTTAACAATGGTGATGACCCGCAACGACAAGTGGCTGAATTTCTACAACTCTGTGACTAAAACAGAGAGAGACTCAAATCAAATGCATGTGCCATCACTGCCTGCATGTGTTACTATTTAAACGTATTGCTTTACAAAAGCTGATATTGAGTAAAACAACATCACGTTTTCATGAAACTCAAGCACAAACATTGTTTAGCAATATCATGCTTCAACCGACTGTTGTGCTTTTTAAATTACAAAAAGCAAGTTGAAGCATGATATTGCTGTTGGCTGTTACTAAACAAGCTAAAACACTCTAAAATCGTCCAAAATCATACATTATATCACTAGCAACCATTTTAGTTAGCTCACACATTGACCTAGCATATCAGTCAATGCACATCTCTTTAATGATAACTAAATGTGTTCAATGTTACCTTCTGTTTTTATGTTACTATAACTCAGTTTCCACTGTCATTTTATTTATTTAAATGTTTCTTTTCTCCTCTTCAACATAGAGGTGAGTTTTCATCAAACTTTGCACCAGTGCAAAAAAGAGAAAAAAGTACCAAATGAAAGACATTAGCCTCACACTCAATTTGCCTACAGATCATTAATAGCTACATTAGCTGATAGCTACATTATTGAAGTATCAAAACGTACTTTTGTGAAAAGGCCTTTAGTTGACCTTAGTATGTTCTATGTTGCACTTTATTTTCATTGATTTATTGCTGTTATTGTTGTTTTTTCTTCATTTCTTATTTTTTTTTATTGTAAAGCACTTGTCTTCGTAACTGCGTTTTGAAAGGTGCTATATGAATAAAGTTTATTATTATTGTTAGCTGATAGCTACATTATGAGCGGATAGCCCGCGCCATATTTTCTGCAGTCTAGCTAGCTAGCCAAACTAGTATTGGCGCGGTTTCGCGATGACGTTACCTAAAAAAAATTAACGATTCAACCCAAAAACACCGGGCAAACTATCAGAGTTAATTTATTAATAATTATCAATATTAACAGCTAACAATTAGCTACGTTAGCTAATGTTAGTCTTCACTGTGTAAGTTTATCCACAGCAAAGCTATCGCTAACATTAACATAGAATTATCATCATAGTGACTCGTGATAATGGAAAAATGTTTTCAGTTAGTTTTAAGTTATAAATTTAATACCGGGGCATACCTCAAAATGACATCTACCCATCCCCTTACCGTCTGTCTCGCGCTGCCCGTAGATAATAAATGACTTAGAGTTGCTAGCAGGATAAAGCTCTCGAGGTCGGTTGACTGTTGCGTCACTTTCCAAGTGTGGCACGCGCCCACACCACGTACACGCGCACACTCAGCACCAATTAAAACTGCGCTGTCTTCATTTTGATGACTGTCTCTACATCAGGCTGCTAGTTATCTGAACATAACATGATCCAACGGTGGCTGGTCTAACTCTTTTATTCACAAGTGGAGTTATTCAAACTTGACATGTTTATATTTGTTTGTATTTTCCAGTGACGTCTCAGGACAGCAGCTCTCACACCTGCTCCTCTTGTGATGATCATAGCACATGCGTAGCTTTGTCATGACAGCACAAAATGAAAGACTGCTCCAGGTCACATAAACCTCCTTTCTGTTCATATAAATCCCCTCATGAGACAAGTTTTCCTCTGGTACCATTACATTTCTGTGCGACACTGCCGCAACGTGCCCGTTAAACACTGCAGAGCTGAGGGCGTTTTTACGAACGTGTGTGCGTGTCAGCATCCACCTTGCAGATCCACACGCAGCACTGTTTATTTACTGAGGCAGCAGCATGATGATCAACACACAAGATTCCCGCATGACTGCCAGGTGGAGTATGTCTCCCCCTGAAACTGCGCCATACAGGCCTAGCCAGCAAACAGCCAGCTATAGTGCCAACCCACACCCCTGTGCACTTTTTTTTTGGCACCGCTCGCCTTGATCAAATTACCATGACACCAAAGCCACACAGCATTCAGCTATCAATTTCCACATTTAGTATTAAGCACTTACATAAGAGCTATTTCAAACCTCCCAGATAATACCAGCTCTTTGCAACATGCCTACTCCAGGATGCTGACAAGACGCGAGTAAGTTGTTGTGTTATACACTGTTTGATGTCCTGCGTCCTTACCTGCTCCCAGGCGCGTTCACTGCGATGACACAGGAGATGCTGTCTGCTCTGTGCTGTACTGACACAGACAGACGAGATACTGCTATGTCAACTTGCGTCAAACGCGTCACCGACTGAGATGGCAAGCTTTGGCCACTAGAGGGAGTGCTGCTCCAACACAGAAATGAACCCGCACTGCACTGCACACAGCACGATGTTAAATCGTTTATTTTGTGGTCACAGGCATTACATCTTATTTCAGTTAATGCATCAAATTCACGAGTTTAGGAATACTGCAGATTTTATCAATACATCTATGACATACCGCTTCTCATTTCTGATTTCCAAGGGCTGCGCACTGCCAAGAAAACGTGCAACTGCATATAATGAACACACCATACAAAATAGAAATAAAAAAATAAAATAATAAAAATATAAACTCCTTTTTTGGGTACACCCACATATGAAAATAATCTGAACAGAAAAAACTTTATATTAAACATGTTATGTTAAATACACAGGAATGTGCGCTGTGAGTGTGAAGCAGTCTGGACAGTTTATGGCCTTGTGTCTGCTTTCTGCCCGTTCTCTCAATCTGCTGAGACGCTGAAAGATAAGAAGAGAGAGACAGGGAACATGAATACTCCTGAGTGTGAAAGTGAGCAGCACTGTGAGTCTGGACTGGATAGGAAATATAGATTAACCTTTTTTGCTGCTTCACGATGACTAGGCTACAGGAAGTGTGAGATATTAACACTTGCTGTAATCTATTTTTTTATAATTGTTTTTTTTTTTCATAGCACAGTACTCACTCTATTGTTTGCAAGGGGCATTTCTGGTTCTTTGTAAGTGCCATCAGCCCTCTGATTGCAGAGTCTTCCAGATTGTTGCCCATCAGATGCAGCTCTGTCAGACAGGGGTTTGTCTTCAGGGCTGAGGTCAGGAACTGGATGCTCACTGAGGTCAGGCCACAGTTCCTCAATCTGGGGAGAAAACAGTGTGTTTACGCCAGCTGGGACCAGATCAGTGCAGCTTGTTTTGAATATTCTAAATGCTGCCACACAGCATGATGCTACATAAATTCCAAACATTCCCTACAGGTCATATGAATGTCTCAAACTTATAAACATGGTGAATAAATATGTGCAGCACATACACGTTTTGACTGACTGAATCATCTTTAAATCATTTGTTTGTTGGTAGGAATTCTTTGAGAAGTAATCAAATCAGAAAAAATACGTACGATAACTTCTCCAGACTACACCAGGGACTTCTCAGTCCCATGCAGAGTTTCTTCACCCCCTTGTCTTGAAGGGCATTGTCAGACAGGTCCAGGTCACAGATCAAGCTCTCCTCTGATGAAAATCCCGATGCAAGCTCTGCACAGCAGTCATCTGTCAAGTTGCAGTCACTCAGGCTGAAATCCAACAACACAGACATCGTGTTATAGCATACTGTTCTTATGATGTTTATGTCATGCAAAGAAATGTTTTGAAAATGACTTACTTGAGAGTTCTCAAATGGCTCAACGGATTCTTCAGTCCGTCTGAAATAGCTTTGACTCCCTTGTCTCCGATGGAGTTCATGCTGAGGTCGAGCTCTCTCAGCTCAACCGCCTGCCAGTCAGTTTTCTTCGTCCACCCACTGTAGAGCTGTGAGACTGAACACAGGACACTGGCCAAATAACTGCAACCTGTGCCGGTGATTCCACATCTTGAAATGCTGGAGGGAACAATTCAGAAATATGAGAATATTTAGCTGGGTACAGCAGCAAACATTTTCTATCTCAGTCAGTATGTCATCAAAGCAGAAGTGTAAAATCCTCACTTCAGTTTCTCCAGACGACACCAGGCGTACATTCCTTCGCAGATGCGTTCAAAGCCTTGATCTTGCAAACTGTTGTTGCTCAAATTGAGTTCAAGCAGAGTGCTGGCTTCAATCTTCAGAGCTTCCCCGATACTTGCGCAGCTTGATGCGGTGAGGCCACAGTGGTACATCCTGCCGACAAGATACAAGGAGATCCAAAATGCAGCTGGAATATTTGAATCTAATCACTTCTGATGACAGGCGGAATTTATAGGAAAATCATACTCACTCCAGCTTTTTCAACTTCGATATATCGAGTTTTCTGAGGAGCTCGTTGGCCCCCTCATCTCCGATCATGTTGATGCTCAGGTCCAACACCTTCAGGTGCTTGGGGTTCTTCTCTACAGCTGAGGCCAGATACGAGCTGCCCGTTTGCTCAATTCTGCACTGTGACAGTCTGCAATGAAAAACAATGATACAGCAACAGAACAGAAAAGCTTTAATCACTTGATATCAAGACAAAGTGTGTACAGGTAAGCTTATTTCCCCAACACTTACTTCAATGTTTTTAAGTGGCACTCAGGAGAGCTCAAACCACGTGCAAGATGTTGCAATCCATCGTTTCCTATGTCATTCCTGCTGAGGTCCAACTCACAAAGTCTCCAGAAATATCTCAGCACTGTGCCTAGGTACATGCAGGCCTGAGCGGTCACTCCGCACCCTTGCAGCCTGAGCGTTTTCAATCTGCAGTGTTCATGGCCCAGTCCCTCAGCGAGTTGTCTGACTCCATCGTCGCTGATGCTGTTGTACCCCAGGTCCAGTTCCCTCAGGTACGCCCCTTCTGAGCTCAGGACAGCTGCTAAGGCCGGACAGCACTTATCTGTCAGGTTAGAGAATCGCAGCCTGCAAGGACATGGAAGTTAAGCACTGTAACCAAGTTGTTATCATTCTGTGTCAGAGAGCTCCATTGTCGTCCAAAGACTATTAAAATGCAGATCAGTGAACCACACCATTACAACCCCACCTACACCATCCTGCTGCTCTGAATACTCACTACAGTGTACTAAACTTGCATATTAAAAGCACCATCTATCGTGTTTGCTGTGTTTCAGTAATAATACAAACACTTCATGCTCTTATTAGAGAATTAAGCCTCATCCAGCTATAGCTAAGTGCTATCCAGACATTTATGTTATTGGTGGATATAAGAAGACATTTTTTTTCTTTTTTGCCTTTTTTAAAAGGTTTCAGTTTTAGGCTGCAAAAAAGTCAGAGTTAGAGTTAGTTAGTTGGTTAGTTAGTTACTTGTCCACCTAGGGTAAAAACAATCACCCAAAATATGTGGAACATTTACTTCCAAATTAACTATCAGACATATGTCTTACGGACACTTATTTCAAAATATCACGCACGTGATACAATGAAAAAAAAATGTCACGGGTACTAGGGTTAGAGTGAGATCCATTAGAAGCCATAGAAACGCTACCTGTAATGTAGCATGACAGCTGACATTCACTGATTGGCTGGAGAAAGTCATGTGATTCTGCTCCTTTGCAACCATATATGGCTCCTCGCCCGATAAAGGGTTAAGAATATTAAGACTGACATCACTGGAAACATTTGGCCTCCAGCACACATCAAATCAATGAGGAGGTGAAAACTGTTGGAATCATAGTCCATAGTGCAGGAGGACAATCATAGACTGTTGATC
Organism: Nibea albiflora; assembly: GCA_014281875.1. Classification (NCBI taxonomy): domain Eukaryota; kingdom Metazoa; phylum Chordata; class Actinopteri; family Sciaenidae; genus Nibea; species Nibea albiflora. Next base: position 26,279,904 of record CM024789.1, read on the forward strand.
CAATATAGGTCAACAAATTAAAGGGCAAGTGCACCCAAATCACAAATAATATATTTTCTGATTTTCTAATTTTGGTACCAAGGTTTTTAGGATGGCCATCTCTAATATGTTTGCGGCCATCCAAATATGATAGAAGCAAATGGAGGTTTGTTTGTGGTGCTCAGAGCATTGAAAATAATGCCCTGGTTTATTCCCAAGTAGGTTTTCACATAAGGAATTTATCTTGGTGTAACTGGTGCAAAATAAACATTAAATAAAAAATATAGGGTGTCGTTTAGCTCAGTTGGTAGAGCATCCACCCCATGACAGTGAGGTCTGTGGATTATAAGAGTAACCATGACCATTTTTAACAGCATCACTAGCTCAAACAAAGCTCTCTGTTTCAGAAGCAGATATGTCAGAGTATGAGTATACACTTACTTGGCTTTCCTGGATTTCAGAAGAGCTGGTAGCTGCCTGAGGAGTCTTTCATCACATCTCGTGGATAGTTCCATCTCAAAAAAATCTCTCATCCCTTCAAAAGCTCTGGTCCTTTGGCTCATGAAACTCCACTGCACATGTGTGATTTCACTGATGGGACAGATGTTAAACTTCCGAAACACCTTGACTTCACTCAGTAACGCCCGGCTGTCATACTCCCTCAGACAATGGAACAGACCAACGGCGCTGTCTGATAAAATGTTCTCCAGAATCATCCTCTTGGTGTAGGCAAAGAGCTGATCAGTGGACTCCAACAAACAGCGTTCCTTAATGAGGCCAAAGATGAAGCGAAGGAAGACATCAATCTTTCCCTCAGGGTTCTGCAGCGCCTGCTCCACCAGATACTGACAACAACCAGACCGGACCGTTGCTTCCATGTTATCTAATTCAGCAGATGCAGCCAAGAACTCCTGAATGCTCGACTGACCAAAGCGAAACACTGTGGTGTTACGCAGCCCCTTCTCTTCTCTTAACACAAGTGGACACTCTTTGGAGAAGGCTGACGCTTCCTCAGGACTTATGTTGCCCTCTTTAAGATCATGCTCATATATGACATTATTCTGGCTCATGCGACGCAATGCTAGCATTCCCAGCTTGGAAAGAATGACCGGGTTTGATGCTTGGACCAGATTTGTGTATATCTGGGTTAGATTCAAAGGATTGAATTTAAACCCATCAACAGTTTCTACATGTTTCTTCAAAACATTTGCCATTATGGTGCAAATTGGAGGTATCTGACAAAGGAAGTCCAGACTCCTCGATACTTTCACATGGTCGATGGCCTTGTTGGCGAGATCTTCATTGCCGATAACTGTCCTGAAGTGCTGCTCCTTCTGTTCATCCCTAAACCCTTGAACCTCGGTCACTTTAAGCAAAAAGGACTCAGGGATTTGCGTTGCCGCCGCATGTCGGGTTGTTATCCATATATGAGCCTTAGGAAGTAAATTCCCTCTGATCAGATTGGTCACTAGAATATCCACTTTGGAAACCTCTGAAATGTCATTCACTCTTCGACAGCTGAAGTTTAGCGGGAGATGATACTCATCCAGTCCGTCAAGGATAAACCACACGTTGTTGTTATTTAGGATGGAAGCATCAAGCTCTTTTAATTCTGGATAAAATGTCTGGAGTAGTTCAATTAGGCTCAGTTTTTGTTTTAGCACATTTAACTCCCAGAATGTGAGCGGAAACAGGAGTCGGATGCCATGGTAGCCCTTCTCCTCAGCCCACTCAAGAGCACATCTCTGCACCGCTGTGCTTTTTCCAACTCCACACACTCCCAAAGTGATGACTGTTCTTTTGCTCCTGTCATGTTTGCAGTCGCACGATAAAATACTTGCAAGTTGGGCAGGTTGAAAACAAATCAATGTGTGAAGGTCGGACTTGTCAACACATCTAAATTCATGTTGTTGCAAAACTGAGGCGTTGAGCGGCCGATAGCAAAGTCTTGAAGGAAGTAATGAGCGTGCATCATTACGGTCCTGATATTTGTTCTTCAGTGCATTTCTGAGACAAATCTGGAGATCCATCAGAGAGGCAGTGGTTCCTGAAAAGACGTGAAGACAGAAGGTGTAAAAAACAAACATCATCCATGCAACACAGCGACAGTTGTTTCGGTTGTGACGGTCTTATTTCTTTATCAAATGAGAATGTTAGTATGTCAACAGCACAGAGACAATGGTGTTTAGGCTCCTGCAGAGATGAAACCTAAATCTATATTAATTTTAATGGGACATTAAAATATTACAAACTGGCTATATTCTTACATTTAAACACTAAATCCTCTGTTTACTACAGTTGTACACTTATTTAAATATGAATGATCAAAATTTTGGATTTACACAATTATATAAAAGTGATTGTCTGCAAAATTGATATTTAAAATAAAAGGACTGCATATTAGATCAAGCCAGCCACCAGGGCTGGTCAGTTTGGTGAGCTGTCATTCCACTGCGCAAAGTAACAAATACTTAGACAATGAAATGCAGTTTAAAATTTATGAGAATATAGGGGAATTTATGGAAATAAATGGGAATAAACATTCAGAGTTGTCCAGATTTTATGCAAGTACACTTAAATATCTGCTATTGCATGCACAGAGCACACTGCTTACTGCAGGGCTATTGAGGCCAACTGGACCACACTTTCGAGCCCAGAGGCACACAGGGACTATTGAAGACACACATTTGAGGTTGAGGACTACATAACATTGTTCAATAAAAGAATTCAAACTTGACAAAGGTCTACTTAAAAATAAGTCTGTTGAAATGTCATGTTTTAATCCTATTATTTTGCATGTCTGCTTATTACAAAACAAAAGGTTTATATTTTATAATATCAGATACTGTATCTGACGTTAGATCACAAACTCCATCTTAGCTTAAATTTGAGGTCTGATCAAAAAACACACATATACATACTCACAGCATTTGCAAGCAGCATTGTAACATAACTGCAGTGCATTTCAAATGTACGGCAGGGGCGGAAATAAAACTCTAAAGCTCCTGACAGCTGTGAAAGTGATAGTACAGTTGTGTAACTTTTGAGGTTTAGTGTCGCTCCACAATCATTTTCAAGTTTGGCTTTTATGAACGCAGGATTTAATGTGGCGTGAAGTCAGGTTGTAGATTTGGTCCCCTGGAATAAATAATACCTAAATATCTGCATTATAATAGGTTCCTGTTCGTCTATGATTTATGTTGAAGATACTACTACTACTAATAATAATAATAATAATAGGAGTTTATGATAAAGATAAGACACACAGTGTTATGATGCTGTGAGAAACTTCCTGTTAGCTGTAAGTTTAAGTACGTTTTAGCTTAAGTAAGTTTCTTAATTTGACACGAATGCTTTCGTGTTAATTTCAAGTAAACAACTGGATAAAGTGAAAGTGAAAGTGTGCCGAGCCACAGTGGGTGTAAAATAATCAAACTTCGAGTTAAACTTTCATTTTAAACTCACTTTAAGACATTTATTCAAGGAGACGTCACACGACGAGTGAAAGTAATGTTAGCTTAGTTAGCTTCGTCGCCAAATGAGTAGTTAGCTAGCATTAGTTGCATTTTAAAACACTTCAGCTAACTGTAACTGTGGGTTCATGCTGAAGCTGCAGCCTGCAGGTGGTGATTTCTTTTCTTCTCCTTACTTACCTTAAAAACAAATACATGAGCCTTCCTGTGCACACACCAGGACACGCGTTCAGGTCAAATGTCACAGACGAGTCCGCTGGTGGCCCACTAAAGTTCGGCCAAACAAACACTCTGCATACGAGCTGATGTCAACTGTCCGCCGTCATTTGTGACACACAGAGGGGAAGCGCCTACTTCAACACGACGTGCTGGGTGTGCTGCCCCCTACTGGACAGTACTCTGCATGACAGGGCTCAATGCTGGAGGCTCATAACGAGGGAGCAAAAAACCAGCAGCCTTCAAACATGACACACACTACTGCAAAGCAGTGTCTGCCAGCACTTTGAGCATTTTTCTTATTATGTTCGAATATAAAAAAAGCCTATCAATCGTCAAAACAGGATCACTATAAATATGTTAAAATATTCTATTCCTCCTTCTGCTGTGAATGCTCAACAACCCTCTCAAGGTGCCCTGTTGGTCCCCAGACCCCAGTTTGAAAACACACATTCCATTTTTGTTCTTTTCAGATCATTTTTCTTATTCCCGACCAGAAATGATCTTCGTTTTGAGGCGTAGCAGCTGGTCCCTTTGTCTCTCTCTGTCAACGTACCTGTGGCTTTTAGCTCTTTAAATGCAGGGGTCATCACTGACCTGAGATCAGTAAGTCTTTGACATTGGAGATCTATGGCATGGGTGTGTTAAAAGTGTGAGAATAAGCAGCCATTATGCTGTCAGACATATTATTACTTAACCACAGCAGCTGTAGAAAGGCTAATTGTATTCATAACAACTGGCTAACAGTTCCAGGAAGCAATTCAGCTAGTTACACAAAACCTTATTGTGAATATTCAGCTTTGTTGTTTAGGCCAGTTTGAAATGGCTGTAACCAAAAGAATGCGAGGGTTAATGTTCCTGATGCTGCTTGAGGCTAATCCAAGTCCCACTCATGAGCAAAATCCCTACAGGAGCCTCTCAGGAATAGTTCACTTGACTTTATATATCAAACCAAAAAAAAATAAACCCCTTATAGACACATGTAAAATCAGATCAATTATACATGTATACAGTTTGTGGGTTGAAATGCATGTGGCAAATACGTTTTATTTGATCTTATAGGTGTTATATGTGGACTACAAATCCACTGATGCATTGTTCTGTGCAGTCAGCGTAATAATACACCACAAAGAAATCTGAAACCACGCCCAGGATTTGACAGTCCCTCTCTAAAATAATGAAGCAACATTTCCTGAAGAACAACATTACATCGGAGTCAGCAAGTACTCTTGTTTGAAGAGAACTTTATATATTTCCACAGTCAGCTTTGAGCTTTCCATAACAAACAGTAGAAACAGTGTTGCTTTAAAACAGACTTTTGAGAAATAACTGGCATAAATCCACGTCCACTATTGAGTCCAGAGCAGAAATATTAAATCAGGATACAAATCTTTGTCACTTTAGTGATGAAAAAGGAGACATTTGAATAAAAAAATATTTCTACACAGACATACACGCTGCAATTGACCAGCAACTGCAGAAAATAAACCCCCAACAAAACAATCATAACTTTTACAATAGTTCATTTGACTCAATGTTTTAGCATGAAGCTTGTATCAGGATCATTTAGATGAAAGCAGACTAAACACTGGATGGCAGCTGAAAGCTTTCAGTAGCATACAATATGTTCAATTCCTTTAGAAGGCACCTGTGATAACAGCAGTTAAGGCAAATGTTAGTTACATTAGAACACAATATTAACTGTATGACCTCCGCTTTAAAGATGTTACATATGTCCGAATACGTGACAAACCTTTCACCTCCACACTTCACATGCTAAAAATCCTGCAAACCAGCCTCTGTACACGATTATTTCCACTTAAATCTTGAACAAACCATTCAAATCTGAACCACAGTCTTGAGCACTTTCTAGAGTCCATCCTATAAATCATCTGCACGACATCATATTAGATCTAAGACATCTTATATCTGCATCAATATACAGCTTTGATTCCATTCAGTCATCCTTGAATCTATCTACAAAACAAACATAAACAAGCACCACGAGAACACCGCAAAACACATGTTAAGAATCAAGTGTGGCAAGCTGTGACATTCTCCTCCACTATTCGACCTGAAGGCAGTTTCCATTGTGTATGACGGCAGGGATACAGAGGTTAAGGTTAGGCACCTTCCTGTACAGAAAGTGGAAGACTTGTGTACGGGGCCGGCTGTGGAGCTCGGCTTTGATTCGCTGAGGGTGTGTGTCCGGGGCAAGTTGCTGGCTGGTGTCCTCTGTGACCAGAAACAGTGCGTAGTTCTCCGGGTCGGGGATCTTGAACTTGTAGGCGCAGACTGAGCAGACCTCCTCGGTGGTTGTGTATGGGTGGACGATCAAGGTTTTGGCCGTGCAGCCCGTGTCTGCTTCCTGCAGGGCTATACGGAGGTAATTCTACAGACAAAGAGAGAAACAAGAAGGTGTTAACAAGGTGTCAGGCAAGACAAAAAAAAATCAGCATTACTGATGGGTCAAGCAGGCAGAAAGTGCATGCAGTTCTTAAATATTCCACTAGGTGGAGCCGATAAGTGTTAGGTCTACATGCAATCATGTTAGTAGAAACAACATTCCTTTCCACTGAGGAGGGCCAAAACAGAGCACCCTTCATGCACCACTCCAATGGCGAACGTGATGTTTGGATGTATTTGGAATTGGTACAACTTAGACTCACTGCATGGACGCTCAGGGGGTTCAGGTCAGGCGTGATACCTGAAAGTCGTCCACAGTTGGCGCTGAACGCTGGGCAGTGCGCCGGCGGTGCCACTGGTGAAGAGTGTTCCTGGCCTCAGAGCTCAGCACCCGGGCTGCCTGCTCCTCCTGGAAGTTCTTGATGAGGGCCATGGCGCCGTACGCACTGGTCAGGTAGTAACCTCCTGTGGGGGGTTTAGAAAGGAGAGGAAGGTGTTTGAGCATGGATGGAGAAAACAAAACCGACAGAAATTATGCATCGTGGTGACTTATCTATGAATGAGAAATGAAAGCAGAGGACTGGGTGGATGTAATGAGTTATCAAGAAAGGTCAAACACTTCCTCATTTATAACAGAAACAAATCAGAAGAAAAAGTATTTACCAAAGGTTCCACATCACATTTGAGTGATTGTACAATGATCTTACTGTACGTGCCAGGCAGGTTGACGCTAATAGGAAAATATTTCATCTAGGGAGGGTTCAACCTCCGTTTTCCTCTGAACCTGTTCCAGCCCATTCAAGTCAAACACTGAATGGAATTTCCTACTAATGTTGTAAGGGCTTCCCTTCCTACGTCTGCATTTCTCAGGAACCTCACCTCAACTCAGCTGAGGTGCTGCTGGCCTGTGTTAGAATGAGCTCAAAGGATCACGAAACAAGTGACTCCATCTCCCACAAGAAAACATTTACTTCAGCAGCATGTGACAATGCAGACGTTGATGTCTCTGACCACAATACTGCAGAAGAATTAATCTTATCTTCAGTCTAGACTGTAGTGCAGTGATGAGCAACATTCCAGACAGTTTTAAGGGTGATTGTGACTTAATTGAGAGCATCAAAACTTATTTAATCTTTCCAGCTTTCACTTTCGAATATGAACTTGGGGAGGGTGGGACTACCGATGGTGTCAATCACTTCCAACCATTCAGCTGGAGGTGTGCCTTCCGTTCACAAACACTTAAGCACTTCCTACCAGACAGACCTTCCACTGACCAGGTTACACAACAGGCTGGGCTGCACATTAACCTCACACCACACTGTAACCTGCCCAACCTCATGAAGGAGGGCATCCAGCGTTACATAACTTGAAGTGGAGGTTCACGTCTTCTGAAAGTAGAAACTCAGGAGTCTATGCTACTGGTCAAGTGTTCTCCATTTTTATGTGAGCTACACAGATAAACGGGAAGTTCCTGGGTTTCCCCGTTGTGCTATGTGCTAATTTGGGTGTATCCTCGCTGTACATTTTAAAGGAACAGTACAACATTTAGGTAAATACACTTATTCACAGTGTATTTACCAAATTTACACATTCAGAGTTCTGCATGGATGCCATACAAGCTGAAGTTAGCACGTGGTTAGCCTAACCTAGCCTGGTTCAGTGTTTAATGTGTCCACTGGCATAAACAATTTGTGGTTCTGGCTATGTGGAACTAATAATTGGCACTGTATTCCTGAACATTTACATTTTAACGTACAGTAGGTGGGGTGGTGGCAAAGAGAGCAGAATTGGGTCAGGTCATGGGTTGCCAGGTTGTGTTGTGAAATGGGTTCAAATTGTATATAGTGTGCAGATCCTATGTTTCATAGACGATCTGGCAACTTGCATACACGATAATTATTGATCATAAAGTTTGGGTACCATGCAAATTATTTTAATTATGACTGATTTTAAATGTCGTTAAATGTACACAAACAAGACAGAACTTCTTATTTTGTCAGCTTTTGAGGTCTGATTTTGTTTACTGCTAGGTGCTAGTTTTCCCTCTGCTTCTAGTCTCTATGCTAAGCTAGGCTGTCTTTAGCCTAGCTTAGCATAGAGACTAGAAGCAGACCAGCTCTGTACTTGATTATTTGACATTGTTCTTTTTTGTAATTTTTTTTTTTTTTTTCAACTACATTTTATACAAAGTTGTGGTTCACTGACATGAACCGAAAGGACCTACCCTCTCCTTGCAGCAGAGATGGGTCCAGCAGCTCCATCATGTACTGGATCTCTGTATCCAGCTGGGGCATGTCACACTGAGCCACAACATAAGTCAGCATGGGCAGGAAGTCATCAGCACCGTACATCCTGCCTGGAAGGATGCAGACAGAGAGCAGAGAGGCGGGTAGGTGTGGCGGTCACATGGGTCAGACAGAGGGAGCAAAGGACTTCACTGTAAACTGACTGCAGACTTTGTGGAAAACTATTCAAATCAAACTAAATACATTTTAGTCTGAGTGTGAATAAACTCCTCATACCTGAGTTATCCTGCATGATGGTGTAGATGAGTTTGCACACACGCAGCAGCAGTGACACTTTTTTCTCAGGGGAGTACATCTTCCTCATGTTTTGGAACTTGCTGCAGATCTTCTCAATAGCCACGGGGTCAGGCGGCACAGCTCCGTCCACCCCTAACTCGTGGGGCTTCTTCATCTTAGCCAGGGCAAGGTTCTCTTTCAGCTGCTGCCACGCTCCGCTGCTCAGCTGTGGACAACCAAGCCAAGTCAAAAGTGCAGTTAGTTTACCCAGTCATCCGTAGTCTGTAACTGTACCTTCAAATTCTGTTAGTATTGTCTATTTTCAACCAATCAAATGCAGAGTTTTATAATGTTTCATCACAGTACAGTCATATCATTTAGTTTACTGTTCAAAAAACATGTTCAATGTGCAGTACCTCTTTAAAAGACCATTAATATTGTGCCTTTGATGTTTCTCATCTTATCTAATTCACGTGTGTCCAATGTTTCCTCTGTTTTGAATAAAGCGATGCTTATCTGGCGTATCATTTTCTTAGGACAGTGTGAAACATGATAATAGACACAGTCTAACCATACGAGATGAAAGGTTATGCACATCTCTCACCTGGAAGTCATGTAAAGCCACCTCGATCACACTCTTCAGAGGCTTTAGGACACACTTGTGCATGGCCTTCTCTAGCACCTGGTCTGTAGAAGACAACACGCACGCACACACACAGTTAAATGAGAAGCAGACATGTTTGGTGCCAGCAGATGAAGAAATCTGTAAGCAAACGTATGAGTCAGATTTTTACAACTGAACGTGCATCATCTCATTCCGCTGAAACTGTTGTGACAGCTACTATAAAATGTTACAAGAACAAGCGCTACGATTACGGGAATAAGAGAGGACAAAGACTTATCTACGCAGTTTACTGCATATCTGCCCAACACAAACCAGTGAGATTAAAGATAAGTCTATAAGACATGCTAATAAATATACTATAAATACCACACTAAAATATTATAGTATTAAGCTGCATTCAAGCTGAATTAAAGTGGAGACAAGTTCCCAACTTTCCCACCCCAACATTTCCAAGGGATATTATCGAAAAGACCAGATCACATTCCATTTTCCTCACAGCCCTCAACAGTTTGGAAATAAGAGAGAAGAAAGAAGCACGTTCACTGCTGAATAAATGTTTTATATTGATTTCTGGAACAGGCCAAATCTATTAGAATGATGCGCACTGCACTGTAATTTGAGGTTGATGTCGTGGTGGAGGGGGAGTGAATGATCTTGAGCTTGTTCGTCCATGGTGTCATTGTTCAACAGACATTACACTGTACATTAACTCCATAATGAGAAGCCTGTTTCCATTTAAGTCCATGCTCTTTGTTGTTGGGGCATAAATAATCCCAGACATGTTCCTTTGAATTCCACTGCAGACACGGTTACAGTGTGCTGTAAGCTGTGGCAAAGTGATGATGTGAGGGAAAGGTTGGAATTCTTTCAGATTTTTTTATTATTGTCAACAAATACCATGAAAACAACAAACCAAGTGTGTTAGTCCATCTGTTAATATTTTCTGACGTTGTGTCTCTCAGCCTCTGGCTCTTCTTTGGAAAAGAGGTCACGTTTTATTTGATTCAAAAAGACCAAAGCTAACGTCCTATTAATGTTGAACACTTTACATACAATCAAACGTGCACAGCTCAGATCATTTATAACTAATTAACCTCAAAGTTTGACATTCCAGGAACTAAATGTCAGATAGATTACATATTTGCTGTTCAGCTAAAGGGCAAAGTGAATGTTAAGACTTAAAGAGTGACAGATTTGTTGGCGTCTCAGCTCGAGTCTGACCTTGAAGAACCAACTAGGAAGCATATTCATAAGTCTACCATTCATTCAGCAGTAAAAAAGTTGCGCTCGGACCTCCACAATGGCTCCATCTGTACCTCACCTACATGCATAGGCTTCGAATAACTTCCTGCCTACCTCCGCTATGTACAGAATGCTGATTTTCACAATTGTGTCTCATTGTTCAGTTGCAGCACTGGCACTAACTATTCATGCACAAGCATCTCCAGCCTCCAGGCAGAGTTTATAACCATGCTTATGCAATGAGCCACGCAGGGCCCAACGCATGTTTTGTAACTTGCGTAAACAAAAGCGAGCGTGCAGACACAAGAATCCTGCTCTTTGTGGAGAAGCTCTCTTGCCTTCGTGGTGAGTCAGAGAAACACGAGAGGAGCACAGGGTGAACACACTCCCCTTACACTATGGCACAAGCCTCTGCGTTGTGTCTGAGAGCCAAGTGTCCGAGTGTTGTGGGTCGCTTGAGGTAAAGGTTTGGCAGTCCTTTACTGTACACTGCTGAGACAAATAAATCTGAAGTCATGAGCGAAGGAGTGGCCTGAGGTGTTTACAGAGACCCACAGATCTTCATGTGTATACAAGGAGGGGGACAAAGCTAGGACACACAACTGGACACAGTGTAGTAAGTAAATAGGAACACACACACAGACGTGGACTTCCTGATTGCCTCCAGAAAGGCTCATTTCCTTTTTATATTGAGCAATGCCTGTTATTGGGCTTTATCTAGCCTACAACCTGCTCAAAGGCTTCCCCTCCAACTGTAGTAGAGTGTATACACATACACACACAACAACAACAAAACTAAATGTATGTGAAAGCAATCTTTAAATATATGCAGCTTTCTGGTTGACAGCCTTATCTTTGAGCTCACATCCTCTCTCTGTTTGTCCCCACACAGGCACCATCATAAGTTAGGGTGTGCTGACAGTCGCACGCCCGCCCTTTGCAAATACCCAACCAATCAATCACTCCACCTCTTGACCTCTCCGTTAGTATTACAGTCACTGCAAGTACTCAAAAAGACTTTTACAACAAGCACAAAATATTTGTCTGACCACGCTGTTCTCAGTCTCTCCGTAAACACTCGCAGACATCAGCCACACTCCACTTCTTCTTTCTTTTAAACATATTGTGTTGGATTGCAGCATGATGTCAGCATGACTGCATGCTCCTGCCGGCAGCTCAGAAAAATCACAAGATGTCATTTTGCAACATTCTGAAAAACGACAATAGAATTCCAGCTCAGATAAAACTGTTAAAGTTTATCCTTGCTTTAAAAAAAAAAAAAAACGTCACGTTTCCTCTCTGCAAAGGGAACATCTAACATGTGTGAGCGTGAGGCGCTTTATGTGCCTATCTGTGGTCTGTTAGCACGACCAGAATGGCTCACTTCTCTGTCTCTCAACAAGGCTTTGCTGTTGTTTGTTGTTTACAATGAACAAGGGATGTGAGATGAGTGCAAAGACTTACATATTCATGCAAATGCTCCAGTCCAGAATAATCTGTTTGGAATGAAACATCCCTTTGATAGAGCCTGCAAACTTTATTTATACAATCATCATGACCTCAGTCAGTGTGAATGTTTAGCACTAATATCACATCATGTTGTTTTTCTACAAAATGGAAGAAGCTTAAGTGCTCAAACATTGAAGTGTTGATAAAAAACTGACAGCAATACAAAGATACTGGCTCAAAGAGACTTGAAAAATCATTTGATCCCGTCTTTTGGAATTTCTTTGAGATTTGGTGCTACAGAGACTTTTCAGTAGGTACCACATTGTGGTGAAATGCCAAGCAGCTCTAATAAATTAAATTGCTGCCTTTCTAAATCTCTGTCAGCTCTTGCGGGCAAACAGAGGCCAAGAATAACTCGCTGGGGCACACATGTTGGCATTTCTGTAACTCAACACCAGTAATGAGACAGACTAATATGGAAAACTTCAGCTGGTACGTCTGATTCCCAAGACAATGGTGAGCCCGGCCAATCACTGCACATTGTGAATGAATGAAGTCACTTTGAAAAGGTTTTCCTGAGCAGCGCTCAGGGTTACTTCTCACATGAAAAACTGGAAGGAAAACAGACGAATGTCGTCAGAGATGGGATATGACTAAAACATCACACGTGTGCCCACGCAGCAATGAGCAGATGTTTCACAGAAGTCAGGACACATGATCCAACATGCAACCAACAAGCTACCTTCACCTTCATGCTTTTAAAAGATTTGTAACTCTCTGCAGACTTACCGATCTGGTCCTCAGGTATGAGCGACTCTATAGGGGGGTCCAGCTCAGAGCTCTGGCGCAGGTATGCCTTCATCTGTGTCATAAACTGCCTGAGAGTCTGCAGAAAATCCATCCCTGATGTGTGACAGCCTCGGTTCTCCTGAACAAAGCTGATGTAGTCCTGGACCAGTGAGCCAAAGTACGAGCTCTTGTCCCTGGACAGCTCTGCGATCTTCTTCACCGCCCGTCTCTCTGGGGTCATGAGAGAGCTGAGCATGCCGCTCACCTTGCGGAAGCGTCCCTTCAGGGCCCTGGGGAGGATAAAAGAGCCGCCGCCCAGGCTCACACCGACCCTTTGCCGCCTCGCTTTGAAGGATGGACGGAGGCGCATTTCTAGGTCAGTCTCCAGGCCGACCCCGTAGTCTTCCTCCTCATCTTCTTCCCCATCCTCATCATCCTCACTGCTGTCCTCCACTGTGTCTTGATGATTAAGGTGTCTGGATGGGCTAGGGGCCAGGCCCAGGGAAAATCCAGGGGACTGTGAATATTCCAGTGAGTCAGAGGAAGAAGTAGACATGCTCATGTCACTGAGTCGCTGGCGTCCCCTCTCATTAGGTATGGACGGATTCCCAGCGTTGTTCTCCAGTAGTACTTCTGCAGGGACAGTAGGTGGAGGCTGGCATGGTGGAAGCTTGGCACGGGACAGAGCCTTAGCGATGGTCTCGTCATCGAGGGCAATGTGACAGCGGTGAGCTTCCAGATCAGGTTTCTTAGGTCTTGGAGGTGGTGGGTTTGAAGACACGGGGATTGGTGAGCTAGCAGCTTTGGACGGGCTGCTGTGCTTGGCACCCATTGGTGGTCGAGCGGGCGCTGGGCGCTTGCAGGAGTACTGTTGTTGCTTTGCAGACCCAGCAACAGCCGCTGGCATGCTCTTGGGTCTGGTAGTAGCCGCTGGTGGTCCAGGCGGAGGCGGGGCTGGGCGCCGGCGTGGCATCGAGCGCGGGGGAGGAGGGCGAGGGGGGAGGAGGGCGTGATTTACCGTTCAGTTTGATCGTGTCCACGTGGTGCTCGCTACCTTGACTGCTGGTTAATGGCTTCACGGACGCTTTCCCCACATTCTCTAGGTCGTTGTCGGACTTGACAGCATATGAAGGTGGATTGTCCTCGCGGCAGCGGTGGTGGTGATGGGTCTGAAGAAACAGGGGGTTGACGAAGCACAGGGGACCGCTGGAATGTCTCCTCTCAAGATAAAAGGAAGGTGGAGGATTGTGGGAGCGTAGGGTCGGGGGTGCACTGTCGCAGTGGAATCCGCTGTGCCTCTGTGGTGACCCTTCGACCTCCTTGTTCCTGTTAGTTCGCTGGGGGCTGAGAGTACGGCTCAGAGGGCGACGGGGACAGGGAGAGGTGCGACGCTGACTGCAGAGGGCAGAGTCCCAGAAACCTGCAACACACAGATACTGAAACACTCAGAGGCAAACACTAACTAACTCTAAAGCAAACACACACTACTCATTGGAAGATATGAAGTTCACCCACTGATAACCTCTATTGGTGACTGAACTTCAAACTGTCCAATGAGGAGTCTTAAAGTTACAAGACCTATTAAAGAAAAGATAAAAGAACAACAACTTTCTCTCACCAACAGTTCAGAAGTTTCCTTCAAAGATTTCTCTCCACATGTCTCTGCTTGGTCGCGTCTTGGAAGAAGCGTTGTGAGCTCTGCCCTGCGTCTCTTTGCTCTGAATCACTGGTTGCCGCACAACCAGACACACAAAGAGGGAGTCGCCCATGCTAATCACAGAGTGGGAGGGCGCAAACACACCACACTGCTCACAGTTCCTCCACTCCCTCTTCCTGCTCTGTTTTCCTCCTCTCACACTTGACATTGTGCAGTATTTCCCTGTGGCTCCACTAGATTTTGGCCCATTTTCTGTCAAATGAATCTGCTGCTGTCTGCAAACCTTACTTGTGTGATTTCCCTCCCCTCTTTTTTAGACTGACAGTGCAAGTGTGGAGGACATTTGGTCCTATTCTGATGTCCTGTGTGTTTCCACTGAATCATTCCATTGTTTTCAAGCTATTTGGCAAGACAGTTCTAGCTCGCTCAGCTTTAATAACCACTTGAAAAGAACGATTCTTCTGAATCCAAGTATAATTATGTAGTTATAAGACAATGATTTAACCCAAACTGAAAAGAACATGCAGCGAAGTGCACCACTTGAGAATGTCCATGCAGTGACTGCAACATAAGCTCAGTGATGACTGCTCCTGCAGGCTAAAAATGGAAGTGTTAACTCCTCGCATTCCTGGGGCAATAAAGATGCAGGGTCCAGCTGATAGAGCAGTTGAGTGTGTCTGGAGACTGAAATCGGCCTGTGATATTCTTACCGGCCCATGTGAGCAACGACCACCTGACACTGTGGAGTCTGTCCACAAGACCGCAGCAGACAGCCCACTCCAAATAGCACATATAATATTAACTGACCTTACTATAAGATACTCTGCTATAAAGATGTGTCCTATACCCTTTGATTTATAGCATGTTAATATTTATCTGTGAAATTTGATTGAAAAAGGTTCATTTGACTAATGGCTAACAATACATTGGTCGCTTATAGTCCAGTTGAAAATAGGAGGAACGGAATTACAAGTAGCAACATGGTTCAAATTCAGCATAATATATATTTCTATATACCATATGCTATAAAACAGCAGTCATGGTATACTCTTGATGAAGCCACTCAAGAGAAGATATAAAAACATTCTTCAATTCTGATATAAGACATGCTAGTAGTGTCTATGCTAACCTTTTCACTAGCCACTTTTTTGCAGCAAAAAGTGACTTCTCACATCGTCACTAAGCAGCAACCTCCTTGTCTGTGTGCCCAATGCAGAAGTTCCAAGAACTGTAGTTCCTCAAATGGCCACATGAGGCTGGCGAACAAGTCAGTCTCCATAAGTCCGCATGTTAAAGTGCCCAACTTCACAGCAGAAATTAACATGTTTACAGCCTGGTACAAAAAACAGTTTTGGTCTCTATAGCTAATTTCAACTGTACTGAGGGTGAATTTTTATAAAACTCACCTGTTCAAATGATATTGAGGCTTAAATTATGCATAATTAACAGTGTGGTCATCACGTATACACCATCCATTCTTTATACTGTCAGTGGTCGTCACACATACCTAGGACTAAATCATCATATCTCATGCTCTAGGACGCTGATTTGTCCAAACCGCTATGGTTCTGACACAAACGCATAGCTTAAAGCCTTGCAAGATTCTCACATGATCTTCTAAGTCCAGCTGCCTAGCAACATTATACATACATACAAACGGGAAATGTTTCTATGTGAGCCTTTGTCAAAGACAGACTGTTGAGGTGACTACTTCAGAATATAATATATATATATATATATATATATATATATATACAATGTTCATAACAAGAGTCTACAACCATACTAGCAGCTCTGTGAAGCTATAATTAGGCGTAGATTTGAGCTAAATGCTGGTGCTAATGCTAAATGCTAACATTAGAACCCTATCTATCTATGGCTGACGTCAAGTAGGTATAATATTTACTATTTTAGCCATCTTAATTTAGCATGTAAGCATGCTAACAGTCACTCACTTGGCAGTAAACACAGGACTACAGAGGCTGATATTGAGGCTGAATATTACTACTTTTTCCACTTAATTAGTCACAAATCAATGTACAGTGACAAATTCAAATGTTGACCTGAGGTCAAATGTTCGTCGTTGTTCGTCCCGAAGAGGATGACATTTCATAGCACTAACACCCAACACCCTTGAGGTGTCATTCTAGATCAAAATGGTGAACTGACCAGTGGACCAAACAAACTGCTTGCTATTGTACCTTGGCTAAAAAAGTTAAAATTCTTCCAACATGTGAAATGTCCATCATTGACTGAATTTTTATGATCAAGACCAGTGTATAATAAGTAACACATGTCTGTGAAAATGCTAAAACAGTGTCTTTCTAGCATAGCAACACCGTCCATGCCCTCTGGGCAGGCAAACCAGTTGCTAAGTCATAGCAATAATCAAATGTCTCAATGTCAAACGTCTGAAGCTGTTTGGATCACGTTTGTGTTTCACATGTGCGTGATCAGATTCCACAAAATAGAAGATGGCAGTCTGCTTTTTGTCTTTAAATAGAACCTTTCCAGTGGAGAAGGGGAGTTTCCCTTAATGATGAGTTAGCTCAGAGGAGCTCAAGCTGCCTCAGGATTTCTCTCTCTCTCTCTCCCTTCAAGTCCAATGCAAGGACAGCAGTACAAAAGGCGGCCTACACCCACAGGCATTCCAACATGCTAATATGAGCGCAAAAAATGTTCATGTACCTATGACACAGTTACTGTGGCACTCACACTTGCAAGTCTTGTGTGTTTTCATACGAATGTGGTGTGGTGGTATGCATGTTTAGATAGCACACGGTCCACTGTAGCTCTACACTTGCCACTCCCTTCTCTCCCACACGGAGCACTGAGCTATGTCATAGGCTTCTGCTGTAGGAAGCTGACTCATTGTACTGTAGTTTCACAGCAGCTGAGCCTAGAATAACTTGGCAGAGATGAGAAGTGACTAAATGTACCGTGAAACCAGACCTGAATGGTCAGTGTGAATTGACAAGGAAAAATAAATAAAACCTTTGCACACACACACTGGCTGTTTCATCTTCATTTGCTTGCTTAATTGATTAACTCGTTGAATGTTGTAGCACTCACAGGCACCACTAGGGTGTTTCTACATTCTTCCTAAGCGACCATTTCTCTCAGTTCATCCCAATACGGTATAAAAAACAACTTACAGTGACTATTGTGTATACTCTGTCAGACATTTCCACATTTTCTGCTTTATGTCTTGTCATAGTTTTGTGGCAACCTCATTTTAAACAATGCAGAGATGGCTTTCCCTCTGTGGTGTTTTGAAGCTCGCTCTGACATTTGCAATTTGGATTCCACTAAAAGAAACATCACACTCTTAAGCTACAGTATGTTTCGCGGAATCAAACTCACCAGACAAACAACAATGTGTGTCAGTGAAACGCATGAAAACTATTGCTGATTGGCAGTCAAGTGCCCTACAGTATATGAGTTTCTCTGAATGGACCAAAACGTTTCCCAAACACTTCCTGCTTGTAGTCTTATTAGCAGGAATAGGTAATGTTTCAGAAACAGTACACCCTTTCATAAAGTATGCTACAATTCAATTTCTTTCTGAGAAGTGGGATCAGATGATCAGTATCACTCTCATTTTCATGTGCTTTCCTTTACTGCTATAGAGCTGGAGGTGGGAGGTGATTAGCCTAGCTTAGCATAAAGAGTGAAAGCCAGGAATACCTAGCCTGCCTCTTTAAAGACCTCCAACCAGCATCTGTCAGGTTTGTTGATCAAAAGGTTGTATCTATTTTTTTTAATATCTACACAAACAAAAATATATGGAAAAAAACAATCAATCTAACATGTTTAGTGTTTCCTGTAGCATGGTATGCCACAGCACTGTAGTGATAAGATATTAAATATGCTAATATGCTCATCAGTTTAGAAGCAAATGATTCACACATATTGACACACCGACAGTGCAGCTTCAAGAGTAATTTGAGGTCCAGTATCTTTCCTAAGGACACAAACCGCCGATCATCTGATAACAACAGCCACCCTATAACCGCCGTTTATGTTGTGTACATACAAAATTTCAAACCACGCTTCCACCCGTGACGTCATAAATCGTTAGCCATAAAGTCATAAATGGGACTACCTGCTCCAAGCTGAGCCACCTCCTCCAGTTCTTTCTGAGTCTTAGCAGATGCAATGGCCTCTGGGAGTTTGAGTGTGAAAGGCAGGACATCCCTGAGTGAAAAGACAGACAACAAATAAACAGAAGAAATGCAACATAAGAAAAGATAAAAACATAAAGCAGGGGAGGACCTGCAGCAATCTAATGAAGCTGCCTGTGAGTAATGACTTCAAATGCTTAAGTATTCGTACCTGTTAATGATTCAACAGTCAGCGCTTTATGGTCAGAGTTATATGTACCTTGTCCTCATTTGACAGCTGTATCCCTGAACAAAAGTGATGATACCATCTATTTGGTTGGCAAAACAAAGCCAAGACGCTGGCATACAGAGAAGTGAAAATACTCTCAATCATCATTAATATAATATGCTGACACATCTATATCTATATGTCTTTCCATTACAAAGACATATAGATATGTATTTAGAGATATACAATACATGCATGTTTGGAATGAGAATGTAAATTAACATTCAGCTAAAAAAAATAATCTGCATTTCTAAATGTTAAGACCTGTGTTTGATGAGCTCTCTGGGTCAACCCCATGTTGTACTGTTTGCAGCACGATTTCCCTCTATTTCCTGTGTCTGTTGTTTTAACTCCTGCGTCTGTCTGTGTCTCCTGAGCTGGCACAAACTAAAACAAGAAGTGAGAGCCTTGGGCACTCAGAGCTGACTGCTTACTCAACAAGCATTATTTGTGTTTCCATCCTCAAATTACCCTCCCATCACAGAGCAGAGCACGGAGACGCTGTGGGATGTGAGGGATGTGAAGTGTTTGTTGTTTACCTGCTAATACAGTAGAAAGCAACCAGGCGAAACAGATCTGCAAAGCTGATCCCAGATCCCTCAAGAGAAAAGGCTGCGACACAAACATATAAATAACAAATGTAGAAATGAAATTACAGCTCATGAATTCAGGTAAATGAAGTTACATTTGTTCAGTCATTAAGACCAGCACTGCCCAGTTTTTTACAAGGAAGGTTTATTGCTTTTAGTCACGTTACCTGGGTGATTTTATGAATGGTAATGTTGAATTAGATTGTTATAAACACATATACATGTGTTTACACAGGTTAATCACAAAATAACTCAGGAGAGATAGAGATATTAGAGCACAAGCAAAGACTTTTTTTTTACTGGACAGCACAAATAACCTTTCCTTACTTTGGAGCTGTTTTATCTGAGACTCTTGATATGCACTTCATTTCTACAAGTCTGCAGTCACATTCACCACCTGCTCTTCCAAATGTAACATTTAGGCCTAGTTTCAAGTAAATAACTTGCATGTTAATGAGCAATGTGTCTTAAAAAGTTCTAGTGATTTATATAGACCATAAACTGCTGGTTAAAAGTTCAAACCCTTCATGCACAAGGCTAGCAGTATGTCCGACTGGGGAGCAGCTGACCCACATCTAAAGGCCAAAGCAGGCCAAAGGCACTCCCCTCCCTTCCATGTGTGCTGTCATTTCAGCAGGGAAAATCCACAGCTGGTATGTCATCACACTTTGGCCCTGTCACAACTCCATGACTAATTCCCAATACTGAAGCACAGCGCTTCAAAGTAAGTCTAATTATCATAGGATTAAAAGGACGGTCACAAATGAATCCTTGTCTTAGATCATACATGTTAACCACTAATCATAGATATTACATTTCCATGATTTATTTGAAATTGAAGTCCCTCATACACACAGCTAGCTCCGGCATGCTTCCTGTTCAATGTCACTCTTGAGGGAGCGCAAACAAACATGTGATCAAATGTTGTGCATGTCACAGTTTACGACGTAAACGTGAAGTCAAAGCATTATCAGCAAACTTTCCTACTTAAAGAGAAGTCAAAAGAGCAGCCACAACACACACAGACCAGTGCGATATGACTTTGTACCTGCATTTCATTAAAAGACCAGTTAACAGTAGGACTCTTTAGAAGTCAACACGCCTTTGAGCCCTACCGCAGCATTCTGATACACAAACCTACGTTCCTCTGATCACATACTCAGTCTCAGTCAGTTCTCAGTTGTGTTATAAATTTATCCGTGTGCAGAGAATCCGGAGGCGGACAGGAAATGACATCTTTAACTCCCTGATCCAAAGCACAGTGTGACTGCAGTTCAATAAGACACAATCAGGAAACCAAATGGAAGTGAAAGACCACAGTTTAAGTTCTCTGGTCCTATACAGGCCATTATGACCACTGAGTGAACCTGAAACAGCTCAGTGAGCTAACTGAACATATTTTGGACGGTGTCAACAGAATACAGAGACTTTGGGGATAATTTCACAGTCTCTTTGGGATTGTTCTCTGTGATGGTCTATTTGACAATCATATCTTGGTGTAGATAACCCCACCTATCCAGCACTGACAGGTACAGTCGGTTAAAACAAATGTGGTACTTACTGTACTGGCTCTCTCTGACAGGGAAGTGGCTGATGGGTGTTCCTGACTGATTCTCCTTGAGACGAACAGACAGAACCTTCCTCTGCAGTGCGGCTGACTTCCTGACAAGGAACACCTACACCATGAAAGAAGCCGAGAAATATATTTATATATATATACAATCAATCACATTCAAAGGAGATACGTTCACATTCATATTCCAGGATGACTAGCCCCTCACCCCTGGTGGCTGTGTGAGCAGTATGTGGCTGGCCTCCTCTTCACTCACTGCCAGGAGCAGCCACACCGGGTGGGTTTGAGTCAGCCTGTCCAAGACACTCATCCGCCTCCGTAAGGAATCATACCCCGAATCCCTTTCACCCCCCACACCGCCACAGTGGGGAGACTGCAGGTAAACGCCGCTCACTTCACTTTCCAGCCTGGCAGAGAGACAAGAGAGTGAAACATGTGTGCCATCTGCTGGTGGAAATGAGTATCACCGTACGGATGAATTTACAAACACTGTTGAAGGAAAACAGAACACAAGACAAGTTTGTGACGATACATGATGCACCTCGTCAAGATAACATTATAGATATGACCAGAGATATAAAAAGACTAGTCAGGTTGACTTGACTGGACAGGTTTTGAGTGTTTTAGTGTAAGAAGATGAGAAATAAGGTGGAAAGCAGTCTTACCCCTGTAGGTCCATGGGCTCCTTGTCAACTGTTGGAGAGGTCTGAACCATCTCCTTCTTCAGCTCCCCAATCTCCAACGCGAATGTGTCAATCAGCTGGAAGAAGACAGAATGAGAGGCTTTGACTTATTGGGAAATATCAGAAGAAGAAGAAGAAGATAAGGAGGAGGGGTAACAGCAGTAAACGAAACCGACGACATTGCTCAAGCTTAAATTAGAAGGAAGAAACCGAGAGTGAGGGATGTAGGGGCTGCACTGGTCATGTCTAGAACAAAGGGCAGGGAAACGGTTAGTCATTTTTCCTGTGTGGACCTCATTTCCTACAAGCAGGAAACAAGGACACAAAGCATCGTCAATAAACGTCCACAGTGAAACATTTTCCCATGTCGTACTGCAAAGACACGCTTGTCACTCTTTCCCCAAAGTGTCACAACAGCATGTAAACATCTGGAGAATTCCCCCACGTCATGACAGACAGGCTGACAGAGATAAGACTCGTTGCGCAGTGCTAAAAATATGCTAAGCACCAATAAGCCAACAGAGTGGCTCATTGGTAAAGACATCTAGTAATGACTATATGTTGTATTAAGCTTTATCCAACAATTATTGGGGGATTTCATTTATGATGACACAGATATGGAATGTCTTTTACAAACCCAGATACCAACCTCACAAAGCATGCAGAGAAGATTTTGCAGTTGGCTGCCCAATCAAGCCCCGACATGTGTTTCTTCTTTTTCTTTTCTCCAGTTTGAGAACCTCTGGTCCACAGACATTAGAATACACCGATGATGTTATGTTATATTCCTACTAGGACTGCAGCAGGATGTGGTATTTATTATGTGTCATTTAGTTTAATTAGCTGACTGACAGAGCTCATTGCATGTGATGGACCTGACCTCATACAGTGTGTGTGTGTGTGTGTGTGTGTGTGTGTGTGTGTGTGTGTGTGTGTGTGTGTGTGTCATATGTACTGTACAGTATGTGCTTCCCTTATTTTACCACTATATCTCCTCTGGCCTAGACAAGACATTAAATTAGCACAGTTGTCTCCCAAAAAGACGTGTAACTGAGCAAATTTGCTCAGTTACATAAAGATGGCAACTAATTTTTAACTACTTTCATGTTGTTGTTTTTCTTCACCCGTCTCCACATTCCCTCGTTCCAAAGTTTAGAGCACCCTCTGGGATTCAAAGCCTCCTCAAACATATCAGAGCAGATGTTCTGCTGGCTTCCTAAGGCCTATTTACACATTATATTGTTGCATCTGGCCACAGAGCAACATTTAATGAAGACCAGAAATCTGAGGCAATCAAGGACAAGTATGTCAATATAAACTATACATGGAA
This sequence comes from Nibea albiflora, assembly GCA_014281875.1. Taxonomy (NCBI): domain Eukaryota; kingdom Metazoa; phylum Chordata; class Actinopteri; family Sciaenidae; genus Nibea; species Nibea albiflora. The sequence goes on from CM024789.1 coordinate 26,302,830, forward strand.
AATCCCTGTCACATTATTAGAGTCGCTCTGATGTGGTAACCTCCACCCATGTATTGTAAACACAAAGAATTCCAGACAGATACTACTTTTTAATGAAGAGTATCTGCTGCTGTTATACATTTCATCCACTAGGTGGCGGCATTTTCCAAACTTTCCTCCACCAGCTGGGCTCCAGGCCAGACCACAGTCACCACAAGGCCCCTCTAATTCCCCCCCTTGCAGGACTAAGTGGAGCCAGCGCTGTTAAAGCCACAGACTCCCCCGGCTTTGTGTCAGGTCAAAACTCTATTATACAACATGAGTCGGCAAGTTAGCTTCAGTGTTAGTGGAGCACTGACAACTACACAGTTGAGACATAGACTGGAGATGCTCAGTTTAAAACCTCAGGGAAGATGAAGATAGCTTTTAGGGTCTCGACAACTGACCAGCACTGGGAGAAAGAGTCAGGACTGTGTCATTTTTCCTGTCAGGAGCGGCGGTCAGAAAGCTTATAAACAGATGCTATAAACAGCCAAAGTGTCAGTTTGAACTCCTGGATTAGTTCTGCTGGACTATTACTGCATCATGAGGGAGGAAACACTTTTTTCTGTCCTTTCAGCTCTCTAAATTAACAAAGATCTGACAAGCTGTTGACAGAGTTTTAGGGTTGCAAAGCGCTAATTTGCACCATTTTGAACGAAAGTTTTTTACAGTGCAGTGTAGGAACTGAAATTCAAGCAGCTGAACTTTCATGAGTCAATTTAGGGTCACAAGCCAAAAATATGCACTACTAAGACACAGTAACAACCAACACAATAAGGAAAGATGGGCCCTGCTTTATTACCTTATTTATTGCTTTTCTTGTTTTGCACCAGTGTCCTTGTGTCAAAACTTTCTTTATACCTTTGTGCTGACATGCTTCAAAATCCTAAATTAACTGTGCAGCACTTCTTCGACAGGATTTAGTTATTGAAGGCTGTGTAGTCATACAAGTCAGGGAACATACTTCATTCAACTAAGTTTAAGAGAATATGAGAGTATCTTCATTATGAAGTTATTACAGTAACTTTACTTAATTTATGAACTAAAAAATGTAATCATGTGGAACAGTCATGTTATGTTCATACAAAGACTGCAGCAGGATGTGCTATTTAGTTTAGAAGTACGTGAGCAGCCCTCTGATTTACAGAGTTTCCTGATGGACAGTAAAACAAACTGCTACCAACTGTAGCTGCTGTTAGTTAATGTTAACATAGTCTGTTAATCAAGCAGCCTGGGCTGTGAGTTCAAAGCACAAACATAAGTGTTTGTACCACAGCCATTCTGGACCATCGAAAAGACGCCAAACACACCGACATGGCCACCAGAACAGAACTGTACACAAGCAACATAACTGGGCTCAGCAGAGAATGGCAGAGGTAAAGATATGAAGAGGACAATAAATGAAGCCACAAAGAGAAAAACTGGAGTGACCAAGCAAGAAGCTACTGGACAAGAGTGAATCTGGAACTCACATTTAGTCGTTGGCGAGAGCTTGGTGAAATAAAAGGCTGAAAGACAGACGCTGAGCTGGGCTGACTGCTGTTGGACTAGTAAGTAATATTAGCTGGCTGCTATGTCTTGTGTTGTTGCCCTCTTTAGATGTTTGGCTGTTAGCAAAGTTGTTGACTCGCTATTTTTGGATCATAAGCAAGATAATCATAAAATATACATGTACAGCTGTCCATAACTGATGCTACTGCACACAAACTCTACAAAATGTTACTTTAAGATGCCATTACAGGTAGATGATGACAGCATTGGAAGACCTTGATTCCATCATAGGAATACTGTACTGAGAGGGTGCGATAAAGGGGCCCAAATGCGTATTTTTGCCCCAGGCCCCCATGAGGGGTTATTAATCTAGCGATGGAAACATAGTTATTAGCTCCTGTTAAGAGACAGGCATTGAATTATATGAATGAAAATGAGGGAATAGGGCCAGAGGAGGAGACATGGTAAATTCCTGAGCTATAAAATGAAGGTCAGTGAACACAGTGAGTTGCTGAGTGACCGGCTCTGGGCAGACTGCCTTGTGGAGCTGTAATGGTGGCGCCCATGCAGGCCTTATTTCACACTGATGACTTTTAGAGGAATTCAGGAATAAAGCACTCAACAACAACAACAGGCTGTTTCACTTTCATGAACTACATTCATCTGGTTCATTTCCACACTAATTTCATTCCCTCTGCACAACACATGGGTGCAGAGTCAAGACAGACTGAGGCAGATCTCATGCACAGATGCACACAAGGGGAGTGTGTGTGTGTGTGTGTGTGTGTGTGTGTGTGTGTGTGTGTGTGTGTGTGTGTGTGTACAGAGGTAAGTGATTCTGTGCATGGGCTGCTGTTAAAGCCATGGATGCAGTCAATGGGAAACTATGTGTTTGGTTTTGACACACAGACACATGCAGAGCGCTTTCACAGAGTAAGCGAGGATGGAAAAAACTGCAAAGGAAATTAAAAGTGAGACAACTTTTCACTGTTTGTTTCGTGGTTCGTTGTAGATCCCGGTCTGTCTCAGCTTCGAGAGTGGATGCGCATCACTAGTTTGTGGCCATTTGCTTTGCAAAATGTTACGGACGAAAAGAATTTTACAGAGTGAAGTGGGGCTCTTGCTGAAGCTTACAATAAACAGCTGTAGCTGCTTCACATATTTACTGTAATTCATATTTAACACTGTGATTTACTTCTCTGTGTCTGTGTGAAGTGGATTACTCATGAGGTAGGGGATGGACAGAAGATGAAGTGCTGATTGAGGGATTTTCATGTCTGAATATGTAACATGGATTGTGTGAAAATAGTGACAGTTAATTCAACAGCATCCAGCATGAATCAGCTGCATCAGTGAAGTGCTTTAAAGTGGCTACAAACATTTTCTCTTGTTCCTCTTTGTTCTTTAAATCAAACCTGATCTTCAGTCAGATAATGGAATTCATGGTGTATTAGTGACATTAGTTAGCAAATCATGTTCAGCTCAACATCAGGTATCATTTCTGAAAACAATGGTAGTCTGAATAACAATATTTAACATTTTAAATACGACACAGGATGTGAAAACAGCATATTCTGTTAAAATAGGCCCAATTAGGCCTTCTTCCAAAAGTTTCTGATTAAGGCATGTTAATTATACTGATTTTACTCAGGTTTTAGGAGCATTCTTTGGACATGTATAACACACACACAGCTGAGTCTCAGCTGGGTTTTTATCGCAGTTTGTCTTGCTTTTTTACGGTCAGCTATGTAAAAACAAACCAACAGACTGCAAAGCTGCAAAAGAAGACACCTACTTTTAACTATAATTAAAGACTTGTATATCAACAGGTCTTTGGATATGCTTTATTATGCTTTGGACATGATATAAGCTGTAGGATTGCACAAATATTAGTGGAATATTCTTCAGTTTAGTACTATATTCTGTGCATGTGGACATAGTCAATAAACCCCACTGATTTCTGGGATGTAAGGTAAACCACTCAGCAGAATAAACAGTTTACCTCTACCTATGGTGTATTCTCTGGACTGTTTGTGTTTAATTGTGACTCTTTATGCTTATAAGTAGCACTAATAAAAATGATATGATCATATAAGGTCATATAAGTGATATCCAGACTAGTAGAGTTGACAAAAATAAAAGCAGGAAGCCCTAAAAAAGATGAAAGAATCTTACACAGATGGGAGGTCAAAGGTCAGATTGTTAAACCAACAGGGCTCTCCACACGCAGAACATTCTCCATCACTGTATTATCATTAAGGCATCCCACAGAGGAACAGTAACACATGCTGTAAAGTACTTGTGTACAGTCTATTCATTATTTGACTGGCAGGGCAGGAATGTTAATGACAGGCTTATTTAGACAGAGAGGAAACAGATTTAGCTCATTCTTTCAAAAATAAGTCAACAGAGTGTTTTAATAAAACAAGATCATGACATCTGAGACTGCACGGAGGGGAAAAAAAGTGTTATTCTGATGTGTGAGCGATGGTGTTGAGCAACAAGGATAATCTGTGTGAATGTGCGCTGTGAGTGATGGTGGGAGAAAAAGAAAACACGAGGACAGAAAGAGGGAAAAACAGAGAGATACTGAGACAGAGTTTTATTACTCCTGTGAGTGTGTTTGTCAGGCTGCCATTCTTCACTTCCAGCACTCCTTCAGTGTATGGCACAAAGAGAGGGAAAACTGTTGAGAGACAACTTAACTTTTATGTTTCATCAATCAATGCTCTATTACATTACCGGAAAATATGAATAAAAGTGCTCAGTCAGAACTAATACTGTGAGAATTTGAAGTGATCAAAACTCAACAGGGTAAAATATTCCCTCGGTGCATGAATTCATAAATTCTCTCATAAAGGCATAAGAAAAGGTTCCTGAGAGACACAGAGCTCTTTCACATGTGTGATTTAAAGGTACTGTACAGCAGAAGCTTTTATATGAATGCTCAGAACTAACAGCTGATAGAAGCTAGACTACCCAAGACACAACGAAGGCAGAAAATGAAGGTGTGACAGGTCTGTGTGAAAAGTGATCTTTGCACACCTGGATATGAAACTGAGCTGATTTTTAGGAATATTTGGATTGAAATTACTGTAAAAAACAGAATCTATAACATGTATATTTACATGTGATATTATGCTAACCACACTCAATCATGTGGAGTCAGAGTTTAAGATTACACTAGGATTCTCTGGTCAGGTGCGTGACCGGTGAAAGCAGAGCTAGCACTACCACCATGAGCTAGCTCTGCTGGTGTATTTACTTTCTGACCACAACTGGCTGCCTGATGTTTACACTGTAAAAAATAGAACACTCTCTGTTTTTTCTGTTGTTTTATCAGAAGCAGTTTATAAAAGTCCATTTAAAGACATTCTGTATGTCGGAGTTGATGAGTGTTTGTTGGGTGACTGATGCACACATTTAAGTATACAGTAAGTATACAGAAATTGTACAAGGATCTTTAGTAGTAGTTCAAAACTGCCAGCATGAATATGTATTGTGGATACAAAGTCATATTTTGTCGGGATCTTGGAGACTGTTAGCTACAAGTATTTGGTTTGCCTCTCATTTGTCAAAACTAGGAACAATAAAAGGGATAAAGGAACATGTATGGTTGATAAGCAAGCTTCATGGTTGTTTTGCTGTTGAGTTTTTCTCACTTTCTGAGGACATTTGTTGAGTCTTGGTCATTGTTTACTGCCTTAAACAGTAAAAGTACTGCCCCCTCCATCGTGTGACCACCTTACAGGCGTAGCAGTCCGTTAAGAGTCTCCTGCTTCACATACATTTACTCTGCTATGGTTTAAGTTGTTTCCTTCTACCAGGGTCACTTGAAACATTATTATTTGCCTCCCTTATGTCAGAAAAATGTAATTACAAATGCTAATTTTAGCTCAATTACAGGAGCAGCTAAAGAAGAAGTGAACACATTGAACTAGGCTAGACTAGAAATCAGGCTAGGTTTGGCACCAGCTAGCTTACTTGATGTTTTACATGCTGTACATACATCAGTTACATATATAAAACAGATTATATATATAATATAATATACATTAAAACAGATTCTAGTCTTATACCAGGTAGTAGGTTTTGCTTTGCGTGGCGGTGTGGTTTCACTTCAACGTTTATGAGTTTATTCCTGTTCTAAGAAGATGTTGAGTCAGCCTATCCCATGAATAAAAACACTGGCACACACAGGAAGTGATGTGTTTTAATGAGTGAACTTGAGCTGGAAAGTCAGCTCTGTCATCCATCTGAGCTTGTACCTTAAAGAAGCTGCCGCTCCGGTCCGTGAGGCCGCTGGGGGGATTCCCAGGCGGTGGGCTGGAGGCCATGTTGTCCTGCTGTCCACAGGCCCGGGTAACTCTTGCTTGTGGGTGTGTGTTTTACGTCTGGGACAGCGTCTGCAGGGGCCGAAGCTCTGTGGGTCAAAAACACACTTCAGCTGTGGTGCAACCAGAGAGGAAATTCCTGCTTTGGCCACAGCCAGTATTACGGAGGTGCTGGTCTGCTGGAATGCTTTCATTGTGACTGTCTGTCTCCTCTCACCCCTCTCTTCTTGCTTTCTAAACATTCACCTCCTTCTCCTTTCACTTTCCTACCTCCCCCCTCCCCTCTCTCTGTCCCCCCTTTCCCTCGCCCTTAGAGATAATTGTGTCCATCCTTTTTTTTTTTTATCTCATTCCAACAGCTCAGCTTATTTTTGGACTGAACCTCCATCCTCTCATTACCTGTCTTGACCTGTTTCCTCCCTCGCTCACATTTTCACTCTCCTTTTTTCCCTTGATTTTTCCCATGTCCTCATACACACATAATTCATTTTCCGTCTTGAAGGGCCTCAGTGCCAGCACAGCTGCCCTTCCTTCCCACCCATCGTAACAGAAACTGTGGAACAGGGCTGTGGTGCTTCAGAAAAACTCTACGGTAAATAAAATTCTAGTGGTATTTAATTGACTCGAACAATATAACATTTTCTTCTTGGTCCATGGTGATCTAGACTTTGCCCTCCCGTCTAACTCTGTTTCTCTTTCGTTATTTTGTTTCTCTGTCTGTGGATGACTTGTCTCTGACCCTTCCCCCTCCTCCTTTCTGTCTCCCTGTCTCCCCCATTTTCTCTCCAGCCAGGTTAAAACTATTAGGCCAGCTCTTTCCCTCCTGGCAGAGGTTCACAGCTCCCACAAAACTGGGGAGATTCTCCATCGGTCCACACGTGCACTTTCATCTCGCGCAGGAAGGAAGCTATCACCCCCTCCATCGCAGACTGAGGGGGAGGAAAGAAACTAAGAAAGAGAGAGAGAGAGATGGCCAGGACACACACTTTCAGATGATCAAATGTGAAACTGACTCTCCAAACATAACCTTTAAAGGAATGGAAACATCAGTGGAATCTCTCCCCCCATGTCATGTTTGCTGCATTTTCAATGCTTCCATTGTCCCTGCACAAAAGTTGCATCCTATTATTGTGAAGATTTTAACTTCTGTCATAAATTCTGATACAAACAACATCACAAGACAGGACAACATGTGTCTGGGTAACAGAGCTGCAGAAAAGGAGACAAATATAGAAATAGTGTGCTAGAAAGCTGAAATTCATTCAAATGAATTCATAATTATAGCTGCACTAATTACTCAGATGTCTGCGTGGAACATTTAGCAGAGCCAGATATTTTTGTTGGAGACCAAAAGCAACTAAAAGTTGAGTAAATATTGGACAGAAAACACACTCTGTCTCAAATGAATGCTTATGTTGCTCTGCATGTGTAGATAGCAAACTGTTTGCTCAAGATCCCAAATTCACAAGATCACAAGACTCCATCTTGCCAGACTTCAAGCTGTGCGCTTGTGTCCAGACCAAGCAGCACTCTCTGTGGCTGTGAAGTGAATCCAAAGCAGAGGTGCCAAAAACTGCAATTCCTCCAATGGCCACTTGAGGCTGGCTACAGAACAATATAATCTCCATAAGCCCCCATGTGAAAATGTCCAACTTCACAGCAGAAATAAACATGTTTACAGCCTGGTACAAAAACAGTTTTGGTCTCTGCACCAATGATCCACATCTTTGGCCATTTTTAGATTAGCCTGGAGGTGGCAGAGGCAGAACTGCCAACATGGCGGTGGCCACACTGAGATTCACAACGGCTCATCAGAAACCTGTGGGTGATGTCATGGATACAATGTCCATATTTAGACTGTCTGTGGTTCAGACAAATCACCATCCTATGAGGAACCACTTGTACTACTTTTCTGGATGGGAAAGATATTTTTGTTGTTCTCCTGACTGGTTTCGGTAAGTGTTTGATTAGGTTATATAGTTTGTTGATCGGGTTGTTTTTTTTCGTCAACCAACCAGTGATAGATGGTAAGAGACAGATGATTCATCCAATCACCTACCAATTTTTTTTTTTGAGACTGTTTCAAAGATGATTAATTACACAGTCAATTGAATCAATTGAATTTCCAGATTAGTCGCTAATGAAAATAATCGTTAGTTGCAGCCAGGGCAAACTGCAAATAAATCCCTGGATTTCCTGGAATCTATGTAAGGCTGACTTAGAGTATGTGCTGACCTGTACAGAAACTGTACTATTTACTGACTGTCTGAGAGTAGAACTGATAGTCTGGCACCTGGTTTCATTTCCACAGAAAGACACAGCGGTCCTGAGAGAATAAGGGGGAATTAAAATCTGAACTTTACAGAATATTTCCCACTGTGAAAATTTCCTGGAAAACCAATTAGCGATGACTCGTCAAGTTCTGCTGTTGACTCTGCAGAAGATCTTAAATTGTTTCACAGAGACACGGACAGCTCTGACAGTAAACTAAACAATGTCTGAACATGAATAAACTCTGAGCTCTGAGCATTACAGGATCAGAGAGCATGCTGGGTAATGTAGGACAAGATGACCTCTCACCATCAGGACTCTATTTGGCAAAACAACTGTGGGAATATCCTGAAATAACCTCCACTCCCCCACAGAAACACTCAAATCATCAAACTCTCATGTAATGTAACAATCTTTTTCTCAGTCAGTGCACACGGACAACTGTGTGTGTTTCTTTGTGTGTACCCCGTGTGTGTGAGAGAGCCTCAGCTGCAAGTAAACAAAGACACATCTGAGTGTGCACTCCTCCCCCCCTGCAGCACAGAGACACACTGTTCATACGGCAAACATGCACATACTCACATCAATACAATCAAATGCTATAAACAAGCACATAAGACATTTAATAATAATATATAACATATTATTATTATCATATAATATAATATAACATAAATATAAAGTTCTTCTTGAACTGGATAACCCCCCCCCCGCACACACACACACACACACACACACACACACACACACACACACACACAAACACCCATACATACACAGACCTCATTGTGTTTTGCATAATAATAATAATAGAGACAGACAACAGGACTTCATTAAGCTCTGTGGTATTTTCCTTTTAAAGCCCGCTCTGCTCTGATGGTGGGACCCTAATTTTCTCTCAGTGGGTGTCATGCTAGCTGTGAAGCTATGCCGTCCCATATCACATAATGAATGGCTTCAGTGTTTGATGGCGGTGAACACAGACGTGTGCGGTGTTAGCGCCACTACTTCAGCATCATTTGATGTTGACATCTTTTGATCTGTTCATTTTATTTCTCTTAGTACTCTACTCATCTAACTCTAACAACATGTTATTAACTCTTTATAAAGGATGCCTTTTTAGAAATTGGTATTAATTAGTCAGTGTTTTAGGAATGCAGTGGTTTACGTTGCTCCCATCACAAACAGATGTGTGCTGCAATGGTTAGCACATGCTACAAAGACAGTTGTTTTGTTTTTATGAGAATCTGGGGCTCTAATGCAAAATGATGACCTCAGAAACATCAAATATACTGTCAACAATAAAAAAATATATCAATCTGTTATAGACTGTACAGAGCTCTACTGCCAGACTTGGTCATGGTCACATGATACTCCTGGCTATATTTCAGACTTTATAATCCTTTATGTAGTTCTGTTCCTTAGTCCAGGCTTAAAGTCCATGTAAAGTAAGAATAAATGTGTGCTCTGAGTCTGTCAGATCAAAGAAGAAAGTTATTAACCACCCACCCAAATTTGAATGATTAAAAATATCCACAAGTTTATGAATTAAGAATTAAGAATTGTATAAAAATGAACTCTCAGCTCCAGGACCGTGGGGGCGTGTCCTCTGAATGTGATGAAGCCACACCCACTTGTGGGAGCAGTCAAGCAGAAAATCATTTCATCACAATCATTTCAGAAAATGACATGACTAACTTTGAAACACTCTCAGTGAGATGAATTCATCTCTGTCTCTGTGTGTATGTCGTGTTCGTGTTCCTCTGCACACCTGGCTCCCATCAGCCCTTCACCTTGCACTATTTCAACCCTCGGCTCTACACATTCAGTGCCAGGTCACAGCCTGTGCTGCAGTGGTATTCTAGCATCGTCTAGTTGCTGCTCTCCTCCAGATTTTGTGATTTATTCATCGTGTTGATTCCTAGCCAATCCCCCCACCATCCACATCTGTGCTCAGAGCTGCCCACTTGTGATCTGATCACACCAAATAAATGCTGGGTGTAAGCAGGACCTCCGTCCCACCTTGTACAAACAAAGTAAAACCAACAAACTTTATCTTTCTTTGTTTAAACTGTCGAGTCAACATGAAGTGCTGCTTCATGTTTCAGCTGTGCGATCCAGAGGCTTCATCCTGCTGTCAGTGCGGCAGAGGATGGAGGAGGGGGCTGCATGCAGCTGCACAAACCCAGTGCAGATAACTCCCACACGCGTGTCATGTTATCGTCCTGAGACCAACTGCATGATGCTGTGCGCGTCCACAGGACAGAGGGAGAGATTTTAATGCATCGACTTTGAGTATCTACTTTAAAAAAGACAAAGGAATTCTTTAAAAAGTTTCGACTTCAGTGATGAAAGAGCGTCAACAGCCCCGCAAATCTGTGTGTGTGTGTGAGGCTGTAGTGGAGAATTTGGGTCAGTGGTTCTTTGTAAGTTCAGCTGAACCGGCTGGCCCACGCTGTGTTGGTTAGAGAGGAAAGACTTTGGTTTTTATAATGTACCGAAATGCGATCACTCTCATGTTTTTCACTCGAGGAGAGAAGGTTAAGATTACTTTCATTTTTTCCATGAAATGTTTATGGACCTTCTGTCAGTCAAACACCAAGCTAACCAACAGCCTGACCTCTAATCACAGCTTCAGGAGTCCTGCAATAGCAACGTGCAAACACTTCAAATCACCATCAGATAAATCAAACTTTGCATATATTAAGAGAGCTTCTGGCTTAAATCATAGTGTGAAACTGTGTCAGGCACCAGCACCACCCAGCCACAACTTTCCACACTAAAGGTCAGCCGAGAAAAGCCTGAGCTGCTTTCTCGAGGCTACTCCCCTTTAAATTAGTACCAGGAACGCTGGATCAAACCGAGGATCGAGCCCAACTCAAGAAATGTTTCTGCGTCTTCGGATTTAAAAGAAAAAGAGAGAGGAAAGAAGATGGAGCGCAGTGGAGGGGGACTTCCAAACAAACAGAAAATATTCTAATTACCACGTTGAGTCACGGAGGAGATATGGAAGACGAGCTGAGGGTAAACAGGCACTGAAAAGTGGATGTAATTATTTCAGTCCAAGCCTGGCTGTAACCAAAGTTGGACTCCTAACCAGGCAAAGTGAGCAACTGTCACACCCTCAGGGGTCCCAAAGTCCCAGGTTCCCTCTGGCCATTAGACTGAGGTTTTATGATTTACTTTAACCTTCCTGCGAATCTGCACAAACTAACAACATCAGGAAAAACACTGAGGGCCGTAGAGGAAAAGTTTGACATATTGAGTAATACATTTGAGACTTAGATGAGAACTCTTATCTGTACACTAAATATAAGGCCAGCAGCCAGCAGCTGGTTAGCTTCGAGCACAAAGACTGGTAACAGAGAAACAGTTAGCATTGCTTTGTCCAGAGGTAACAAAATCAGCCTACCAGCACCTAAAAACACATTTAAAAAAAGTACATAAAATTCGGTTGTAGAGGTTTAGCAAGTACATACTGTGTGTCTTTTCTGGCTACTGTCGTTGTTTGGATCAGGGAACAGAGTTGCAGTTGGAAAACACGGAGCAGTGGGTGGAATATTTTCATCCAGCTGGTTTGAAGAGTCTTTGAGGTTTCTGCAAATACCTCATAACAGCTGTTAAACCACCTTTTTGGCTTTTTCAGTCACCCCTGCTGAACCTCATTGTGTTTTTTATGGTTAAACCCCTTCATCGTTTCTGTTGATATTCTGCGTACATGGTGCATATTTCTGAATACATTTGTGTTTAATCAAATTATAAATCAAACAAACAAACCTGGAGTGGAGTAATTTTTTTGGTCTGTTTTTGGACTTCTGGAAGGAGTAGAGGGTAAATATCTTATATTTTTGTCCTAGGGTGTCCCGTACGACCCTGCCTGCAACTAACCCTCGTGGTAAATCTTGAAATGCATCATTGTTAATAAGTTTCTTGGCAGATACATAGAGCGCAACAACAGAGTCAGAGTGCATGCATGAAGCTGATATTTAATGTCGTGGCCTGCTGCAGGATTACAGCAGACATTGGTGTGGCTCCTGTGAAAGCGTTCAGTGTTAACATTCCCCGCAGGGACAGTTTATTCTCACAACGGTAACTCGAGCGGCCGCTTCCTTGTCTAGCCGAAATGACATCACTTTTCATAAACCCGCAGAGCTCTCGGTTCTGCTTTGAACGTCTTCAGCAGAAAGGACTGGTCAGAGCAGAAAGTTTCTCTGTGGCACTAAAAATAAAAGCACCTGGATGAAAAGCATCTGTCCTGTGGTCACCGTGCACAAAAACACCGTCGGCTTCATAACCCCAATCAACCACTGAGGAGCTGCGAGTTACTTCTCATTAAAATACCTCTGTGCTGATTCATTTCCCTGTAGCGGTGTGTAACTGGGGGTCTTTGTGCCAAAATTCCTCAGTTCTGCAGTGTAGCTAATCTCTCTAACGGATTCCAAAGAGGCTTAAATGAAGAAACTGACCCCTTCGTTACACTAATGAACATCACCTAACTACTCATTAAGAAAAGACCCAGAGGGCTCCATGAGGTGAGCTGCAGAACAGTCAGATATGCGTTGTAATCCGTCAGGTTCAGACAGGTTCTACCAGATTCTGCAGCAAAAAAGATCACCTCTCAGATATGTGGGTGGGGGTGCTGGAACCTGTTGCTACAACGTTAAGTACTTTCATACACTTGTATAACTCAGTTGTTCTCAAACTGCCCTGTTGGTGGGGTATGAAGCCACTTCTGGTGGGGGAAAGGAGGAGGATGACGAGGGGAAAAATCTGGAGTGGAACAAAGTTGAATGGCTCTCAGTTATGTAGGGAAAATAAAACAAACAAGAGTTTGCTGATGCTATCGTGCTGACCTGAGTTTCACTCACATTCATCTGGATCCTTCATTCGTTTTAGTTTCTCTGTCATTGTTATGATTTCTCAGTTGTGGAGCATGGGGCACAAACTTTTCGGCTTCTGGTGGGGAGCAGAAACATTTGAGAAACACTGGTCCAACTTCATGCATCCATAGAGGAATAAACTGTGAAATGAATGAGTGACTGAGTTTTTTAAAGGGAGTGTAGTTTAACTTTATGGGGAAATATATGTAGTTATTTTTAAGGACTTTGTATTATTCTATTTAAAATTTGTATTATTTGGACTCCAGGGATCGGGACAAAATATCGGGAGTGCTCAAGACCATCAAGTAGATGAACAGTGAGTGTCTATGACTGACTAGACTATAATTCCACTTCTGATGTGTACATTCACGGCTGCTTTATTCCAAAAACATATTAAGGTTTAAGTTGGGGTACACTATCATTATTTATGCTTTGCCTCTATTGGTTATTAATAGCAAAAGAATTGTACAAATTCTGTTTTATTTCTCTAAGAAGGTTGTTCAGAGTCAAGGGAACGCCTTTAAAGTGAATACTGATACTGTACTGTTATATTTAAAAGTGAAACACAAGGTTGAGTACAGTCCCTACCAAACAGAATACAAAGCTTTACTGTATAAGACGTGGAGGTTGCAAAACCATGTGGGAGTCATATTTCTAGGGCAAATCCTCTGCTTTGAAGTCCCTGTCAACCATGTGATGTACAGCCAGACTCATGTTTTTACTAGAAGCCTTATCAGTGAATTCAGTGATGGAGCAGCCCAGGAACTCCAACACTGAAATAAATACACTTGCTGCAGATAAGAGGGGACATCACTGATGTCTTCATCTTCTTCAACATGTCATGTAACATGCACAAACTTCACAGCTGCACACCCCACGGCTCCTATCAGGCACTGACAGCACAACTTTTCTCTCTGCACTGAACAGTCCCTGCACACTCCACTTGAACAGGAACTTTTCTTCTAACAGGTATAACACGTAAAAAAAACATTCATCATCGCAAAACCCTGCACTTCTGCTGGTTTGAAGCAGAGTCTCACTCACCTTAAAGTCGGCTTCTTTAACACCATCCAGTCGGTGCTGCACTCCGGTTATGCTCCATGGCTGCTGCGTCACTTTGTTGCAGTTTTGTTCGGTTGTTCGGGTGACACCAAGCAGCCTCAATGTCCCCGAGCTCGGTCGGTTGCATGGTTTAATGCCGGACAGACAGAGACACAGAGACACTGGGTCTGTACCACAGCTAGGACTGAGGTGTGTGTGTGTGTGTGTGTGTGTGAGAGAGAGAGAGAGAGAGAGAGAGAGAGAGAGAGCGGCGGTAATATGATGCCTCCACCTGATTGGCCGAGGAGTTCACGGCGATTTTCACCTTGACTCTGAAGTTTTTTCATGAAATGTTTTCTTTGGAAGACAGTTTCTTACTGTTCATGAGAAAGTTATAATATTAAGATATATATGAAATGTATATACAGTGATTTCAAATACACTGCATACTTTGTGGGTGTAGGATATACATGTTTTTGTTTGTATATGTTCTTTATGTGTGCAGCAAGTGGCTCTTACTGTACATTACTTTTTCACAATCATGTGTTGTAAAACGATAAATGAACCTTGATATACAAGCCCCATAATTATATAAAGAAATATATATTATTCTTATTAAGAATTAAAAATATAGAGTTGGCACAAGATCCATGATGGAATCACAAACTAAGGTTATCTTACTATTAATTCTACAATATTATAGATTTATTACAATATGATATACGTTTAATGATAGGTCTATTGAAATGTTACACGTAGTGCAATACAAAATAGGCTATACAATGTTATTACATATTAAATAGATATGGATATATTGGTATAATGGTCTGGTAAAAATGTGTGAATAGTGTGTACATTGTGGACTTAAGTAAGACTTAAGCTATTAACTTAAATAATTTCTAATATCTATAGGTTTAACTATAGAAAGACTTTATTAATGGTAAATATATGATTTATATATGCCATTACAGCCATATGAATTGATTTATGAATAGTCTGTGAATGCTCAGTTGTCCAGGTCATCTTTCTTTCTTTCTTTCTTTCTTTCTTTCTTTCTTTCTTTCTTTCTTTCTTTCTTTCTTTCTTCTCTGTCTGAGAAAAGTTAGATCTGGGCCAGCTGGACTTGGTTGTAAATCCATTTCATATTTCACCTCTCATCCAAGTTTTTCAGCTTTGAAGACACTTTGAGTCATCAAAATCAGCCGTGTAACCATAACACTGATTATTATTATTAAAGTTGTTATGGTGAAAAGTTGGTGAAAACAAAAGGTTGGTTTGTTACATAAACAGAGAGTGATGTTGGCATTCATTTGGAGTCAATATTCACTGTCCTTTTAGCTCTGTTTTGGTCTCCACCAACTCCTGGGTTAAAGAATATAGCTCTTTAGCTATGAAATGTTCACCAAGTAGATGTCAACATTGCTTATCTGCCCTGTAGTCCTTGACAGTGATGATCAATGACATTGATGAGACCAGTGAACCAGGCCAGTGAACTAAAACAGTAAAATTGCTAGCTGCAAAACCAAAACAAAAAGCTGAAAGAGGCTAAAAAGCTTTGAGGAAGGGAAACTAGAGTGGAACTGTGGACTTGAGCATATGTGGCGAGGGAGCCCTTTTAACATTACACAACAATGACTCATTGTTAGTGTGAAAATACTGATTGGAGCTTTAAACAAGTTTTGAGTCACCATATTGTGAAAAATCCTCCTCCAGCATGGTGCACGAGCCTCTAATGGTTTGTCTGACCCAAATAATCCATGAGGCATTAATATAAACCCATTATAAATGATCCATTATGAGAAACACTGAATATTTAATGAATGTTTGAATAAAACCACCAAACACGACAAATTATCTACTTGTAACACGTGTACTATGATTGCAGAGGTACAATCAGTTTAAAATAAGATAATTGTACCATACACTGTGAATAAATAATAAAATGAGGGCAGGATTTTCTAATAAAATGAAATATGCAGAGTATACTCCAGATAAACAGTAAGTTAATGATGCTCATGAAGAAATGGGAAAACAATGTGTGTGTGTAAATCAGTTTATTGCAAGAAGACCACTGGGAACAAGGCCAAACATCTCTGTCTCCCTCTGAGCTCTGCCCAGAGGTCCTCATCAACAAAAATGAGGATTTACAAACAATTCAAAAGACATGAGCATAAAACGACATTAATTAGCTGAAAACTAACTGCTGTAGG
Organism: Nibea albiflora; assembly: GCA_014281875.1. Lineage (NCBI taxonomy): Eukaryota > Metazoa > Chordata > Actinopteri > Sciaenidae > Nibea > Nibea albiflora. The sequence continues at coordinate 26,319,078 of CM024789.1, forward strand.
CCTACATTCTAAATACTGTATGTACCTCAGATATAACTGCTCATCAGAAGCTATCCCAACATCTGTGTTTATAATAGCATATCCCTCTGATATGTACAGCATAATCAAGACAGTGCCTTTTTGATCTCGAAAATTCATTAAAGTTACACACAAAATAATCTGAATTATGAAAGAGGCATGCAAACCAGACCAGTATTTGTCTCTATGTAGCCTACCTGAAAATATACCCAAACCATTTTCTACTGTGTGTGTGTGTGTGTGTGTGTTTAAGATAACAGCCACCTCTGGCGATGTAACGCAGCTCTACAGCGCTCTCTCGTGGCAGCAAGAGGAGCTTCAACACCAAACAGAGGACGCCTTTAATAAATCAGCAACTCTACTAACATGAGAATTCTCCCTCAAGGTAAAAATAAAATGAAATAAAAATACATATCTTCCACATTTTGTTTGAACACATGCTGAAACAGAGTGGCAATACTGTTGACAAAGGTGTTGTTTTTTTTGTTTTTTTGTTTTTTTTTGTTTGGCTCAAATACAAGCAGGAGGATGGCCACAAGCGTTTGGTTTTGAAGCCTCAAATACAAGGGATGGCACGAGAGTTCAAGCACTGTGAAACAATATGTTGTGACAGTTCAAAGGGCGGTGTGCCATCAGTACACACTTCCTCTTCTGAATCTTTTACACCTGTGATTTATCACTACATCAACACACGATGGGGATCAGCAACAGCTACACCACCCATGTCAGGACCAATGATAAAAGTTTGCCTTTTTAGTCCATCTCACCAGACCACGACTTCTCCGTGCATCACCGTCCCCAATATACAAATGTTGCAATATCTTTCCAAACTATACAAAACTTATAAATTATAAAGTTCTATTCTTAAATATAAACAACATCAAGTCAGTTTCCAGTTATTAGATTATATATTAGGTACAGTACATTGTACAGCTCCGGCGTCAAAGAGCGGAGGAACGTTCCATTTAATACACTGTACATGATCCAAAGGGCTGAAACTGGTGGTTAGACATGATCCTTGAATAAATTAATTCATAAATAAATCATGATTATGTCTTCCCAGTAACAGTGGTGTCCTTGGTTCCCCTCGACACTGTGACACATGCACACACACTCACACACAAGCACGCATACACACACTTTGCACTCAAGCTTAAGTCCAAATCTACAACTCTTACTCCTATTCTAAAAATACTTTTGGCTTTAAGAAGTAACAACATTATACTCAACTCAGAGACTAAAAACTAATTCTTTAATATCATACAAGAGGTCTACTGTCTAGAGGGAACTTTTAAATTCAGTAGTTACATGTTTAGAGTACCTGTAGAGGCTTTGCAATGATAGAATAAAATCTCTAATCAATAAAGTGACAGTGCTGGATGTCAGTTCCAGGGAGATCCCTTTCCTACGTAGGTTGTATTAAAGAAAAATGAAGCCCACATCTACTCGGATATGCCTGTAAAGAGAGAGAAAGACAAACAATAATAGACTCTAAGTGAATAGTGTTAAAATATCTAGACAGTGCAAAGCTAGAGTTGTGGCTAGTACAGCATGCTATGTCGGCTGGTACTGAGCATGGGAGACATGTTGAAGCATTCTGAATGTATTATTGGCACACCAAACCACTAAGGTACAACATAAAATATTGTCACTGTCATCGGATCATTCTGCTTTGCCAGACTGATCCAGTTGTGCATAAGAGAATCACATATATCAGCTAATATTAGTACTCATATAATCTTCAAATATATACAGAGAGAGCCAGTTTTTTACTTAAAAATACCTTAATTGTGTGCTTATATCCAAACTTGTACAAAGAGTAACAAACAATCCAGCTAAAAATCGCTGTTAGCGCAGGATTTCTCTCTTTCCGCCAGTCAGTCAGTCAGTTACAGTAGCAGCTTCTTCACCAACAGTAGCCTAACTGTTGGTGTTAATACAGTTAAGTTCACTCCAGCCAACCTTTCGGTTCATTAAACGATTGGCAGCAATCTCTGCTGCTGGGACTTTCTTTTCACTCCTCCTGTCCGATCCTCACTCCACCCCATGTCCAAAAAAAAAAAACAACAAAAAAAAAACTTCCGGTGTCTTCTCTTCTTGTGTGTATTGCACCAAAGATAAATCATATAGAGCTCTATATTTCTATTTGAAAAAATAAAAGGTAGGACTTGGTTCCAAGGCGCTGAGAAACCAGGAAGCCAGGTGAGCTTTCCTCCATCAACCAGAGGAAGAAGAAGAAGAAGCAAGAGGAGGAGGGGAGGGGGGGGGTCAGTGGATGTCTCGGCACATAGGAAGGTTGACGAAGATGAAGACGTTGAACTCGATGAGGATGGAGAAGCATAGAAAGATGGCGTACAAGATAAGGCAGGCCAAGCCCAGTCGCCAGTCTAGAGTCCATTTGTTCAAATGGACACCGAGAACCTGTAGGCGGGAAAGAGAGAGAGAATCAATGACATCTTAGGGTGTATTCACTCATTTGGACCAGTCAATCGCACTCAGATGTGGGGTCAAAGAGTGTGCATAGCAGATCAACCTGAGATGGTGGTCTCACCTCCTCGCAAACTCAGTGTGCACACAGAATGCAATCGACCACTATCCAAAACAACTGACTTGCATTGCCTGATCGTAAAGCTATCCAATCAAGTGTAACTGATGCGCCATATAAAGAACAATTCAAAAATCATTCAAGCGTGTGGGGCATGAGCCCATTAAAGCCCACCTCTAACAACAAACCCTTGAAGCGGCACGTATTCTAATAAGACGAGGCTGAGAATTTGCTCACAAATTGCAATTGTTTGTACAACTTTTGGACTACTCTTGAACATTCCTGTGTGGACACAAACAAACCAGGTTGCAAATCCAACAGTTGTATCAAATCATTTCCTGTACTGGTACAAAGCTCATGAAATCTGAACACACCCTCAACTACAGTACAAAACGAACAGAGAACAAGGTTCACTTGTGTTGTGATAGATTAGGAGCATGCTACTACATACTTCAATAATTCCTATTTTATTAGCACTTCGGAACTGGACATAGACTAGACCAATGGGGCAGACTGGTGATGGTTGGACTCAAGGGTGTAGGTTGGTTTTCAAAGTTGGTAGGGACACCAGCATGAGGTGGAATATGGAAAAGGGGGCAGGTAAATCAAAGGATATGGTGCAGACATTTTGCTTTCTGTGAAATGCTATCAGGGTGTAAGTTCAAAATTTAAAAAGGAACAACAGAACTGTCTCCATTTTGTGTGTCCAACCAACATGCAAAAGTGGGTGATGCAATATACAGCCCAGACAATGATTTCACACCATTCCACTGATCTACAGGTGGAGGCAATGTGCAAAATAACGCATCAATGCATCGCATTGCACAAGACACTGAAGACCTGAAGGATTCACACACTTCATTTTGGGTGAGTAACACTGAATGTTAACATAACTTTGTTTCCAAGAAAACTCCGCAGGGCACCTTTAAGCTGTCATTACTCTGCTGACTCTTGCTGCCCCGCCGCTCCACACCGCTGAAAGCTCTGCTGTCACTTCCTGCTAAAGTTCCTGAGACTGAGTGCTTTGCTGAGCTCTGTGTTTCTTTTTGGAGAGTGACGAAGTGAGATCCTAGACACCAAATCTCACTGCTGCACGCATTCTACATTTAAATAATCATCCATTCCACATGAGCTGGAAGAACTACATTTATCACCACTTTTTTATTGACTCTTGACAGGTTTCACTGGATTTGCTGGCTACATAAAACTTTAACATTCATTTTCGTGTCATAAAGGGATTTTGAGTGACTCTACTGAAGGGATGTTGCCCCACAGTCAACTCTGTGCAGATTTACCTGAACAAAAATATATCTATTCATATCTATTCTGTGGTTAGATTAAAAACAACAAAGATCTGAACTGAATATTCTTTACCCAGCCCAATTCAATAAGCCAGCAGTCTGGTACTTACTGTGAAGAATACTGAGGCGAGTAAAAGTCCAACAGAGAAGATGAGTCCTCTGCTGTTAAGATGAATCTGAGGAGACAAACACGGAGAATAGTGTTTTTTCACAAGGTATACATTGCAAGGCTTCCTCAGTACCTTTAAAATGTACGCTTTTTCAGAAGTCAGGTCAAAACAAAAGAAGACAGATGCTGTTGCACTGTCCTAACACACACTGAATAACTTCCCGTACTCACACAGCCAGGGACTGACTTTTATTAAACCTATTCCAAATGTCTTTTCTTGTGTGAAGCAGGCTAATTAACACGTCAGATCTCCCTCAAGTAAGGTGATAAACTGTGCGATGCCCTCTCAAGTATAGTTTTGCTGTATATGTGCTGAACACTAATCGCCTGCACTGAATATCACAGACTATTGTTCCCGTCCTTCATGAACACAGCTCTGTTCTATTCTGGTCTAAGTCCAGCAGAATGTCCTGCGGCGGAGTTGGGGAAGTACTCACGATGGAGCCGTAGTCAATGCAGAGTGTTTGCAGTACCCAGGGCAGGCCCAGGCCAACCAGGATGTCAAACACATTACTGCCTATGGAGTTGGAGATGGCCATGTCTCCCATACCTGAGGCAAGGAGAGCAACACTGTCAAGGTTTGTACACAGTCAGGAGACAAGTCGGTTATGACAAGCAATACTCTGCAGTGGAACTCTTTCTCTTAACAGTGTTTCAGCTTTGTTTTACTCAACACCAATATTGATGTTAACTTTCTGTGTCTTGTTGTGCAAAAATGTATGTGTGTGTGTGTGTGTGTACCTTGCCGTGCGACTATAACACTAGCCATGCAGTCTGGGACGCTGGTGCCCGCTGCGAGGAAGGTGATGCCCATGATAACATCAGGAATTCCCAGAGTGAAGCCGATCACAGTCACCTGAAAGCAAACGGATTTAGTCTCAGCGCACTCTTTTTATATATGGTTCAGCAGTACAGCTATTCAATAAAAAGTTCGCATTTGGAATTAAATTACAGTTGTATAACATAGTTCTATGCACCTCCAGTGTAAGAATAGTAACAGAGTTTAGCACAAAAAGTAACAATCCTCAGTTTTCCTCATGATGAATACATCTCCACTTTGACGACAGCAGAACTGAATGAATTTAGTATAGATCAGCTCTGCCTGGAACTCAGTTTGCTGCTGTGTTTTATAGAAAGAGCATGTTTCTCGTCTTTGGTAGAAGTGGTGTATTCTATCAGCTGAGAAGAACACACAATTTGTCTGTCAGTGGTCACTGATAGCATTTAGTTTCTACATGCTCACAAAGGCAGGTACAGCACCAGTCTTACAGGGTCTGTATGAAAATGATTGCACTTAGATGTTCAGGCCCTCTGGCTGAACATTTTGTTTTCACTTTTAAAAAAGCAAGATCCTCTCCAAGTCTACGTTCATTCAACTTTTCATTAAACTGAACAGTATTAACATTTTGTTTTACACTAATAAATAAAAGTTCATACATTATTGACACTGCAGCTTATTCATGTTTTATATCTTAATGGCAAAGTCAGTTTTGCATCCCCACCAAATCTCAAATTATAACGACAATATTATAATAAATAAGTGGCATTAGCACGGCATTACAAATCATTTTTTAAAAAGTGACGCATCTGAGATATTCCAGTCATGTTTTTGAACCAATGTAAGTTGTTACTGTCACTGAAAGAGCAAAAATAATCACAGAGAATACCACTGGAGCTAAGCCATGAATAGAATACATTTCAGTTCCAATATTAAAACTGAATTGTAGTCTGGCTTTCAGTTATGATGCAGATTGAAGTGAGAGCTGCTGTAGAGCAATCAATGTTCATTCACTGACGCCGTTTCTCAGACTCAGACACTGGTCCTATACTAGCACCTAGATGAAGTTGTGTTGATGTGTGTTGACATCTGCATATGGTCAGATATACTTTTACTATTTAATAGTTTTATGTTTGTTTTTGTTTTTACAAGTCTCTAAAGCTAAAAATAAAAGGATAAGAAGCTCAAGGATAATATCTCCCAGTTTCATGGAGGCAATCTGAGCATTCTTTAAAGATCAGGATGAGTTTTCAGCCTGTTAGTGAGCGAGACCAACTGGACTGACCATCCAGACCATGATGTAGGAGAGGCCAGCGATCCAGATGGTAGCTGTGATGAAGGAGACCATGAACCATTTCTCCCAGCGGCGCTTGGCACAGTTGGGCACAGTGAAGAACAGAAGCAGGGACAGAGGCCACATGGACAGCCACTTCAGCTTGTTACACACTCCAACTGGAGGAAAAAGAGAGATACAGAGAGAACAGATATGATGATGATGATGATGATGATGATGATGATGATGATGATGATGATGATGATGATGATTTGACTGACAGCACTAATAACAAACATTAATTGTCATCTCTGCTCTACCTGGAATTTTGAAAGGCACCAGGGGGCCATTACTGTCGTCTTCTCCCTCTCCTTCCTCGTCGTTCTCGTTGTTTTCATTATCCTCGTTTTCATTCTCTGTCTCATTTCCAGACTCCAGTCGCTGAAGTCTGCACCTCCCATTCAGACCCAGCTCAGCCCCCATCCCATTCTCCAAGCCCCGCCTCCCCTGAGCCCTGGTGGCTGAGTCAGAGTCGCCGTTAGTGATGCGGTTGACTCGAGTCTCAGTAGTGTTGATCAACCTTTGCCTCTGGAAGTAATCATAAAACATTATTACAACATTGAGCTTTGACTACAACACTTCCATTCACACATTTTGTTGTGCGGTTTTGTAGCATTGTTTAAAATTTATATTATAAAAAGCAGGAAAACTTGTATATTTGTCTGTAGCAGAAGTTAATGTTCTTTCCTTTTCTTTCTGTCAAAAGTCTAAATTTGGTTGTTTGGTTTGGACTTCCATCCAGGTGCCTTAGAGACAATGTTGGCTGTCCAAAGGAAATTAATGTTCTTTCCACTCCTTCTACAGGGCTATTTGGTTTGTATTTATACTCTGGTTTGGCAGAGTTTTTATGTTATCTTATGTTGACAAAACTATTTTCTCTTAGGCCTGCTCCTTTCCAACTTTTTTCCAATGTGAAATAACTGCTGGCATGGAAAATAACACTCCCACATAGAAAGTAGTCTGGTGTGTATTTACCTCATTGATAAGCATACGTGAAGCCATGGTGAGGCGGGTTCTGGGGGAGAAATGACTGGTGATCATGATCCTCATGCCGGCCTCAGAGAAAGTAAGTTGGTGGGGGTATGCAGACAGCAGCTCATCCACCATCAGCACTGATGGCTTACAGTGGAAGTTAGCTGGAGAGAAATATCACAAACATGTTCATCTGACTGTTTTTAGTCCAGCTGGAATCACAATCAGTGTCCTTTTCAAAAATTTCTCTGATAATTGAAATAAAAAAGTGAATCCCTTCCCTTTGCTCTCCAAGCCCCACAGTACTTGTTTGATTGAGCCTGCTTGTTTTTAGTATATCTAAAGTGACTGATCTTGCAGATAAGTTTTCAAGCTGTTTAGGGTGCTACATCTGACTAGCTAATTAGCTATCTAGCTTGCAAACTGACATTAGCAGTTCACTTTTTATTTGGGAACAAGCCAATGTGGAGCACGAGATGTGTCCTCGTTTGGAGAGGAGGAGAAGGAGACATTAACTACAAAGCGAATGTGGGTTACGGTCTGTGGCTGTGCCTACAAACATGCAGTTTGAGAACGAGCTGGAAGTCTGTCTTGATTAACTCAAACTTGAAACATTGAAGCCTGAAGGGCTTGAGTGGGTCCTTTGACTGAGGGAGGGTTGAGAAGTGTTTCTCAAGACCCCTAAGCAAAGGCTACCCCCCAGCAGAGGACTGTCTTGTGTAAGCAAAAAAGTGTAATAGGCACTGTGCCTTATCTCCATCCTCTCAAATATCTGTGGTTTTCAATGTCAGGAGACAATTTAAATTTTTCCACAGGGTCCATTTTTGGATGTGATCTCAGCATTTTTTCCAGGGCTGAAATGCGAACAAGCTACAGTGGCTGTAAGCTCTCCGCAGTCTGCATCAGTGGTACAACAGAAGATATAGACAAATGTCTTTTCACATTTGTCACCATGTGCTCTGAAAGACAGTCTTCAAGCTGTTGTAGCACAAACAATAACATTAGCCACAGTAGGTTCATACACAACATCTATGATCCTTGTTAGGGTTATTGTATGATCCCAAAGTCCTGTCAGAGAGGTCTCCATGAAACTCCCACAGAGGTATTTCTTCTGCAAAAATCTGTCCAATTGTCCAGGTTCCTGTTGGCTACTGTGGAGACCACTTTGATGGTGCACATCCAGAGACATCCAGCCTTGCAACAAACTGCTAAACCAACTGCCACCTGCCACACTGGTTTCTTCATCACCTCCTAAGTAGACTCCAAGGAACAAGTAAGCAGGGTGACTGGTTCTGTCTGGGGCAGAGAACCAGATGCAGAACAAGCTGACAGAGCACACTGTGCTGATGCAAGAAGAAGGCTGGAAGGAAGTGCGCAGGCCTTAGCCAGCATCTTGTACTCACTCTCTTCTGCCAGCTGTTGTTGTGTTTCATACCTTTTAGGGCAGAGAGACTGAAGATGCAAACATTAGAGTAATCTGTGGAAGTGCTGGGTGGTTAAAACAGGCCTTCCTTTGACAGTTGAGGACCCAGGAGATTTTCTTTATCCCTCTGATGACCAGTCTCACAGAGCCAAACAACACAGAAGATAAATAAAGTCTCTGTGTAGCCAAAAGCACTGGCAAAATCACAGGCCTGATTGCATATGTGCCAGATTTGTAAGAGACACATCGGCTCCTCGCATTGATTGACATCATTCTCTCTGGATTAAGGCAAAGTACTTTAAATGGCAATAGTCACTCCAAATTTACTCAAAGTGGAGTAAATGTGACCCAGTCAATTATAAGCTCATCTTAATTACGTCTATGCAAGATTTCGTTTTTCAAATTGTATATGAACAAATTTAGGAACACATATACAACCAGATTGTCTAGCATTCTGTCTAGTCTCGCAAGTCTAGTCTTGCAAAAGGTCTTTGACACAGTCAATTACAGGATTATTTTAACTAAGTTAAAGGCCCATAGTATGACAATCTAACTACTGGATAACTTCTCATTTAAGACTCTGTCAGTTGCCTGTGGGGTGCCCCAGGGCAGTGTGCTGGGCCCTCTACTCATTTTTCTCTTTATAAATGACAGGAAAGCATCTTGCACCAGTACTTTATTCTTATACTCTGTGCAGGCAACTTAGTCAGACTTGTATGACACAAATATAAAGTAAGAATAAAGAAAATACTAGTTGATGTGTTAGGGAGAACTAAGATCTGGTCAGCAGACAACAGGATTCTACTACACCTGTGGACTCCATCTTACTGGGTTCGTAGCCAGTTATGGTAGTAAGATCTTAAAGGGGAATATATTACATCAATGTCCTCTGTCAGATACCTGGCTTTGAAGGTTTTAGGAAAGGTCAGAAATGCCAGAACTACACACCTAGCCAGGAGGGCTATACTACTGGACAGGAAGTCCCTAAAACTGTTGACCTCCTGCTTAGCCCATTGTCACCTGGACTGTGTTGTAAGTACAGAATATTGGGGCTATAACAAAGGTCTGATCTAGAAACGTCAGCACAAAACAAACTAGTGAGAGTAGTACTAGGGCTAGATCGTAGGACAGTCATGGAGCACTGGTGACCATGATGGAAAATAAACCCTGGACTTTATGCCTATATGACTGTTGTCTATTATGCTGGTATTTTTTTTCCATCTGCTCCAATTGTACCCCTCCACCGTCAAGTGGGCCAACAGGAATACAACCATGTAGAGTCTCCTTGTCCTAGGTCTGCTGGGAGGCTCAGTGAGCAGAACCTGAGGCAAGGTGGGCAGCCACCACGCTAATAAGCAGGTGAATGCCCTGGTGTTGTTTAGGAGCAGCCGTTTATTTTACTCAAGTGAATTCTGACCCATTTACCCACTCGTAGAGTTCGTCAACTTGAGGGGTGACACCGGTTTGTTCTCCAGTGGGTTTGTAAGTTTCCTCTAAGAGTGGCTCACCATCATGGTGGAAGTTTAGCACTTAGCTTGTTAGCATTGGCGTCATCAAGTAGAAGAAGTTCTTTTCACCAACAAAGGCATCAGGGATTTGTTTTTCGCCATTGTCTCATCGTATACACACTCCGAAACACTGACAGCATGGTGCGTCTTCGAGCGTTGAGGAGCTATGCTGGCAATCAAATCAGGACAGATCAGACAGAACTTTGTCATCCATGACTGTTTTATCCTGGAGCTGAACAAAAATAGATGGGGAGTGGTGCCCCAGCTTCTTTATATTTATGTAAATTTCAGTGCGCGTGAGATGAGCAGCTAAAACCTACCTAGTCCCATTAGAGGGCAAAGCCTGTGTAAAATAGAGCAGATTATGTTACCTTTCTTGAGCAGGACTGCAGTAGCATCACACGTGACATTATCCTCCAGATCAGTGCTTCCTGTCAGCCCATTGGCCAGATTCATAGAGCTCTTCTTTCGACGGTCAAAGTAGCGATGTGCCCTGCCGTTAAACCTGGCAATGACAAATGAATATTAAGAACAGGTCACAACGTCTTCTTTTTTTCCAGTGAAGTGAAGCAGTTTCCAAATGGTAACACTCACTTCATGATGAGGATGTAGACTGCATACATGAGGACCAGGACAAGTGACTCCCACCTGCACACATACACAAGGTCAGTAAAGTTTATAGTGATTCAGTATAGAAGGAAACAAATATATATATTGAGAAAATAGTCATTACGCACCAGCACACCTTCTCATCGTAGATGAACTAAAAAGTCAAGACAAAGAGGACACAAAATGACATGAGGACGAATTGAAAGTTGAATTCATTTGCATTTCAACATTAACTCCACTAGAGGGCATAACCCACCCAGAGCTCAGACACCCAGGAAAAGGTCAGAGCATGACCTTTAGGTTCATTATACTGAATTTAAAGACAGGAAGGCACTGAAGAAACTTTATGTTTATGTATTTTGGCTGGCCCACAGCAGGTTTGGCTAACAGGTGTGAGCCATGTTCTATCTCTCACGAAGACATATGGTGTGCCCCAATTTCATACTACACACTTACGGCTTGCAGTATAATACAGTTCTATATAGTAGAATATTTTGCAGTTAGTATACAAAAAATTAACTGACTGTTTTATTAGACTGGAAATAATCCAATAACTGCACTGCAAGTTTTGGATTAACAACTGAAGAACTATTAAAGAACGACTAAACTTCATAGAAGAAAAAGCTAAATGTTTGTCTCAGTGTTTAATACCAGATATTTTTGGAGGTTTCTCTGCCCCACTTACAATTTTATTTTTACATTTTTATCAGCTTTAAGTAGAGGCTCCATTTCAGTGGTGGAGGAAGTATCCCCATCCTGTACTACTGTCAAATTACTTACTTGCTACCCAAAAGTTGAGTAAAAGTAGTAGAACATAAATGAAACAAATGTATTAAATGCAAAAGTGTTAACATGAAAGTAGCATGTAAGTGTTGTAATTGGTCAAAGTGGAGCTAATAGCTACTTAAGATGTTGTCCTGTAAAAAATGACCATAGTTTTGTGGTTGATCAAATATTTTATTAATGAAATCTTATCTATAAATATATAAATAGTTTTTATTATTCAGCATTATTATTACCACTATTATTACACAAGTAAATGCACTGAGTTACGTCAGATCACTGCTTTAATTCTTTTGTGCATTGCACTGTTTTTTATATGCATATCAGCATTTTTGACTATACTCAGATTTTTGTCTCTGTTCTAGTGTAAACACACTGCGTACTCCTCTGCTGAGAGTGGACAATGGATTTGGCTTCAGTCTCTCATGATATAGTGTGATGATATGTACTACATGTTTGACACAACCATGCACACACTTTACTGCTGTGAACTTTATGTTTTTAGTCAATGTACAGCACCTGTGTGTGTGTGTTTTCTACTATCTGGGAGATTCTGCTCAGGCACAAAGTGCAAACTGGGTGTCGATACCGAAGCTGAGAAATGAACTGCACTCTCAAATTGGCCTTATGTGCTTTGTGTGCATATGTCTGCAATCACCACGCTTGATCATGTGATCTGTGTATTTAAATATGAATGGACGATCTCTTACCGCAATGAGGGCCGTGATAGAAAATGTATAATAGATTGAATCCCGGAGTAGACCCCAATGAGAGAGCTTCACTGCCTGCGAGGGGGAGAGGAAGAAAACAGAGATAAGCACACTCACAAAGACTAAGTTTGCAGCTTCAATTCATACACTCTTATAGTAACACTCAGCCCTGCTGGAGTTGATGCAGCACTGTGATACAGAAACGCCTCTGACATCATTAACATACTCATGTAAACACAGGAGCTCTCGAGCTGACCTCACTGAAAAAGCCAATTGCAAGGTAACATCCTACGTAGGAAAGGTTCCCATGTGTTTATCGACTTTATGTAATCAGATGCAATGCGGGAGCCCACAATGCAGTGACTAATGCTGTAACACTCCCCCACACAGCGCTCACACTGTATATACGTAAGCCCAGGGTCAGGAGTCACATCTTGAATGTGCCACTCCCAGCTGTGGAATCGTTTGCCGCTGGGAGGCAGATGGCAGAGCAAGAGCAGAACAAAGCTTTGAAATGTTTGCTTGTACTCTGTTTCAACCGCGCCTTGTAGAGGGGAACCTGCTATGAACAGTCAGCCAAAGGTAACAAACAGTAGTGAGGTGCAATGTCCGGACATGGAGATGGATTTCCCTGCACCCCATCCCTTCCAAAGCCCCGATACACCGCCTGGCCTCCTGCCTCATTATCTCACTACCATTACATAATGCACAATCTGGGATTGCATCACTATTTGGAGTCCGGTGCATATGTTTTTCAGAGCAGAGAGCTTATCCTTGTACTTCACTCATTTCCATGTCCCTGGCATGTCAGATAGCATCAGAGAGAGCCTGCGCTATATTATGTTAACTCATGCAACACGAAGCACTCAGGTCGCAAAGCGAGAAGCAGTGTGAAACTATCTGTTGTGTTCAGACTGCTGGGATTTTATGTATGTGGCTGGGTTAAGCAGATTGAGTGCAGAGGAGAATGTGTAAAGAAGTGCATCGCAAACAAAAACATATCGGAATGGAAAGTTTCCAGCGAAAGTTTGACTTTTTCAACACTTTTTTTGTGGATGACTGCCGTGTGAAAAGCTTCAATCCTAAACTCCTTTTTCACGTGAGATGAGAGTTAAACCTGACTGTAATGAAAATGATGAAAAGATGCACATGCACAGAAAACAGGTGAACAGATATATACAGTTATAGTTACAGATATCTGAGTTTTACATGTGGATCTGATTTCTGCTGAATTTCGCTTCAGTCAAACATGTTAACCCGTTATAGATAAAGAACAGACTTTAAAACATAATTTATTACACAAGAGCCTACATGCTCTTCCTCCTTTGTACACTTCCCAACTCTTACATCCTTATTCCACCACTCAGGTCTTCATATGGCAGTCTGTCTTCTATCCACACCATGTACTCATCACAAATCCAAAGATGATAGTGCTTTGCCATAAGGCCACCATCTTTCTGGAACAGTCTGTGAGATCAGCTCCTCTAAAAACTAATGTTCAGCAACCTGGAACATTCCCTGCAACATATTTTTCTATAAATTGTACATTATACATGAATTTCTTTTCATTTTCCGCAATTCTATCATGTGCAGCACTCTGTCACATTGTTGCTAAGGTGCTACATAAATAAAGTTTTGCATATTTACTGACTCATGCGTGCAGAACAGTGTGTTCTTGCATCCTTTTGCATAAACATATGCATGTATGCATGAATACGTCCTCGCACTTTATGTTTATGTGGCTGAATATTTAAAGGTGACATTAAGCTCTTGTGTGTAAATGTCAGCGGGTCAGCGGAGGGTTTCAGCTGCAACAGTGCGTAGCAATGACATCATACCTGGCCGGCGAAGAAGCCACATACACCGATGATACAGAGGATGTTAAAGACAGCTGAACCAACGATGGTCCCCACCCCCACGTCACCTTTGGTGATGAACACCCCTGGGGATAGAATGAGCACACACACACACACACACATAGAATTATAAGTTGTACACTATTTGACATTTCCAGTTGCAGCACAGCATCTGCTGTGGTGACAAACAGATGTCACGCAACTGTCAAAACATATGGAAATAACTCGGCCATACTGGTCATGGATCTCTCTCTCCCACTCACACACAAATAAACACACACACACACACACACACAGAGAAAGACGAGGAAAATCTGTTCGCAGAGGCCTTGAAAACCTGAATTTTTATGAATTTTTATACACACATCAGAAGAAAACCCTGTCTGTATGTTTAATCAGGTCTTTATTAAAAGAATATCAGAACATAATGTGACGGTCCAGCCTTTGAAGTGAATGTTCGTCACATTGTTTGTTCATACAGACAGACGGCACTGAACACCACCGCGACCAGAGAAAAAAAGAGAAAAAACATACGGCCTTTACTCCTCACCAGCAATTCTCTAGAGCTTATTACATAAGCTGACTTAAATGTGATTCTAATGTGATTCAGTGTACTGAAAGCCATGCTTGTTTAGCGCATGTTTCTTGGGAAAAAAGAATTACTGTAAAGCGTCCATTAAAAAGAGTGCATGCTTCCTCCCCTAATGCAGTTATCGCAGCATGTGTTTCTGTTCAGTTCACAGCAGATGAAGAGATGGTGGTGGTGGTTGCTTGGTGGATACCTATGACGGACGTGAAGAGCTCAGGGGCCGAGCTGCCGGCGGCCATGAAGGTGGCACCAGCGACGTCCTCGCTGAGATGGAGACGCTGCGAGAATAAAATGGTAAGAGACAAATAAAAAGTTCAGATTTGAGGAGGAAGTACTGGCTGGAGTCAGAAAATCAGTCCAAGGCACAACCTGGACCTCGACCCACAACAACCCTTTCAAATCTTAAAAGCGTAATGTCAACACTTGAAAATAATCTACAAATATACAAACAACTTAGCTATCCAAATATGCAACATTAGAATTATTAAAAGTGGCTTTAAGCGTAAGTAGTTTCTCTCTCTATCTTCCCCGTCTTCTTCACAGAATTCCTCTGCCCACCATGAGGTTCTGTTTGAGATTACTACCTCTTAAAGGAAGTTTTTTTTTCTTGCCACTGTCAACAAGTGCTTGCTCATGGTGGGAATTTTGGGGTTTCTGTTAATAATTGGTCTGCTTTCTACAGAAACAGTCATGAGATGACTTCTGTTATGATTTCATATAAATCAAAATGAATTACATTTTTCTTCAGTCAGTAAATCCAAAAATGTTTTTTTGTGTGACTTATTTTTTAAAACTTACTTAAGGTTTGCATTTTGTACATCAACAAATAATGAGTCAATAGCATGACATATTGCTATAGCAGAGCACTGATCGCAATTACTTACGATATGATAAAGCAGATTTGATGTATTTGACATGTATATAAATTTTAAGCTCCTAAAATGATGTAGATTCCAGATCATAATCAAAGTCTTTCTTTTGGATTTGCACACGTGTTGAGGATGCTGCGTTTTGATGTCTGATGTTTGTTTGTGTATTGTGAACATTTTTGTCGACACTTTATTTGGATAGTTCACCTACAGATAATATTTGGAACATTTTAACAGTTTATTAGTTTTGATTTGATAACTGTTTACTGATATAACAAGCGCTGTGTTAAACGTTAAAGTCACAAAAAACATTAAAAAACATCTTGGTTACAGTTTATTTATGAATTGTCACATATATTTCATAGATAATCTGCTAAACCACACACTGTAATTCAAACACATTATAAACTACCTATCCAACTAAACTGTTACCCTTTTTACCTTTTTATGAAGTCATGTTACTGAGAAATATACTTGAGATTTGAAAGTTTTCAGGACCTTTAATACCTCACATTCATACCTCACACAGCTTCTCCAGGGAGGGGACAAAGTAGTCATCACAGACGAGGGCCAGGGCACAGAACATGTAAATGGTCTATAAAGAGAGAGAGAGAGATAAATATTACAGGGACCAGTGAGGTATGGTGTTATTTATACATATGAAACGACAGGGTGAAGAGTCCGAGCTGTGATTTGTCCGCTGCTATTTCAACTCCCAGAACTCTGTTCTGTATCCTCAGTGTACAGTGGAGAACACCTCTCTGTTCTAAATGCTTCATTAAATTTACATGTAAATTACAATGAAAAATGAAACGGTGAGTTAAGTAATTGAAGGCTACAGATTTCAGAGATCTGATGCCTTGCAAATGCAGTGCTGTGGTACATTAACGGATCAGACATCAAATATTCACGAACAACATACAACTGTGGGGATGTATTTTTTACATTTTTAAACAGGGAAGTTAGTTTTCAGTTTTCAAACATACTGGCATTAAAAAGCCTGGAGGGGAGGTCTCATAGGGGCTTTTGCTTCCCTGCTGAATAACTGTCGGAATGGATGAAACAGGAACGCAACATGACCTCTGACCTGGGATGACTCCAAATTAGAGACACACGTGACAAAATAATATAGCGTATAACTACAACTGCTACATAATTTCATCCCCTTAAATGAAATGTATTGATATTTTACTTTTTTTCATTTAAATAACTAGTTAACATTTTCAAGCAAGAATTCATTTTTGTCCTTATATATAAGCAATAGCTCATCATGGTTTAAAAATCTACTAAGTCTTTAATTCAATCTACAATGGCTTTTGTTGTTAAGGTTAAGGTTCTTTTCTTTTACAGAAAATGTGATTTGTATTGGTATTTATATCTTTCCCTACTTCCAAAAAGTAAGTAACTGACCAGTAAGAGGCTCATGCAACTTGACTCTATACATGTTGTCTTGCGTTGTTACACATGAGGTGGTAAGACTAAAGTTAGCATGAGCCATAGAGCCACAATCCCAGACTTATGGGACTTTATGCAGTGAAACTGAGTTTTTTTGCCAGCATAATTTATCATCTATTTTGACCCCAATTTATTAAATCATGTGTTTGTGATTCACATTTGTAAATTTCATCTTATTTAAAATAATTGATAACAAAAAAAATCACACTAATTTGTTACAATTTTCCACAAGAAAATGAAACATGAAATAAAAAGGTATCCCATATTCTTACCGCAACAAAATAAGATCTGTACCATCTAAATAATAATATATAATAATAAATAATAAATATACATACAATAATGGGCCCAGCCCCCTGGGGAACCCCAAAAGTAACCTTTACAAAAAAAACGTCCAAATGTCCCCTGAATAGTCTAACAACAACAGGATTCATAATGACCAAAGAATATACTGTATGAAATGCTTTTCATGCTGCTCATGCATCCTGCCGTACACCCACCGCATGCAACCTTTCCTTGGTATCACATAATACATACAACCCAGAGCAGGGAGAGAGGTAGAGACAGGGTGGAGATGAAAGACAGATAGAGATGATCAAGAGCAGAAATGTCAAATTTGTGCTGACAGACTGACGGGGAACAAGGGGAAAAAGGAAAGGCACAAATATCTTTACACTTTGTAATAATGAAGCCTTTCAAAGACCTGCTTACATGAATGACATGTGTGTGAGTGAGTGTGTATTTTTCTTTCTTCTTTTGTGCTCAGTACTGAGACACATCTAACTTTGCGCCAGAGTTCTTCTATTTCCTGTTTGTGAAAGCAGGTGAGAGTGAGCTGAGCTACCCAATGCCTGCATGAGAGCTATGACTGAGCCCACACACTAAATGACTTTCAGAGTGTGTGTGAAGGAAAGGACTGCTTCCATAAGCATGAGGCCATTAGTCATTGAGGTAAAGAGGTGTTTGTTCATTCAGGACAAGAAACAAGTCAGAGGCCACATGTAATCCTGACAACTGGTTTAATGTGGATTCAGGTTTGAGGTTGACACGGAGGGGAAACAACAGCCATCATCGCCCTCTCCAGCCTCCTGTGGAGTGAATGAACATGTGTGCATACTGAATGTAAATTTGTTTGTGTGTTCTATGTTGCACGCAAACATGGAAGGTCTTAAATCAAGAGATGTGTTTGTGTGAGCAAATCTTTTCTGAGAAGTGATGATGCTAACATTAATGAGCTGTGCAGAATTGAAGGGGGCAGCAGTGCAGCTGTCAAGAGAACAGCAGTTGGAAGTAAAATACTGTGATATTAAAATTCAGAGATGAAACTCGAATAAACAAGTGTTTTACTTGTTATACTCTTCAAGCTGAATCCATAGGAGAAACACACATGACAGCACAGTAGGGCAGACTGACAGTAGGATCAGTTCACAGCAGCCTCGCTTCACAAGAAAAGCACAGCAGGATCTAATTTGTGTTTACATCAACATCCCTGAAATACCAGGGCAGGATGATGCAGGCAACAAAACCCACATGAGATTTTGAATGATTTGACTTAACAAGGCCTTTTATTTTCTATACTTGAACCGGTAGAGCAGCAGGAGAGTAATCAGGAAGAAGTATGGCTGACTAACAGTAAAAGGGAGCAGCAATGGGTGGAGAGACTACTATTTATACTACTGTATGTATTCACAGCCATTGTTGCAAGTCACAATTAACTTGTGGGTATGAAGTTCCAAGTCAAATCTGAACAAAACCTAAGCAACGTTCAAGTCCTAAACTTTGTCTTCAGGTTTGAACAAATACCAAATATAATGCCATTCAACATGAACTTTTAACAGAGTAACAGATGGTAAATATACAAAAATAATTGATTTCATGTGTCACTTTTGTTGGAATAAACTTTGGAACATTTAAAAAGAAAATGCTCAGTTAAACCATGATACGCAACTCTTTATATGTAGTATGCTTACTCTATCCATCCATAGCCTATCACATGTATATCGATATTTGATTTGCGCAATGTGCAAACTTTTTTGTTGATAGGACATAATGTAGATTACTTGGAGTAATTTTGACCTGCCAATTATGTTTTAGTTGTATTTTTGTATGTATAGTTGTCAACAATTACTAAATTCCCAGTGAAGTTTATTGTTTCAGAGCACTGAGGTCATTTTGGATAATTATAGTTATATCTTATGTAAGTGTGCTTGATCGTTGCAGCATATTCATATATGTATATCAGTATCGGAATTCTTCATTCGGTATTGCCAGTGGCCTCAAAAACCCTGTATCAGTCGGGCTTTAGTGATAATCTGACGTATCATCTGTTGTCTGTCTGCTGGTTTTACTTCCTGCTCGTGCAACATTATTTTCTGCTGTTGGATTGATTCACAGTATGTCTGCTGTCAGCAAACTGAGGTTTTGATTTGCTGAACTGCAAAAGAATCCAATAAAAATAATGCAATAAAAACAATCTCTAAAGCTCTGGACAAAGCTAGTGAGTGGACCGCGAGTGGAAGTTAAGAATATTTACTGTTCAGAATGAAGGTCAAAAAATAACTCTCATGCTCAACATATTAATAATTAGCACAGCTGCAGCTCTGGGTTAAAGACACTTGACAAATAATTTATGCTGAGCCTGAGGAGATGCTGTCACTGGTGTCATTTAGCTCGTTCTCTGGCTCATTTCCTGCGTGCGACGTTCCAAATTTGTTTGGGGACATTTCAGTGGCTGTGTTGCATGTCACACTCCAAACACATGAAGTCACATTGAGCATGTTTTTTCCTCAGGACTGGCCCATTTTGCATCTGAATTCATTTTCCAAAAATGGAAAGGTGGAAAGGTTTACAACATACAGTACACTCTGCAGGTATTAGCCCAGATTGTCCTTCCTGAAATCCACAGAATGCTGTTCTCTCCACAAAGTACAGTAACACCTGCTATGAAATGACGTAGAACACATTATTTTAAAGGTTAGACATCACTGGGAAATAGCTTGTGATGATACACTGTATTTTTGGCTTTTGTTTTTTTTAAACATCGAAGCTGCCCTAGAAAAGGTTACTTTCATTTGCCCTTCTGCAGCAACAAAAGGCTACCTCAGAGGGTGATGGTACTGTTAGTAGTGACATTGTCTATAATGTCGGACATGAACTGGCAAAATGGTCTGTTTGGTGGTTCTTAGCGCTCTCTTTATGAAAAGCAAGGTTCTCCAGAGAAGCCACTCTGCTGGCATGAGCTTCCATTACAGTCAGCCCCCCAGAGACTATCAGCAACAGCATAACACAACATGGGTCATCGAGTACTGGAAAATTCTGGCTGCCTCATGCCAGTCATACAAGAGTGATGGCAGAGCGACTCCATCGCAGCCTTGACCTTGCATATTGACCCCTCCTGGGCCGCTGGAGAGGCCAGTGGAGCTGGTGATGCATGAGTTGAGCCAATGAGATACTGCCGGAGAGAAGAGGCAAGGAGAAGAGATGAGACGAAAGGAGAGGAGAGGAGAGGAGAGGAGAGGAGAGGAGAGGAGAGGAGAGGAGAGGAGAGGAGAGGAGAGGAGAGGAGAGGAGAGGAGAGGATCTTGACACTGTGCTGCAGATCCAGATCTTCTGCTCAGCCAGATGGGATGAACTATCTACAGTGGTACAATTTGTTGAGCTGCGCTGGGTGACAGCATGCCAGCAATTATCCTATGACTTAATAAAAACTAAATGAAAACACCCAAATGAACTGTCAGCGGGTGAGTTGCATTGTGGGTTATGCAGAGTGGAAGGTGGAAGGTTACGACAAGGGGGAAGAATGTGTGGAATATAAAGGAGTTAAATCAGTGGAATGTTCTTTTAAAGATTATGGCTGCTGCGTTTCGTCAACAGATCCCATTATTAGACAAAAAACAAGTTATGTCATGTTATTCCACCTCTATAGCTTTTATTTCCCTTTCTTCACTGTAGCTATAAGCTTACGATGTCAAGCTTCACACCTTCCTTACACCTTCAGTAGACGACTCTTCCTTTGTGATTAATGTCCTGTTTGTGCATCTGTGAAGCGAATATGAATACTGTACGCTGAGCCTGTTGAGTAATAATAAAATGAATGTATCTTGTAGTTTAACTTTATAGTTTTAGGTTAGATTGAACAGTGGCAACCTCAGCTGGATTGTTTGAGCAACCAGACTTCAGCCCACCTCAGTTCCACCACCCTCCATGTCTCTGCCCATTTTTTGATAAGTCGGGAGGCAGCAGAGGCTGGACTACCAAGACAGCGATGGCTAGAGCCACCACAGTGACATTCACAACAGCTCTTAAGAAACCTATGGATGATGTCACAGATACGGCATCCATGATTTATAGTCTATAGTTGTAACTCGCTCTATCCGGCCAGCTTTATTTCCTTTTATAGTTTTCTGATGCTTCTGATGTTATATCGTTATCTCAGTTACTTTTACTGCCACTTCAGGTTTAAGTTGTGTGCTATCATTGTACTAACTGGGTAATTTGAAGTGGCTGTTCTCTATAAACCTTAACAGCTTGTGATTGAACACCTTATGTCATTTTCTATTCGCAGCCAAGGCTAATATTGTGTGGGAGGTTGTAGCAACCGTGCTTGATTGCACTGATGTTGATAGTCACCAGTGTTGGTTGTCCAACTGTTGTTGAGTAAGGCCATAATTGTGATTATTATGATGTTATGGATTGTAATTATGTTGTAGATTACTCTGACTTTTTATTTCTTATAGACTAAAAACTAGCCCTGAAGCAGCTGATCTGCTTGCCTTAACCAGCTAAACTGTGGGAGTTGCTGCTCTTGTTTTTAACTGAAAATTACTCAAACAGGATTAAACAGTGCATTTGTCTAAGGCGAAAATTAATACACATTTAATGATTTAGTGAGTATTAACAGCGTTTGGATGGTGCATGTGGGATTGAGTCAAAATAAACTACAGTTCCCATGGTTATTGTAATAAAGCGACATGTCACTCTGTAACGGTGTTGCTCAGTGATGTGTTTTTAATAGCTCTCTCTTGGATACAGTCTCACATGACAACACACACACACACACAAACATGAATGTAGAGGTGTGTAGGTGAACTTACACACAGGACGTGCAGGGCCACGGCTCCTTCTGTTCTCTCTTCGTTTGTGAACAGGTCTGATGGGAACTCGTGCAGAGCTGTAAGAGAGAGACACGTATGGACAATTCATATACAGTATGTAAATGTGTGTGTGTGTGTGTGTGTGTGTGTGTGTGTGTGTGTGTGTGTGTGTGTGTGTGTGTGTGTGTGTGTTTCTGCAGAGCATGGTACAAGGAAACACATGCCCAGCAGAAAGCAAAGAGACCCATGTGTACTGACAAGGAGCCGTGCCCAGAGAGTCCCCCATCCAAGTGTGTGTGACAGTCTGACTGTGCCCTGCCAAGGACTGTGTATGACCATGCTTCCTCCGAGAGCGACAAGACGAGAATAAGGAAATGGAAAAAGTGAACACTAGGAGGACAAAGCGAGGGCAAAGAGGAGAGAGAGCATTTTAAAAATAGAGCGAGGGATATTTAGGGTAAGGCAAGTGGGATGGAGAGCAAAGGAGAGAGACTGGGTGGTGGGAGTTTAACTGCAATTTGCAAACTCCACTTCTCTGCATGGGAATATGAGTAGAAATGAGCAAGAGAGAGCGGCTATGTGCGAGCAGAAGAAGACGCAGAGCATGACTGAGAGAAAAGTGGAAAGTTGGCAGAGAGTGTGAGGGAAAACAGAATGAAGTGGAAAAAGAGGGAGTCTGGTTTTAAATGGTGGTCTGAGTTACTCTACCCCCCTCTCTGTGGCTTCTTGACTTCCTCCCCTCTCTCAGCCCCACAGTCCCTCTTTGACTGCCAAATCCAATGACAGGTGCTTGGCTGCTGGAGTTGAGGAACCTTTGCTTCTGACCCCTCGAGCATCAAGTCACCGCTGTCATCATTTAATCCCACACAAATCAGGAGCCCATTCAGACCACTGTTAACATCGGTTACATATTTCATCACGTTCTATTCCTCTGCCAGGCACCGGGAGAGAGAGAGCGTATGGGCTAATGCTAATGATGGATAGCATGTGTTGCAACAAAAGGCAAAATCTGAATCAGAAATATTTTATTCACCAGCACAGGGAATGTTTTGGAGAGACAACGTGCCACATGCTACTAGATATGGACTCATGGTGTTCCAGATAGCACAGTAAAAGTCCCACAAGATATCAATGGAGGGATGCATTGCAAAGATAAGCCTGATTGGTTTATCTATCTCTTGGGGCAGGTCTTGCACGCATAACAAAGTTTGATTGACACATTTGGGCCAATCATTTGGGAGAAATTTTTAAAAAACAGTCAGTAGACACAGTGTCTGGATTACCATGAGTCCCTCTGTAAATGTGTGCATCCCTTTAAAACAAGACCTGAGACCTTCAGATCCATCATTTTGCCTGGTGAGTGATTATGTTTAAAACCGGTACTTTGTGGACATACCTTATCGGATCATGTAGTGTTCTGCTGGAAAACCCTTCCCCATCAAGCAGCAACCACCAATGCAGAAGTGCCAAAAACAGCAGTTCCTCAAATGGCCACTTGAGGCTGGCTACAGATTGATATCTTTCTAAGTTTCCCCGTTCATGACAACTGTACTGAAGGTGAATTTATATACAACTCACTGGTTATTCAAAAATCATTATCAACAAATCAACAGTACACTCCCATAGACAGTATAAAACATGAACCTATCCGTGATGTCACTTACAGGTTTCTGAAAAGCGGGTTGAATGAAGCCTGGTTGCTCAAACAAATCTTTTGTAGTGGCACCCACCTGTCAATCAAAGTGGCCATGCTCTTAATTATGCATAACTTTAAGCCTTAATATAATTTCAACAGGTGAGTTGTATATAAATTCACCCTCAGTACAGTTGTCATGAATGGTGAAATTAGCTATAGAGACCAAAACTGTAACAACAGCTGTAAACATGTTTATCTCTGATGTGAATTTTAACATTTTAACATGGGGACTTATGGAGACATGTTCTGGTGCCAGCCTCAAGTGGCCATTTGAGGAACTGCAGTCAGAGGTTACTGCTTTGGCAGCACAAGCCATATAACCAATAGCAGGAGATGAAAGTGGAAAAAAGAGCTTATTTTATTGAAGCAAAGCACACACTAAATGCTAAATGCTAACATCAGCATGCTAACATACTCACAACATCCTGATGTTCTTCATTCGATGGCATAGTATTACACATTTGCCAAGTAGCATTAGTAGACAGCGTTGACTGTCATTAGTTTTACACCAAAGTGTTGGGCAGTGAGGTTTTGACCTGATCATGGCACTATAGAGAAAATGTCAAAGATCACCAGATCTTATATTGAAGAGAATGTGAACATCTGCACCAAGTTTAATGGTAACATATCCAATAGTTACTGACACTTCTGTCTGGACTGCCATGGTGCATTGACTAACCAACTGACCGGCCGTGCAACATCACCATCTTTAGAGCAATGCTCGAAACTTCCAACTGGATCACTAGATATGTTCTAAGATGAGTTATGAAACTAATGAACTGTTTTTATGGCATTGACATGAGTGAGAGACAGGAAACATGGGGTCAGAGAGGGCATGATGACATGGGACAAAGATTTAAATCAGATTAGACCAACGTTACATCCAAGCATCTCATAGAGCATAGGATGCTCTATGAGGCAGGTTGGCTAACAATAAGTGGTGGGTGAAAGAATGAATGAATAAACCAAGTGAGTTAGGAGTAGTTGAGCAGTTTATGATTCCGCCTACATCTTATTTCAGCCTCAATTCCTTCGCAACATGTTGCAGAGAGAAAATGAGAGCAGAAAGAATAGTTCACTACTTTCCCACTGTTTTCTCCCACTCTCCCCCCTTTTGTACTCCGTTGACCTATTTGCATCTACAGTACCTCGCTGCGTTTGAGTGGCTGCAGTCCTCCTCTGCAATATGTTTCACTGCTATAACTTCTTAAGCCTAACACAATGCAGAGCAGCCTGTAAAAAGCCACAGAGGGTACAAAGCAGCAGAGCAGGCCATCTCGCTGCGACAGCTGGATGTGTTTAATATTTACTGTTACAAGCCGGTGTTTCGCTAGCTCAAACTCAATCCAGCCAAAATGCCAGGCTGGTGTGTTAAGGGAAAGAACGAGCAGCTCTCATGACAGGAATTAGGGCTTAATGTAGATGAGAAACCACGACAAAATGTTGCCATCTTAAGCAGAAACTCCACAAAAATAATCACCAGGAATCGTGATAAGAGTGAAAAACAAGGCCGGGAGACTGCAGATAAAAAAAAAACCTACTGCTAATTACTGTTCCAGGAAGCATGAAGCCCAGTTTCCCATGAGAGGTATGTACATGTGCACATGTGATGTAGAACCACACACCCCACAAGAAGCCCACTGAACCTTCATGTAAACAAGGTGTTTTACACACATCAACACTCGAAGGTTCCACTTCACAGCACCTAGCTTTCTAAATGTGGATCAGAAACACATGCACACCATGTCACACCGCTACACAATCATACACTTTCAGAGCAGACCGGTTTACTGCTCGGTTCTCATGTTTTGGCTCGTTATGACTGAGGTACTCGACTGTTCACTACGCCCGTCCCCTGTCCAATCATAGCTCAGCAAGCATAACCAGGCCTGTCAAGCTTTAGATTTCTCAACATGCTAAACTAATTATTTTCTTTATTAAGTTTTCCAAAACCAAAAACACTGAAGCAAAAGTGGAAGGAAGTGATTAAAACATTCTGATTTGACATCATGACATAATCTGCAAATGTCAGGCTAACTACCCACAGTAGTAACCCAGCTGTTCTTCCAGAGAAAACACATATTTCATCAACAAATATTTCATACTGCATTTACATTATAAAACCATTAATGATAACTCAGCACTGTGTAGTACTTGAAGCCCTGAATGTTATCACTGTTCAGGCTAATGTTAGCAGTTCCTGCTCTTTGTTGGATTGGGGAAATTTCAGCAACTTTAGCCAAACTTGAATATTCAAGAAAATGTTAGGTTCACCAAATGTTGGTCAATACTAATCTATAAGCTCTTGTAACATTAAAAGTGAAACACAGTTTGAAAATACGAACAAAAGCATAAATTGCTACTGGAAGCAGCAACACTTTCCTTGTCATACTTTATCGTCACATTCTCTTACAATAAGAACAATGTTTTTGTACAGGCCCTCTCCATGGATCATCAGCTAGTGAGGATGCAAATTGTTAGCCTCTGACCTGTTAGCTTTAGCCTCAGCCTTTAGCACAATATTAGCCATCAAGCATATTTAACATGCTTTTAACGTTTTTTTTTCTTTTTCACAACCAGTTAGTGCAAAACATTGAAAAGTCAGCTGGAAACTGTGTTGTTAGCTGACTCATGGAGCTAACTTTGTGGAACAGATGTCATCACGGCAAAACAAACAGTCGCCAGCTAGAAATGAGCAGCCTGCGTTTGTCTTCTTCTGTCTGAAAACAAGGACCCAATGTTTTAAAATGAATGACCATGAATTTCTGGTGGTAAATCTGACATTGCTATCATTGTAAAATGTATTTGTGTGCAAAGATCTAAAGTTCAAGACACGTAGCGTCAGTGATTAATGAACGGTCACTTGCTGAGACGGTGTTAAGTGGTCATGTTTTACCTTGAGTGAAAAGGTAACATGATGCACAATTTAAATAATCAGACTGAGGTGAACGCTGCTCTACGTGAGCAGGTGGGATGAAGAGCCGAACTGCTGAGCCCTGTCGAGTGGACGTGGCAATGGCGACGAGAGGTTGTGCTGGCAGAGCAGTCGTCATTGACCAGACATGAAGCTCACTGCGCCAGGGGGAGATACAGGCATCAGATGCACTCATCACCACTGCCTCACACACGCGCACACACACCAAGCACCTGCCTCACTAACTCATGCTATACCCGGTTTAACTCCATATGCTTCCATGTCTCAGGGGTGGACACTCTGTTCACTGAGTCGCAACACGCTCCAACCCCTCGACTCATATTCTACTTTAAACCTTCAGAATTGACGGTTGTTGCTCAGTTTACCTTCACACATTTACAGTCACACACACACTGACACTACCGGCAGTAGACCGTTCCTGGTCACTGAGCAGCCACACTGTCCTGGCTGTGACAGACACACTGACAGTCGTTCCTGATGCAGGGTAGAGACTCGCTCACACATGGTTTTCCTGCCAGTCAGGTAACATTCGGTGTGTTTAGAATGAAAACAAAGCAGATTTTTGAGCTGACACATTTGCCTAGTTAATAAAGGTGCAAGTGGACGCTCTTGGTGGGAGACACTGAGGTCAAGGCCGTCCACACAAGCTGAAAACTGTGAGACTATGTTCAACTTGAGGCTGCATGACTCTAATTCAAAAACACAAGGAGACAAGAAGAGAAGGAGAGTTCTTCACAAGTGATGCACAGCACACTGAATACCTTACAGCAAGAAACCCGTTCATTAAAACAAGGCCATGTGATCACTCACAATCACAATCCGATCTATCCAAAAGCGCTAAAGGTTTTCTTTCACCCATACATAACTGGTCACTTCTTACGCAACTGCTGCATTTGAGGAATGACTCACCGCTGCCGCATTCAAACACATATTCATACAACCAAGTAAAGGGATCGCGCTTTCAGGTTCAACAAAACATGCACTCTGCCAGAAGACACCACACGTCAAGTGATAAGTGTCAAAGTCTATTTACTCTATGCATAGATGGACTGTAGTTGGTGACCAGAGTGAGCACTCCCAAATTCAAGATTCACATACTCCGGGTGTTGACCTGATAAATATTGGATCACAGTGTCAGTTTCAGTTTGGATAATCTGCCCGCGTTAATTAACAAATATGTGCAGAGTAAATGAAGTCGTCTGACCGACGCGCTCAAACACATGCGCTCACATCAGTCCACTTTGATCCGTTTCATCAGTATCAGTGCTCCTGCCAGGGTGCCTGTAAAGTGTGCTCGACTGTATCCGTCTTAACACGAACTCCATAGCAACAGAGTGAGTGTCTCCTTGAGGCAGAGTGTGTTTAAGTGGCAGAAGGAAGAGGTGGGCAAAAAAATAATAGACTGCTAGTCTTAACCTGAGGGGAGTCACTCCTCTGCTGCAGCCGCTACTCCGCAGTTCTCTCGCCATTAGCGATGATGTTTGATGCGCTACGCGCAGAGCACGGGCGAGGACGTGGTGCATTATGCATGATGTTTGGAGATTGGAAAAAAAAAAACATGTGCCCTGGTGTATGATGGGAGCCGTGATGGTGTGGACAAATAAAAGGAGGAAGGGTAGAAACTTACATTGTGAGAGATGTTACCTGAAGTTGACAGCCGAGGCAATAATATTTCACAGTCATGCTGATGAAGCAGAACGTGAGGGAACTGAAATGTACTGAGTGCACATGATGGGAGGAATAGAGCGAGAGAGAGGGGAAGTGTGGGTGAGAAAACAAGGGGCATAGTTGGCCTGGTAATTAGTGCAGTTGTAAGTGAGGTCACTGGGATGAACCCTTAGCAGCTGCTGATGGTGCTCCGGCCCCATCTACCCCTGCTGGCTGTAGTACGCACACCCACGCAAAAGCACACTATCACTGAGCGAGCAGATGGGACAAGACACAAACTCATGTGCAAATGCACACACACACACACACACACACAAGGCCAGCGAGATTTCAGTTGTTTCTCTTTTGGCAATCATCCCGGCCTCCGTTCCTCTTCTCTGTGTACAATCAGTGGCAGTCAATGTATCAATCAGCAATCAGGCTCCAGCTTGCTGGGGGACACGTTCTGCCTCGGCCCGCTTCGTTTCTCCTGTTGGAGCCGACGGCTCACACGTCCGTCCGCCCGCTCGCCCGCTCTGCACCATCCCACGCCGGTCTAATTTACCAGGCAATTTGGAAGGAGCCACGGTGAGGAACCGAGGAAATGTGAACTGAGATGTGGCATGACTTTTGTTTGGTCAAGTTTGCCTGACCAAACTTTTTTCTTCATGCTCCACCGAGCGTTCAGACACACAAGTGCACTGCATACTAGACTGTGTGGACTATCTTTGATGTCACTTGATTCTTCTCATGTTGACTTTCATTACACAAGTCAAGATCAGCAGGTTCGTGGCAACCATTTGGCAACCTCCAGTGCTGGGAAATGAAGCTAATGCAGAAGTTGAGACAGGCTACAGAATGAGTCAGTCTCCATAAGTCCCCATGTTGAAATGTCCAACTTCACAGCAGAAATAAACATGTTTACAGCCTGGTACAAAAACAGTTCTAATCTCTATAGCTAATTTCCCCGTTCATGACAACAAAGTTATGCAGAATACACAGTGTCACTGCTTGATTGACAGGTAAGTGTCCATACAGATGGTTTAATAGAGTGCCAGGCATATGTATCCACAGAAAGAAGTAGTACACCCAACATGGCAACGTCCAGCACCACACATTTTCAGCTTCAGAAGAGTGCTTCAGAAACCTGTGGGTGACATCACTCAGCCTGTCTGTTCATTATACTGTCAGTGATGGCAACTCTGTCATGATGAAAAATTGCTCCAGTGGCCAACCATGGTACTGCAACAAAAAATTGCCTGTGGTTTAAAAAGCATGAAGGACATGATGAACTACAATTTATTCCACCGTGACTTTTTTAAGGTTTAATTATTAAGAGATGCAGTTGGATGCACAAAACTTAGGAAGAAGAAGTTTTATGTGCCATGAATGAAAGGAACTGGATTCTGTGTTCAAAGTCTGTGTCCCAATCTTTCCAACATAAGTGTCTCACACTGGAGAAGGTTTTCAGGCTTCTGCATCACTGAGTCCACAGAGGATCTGTATTACAGACCCACTCTGGCTGATCTGGCTGACATCCTGCTGCCTCCCCGCACACATTAATCAAATAATTTACTGATACGGCTCCTTAAAAGTTTTATTGGACCCAATAGATCATTTTTTCACAACACAAAAAGACCCTTCAGAGTGTTTGAGAGTGTTCCAGAGGAATGTATTCAAAGTTGTACCCGAAAGACACCGAGCGTCCTGCTTTATCCTGTCTAGCGTGTCTTAGTGGAAGACAACCAATGTGGTATCTGGGACAGCTCATGACATCTAAGCAAAAAAACTAGATTTTTTTTTTTTTTTGCCTCATCCCGCCTGGTTTGACAACTTCTATTAACCACACGAGCACAGAACACTCTTCTGCGAACATGGCAAAGGAAAAAAGATGGTTATCCTGTTAGCAGCACACTCAGGTCAGGGGCAACCAATCCATCACGTGGGTGCAATGTCACCCTCACCTTTATGCTACTCACCAACGCCCTCACCCTCTTTCTACTGACTGGGAAGGCAAGAGGAAGTGTCCACCTTCACTGCAGAGTGACGGTGAATGGTTTCAGGTTTTACTTTCATTCATAAAAATGTGTTTAACACGTGAACTTTCATTGTTGGTTCACCGTTGGGTCAGGGGATTTATTCTAACTCAACTGATGTATGATACACAATTCACAAAAAGCATCAAAATAGTTGTTGATTAAGCTTCTGTCCACTGGCACTCGTGAGGTCACAGCGAGTGTGTTGGTATATTCATGAAGAGGGAAACAGAGATGAGGAGCAGAGTGGGAGGGTGGTGCACATGCATTACGGTGGGTGTTACTCTTGCTCTTGGCCTGGAACACTCCCTCACATCTACTGTACAAAGCCCAGCGGATAACCACCCCTGTCGTCTTTACCTAACGCTTCCTCATTCCCTCCAACTTTCACATTTATTTATAACCATCACAGAGATGTGGTTCAAAAGGTGGAGTAGTGCTTGGGAGTCTTTGGGGATTTCCTGCAATCTCTGCTCTTTAAATATAAAACCTTTGCCCCAGCTACGTTCACCACTTCCCACCCAATGCTTCCAGGGGGTTTCATGAGTGAGAAAAGCAGTTGGTGTTACATATTTTAGTTGCACATCAGGAATAATTACAGGTGACATCTGTGTGCAAACCACAATGCAGGCCCATTCACTCACTCACTTAAATGAAGCTGTCCAAACAAGTGAACAGCACGGAAAGCATTTGTGTGCCATCCCTCTCTTACAGGTCACACGGATACATGGATGGATGTTAATGGTTTCATTAGAGAGCAGAAATGTGTTGATGAGCTCATGTAGGCACGGTGAATTATTCAGAGCGTCTTAAGGGGCGTGCTGAATCTGCTAACGCGAGCCGCTACTGTTGATGTTTCTTTGACGTTTCTTTGCGCAGAGGACGAAGATCTGTGAGGTTTAACCACAGAGTGGAAACAAACAGTGACGATGCTCCCCAAATATCTAGACTCCTACCCTCCTCACACACTCTCTCTCTCTTACCGGTGATGATGTCAGCCTCTCCCGAGTAAGAGCCCAGGAGTCTTACGTAACACAGGGCAAGGCTCGGTATGCTCTGAAAGGGGGGGGGGGGAGAAAGGGCACTCAGGGATGTGCACACAGTGAGGGAATGCAAGTGTGTGTGTGTGTGTGTGCATGCGTACAAAATTTTGCCCCTGCTCCCTTCTCATTGATGATATAATACTTTCAGGCCGTTGTCATGGAGACAAACAGGCGCCACTGGCTGGATATGGCATTGGGGGGTTAGATGATGAGGGGAGGGGGTTGTCTAACTGCATTTGGAGATTTGGATGGTAGGCTCTTATTTGGATTGCACTGTGTGTGTGTGTGTGTGTGTGTGTGTGTGTGTGTGTGTGTGTGTGTGTGTGTGTGTGTGTGTGTGTGTGCCCGCAGTTGCTGTTTTGCTGTTCTGATGACTAAGCATATTATATTACAGTTTGGTACAGAGCAGACCCAACCTCTGGAGTAAAGGCTCAAGAGGATGTGTGTGTGTGTGTGTGTGTGTGTGTGTGTGTGTGTGTGTGTGTGTGTGTGACAGATAAACAGAGAGACAGAGACAGAGCAGTATAAACACACTATGATGGGATATTTGAAACCATTTGATAAAACACTATTGAAATTCCAGATGGTTCGGTTCTATCAGCAAATACAGATTAGACTTATATCTTCACACAGC
Organism: Nibea albiflora; assembly: GCA_014281875.1. Taxonomy (NCBI): domain Eukaryota; kingdom Metazoa; phylum Chordata; class Actinopteri; family Sciaenidae; genus Nibea; species Nibea albiflora. Next base: position 26,351,080 of record CM024789.1, read on the forward strand.
ACTGGATGGTAGCTGGTGTCAATATTCTTGATGTTTCCTCAGTAAAAGGCAATCAGCTTAAAGGATTATTCCCATCTGTTACATCATGGTGTCTTATGATCATAGTTCTAACATTGTAACATCGATGAGATCCATTTTGATGATCTGATGGATAAAAACTGTGAACCCTCGTGATCAGATAAAGAAGTTTGACTAGACTATGTAAACCACTTTAAGTGAGCACAAGAATGAGAATAAGTTTATATTAACTTTATATCACATTTCTTAACAAAGTTACAAAGTGCTTCACAGAAAAGGGGGAAAAAAAACATACAGATAAAGAAGAGACAAACAAAGAGAGATAAAACAAATTTCAAAAATGTAAATGTGTAGGAATGATAAAAGCCACCAACTTATATTTAAACATTTTAAGAGAGGATTTAAAAGATACTAATGATGCAGGCTGTCTGATTTCAGACAGGGCTGGGGGCTCAGACAGCTTTGGTCACAAGCCAGGATGTGGGAACAACCAGAGAGCTTCTTCCACTGACCGCAGAGAACGCCAAGGTGCAGCCTTGCAACCAGAACGAGAAGAGAGCTGCTTCATGGACCAACAAGCAAAATGTTACTGACTTTGTCTAATCATAATGTCATTAATGAATTTTTGTGATTAATGCCATAGAAGTTTCCATATTTGGGGACCCATGACACCATAATCATGAAACACTCATGTCACACTATTTTCCTCTATGTACTTGGCACTGTGATAAAAAGGGAAAGCTGTGAAATACCCTGAATTTTACTTCTAGGTAAAATGACTCAGTTAACGTGAGCCTCACTGGATGTTCAAGGACAGAGCAGGATAAGAGAGCTATCTATTGTCCTGTCTTGCAAGTAGTGCTTGTCCCAGTTTGTCCCAGTAAAAGATAACATGTAACTCAGCCCTTGTTGACTTTGCTCTTCTGGTGTATAAAAACTGAGATCACTTGTGCTCAATGCTCGTTTGCCAGCCTCATTCATTTGACTGTGTTTGTTAGATCATCTGTAGTCATGTGCGCAGGAATGTATTTTCAGCAATTGGTGCTGGCCTGGATTCATGTGTGCGCATGACAGCCTACACATACACAAAATATGAACAATTAGATGTTATGTAGTGAGTTTACTTTAGTTAAATGTGAAACTTGCATGGAAATAATACAGCACTACAGCAGAGTGGCTCTAAGGAAATGTTGGTCTCTTTCACTGCAACAACTGACCACACGTCTGGCCCCAATAAGCCAAGCACAAGCATAAAGAAGTACAGTAATAACAAATGCAAATGTTATTACCATGCTTTATATGAAACTATACTTATTGCACAAAGAGATACCTCAGTGGTCAGAGTACATTTAAAGGTTGTGTAACAGCCTTGCTGCTGCAAAACTTCCACGTCCACACGAGTCCAGACAAAAAAACAACTATTTGAGCTCAAAAACTAATGAAGAAAGACCTGATAGCCGTAAAAAAAAAAACTGCAAAAGCGCATACTGCTGCTATCACTTGAAGCTACTGCTAGGCGTGCAAATGTCTGCAGATGCTGAATTAAACTTCCAGAAAGACAAGTCCTAAGTCACCACAGGAGTCAATAATCTTAATAATCTTAAGTAATTTGGAACAAGGTCATACACAGTATTAAGAGTGATCAGCAACATTTGAAAATCAATATGAAATAAAAACATCCCGCCAGTGTAAGTTGGCTTGCTCAGGAGTAATGTGATTGTATTTCGTGCTGCCTGTTAAAATTCACGTAGCAACATGTGTGTGTCTGAGGTTTCACCAAAGACTATAACCTCAGATTTATCACCATTCAGTTTAAAAAAAGCTTTGGGACATCCAAGTTACTGGACTGGAGAGGAGTATAAAGCTGTGTGTCATCTGCATAACACTGAAAGCCAACACCATGCTTCTGGATGATGTGGATAACCATATATACTGACAACAACAGAGGGCCAAGAATGGATCCTTGATGGACACCACCACACCAGCTTACAGTTTAAATCAGCAACAGCAAAACTGGACCTTGCCATAACAGCTGAAAAGGTCTATTGGACAGGTGTGAACGTAACAGTTCCCTTAAGACCATCCCAGGTTTCTTGATGGATGCCATGATCGAGGTAAACGTGGTGCACAAATCCAAAAGCAGACAGAGCAGTCACCGCTATCCACTGATAAAAGTAGGTTTTCACAGGACTGTGTCAGTGCTGAGCTCTAAATTCTGACTGAAAACTTCTAAAATCTTATGCATAAAAGTAATTTTAAAAGTGATTAATTGGGATGAAATGCCTTTTCTCAAGCATCTTAGACAAAAGAGATAGTTTAGAAATAATTGCACATTGCAGATGGAGGATTTCATTTGATAGATTAATTTACAGAGTGCTAAGATCTAAGTGGTTTGAAACTAGGCGGAGGAGGCAGGATTATTGTTAATGGTGGGTAGATGCCGTGGATCAAGTGAAATCTTAGAAGACCAAATGCTCTCTTTCTTCACAATAATGCAAATTTCTCTGTGTAATTATTTTTCAGATTCCTGATGTACCTTTGATCCATTAAGAACTAATTAATAACACTGAGTAAGAGACAACCACAAAGCTCTGTTAGGATGGATGGACCTGAAACTTTTCCACCGCCATCACCATTATATGATGATACAGTCACATCAGTGCGGTTTTGTTTTACTGCTGTATCTACTGCACTCAGTTCAGGATCATGTCAAACAAAGTTGATCACGGTCATCTCATGTTCATGTATGTTTTCAGAAGTTCTTCCTGCAGAGTACTGCAATTGCACTTGGATTCTTTGAGAGCCTTTTCTGCCACATCTAACTGTACAGTCATTTGTTATAAATGGTCAATTTCTTGACATACCTCTGACTGAAATCCGTACACCAAATGACTCCTGTTAGAAAGATGTATTCTGCTGGTGACGCTTTAAGCAGTTTTTCAGTGCTATCATTACCAATACCAAGTAATGGCCAAAAATAAGAGCCAGACTGCATTAAACCAGAATGACCTGCTCCTGTGTGGCTGCCTAGTTGCCATAATGAATTATTCAGTGGCATCAGCCTTTTGTTCAAAAGACCATGTCAACCAAATCGCCACAACTGGCTCACTCTCCTTGCTCTTTGCTTCCGAAACTCTAACCATGTCTTCATCACGTCCAGAACAGACTACTGCCCCAGATTCATCCAAAGTCCTTAATAAACCCCCTCTCTTCTAGTCCTTCTCCTAACTCACCAAGCGCTCCATAACCATTCCCATTGCTATCTCAGTGACCTGCTCCACCACACCATGCCATGCAGCTTCCATTCTTCTGATGATGACCTCCTGCCTACACGTTTAAGGACCAAGCACTGGACCTGGAGCGACAGAGCCTGCCCCCTCCGTCTGCAACTCCCTTCCCTAACAAATCAGAGGCTGCACTGATCTGTCTATGTTCAAAACACGACTCAAAACTCACCTTTATAGAACTGCTTTAATGTGTGATTAATTATGTGTGCTGCATACGTTCAGTGTGATGGTTTTACTCCTGTATAGTGTCTTTGTGTATCATGAATAGTACTCTATAAATAAAAATGTATCAATCTTATTATTATCACTGTTATCAGGCAGTCATACAAATGCTATGAATGCAACAGTACGTTATAGAATTAAACAAAGAGTAAAGTGCCACAGTGGAATACCATTAGCAGATCTGTGAGCGGCGCGGCGGTGATGAATAACAGTTAAATATGCCATTAATGAATTGCTAACTCGCTCCACACAGGAGTGTGAAGCATTATGGATTGGCAATACATCTCCCTCTGCTCTCTCCCGTCAAACTACCATCAACTGGAAACTATCCAGCCCATTATGAATGCAATGATTCTGCATCTCACCCTTCTGGCTAATTATGCACAGTGGGAAATGTTTTTTTCCTCTGTGTGCGAGTGTGTGTGTGTGTGTGTGTGTGTGTGTGTGTGCAATGACTGTGTGCTTTTCCTCTGTGAAAAACAACAGAACATATCTTCTGAATGATGCGATAGCCACTTCCCTAATAGTTAATTATGTGGTGAGGTTAAAGGAAGGAGGAAGACAGTGATGTTTGAAGACTGCTTTGAAAGATGGACTGAGCTGGTTTGAGATATTTGGACTTAAAAGGAACGAGAATACCATACCATTTTTTTTTATATTCAACTCTTTTGAAGGATCAGTATCTGTCTGGACACATTTAATCAGCATCTCAACTCAAATCTGCAGATAAAGAGGGGAAAAAAAGATGTGCCACAGCTGGCGTGTACTTATTTTGTATCTAGTCAAAGGGAATAAGTCCACTGAAGCGCAACGTAATCGCCCTGAAAAAAACACACCCAACTGACTTCCCTCCTGATTTGGAGAACAGAATAATACTGGCTTCCCTGAAGCTGTGAGATGAGCAGCCTCTCAGCTGTAGGGCAAACAAACTCGACTATGAAAATCCAGCACGTGTTGGCGCTCCGAAGTCCATTCTCGAACCTGGTGCCGCACGCCGGATGAAAATGACAAATATTACAGCAGAGCAAAGTAGCTGCTCAATTTTAACCATCTTGCTGGATGCCAAGTATTCAGGGAGTTTGACTTGACCAGGGTTGGTAGAGCAAAGAATGCGATGACTTCTCATGTTAAGTCGCTTACATGCGACAATAAAAGATTTGATTCTTGCTGACATCACAAGGCGTCATGGCCGCCCCGTGGATCACCGCCGCCACACGAACCTGTCGATGCTTTAACATCGCCGTGACAACAAAGAGCAAACAGTGAGGACACTAACAAACACAACCAGAGGGGTTATGGCGCTCTGTAAAACAACAACAAAAAAAGGTGATTAAGGTTACATTCCCCACCCTCGGGGATCCGTACAAGTTCATCGCTGTCTACATCCTGTGCATATTCCCATCCCAGCGCACGTGGAGGGCTGGGGGGCCTGTTCTGCACATGCTCAGTGGGCGATGATGATGCGGGCTGACACATCGCATGTCGTGAGCATAGTTACCGTGCTGAGTAATGTGACATTTAAAGGCTCCCCTTCCTTGCACAGTTCGTAGCACGCACATACACTTACATGCCAACATACACAGTTGTGCTCATGTGTACATATATCATGGGTGTAGGTCCCTTCGGGTGAGGAGACGGATTTTCAGCATGGTTTGATTAAGACACATCACTCTAGTCACACAGGTTCATGACTCCATGTTTATTCTAATACACTTAAACTGACTTGACTGTTTTACTGATACGACAGATATGCCATAATTTTACATGAACTATGTGTCAACACATTTATGAATAGAAAAATTATATGAACATACAGTTGGAGGTGACAGAATTCTAGGAGTGGACAAAAAAGTCGACTTACAAAACCCTAGACAGAAGTAAATAAAGCAAGCTATGTGAAGTCACCTTTCTTGGGCGAGTATGCTTTTATTTTTACAACTCGGGTGTTATTTTTGTCATAATTCCCACGACGGGTGGATTACGTCAGCGTAGCAGCTCCCAGGTGTGACTCTGTGATAATGTGTACTGCACGCATTCAGCTGGACGTTGCTAAAAAACAAGGGATGCTCATTTAATCATCGCCGCTTGAATAAGGCTGAGAAAAGACAGACATACTCATGCATGAAGTCTGAGCACAAGAGCAATGTCGGCAAATCCAAGACGCTAATGTGTAAAGTGAACAGTCTGACTCATTAGAAGATCTCTAGACGCTGACATAATAACGGGAGTCACGTCCTGTAGAAAGGGGTTCCTTAACAAACAACATCCAGTGTCAGGCTGCACGTCACGTCCACCTGCACATCAGCAAAGCTCAATCATTGCGACAAAGCTCGTGGGGCTAAGTTTGGGTATAACCCTGGCCTTTCAATCTAACGCCGGTGACTCACTTTTAAACAGTGTACGTCACCATGGTTACACAGGCTCGCACAGCTTACTCTGGAGCAGGTTAAGTTCACTCTATTGAATCCATGTATAAAGCTCAACCCCTCATGATTCATCGCTGTGGAAAGAAGAAATGGCATCAGTGCTGCATTCAGATCAGATGAATGAGAGTTTACAAAGCTGCAAGAAGAAACTATAGTACTACATAAAAGATACTATGTATGAAAGCCAACAGTGATTTATTATAGAACATGTTTGTAACATTTCCAGGACGCTTGGCCTGCCTGAATGTAAAATATTGGTTCCAAGAAATAGCAGGTACCTTACAGAACTTTATTTGAATATCAATAATGAATGAATTTTAGCCCGCACTGACATTTTTCATAAGAGTGACTGAAGCAGTAGAATGTACCCACATTCCCATTACCTCAGCATGAGGCCAGCTTAGAGGAGAGAAAATCTTTGCACATCTGCAGCGTGGTGACACACATGGCGTACTGCATCACAGCTGAGAACACGACGTCTGATAAGGCCATTAACATACATCTTACATATTTACAGTCCGCACTGTTTTTAATACTCTGCAGCCTCTCTGTTTTTCAGTGTTACAGCGAGTCATCGCATTTTCATCTAACCAGTGCAGAGATGGCCTGTAGCATATGTTAACACAGCCCTACAATCAACCAAGAGATGATTACTATTTCATACCATCGCTTTTTATATATCATAGTTGTTTGCCTCTGCTGTTCTCATTACATCTGCCACTGCAGCGACCTCATTTCCCAATGGAGCTCGACTTTGCCTTATCTCATATTAAAGGTAGCCTGTGGAGTAAAGACTTCCATCAGTGTTTCTCAACAAAATGTTTTGTGCACATACAAAGAGGGTATAATAAATGTGTTAGCTGTATTTCTTATCAATTAAAACACTTGCAAAGCAGATTTTTAAAAAAGAATTAAAGTATGTTTATTTCCATGCATCACCGCATCTCGGCACATTGACGAGCAACACTCAACCCTGCCCTACAAAGCTAAAACACTGCAAGAACATATTTGGTTAGACATCATACTATACCATAATAAATGTTATACCACAGAAACCTGTGTGTGTGTGTTTCTAAACCTAGTACTGAAAAATATATTTTATACTCCAGCGAGAAAAAAAAAAGTAACCCAAGATAAACTAGTCTAGCTAAACGCAAACAAAACTAACTTAGCTTAGCAGAGTAACACTACCCGCCATCTACGGCTTCTAATTCCAGTAGAATTCATGATTAAACGGGTTAAATGTATTTAATTAATTAATCTTATATTAAAGTAGTTTATTCATTCAAACAGACAAGAGAGCAGAAGAAAACGTCCAAAACCTGGTAACATTTTCCTACTTCTGTTCTGTTGTAGCCTGTATCCAAACTGATTTAAATTCAAGTATAACTTAAGATACTTAAGATATTATATCTAACTTTTCTTGGTGAATTTTAGCTCATACTTCTTGGTATCACCTTCATTTGTCATGACTTGCATGGATGTACAATATGTGAATATACAACTGTATATCTATCTGTGAGAGACAGAGATGATGCAGAAAAAAAAGAGACTGGAAAATAAACTAGAGATCTTGGTGAATTCAGAGATCGGCCACAGGCTGAGCTGCACACAAAAACACACAAACACACTCCCACACGTGTCCGTTGCTAGCTAGTTTACAGCTAACAGCTGTACATTTGGTACAGTACATTGGCTGCTTGGAGGAGGAATAAACACAAACAGCCCAGCTGTTAAATGAAGTGAGAATGTGCATCTTTCTCTGTCTGGAAACACCTTTACACTTCAGAGATCGAATTTTAAAGAAGCTTCCATCCAGAAAAAAAAGAGTTTCAGGAACTAGTTAGACTGTCCTTTTCTTCTTTCTGGATGTCTGACCAAATTGAGCAATCAAGCAAGCAGAGTGCTGCTCAGGGACAGAACCCAGACCCAGCAGACCCAAGGACAGACCCAAGGACAGACCCAAGGACAACTCTAGAGTATCTTGGAGATCTTGCTGCAAAGGCAAGAGTCAGCTGAGCCCTTGAGCTGTTATGTGACACACTATGCGTAGAGGGCACTCCTCAACACCATTTCTGTAACTTCAGTTCAGAGACTGGAAGATATACAGTATAAGCACATAGGAGGCAAATCATATAACCCCATCAGTTCACCATATCAATATATTCGGCTCTCCGAGTACAACCAGTATAACCGTCCGACCCTTTCCATCTACAGACGGTTCACACAGGAGGAGGGTTTACTCCTCACAGGAAGACTTCTTATTATTGACTGTTGTTAAATTCTGAACAGAATCAAGCCAAGAATCAAATCAAATCAAATTTTCAACATTTGTATAGCCCAAAGTCACAAACACATTTAGCCTCAGGGGGCTTTACAATCTGTACAGGGAGTGACACCCTCTGTCCTTAGACCCTCGGTTCCAGTGAGGAAAAACGTGCCCACAAAAAACCCTTTAACAGGGAAAAAAGGTGGAAGAAACCTCAGGAAGAGCCACAGAGGAGGGATCCCTCTCCCAGGACGGACAGACGTGCAATGGATGTCACGAAGCAGACTACATGGTGGAAAATCCTTATAGCTCCCATTTGGAGCCATGATTGCTATGATTTTAACCCATTCATTTTAACTTCACTTACGATGTCCCCGACACTTTTCATCTCGTAACTAATCATGGATGTAAGCGTGTGCTACACCATACGTGCATGAACGTGATGGGACTATGGAGCAGGATAATATTGAATATACATATAACATACTCAGGGTAGCTTGCATACCACCAATGGTACCACAGTTTGAGAACCAGTGCCTTGAAGAAGCTAGCTTAGCTTTTACTAATAAATGTTCATTCCACGAGTAACCTAATAATAGGCATTTTATTACTTTTACTTTTAATTTTGTTTTTTCCTTTCCTGTTTTCAATTCAATTTAGGTTAAGTTATTTTTCAGAGTTAATTTTTTACTTTTTATAGTTTAAAATATTTGTTTTATAATAAGGTATGTCTGGCAGGGGCGAGGCTTAAGAGGTTCAGACTGCTGACAGCTGATGACCTCATGTCAGGAGTCACATTCTCCACTCCAACTTTTATTCAGATTTTATTCATAATTTATGTTTCTAAACTTTAAGTTTTGAATCAGGACCTTCATAATTTGGAGGAAGCAGCTGGTGAAAAGTACACTGTGTCACATTTAGTCATCTCCAGCTGCTTTCAGCGTCAGATACATATTTAATGAACATTTAGGTGAACAGAAGTGTCAGATCGGGCTCAGTGTGGGCACAGGTCCAAAGTTTAAAGCCTCTGAGGCAAAGGCAAACTTGATTAGGACCTCCAAACTTGTACTATGTTTTCCATTGGCTAATGTTTCCATGGAAAGAAGTGAATTCCAGCTCATACCGTTCATGGACAGATTCGAATAATCAGCTCAACATCCATCAGGTATGTTTACATCTAATCAAATTGTGCAACTACGTCTGTCTCTCACTCTGATTAGGACAATGATTCCGCGTAGCTGTTTACGTGCTTATCCCTCGGTAGATCTTAAAGTGCCTGCTGCATCATTCGAGAGCTGCGGATCTGTCAATCATCATCAAAGCCTCCCAGCTGCTCGACTTCTCCTGTGAGGAGCTGATCTCTGGATAAAGCAATCTGACAGACTGAAGTGTTTGTATCCATAAAGCACATCAAACACCTTACCCAGAGCTCCGTGTACCTTAACCTTTATGTGCTACACACACGTGTTGGCTGGTTTAGTCATGCAAAGGGAGGGGAAGTAACTGCCTTCGCAGAACACAACGTACGTAGCACTATGTCATTCTTTCTGTGTGCGTCCCTTAGATTTACAGTCAAGGCTCCACCATCAAATGAAACCAGGAGAAGCCATGAAGTTGATGTCCTACCATTAAATAAAGAAACAAGGGGAGCATGCTCATCACAGTAGGCACTTTAATCTCAATGAGGACATTTCTTTCCCCCTAGCTGCCCAATGAGTAAAGGGGTGTGTGTACAGTTTCAGAAAAACAGAGCAGAACATTTAGAAAGGTGAACAGAAAATGCACAGAAGAAGAAGAATCAGGTCAGAAACAGTCAAAAAAAAGAGCCCATGACCAAGTAATCGCAACTTCCTTCGTTCAAGTCTGGCCAGAAAACTTTGCTGCATCTCTCTCCTCCACATATCCTCCTGTCAGCGTTTTATTGCTCTAATAAACTTATGAAATGTCAAAAATGGAAACCACTGAGACATGCGGAGGAGCCTGTAGTTTAACTGTACACTCAGCACGCTGCGCAGAAAAGTAGTTTGTGTGGGAGCCTCAGTGTACTCTCTGACTCCGTGGAAAAGCGCCAGTAAACGGGGACGTTCGTGACCCCGTCAGGAAACAGCCTGTGCTCGCAATCACACGAGCGGGATGAATCTTTAAAGGTGTGTCGAGCCACTTTAGCTGCCGGCAAACAACCTGAGCTCTATAATTCACCGTGGGGGGTGGGGGAGGTATTCCCTTTGAACGTGTGGAAAGATATAAGAAGAAGAAGAAGAAACGTGAGAATCAATGACGAAGGAGACAAACGAAATGTTCTGTCTGCAGAGGAGTGAGGGAGGAAGCAGGCAGAGGGATGAGCGGGGAGCTGGTGTAGAAAGGCCTCTGGAACTCGCTGAGCTAATTGCTGTGATGGATTGGTCTTATTCCCCAGAGCACGGAGCTCCTGCTCCTGCAATAACACAACAAGATGACTTTGCCAATCTGCACATTAGGCAGTTATGAAAGAACTTTGCCATCATCTGCAGCTACACAGTTGTTGTTGTCGTCGTCGTGTTGTGTGAAGGCAGCAGCAGCAGCAGCAGCCCACTCAGAGCTAATATTGGAATATGGGAATTGATTTCTCAAAGGAAATCATTCTGGGAGCTCCCTGGGTCAATTTTGCATTTGATTAGTGGAGGTCTATTGTCGAGGTATTAGGGAGTGATCATTTTTTCTGATGTGATTAATTCATCAGCTGTAATATGGCTATGCTTACTTACTTAGTTGCCTCCGGCACGCAGGGAGAAGCCAGGAGGCAGCCCACGTGAAGTGAGGCAAGCGTGAACAAACAAGCACTCACACAGGACGAACAAAGCGGCACACACACACACCTACACGCTGCAGAAAGCAGGGCCCTCGCATTAATCAATACTGTTCTTAACGAGGCTCAGCTCCGAGCGCTTTCGACTGGCAGCCACGCGCATGCGCGCGCGCACAACACATTCCTCACAGGGAAGCCCTGATTAAGTCATAGCAGCCTCCTTTCCTAAAATGGAGTGTTGCGTCGGAGCCAAGCCGAGCCGAGAGGAGAGGGAGAGGATCTTCAATAACGGAGGAGGAGGAGAGCCTCCGGGGAAAGACCCCTGGAGAGAGCAGTCACATGTACGGGGTACCCACCAGACCACTATCTGTCTCATCACACAGCTACTGCACGCCGGGCTGCTCGGGAGGGTCACATTAACCGCCTGTGCTCGCGACTGTGTGTGAGAATAGGAGTGAAAGGAAGAGACGCGCACGTGTGTGTCGGTGTGTTAAGAAGTTTCACATTTCATCAGCTCCGCCGCAGATAAAACTACAGTACGCCTCATCGACTTCCTCAGAAGTAACCATGAAGTCAGGGAGTACGATGTGGCCTACACTTGATCTGGGCAACAAAGTCCATGAGATGAACAACTGTTGTTTTCCACGATAACAGGAAGGTCGAGAGCAGAGAGAGGAGAGGACTCTCTTTCTAGATTCACATCCTTACACAACCACTCACACACACCACACACAATACAGTATGTAAACTCACCACTTATTTCATAGCCAGCAAACTCTCTTTGACACTTTCAGCAATTTGTAAACCTCGAGGGGACAGAAGCTGAGAAATTAGGGGCTGAAGTTACTAAGACGTAGCCACTCTCATCTATTCTCAGCTTATCCTCTCTTTTTTTCCTTCACTGAAAAGTAGCAGAGTGATGGGGGGGAGTAAACGAGTGTCTGAAATCAATAGAAGCAGCGGGGTCCTCACAATTAAAATCAGGGAGGGAGACGTAATGACGGGTATGATGGCTTGTTTCATGTGCGGCTGGGAGGAGAAAATTAGCAAACGAAGGCCTCTCCTCTCTCTCTCTCTCTCTCTCTCTCTCTCTCTGTCTTTCTGACTCTCTCTCTCTCTCTCGCTCGTCTCTCCAGCACTTGATCAGCAAGCCTCTAATTTCAGGCAACAATCAGAGAGCGTCTCCGCCGCGCTGCATCCTCCAAGAACACAGAGCTCATGTTGGGATACTTCCTCATCAGCCAGGCTTGTGATCTACTCTGTGACTGGCAAGCTGTGGAAATAACACACACACACACACACACACACACACACACACACAATCTGTTGAGCACAAGTGTTTGTGCAAGCTACCACATGATCGCACATATGACTGGCCGATAAGTTGGCAGTTGAGAGAATTGTAGGTTGGTCGCTTCAATATTTCAGTCCAGACTGAAATATTTCAAAGAATATTGGATTGCAATTGGCAGAATTTTCTATCTACATTTGTGGTTCCCAGAGGATGAATCCTGACTTTGGTGCTCCCCTGACCGCCATCATGAGGTTGATATATTGGTTTTTTGCCTCACAATCTTAGTCCTAAAATATTCTGCTGATAGTCCAGTCTCATACATATATTTACCTTAATACTGATTAAATATGCAGGCTTTCACGGTGCCCTAGTAGCTCACCTGGTAGCGTGGGCGCCTATGTTCTGCTTGCAGCACACGGTCTCTGGCACACAGTCTGAATTTCACAGAAAGCGTGTTCCATCATACGAACGAATATTTAACAGGGGAACCGACATGATGTGATCAGCTGATCGTTTTACTAGAGTGTGTTGCTGCTGAAGGTGCAACAGCCACGAACAGAGATGCTGAAGAGCGTGTTAATCAGACAACAAGTTTAATGATGAATTTAATGGTCATTTTAACTAAAGCGAGAGTCAGTAGCTAATGACTCGTTAGCATCAGAGCTTAGTGATTCAGTATATTGCCAACCTCAGTGTCAGTGGTCCAAAACATTTTTTTTTTAATTTGGTTCAAATTTATCCCTCAGTGTAAATTATAATACAAACATATAGTGATCTCTTGACTTTTATCTAATGCCATATTAAGATCTCAGCTTGTTTCAGGGTACAGACTAATCATGAGGATTGATGCTGACATCTTAGAGAACCAGAAGATATCATCTTTGGTATTCCACACATTCTAACTGCCTACATCGCCCACAATGCAACTCGACCACCAGTTTGGTCGGAGATACAGGTTTGCTAGCCTAGTAGTAGGCTAATGTAGCTTCAAGCTGCTAGGCTTAAGTGGTGGCAGAGCAGGCTACAGAGGTCCAGTTAGCTCACTTCTTTTAACTTCACACCTCCAGATTACATTATTTTCTCTTTTGCAGTAATTAAACCAAACAGGGAAGTTGTGAGGGAATTGTTTTCATCACATCTTACAAAAAATCATTAGTTAAAGCCCTTAATATAACCAACAAAATGCACACACTGCTAGGATGCTACAGCCCATCCATAAAGCTTCAACATCCTTCCCTCTGCACATCCACCACCTTTATAAAACACACAGATTCTCCCCTCTCAAAAGGTCAGAAGTAGAATGACTCACTAACTCCCCACAAGGGTACGTTTTATGTATCTCATACCAGGGACACGAGCAGAAATCACCAGAGCAAGAAGACTTTCAGACAACAGAGATTTTTTTTTTTAGCCAAAAAAAACCTTGCAGTCCTCGAGAGGGTGGCAGGGCCTGAAGCCACCGGGGCATGTGCTTTAAATTTAGCACAAGAGGAGGAAAGAGCAGCTACTGTATAATAAGAGGATAAGAGAATAAGTTGAACTTTGACCCGTCGGCTCCCTTTATAGATGACAGCAGCGACCTTGGGAGGAGTGAGAAAAGAGATTGATGACGGCCATTTTGCTTAATGAGCTCACGAGAGGACCGCCCCCTCCCTTCTGAAAGGGAGGCCAGTCGCCTCTCGTTCAAGGTAGGAAAAAAAATATGTCAGTGTGATCTGCAGCGAAGTCACCTCTCTCCATCCTACCTCATACACATCAATTACAACGGGAGCGACGTACCCTCCATCTATAGGGCTAAGAATAGCAACAGATATGGGTGATGGTGAGAGTCCATGCACGCATGAGGACCGGGCCAATGAGAAACAGGCTGGGTGACGTGATTTTTTCATGACATGTCAGGTCGTCTATATGTGGCTTCAACCCTTTGATGAAACTTTGCAAACAAGAAGCCTTCAGCATCCTCACACGCCATCCTCGAGTGCCTCAAACAGAAGTTGTGGTTGATGGTAAGATAAAAGGTCGCCATGGAAACAGGGATTTTTTTTTATTATCATTATTATTATATTATTTCTGAGACATGGCCACCACAAGGGGAAAAAACATGAGGGGAAACAGAGGTAGAGAACAGGAGAGATGATGATGATGATGATGGGAGAACTGTTGCAAGACAGGAGAGGGAAAGCCAGGTGGAGGGGAGCGAGAATGAGAACCTGCAGGATCCTAAAAACATGTGACGGAGAACGAGAGTGAAAACCGCTGAGGCAGCCAGAATGTCACCGCCTGCTGTAAGGCTGCGCTCATGGGAAATCATCTGACCTCACAATCTGGGTTACCCCACGTCAGGAAGAGAAAACAAGAGGGGGGGGGGGGGGGGGGCAGAGAGGGTAGAAAGACAGAACATGTGGGATGATCATTTGTTTCCCATTTTTGCTCTTTTGCTCACTTTTTTTCCATCTTTCTCTCTCTGTTCTGGAGGGAGGGAGGGAGGGGGAGAACACTTGGGTGTCCTCTTTCTTTCATTCTATCTCTGTCTTACCTGGAGCGGTGCAGTTCTTAGATTCTTCACTCTCTATTTCCTCCAGGCTGCTGTTGTCCATTTCCTGCAGTAGCCTCCTCCCTCCCCACCTCTCCTGGTCCTCGCTGCTGTGGCTGGAGACATCGAAACCTGGAACATGTTTGTCACAATCAGAAGTCTACTTTCAAAATAGATTCAAGGACGTTTTGAGTGCAGCGAGATGGGACATTTTCACACAGTTGAGTGTCAAACTGTGATAAGAAAGCAATTACTTTGAGGAACACGAGCATGCATTCCTAAACGAGCCTGAAAATGACAAAATGATGATTTATATCAGAGACTGTCTGATCAAAGAATAAGCAAAATCTGAATACAAGCAATCTGAATAAGAAACGTGGAGATTTATCATCAAGTGGCATCATTCATCTTCACTTCTCAACCCGTCTGGACCTCATGTTGGTACTTCTGTACACCGGGAACGAGGATGAGGAGACTGTAAAGCCGGTCACAGGCAGGGAAAAAGAGGGCAGCGTGAAATGCTGAATTTGCTGAATTGAATTTGAGGTCAATAATGACTTGAGTTTTTTAGCAGGAGCGTGATGCTAGCTCGCCACTTCTGCGTCATTTCATGACGTGTTCTGATTGGTTGTAAACTCGAATCACGGCAGAACTTTTTTGGATTATTGTTTATTCTCTAAAATGTCCGAGAATAGTGGAAAATCTCCATTATCTGCTTTTGAACGTGATGTCGTCAGCTGTCTTGTTTTGTGGTCCAAAGATATTCAGTTCACCGTCACGGAAGAAGACTAAGAAAAGCAGTAAATGTTCTCATCTGACGAGCTGAAACTATGGTGATAAACTGTTTATCAAAACAGCTGCAAATTCATTTTCTGTTGATTCACAACTGACAGTCACATTCTATGAACATTTCTCTGAGCAAGACTCCAGCATCACATCTTTGGAGATTAACAGGTTTTGTTACAAGTACATATTTCAGTCATGACGACCAATCACAACGACCAATGTATCATATCACATCTCTTTGGACAGACCTCACAGGAAAAGACAAAGATTGGTACACACACAGTATTTTTAGGATTCCAGCTGATGATTATGACATTACGGATTCATCTGTTGATCATATTTTCTTGAATACTTGAGCAATCGTAAAAAAAAAAATGTCCAGCAAACCTCCCCAGATGCTGATAGAAAGTCTTCAAATATCTTTTTTTTTTTTTTTTTTTGCTACCAACAGTTCAAAAGCCGAAGATTTTCATTTTAGAACGACATAAAGCAGCAAATCCTCTCTTCAATGCAAGAACGTGTTCGAAAAATGACTAATACTACAATAACTGATTCATGAAATATTTTTCTGTCAATTGACTGATCATGAACTCTCTCTGTATGAGTTACATGTTTGTGTCTCTGGATGTTACAGGTAGCGTGTGTTGAGCAGTTCGTTGTATTTTTATTGTCTGGAGTCATCCTTCTCTGTCACATTAAACTTTGATTCTTCGTGTTCAAGTAGTGTTGTGAACAGCTGGAGGAGTGCACCACAGATGCGTCAGTTTGGTATCTCCACCCAACCACCCCTCTCCCTCCCCACCCTCCCGTCTCTCCCTCGCCAGATCATACATTGAAGGGGGAATTTCATGAATTTCCAAAACAAATCCTCCTGTAGAAGGGGGTGGGGTGGTGGGGGGGTGGAGAGGGGAGGGAGGTGGAGCAACAGCACAGCTCACAAAGTGGGGCTCCCACTGTGGCTACATCTGCACATTCTTCAAGAAAGCAGCAACACCAATGAATTCATTTCATACTTCAGAGAGCCCAGCAGGAGCACGCTGCCCTTTCCACCCTGCCAACCACAAGTCTGGCCTAAGAGAGGGATTCAGATAGAATTAAAAAGCCAAGTTATTCAATAGTCCTCAGGGCATGGCTGAACTTCTCACCTGGCCTTACCTTCACTATGCCACACACACACACACACACACACACACACACACACCACACACAGCAGCCACAGCAGCAGCAGTAAGGTTTGCGTGCCAGAGCTGTAAAGACTGTTCCCCACATCCTTCTATCTCTCGCTATCGTGCACACACAGTGAAGAAGAAGAAGAGGAGCAGTGTGGGAATGATTAATGCGCCACTGCCGAGGAGGCGTTGAGTGCTCCGCTTCCAAAGCTCCGCAACATCAAGCTCAATTTAGCAGAACTTCATTAAGCGCATCATAAATAATCAACTTTAATTGATACTCCGGCAAAGCTGATTAAGAGTTAACAAGAACACAATGGGGACGAGGGAAATGCATTAAAGCACCCTGGTGTCGTCTCCTGTTCACCTCTTTAATTTGGATCACATGCAGAGAGCAGCACTGTTGCATTTCCATGTAACCAGGATACGCAGTGGGGAGGAAAGAAGAAGAAGAAGGAGGAGAAGAAGAGAGAAAAATTAGTCCCACTGATGATGCACAAATCATCAGTGTATGAATATTCATGCGGGCCTTCTGTCCATGGAAAGTGATAAATGCATCTCACTTTAGCTGACGCTGACTCAGTAATTAAGTGAAGTGTTGTGGAGGGTGGTGGGGTGGGGTGCACAGTCAGAGACAGATAAAAAAGAGAGAGAGAGAGAGAGAGAGAGAAAGAGAGGAAGGCAGGCATCAAATCAAACTCTAGTTTGCTGTTAGGAAGTGATGCACTCACTTGTCATCAGGTTTCATCTGATTGCATTTAGATGCTCTGGCAGTGCTGATCATGGCAGAAACATGCCAGTGCAGCATGGATTAAAAGTCAAGAGAGACACTGTAACCGTTTGCAGTAACCTGTGTGTAGGTGGAGGCTGGTACATACAGTATATACCCTGGGGCTCATTGCCCTGATTTCACTGCTCTGCAGCTCAAACACCTGAACATAGAGGAGCCTCTGCATCCCTCAGCACTCACTACACTCCCACAGTTAACCAGCCTGTTGTGTACCTGAGTGACACCTTGACAGGTGATTTTTGCGTGGCTATTGGTGTGGAACACACTTTTATGTGTTATGCAAATGTTCCCAAACATAAGGGAAGATTTTAGAGGAATTTTACAGAGTGAAACTTTCAGGAAGAAAAACGAAATTTAAATGTGAATGTGTCCTTACAGTGATAGAATCGATCAGATGACAGTTAACTGGAGAAATGTTACTGAAACAACCACTGTGTCAGTGGTGGTGGTCCAGTGGGGTTCAGCTCCCCTTCTATCCGAACAGGAGCCGAACAAGCAGCTCAAATGCTCACCTGAATTTTCCGCTAAGTAGGAGAACCCCTTGACGACCAGCAGCAAGCCTCCGAACAAACAGATCTGGATTAAAACCAACTCCTTTCGCCTTTTCCGTCTCGCTTTCACCTTCTTCTGGATCGGCATCACTTGCGCCGGCCGATTCCGGAGTCGGATACCCGGCAGAGACATCCCCTCTACCGCCGCTGCCACATCCATGCGGAGCCCCGAAGTACTAAAAAAAAAAAAAAGGAAAAAAAAAAAAAAAAAAAGCGAGCAAGCTCCTTTAATTCCCAGGAAATATATTTATCTCCCGGGAATGGGTGAAAAAGTACAGGGGAGGGGTCTGAGGGGAGCAGGGGGGAATGTTTGGAGAGAGAAAAAAAAAAGGAAAAGTTGGAAATGTGGACCGCCGGGATGCTGCGAGGCTGTGCGGGGGAAACAGCGAGCTTCTGGAGCCGGAAGAGCCGCTTTTTGCTTCTTATGTCATGTTGAAATGTGCTTTAGGAAGTAAGACAGAGGACTGCTGCGCGAGCACGAGCACGAGCCCTCCATGGATGCGATCCGTCTGCTGGGAGAGAGAGTACAGACAGAGGGGGAGAGAGAGAGAGAGAGAGAGAGAGAGGGAGGAGAGAGAGAGAGAGAAAGAGAGGGAGGACAGAGAGAGAGAAAGAGAGAGAGAAAGAGAGAGAGAGAGAGAGAGAGAGAGAGAGAGAGACTTGTGTACTCTTTGGTATTTCCACTTGATCTCATGTTCTGTTAAAGGTGCAGTGTGTATAATTTAGTGGCATCTAGTGGTGAAATTGCAGATTGCAACCGACTGAAAACTCCTCGCCTCATCCTCCTGTTCCAAGCATAAAGGATAAACTGTGGTGGCCGTGAAACTCATGGGAAACAGAAACACCCATTTCTAGATCAGTGTTTGGTTGAACT
This sequence comes from Nibea albiflora, assembly GCA_014281875.1. Taxonomy (NCBI): domain Eukaryota; kingdom Metazoa; phylum Chordata; class Actinopteri; family Sciaenidae; genus Nibea; species Nibea albiflora. The sequence goes on from CM024789.1 coordinate 26,370,084, forward strand.
ACTGGACTACTGTAGAAACATGGCGGACTTCAGGAGAATAGGACGCGCTCTAAAGTCTCATTCCAAGGTGACAAAACATATTTTTCTTATTTTCAGGTTAATATATGTGACACACATATATGTGAAAACAGAGTTATGAATATTAGATTCCATTTTTGTCAATATATCCCCTGAAACATTACACAATGGACCCTTAAAGTTTATTATCATATATCTACATGATACGTATTTAAAGCTGCAACAAGCTGTAAACACAACAATCACATTGTATCACGTCTCATATCATCGATATGGTGAACATGTTACCAAACTGTTGCCTGCTGACCCCACTCCTCCTAAAAAATCTTATTATAAGGTGCCAGGCAAACAGTTCCTATTTTTAGATGATTATATATTACTGAAAACACGTCTATAAAAATTATACAGTGAACCCTCGTTTATTGCGGGGGGTTACGTTCCAAAAAGAACCCGCGATAGGCGAAATCCGTGAAGTAGTCAGCTTTATTTTTTACAATTATTATACAATACAATACCGTACTATAGAATGAAACCAAAGATCAAAACCTGTTTTCAGGCCCAGGTTTTTAAAAATACTGTAAAATAATAACGTTAATAATGAATACGAGGTTGGACACATTGTGACTCGCGTATTTCACAGTGCGTCTTTGTCCTCCGCTCCGCTGTAGCGTCTTTTTCTACTGACGTGAAAGACCAATGTCAAAAGTGCTTAGCCAATCAGGATAAATAGCACAATGCGAAACAGCGAAGAGGCGAAAGGTGAACCGCGTTACAGCGAGGGTTCACTGTATTCCAATTCTGCCCAGATTCTCAAAATATTACAAACTGGACCTTTAAGTTACAGTCTGCAGAATCACAGTAATGAAGGAATTGTTAATGCAAAAATATTGAGTACAACTTTAATCAATTTTTAATCAATTTAAATTAAAGGTATAGGTATTCAGAACAAGGTATAAGAACATTTAGGACAAAGTCTACATAAAAAAATGTGCTGCTGTTCAGACACAAAGTCACTCTTGGGAACAGATGTTCATTGATTCATTTGGTTCAGTCTGATTTGGCTCTTCATCCAAAGTTTGACACCATCATGTATTTGACATAAAAACTTAATAAAATTGGTGTTTATTATTTAATATGAAATCATTTGTTTGGTTAAGGTGAAAAAACAGAATATATTAGCCTTTCACTGCCCTCTCCTGGGAATGCATTTTATTGATATACAGTGCAGCCGCCTGGACTTGAAGAAAAGTGCATACTAAAGTGTTCTTTGCTGCTTTGGACACAAACCACTCAGCCATTCAAACATACGCAAATCCTGTGGGCTGCAGCCAAACTACACTGATGCCTTCCAGAGTCAACTACGTCTTGTACACATAATAACAATAATGTTATCATTCTAAAGCATGTCAATATCTCAGCCAAAAGCGGATGCCATTCCCTCTGAACATGGATAAACGACTGTTTCTGTTTCTCTTCTAAAATAAGAGTTGGAAGTCTCACTGCAGCCGATCATTCATCAGACCCAGCACAGAGTAGATGTAGTATTTTCTTTGGTTACACAATAGGAGTTAGGTCATATGGATTGATTTCACTTAAGCACGTTTGTCTATTCGCTCAGTGCCTATCAGGAGATAGAGCAAAGATTTCACTGTGTGTCTGAGTCAAACAGAACTTTGGGATAATGGATGATACTTTATCCCAGCCAAGTGGGTTTCTTGATTGTCGGGCCTGAGGTTTCATATAAATAGCACTGGAAACTTTCCAGAAAGAATGGAAAAAGTGGTCAGGGCTCTAGGCAACTGGTTTCGTTGTGCTCTTTTAACCCTTTAGAGCACAGGGGGGCTTAGACTTGATTAAATGAACACAAGAAATGCAGGAAATCAAGAGATGTGACTGAGTTTTACTCAGCACATTTTGAAGTAAAGCCCACATTTCGTTCATGTAGTCCAAGAACAATTTTCACCCAAATAAAATAAAAACACTATAGTACATGTTTTTCTACAACACAAGTGGCAATCCACACGTGGACTGGAGTCCTTGGAGCTGCCAGGAAATCTGGCCTGTCTAACTTCCAAAGCAAGCTCGGACCGGGCATGGAGTTACCAAACAAGATAAATTCCCAACCTCGCAGAGGCACACAAAAGGAAAAAAAGAAAAGAAAAGAAAGAAAAACGCAAGGGGGAAGGAGGGAAGAGGAAGGAGGAGGAGGAAGAGGAGGGGGGCGACAAATTAAATCCAGTTAAATTGTTTTTCCATAGCCAGTGGGTTTGGCAAAGGACTCTCACAAACACACACAAGATGTAAGATAAGTTGTAGAGAAGACAAACCAGACACAGTGTGGTTTCAGATGGAAGAGAATGCCTGGAATTTAACCCACTTTCCCATGTCCGACTGACAGCGCGCCCACTGCCCTGCCCTGCAGCTCAGGGTGCACACACACACACACACACACACACACACACACGTACACACACAAACACACGTTGCTTCAAACACACAGGTAATTCCACAGAAGCAAACCTTAAACATCTGCCCTACCCTTCACTCCCTGTTCTCACCATGTTACAGCTGTGATCAATGGCAGCCCTCATAGATGCTTGGTACAGTACATCGATAATCAAACCGGGCCTCCTCCTCTCCTTGCTGTAAAGCCTGTCTGGCATTGGGATCACAATGCAGTCACTGCAGAGGAGAGCTGCAGTTTCCAGCCCAATTTGAAGCAGAAAACTAAGGCTAGCTAGCTAGCAGACATATTTGGGTCATGTCTTCCCTCTTCAAGAGCTCCCAAGTCTGGGCTAACAGCAGCACCTCTCCCTTTACTGCTACTTTAGACCATAACATGGAGAAACCTCAGCTCAGCACCACTGAAGAGAGAGAGAGAGAGAATGAGAAAGAGAAAGGGGGTGGTGGGGGATATGGTATGGTTGGCCAGGAATAGCTTGCTGAACTAAAAAAAAAAAAAAGTTGGGGCGATATAGACGGGCCAGGTGGTGATGCTGAAAGGAGAAATAAGGACAAGCATCCTTTGGTTTTGCATCACATGAAACAAGCAGAAGAACACAAAAACACAGCACGACCAGTTTTTTTTCTATTAACATCTTTATAAAATGGCAACAAAATGTACATTCAGATCTGTCACAGGACAGCAGGCCAGTGTAATCATCAAAAACATGAATGAAGAGTAGATGTACTTCTGTGAGGCCACAGTCTGGTGTCAGTGTTCAGTGATAGTGAAACACAGAACCCCCTCCACACAGGCAAAGTACATGTAATTGAGACAAACGCACTCGTAGTCACTAAGCCGAAGCTACTCGATCTGAGACGGAAAATCGACTACAGCTGAAGCGAGCGATACAGCACCATCGCTCCCTGCAGTGCGATCGTTTCCTCTGTGGGGGGTCTGGTGGGGGTGGAGAAACAAGACACACAGGGTCTTCCAGGATTTTAAAGGTCCAACTGAAATCACATACGTCTTCAGTTTTTGTAATTAAAGATCATGTGATATTTTTAAGATCCAGATATTTTTAAATATACTGCTAATGTTCTTTTTAACATCTAGAAGAAGAAAATGTGTCTTTCAGAGATACAGCAGATGCTGATGGGTGGCCCTGTGGAGTGTGACAGACCTACAACCAGAGAGAGACAATGTAAACAAACCTAATGGTAACTGTATGGTTGCTAGGCCTTTGGTTAGCAACCATTTAGCATCTAAAATAGTACATTTTTCAAAAAGCTGTTACGCTAACTAGCTTATTGGCTCTCTAGCCAGCAAACCGACATTAGCGGTGCACCTTTACTACGTTTGCTTGTTAGCTAATTTATTTATTTATTTGTGTTCGTGCTTGTAAAGGAGACATTAGCTATTAGCTTTTTTGGAACATTTTTTTGCAGTTGCTAGTCTTTTGAGTATTTCTCAGAAGAGGGCACAGGTAGCGTCCATTTACAGAGCAGACCTGTGTGCTGTAGAAATTTCAGTTGGACCTTAAAACACAGTGCATTCATACAGGTACAATGACCCTTTGAAACAGACTTAAACACATGTAACTATACCAATCATGAGGTGTCAGTGGTACAATACACGGCAAGGTTGTTACATTATCACTGTCCTGATGTTCTTGTGCCTGAACCATGAGTCAAGAACTTGGAGCAAAGAGAAGTTTCAGGGGTCAGCTTCGTGTCTCGAAGGTGAGGTTACGAGGGAACAGTGAGCTAAGAGTGAAGCATGCAGGGAGAATGCGAAAGAGAGACGAACAGAGGCAGAGGCAGGTGGACGTAGAAACATTAAAAAGGCAGGCAGTGATAAGAGTGTGTACGGAAAACTACTAGAGCCACTGTAGTGCATCTCACATCACCCATGTTCCCTTCCTATGCAATTTCCCTTCAATCTCAGAAGAGTGGGAACTATCTTGACTTAGCAACTTTTTTTTTTTTTTTTTTTTTTTTTACAGCTAGCCAGTCCTATGTGATTCTGGAGGAGAGAAGCCAAAGACACCAGCAAGGGGACGATGTTCTGCGACAGGCTGAAAGAATCCTGATGATTTCCAAACAGGAAGGAGGACAGTCTGTGATCAGGTGTGAGAGTCACTGAGGATTACGGTCTTCCTGAGGAAACTGGGCTCACAGTCATGTCCCTGGTATGACATCTGCATGAGAAACAGAACAGAGTCATTGTGGGTTAATCAGTACTTCGAATGAAGTACAACTATGCACATAATGACACATCATGTTATGAAAAGTTTTCTTTTCCCAGTTACAGAGGTATATCTAAAGTTTGGTAACATTAGTCACTATAAGCTGCTGGTCATACCAGACCACGTGACGCTGTCACAGCAGAGCTGGCGCCTTTAATTGCTTCTTTATTGAATATTTGAACTCACAGAACCAAGTGAGGAAGAAAAACAAAAATAAAGAGGCCAAACATCAGCCTCCCTAAAGTACCCACTAATGTTAGCAAATAAATTCAACTATTCATCTGGTAGAGGATTTTCTTTTCTTTTCAAAAGTCACAGTTTTACTTGAAAGCTGTGTTAATTTACTCGAAGGCAGAACAACAAGACAAAAACAAAGCTGTTGTGGTGAACATGTTCACATACAGTTGCAGTAGAGATCTAACTACGCACCTGACACACAGGGAGCAACCAAGCACCAACGTCTGTGACCAGGAAATAAGGCCGGTGAGGAAGTGCCAAAAACTGCAATTCCTCGAGTGGCCACTTGAGGCTGGCTACAGAACATTTTAATCTCCATGAGCTCTGCATAATTAACAGCATGGACACTTTGATTGACAGGTAAGTGCCATTACAGGTGGCTTATTTGGGCACTCAGGCGTCATTCGGCTTGCCTCAGGTCCGCCGATGATCCACGGCTTTGCTGATTTTTAGCAGAAGAGGCAGGACAGCCAAGATGATGGCAGCCAGAGACACAAATTCTGAGCTTCAAGCTGAGGTGATTTTTTTTTTTTTTTGGCTAACTTAAAAATTCAATGAATGAATGAATTCCAGATTCTTCTTTCCCTGATTCTATGAGGAGGAAAATCAAAACAAAGGGGCTGAAAGACATTAAAATAGTCCACATAGCCGAAGGGAAGTGAAGAGTTTGATAATTCTCTGTGGTTTTGTTACCATGAATGTAATGCAACTTGCACATTACACATTTGAGCCATTGGCAAATAACTAATACTGATTAGTGCAGCTTTAAATATGATTACACTGATACAGAGTTATTTTAGGTGAACTGATACAGACACAAATGTATCTATAGGCTTTATTCCTTATTACATGGACCACACTGTGAAAGCATCCATATAAAAATGTCAAAATAGAAGTTACTTCTGCTCTCTGTGCTTACCTCTGACAGATAAACGGTGATCTGCAAACAGCAATTGACAACGTAGGCTACAAATTGCAGCCAGACAGGCAGCAAAAAAAAAAAGCAGTTTTTATCAAAATCAGAATATTGCAGACAGGAAGGGAGGAAGAGCAGAGAAGATAATGGAGGACATGTCACAAATTAGTCATTCTGAGGAAAGCGCACACACACTGCTCATGTTTAAGTCATGCAAAGCAAACCTCGGGAACACCGATCCCCTCTTTAAAATATGCAGTGACAGAGCCAAGCAAGCAAGCCCCTTGTCTGACATCTCTCTTACATCCAAATTTCCCTCTCCCACCTCTTTTTTTCCAGAAATGCTGCATGCGCACTCCCCTGCTGCACACCCAGAGATGAAAAACTAAATAACTCTCGACTTCTCACACACACTTTTTTCTTCTTCTTCTTCTACTTCCTCCTTCTCACCCCCCCCCCACCCTCTCTCTTTCTCCCAACTCCCTCGCTCTGACTCTCTTGTCAGCCAAAAAGACCTTATGTAACAAGGTGCTGAAGCCTCCATGTCTCGGGGCACATATTTACCCAACATGCACTTGGGGATTACAGTGCAAGCTCCCGTGCTGTAGAAGAATTGGAGATAGGAGGCTTATGGAGGTCCACATGGGACAGGGTGTGTGTGTTTACGGATGCGTTATAGAACAGATAAATAATACAACATCAGCATCAGGGCTGACTTTTAGATGTTCATGTTTCCGTCTCTATGTACCAATGTGTCTAAGTGTTTGTGGACAGGGAGGGACAAGAAGTATGGCTGTCTGTGGGTGCCAGAGGGTTCACGCTGGGAGCCAGCAGCAGCAGCCTCAGCAGGGGGAGCAGGAGGGGGCCGTGGAGGGAGCTGACTCAATGCCTCTGCCGCCTCTATTCTTCCAGAACTCCTGTGTTTTTTTGCACTAGTAAACAAATACTTGAAGGCGAATAAGAGCCACCCCAACCCCTCCTCCCTCTCTCCCTACCTCCCCCGTCCCCATCCCCGCAATATGAACCACAGAATGAGAAACAAACAGGTCTGTCTCTCATGAACGTTGCAGAGTTTCGCCGCAGTGTCAACAATAACAAAGAGAGGCGGCACAGACTGACGGAGAGAGCACGAGAAGTGGAAAACAGAGGTGCTGAGGTGAATGTGAACACTTCCTCTTCCCTCACACTCGCCGCACATTTAAAGCTGCCATATTGTACTTGACACAATACCCCAATATAATAAATGGGGGAGAACTATTTTTTGAGGGCAACTGTATTTGTTGACAGTGCAAAAAAAAACAACCCAAAAAACAATGGTGCAATCTGAAAAAGGCCCAGCTGTACACTTCAGGTTCAGGTCTATCAGCTGATCTGATCACTCACTGAAGTGTGCTTTATTAAAACTGCACTGATCAATACTTTTATTACCTATGTGTGATGTATGTAAAGGGTGTTGCTCCCCTCAGCTCTGTGGAGCTTTACAGCAGCTCTCAAATCTCATCAGCTCTGTCAGAGCTACAGCAGACAGCAGAAAAGCTACGATAAACCCAGCACCTGCCTGGCACAACAACAGCAGACAGACAAAGTTAGCGACTCGCCGGTGGGCATAGTGAAGCATTTAGCAGCTTAAAACACAGCAGAGTCATGGCGTCTCCGAGCAGACGTCGCGCTCCCGTCCCCGGTGTTGCTGTCCCAGCCTGTCTGTGCTTTGTTTGCAGAGGCGGGCTGGCTGCGCGTGCACGTTAGTGCATTTAAGTCCATTTAAGAAGGCTGTTTTCATCTCATCTAATTCTGTGAATTAATCATTCACTTCAACCAAAGTGGAGTTGGTGGTTGTTGGAACAGTGGTGAGCAACTGGTGATTTTTATTTTGTTTCTGACCACTTATGATGTTATGGAGTCTAGTGGTGAGTGATAGAGATTTCTGGTCTGGAAACAGATTTTCTGGTTAAATAAAAGGTCTTCTCTGCAATCTGAGCCTGTCAGTGGCTAAGAAAAGCACTTTGAGTGGACAATCTTTGGCGGGCACGCACTTAACCTCGTGAATTAAAGGTTTAATTAGTCCAAACTGGTGATTTTTGGAAAGACTAACAAAGACAGTTGTGGTAAGTTTTATTTTGTTTCTGTCCACTATGAGTTACGACAGTCTGAGAGGCAAAAGTCACTGTTTTTGTCAATGGAGTCTGCTGGTGAGTGACAGAGATTTCTGGTCTAGGAACAGATTTCCTGGTTAAAAAAGAAGTCTTTCTCTGTAGAGATCCTTTCTATAATAATGAATAGCAATGTGAACATGTCAGCAGCTAAGAAAAGCACCGTTAGTGGACAATCTTTGGCGGGCACATTTTAACCTCACCTCTGTGAATTAAAGGTTGATTGTTGGAAAGACAGTTTTGGTGAGTTTTAGTTTGTCTTCTTTAAAATGACAGGTTTTGTCAATGGCGTCTGGTTTGTTTGACGTGAATAACAAGACAAATATATTTTCTTTGTGCTGAGTGGAAAGCAGAAATAACACTGCGTATAAACCTTTGTGTACGGAAGCCTTTTCATTAAGGCTGAGACATAATTCAGACTTTGGCTGCAGGGAAAATGTTACTTGGCCTGACCTCTGAAAACGTTTGTCTTTATATTAATGGAAAAGTGACTTTTTGAAATGAGAATTTTAATGAGATTTTTAAATGGTCAACAACATATTATGATAATGAAGAGCAGCTCTGATAAAAAGACATTATTATCCTCTTGTGGTTAGTAGAGTAGATGTAATGAAAGTCATGGCTGGTATTTTGTATTTACAGTTCAACAAAAACTGAGCCTAAGAGAGGATTAGCCTTTCTAACAGTGATCCCCACACAAATAAACACAATAAAATGCATGTGTGACCTTTTTAAAAGGACCTGTAGACATCTGGTGTGTATGAGCGTATGCTATGTATTGTGTATGTTCGTGTACATCTCCTGGGCTCCCTCACCCTGCTTGACCTAGGGCTCCCTCTCTGATGACACGTCACCCTCAGCTCCGCTGCTGGCGTTGTGGTCCTGTCGGTGACGCTGGGGGCCTTTCTCCCTGCTCGACTCCGAGGGGCCTTTTGAACGTGTCTTCTCTTTCCTCTGCTGCTGCTTCTCCTGCTTTGACAGCTGAGGAAACACAAGAAGCAGGAAGGCTCGATTCATAAAAACATTTTTTTAAAACTGTGCGATTAAGTTCACATGCCCTTAACATGTGCATGGACCTGTCAAAGAAGATGACAGAAACAGTTTTCTATTAGACACGTGCCATGAATAAAAAATGGCGGCTTGGATTATGCCCTAAAATTGCCCTTAGGAACATTTAAGTTAAGATTTAAAGAAAAATCCATAGTGACTGCTAACAAAGTGCTCTGTTTACATCCAGCTAGCCCTCGCCTACATCTTCTTCAGTCTTCAGTCTTTTTCCCCAGAGGGCCTGTTTGAACATGATGCTTCCAGCCGTGAGGTTTATGTGTTATCTTTGCAGAACAGTGCGCCTCAGCAGCAAGCTGACATTTACCATCGATATTTTAGATCGAAGATTTTAGCCTAAAAGTATTTTCTGCTACCTAACTCTGTTGCAGCTCGACTAAAAACATCTGCAACATCCATCATCATCTACTTTTACATTTTATTCTCAGCATAATTGGAGTTATTAGCAGTGAAAGAAATCAGGAAGACTGTGAAACTGTAGTTGTTAGTTGTTCATATATAGATACACATTTCTTATTTATGATGATAAAGACTTTTTAAACTTAAGTCTAGAAAGCTAATCCCATCTCATGCATGTATGTTGTAAAGAAATGTGTACTGTATATCTTCTCTGCATCTGGAGACGATTGGTCAAGTTTAATGATGTCATCAGGGTGATGTTGGGTTGGGTTGTGAGACCCAAGTGGACATTTAAGAGTCAGTGAGGATCTAATGAAAGATGCTATCGAGTTGCATTATGGGTAGTGCAGGATCCAATATTTCTTTTGATATCTGCCCCTGTCCCAGTTTTGACCAAGTCACACAACTTAATGGAGGGACAATACTACATTTCTGGATTCATCCTTTACTCTAAAAATGATCGACTACTATCAGAAATGTATGCACCTTCATTTTGATGCTACACTGATGGGTAATCAGAGTAATGGTCGTTCCCACAGTGTGCTCTCTACACCTGTCCTCACACTACACTTTGTGCTCTGCGTATGATCTCCTGCATTTAGCTTTACAGCACTCACTCTGAGTTTCCTGATGGACAGTTAGGTAAACTTCTGACTAACTAATGTTAGCTCAGTTTGTTGGCGTGCTTGTCTGGACTGTGAGCTCAGCACACCAGGGAAGTGTTAGTGTTTGTACCACAGGTTCTCAGGCTGCAACAGGGGAGGACGCAGATGGAGAGCGACAGCGGAATGGGCACCAGAACCAGAGCAGGCAACGCAACTGAGCATAGCAGGGGCAGAGCATGGCAGACGCAAAGAGGCTGAAGAAGATGACAGAGGGAGCAAAGAAGCTGCCAGACGAGAGTAAATGTGGGACTGACTTTTAGTGGTTGGTGAGAGCTTGGTGAAATAAAAGTCTGAAAGGCAGACGCCGAGCTGGGCTGACTCTGTTGGACTAGTCAGTAATATTAGCTGGCTGCTATGTCTTGTGTTGTAGCAAAGCTGTCAACTCGCTAATTCTTGATCATAAGTAATGTAATGATAATAAATACACATAAATAAATACATATTTGACACTGAGTCACTGGTGGCTCAGTGTGCTGAGGCACACATCGTGAACGTGCTGCATCATCACTTGCAGATGATGACATTTGCAGTATTTGTGTTCAGTGGTCACCCAAAGGTCCCAACATGCATGCGAATTAGAATAATTAATTCATTAAACAAAGAAGGAAAACAGAGCAACACTCCACATCTGACTTGTCTTTGTACGCGATGCACGACCACTTCTATTCTCTCCTCCTTTCGAGCTATTCTGGGCTGTCATATGATCACTTCAATGAGTCTATTGTTGTGAATGCATGCACTGCCTCTCGCACACTCTATCCCCTACCCCTATCCAGTGCCACTCAGCACAATAGTCACTACTCCAATCAAACCCGCTCCCACTTCTTTTTCCTCATTGTGTTTTTCACGGTTCATAAAACACAACGGCGGTGATGGAGTAGGTACGCTACCCATCATCTGAAAAGGGCCTGTGAACACAGACGCTAAAACTTTTATGGCTGCCGGGTAAATATTTATGAACTCAATGTCATCTTAAAAATCCAAAAGCATTGCATGAGATATTACATTATTCAAAGAGAACAAAAAAAATCTGTGTTGTTCCCATTTGAACCCATTAACATGCTGTAGTGTCAAACTGGGTCTGTTGTCTTTGTTGATGTGACAACATGTGGTACATTGAAAACAGCAGGGAGACACATTTTCAACATCTCAATACAAACAGGAAACATGCTTCCCTTTTTAAACATTTCCCATCCAAAAACTCTGAATCCCAACCTGATAATAACTTGACCCAACATGATCCAACATCTCATTTCTGTGCTGGGTTTCAGCCCACACTCCATACAAACAGTCAGGTGAACAAACAGAAACCCAGCTTCCGTCTGTCACTGATCCCAGCAGCTCAGCTTCCCGAACAGAACATCCAAATGGGATGATTTTCATTGCTCTGGATATCACCATTGTTTGCTGGCTGCTTGACCCTGCAGTGGACTAAACCCTGATTCATGGAAAGAAAGGGACAGTGTCCGTTGGCTCTTGCTTCATACTCTCCCCCCACCCCACCCTTGCCAAGCTTAGCCTATTGGCTGGCCTTTTATCCCTCATGTTCAGCCTTGGCTTTGGCTCCTCGGCCCCCACAGCAAAACATCCCAAACAGACAAGATTAAAATTCTGAGGACTGCTTAATAACCCTCCCTTTGGGCTTGCGACCAAACCCACCAAGGGGCGAGGGGCCAAAGCTAGCCCAAGGCCAAAGCATAAGGACGTTGGCCGAGTTCCACGGAAGTGACCGGAATCGATTCAGGAAGACGGATATATGAACTTCATTCAAATGAGAGGCTGAGAGGTGTATCCCTGTTGCTGAGAGGCTAGGAACTATTTGTTGTTCCTCTGCACGGTTTAATATCCTCATTACTTAGCTTAGCTTAGGTTTGTTTGAGTGCTACAGAAATTAAGCTACTTGGGAAATAGCTTAGACTGATGTCTAGATAATAATCAAACCATTATTGTGGGTTGTTTTTTTCCCCCATTATTAACAGCTTGGTCAAATCTTAAATGTGAACATCATCTTGCTCTGGAGTCCACTGTCAGTGTGCCTGTTCAGTTTGATACTTTTGAACCCTCTAAGGATGGTGGAAGCTGGTCTGTCCGTTACTTTACACAAGACTGAAATATCTCAACAACCATTTAAAGGATTTGCATCAAATCTGGTGGAGGTCAGAGGATGAAGCTTGACTGGCTTTGGTGATCATCAGGTCAGCGTTTGTTGTTTTGAGTGGAATTTCTCAACCACTTCTGGATGAGTTGCCATGAAAAGGCTAAAGATAATCCAGGTCCCCAGAGGACACGTTTTAATGGTTTGGTGATCCCTCAATAGTTCATCCAAGGCCATCATCAAGTCAAAATTTCTATTTTCCCGATACTTTATTTCTGGTTTATGACCTGCAAATTAACGACATTCCCATCAGACTCATTTTGTGTTTAGTACTACTAAGAAAATGCAGGCATTGTAACATGCTAAGCTAAGATGGTAAAGGGTCAACACACTCAACATTAGCATCGTCACAGTGAGCAGGTTAGCTCAAAGCACTGCTGTGAAGTGACAACCTCCATGCCTGTGAAAGTGAAGCGAATGCAGAAGTGCCAAAAACTGCAGTTCCTTAAATGGCCACTTGAGGCTGGCTACAGAACAAGTCAGTCTCCATAAGTCCACATGTTAAAATGTCCAACTTCACAGCAGAAATAAACATGTTTATTTAGAGGTGTCATTGCAGATGACACCCTATTTTGTTTAAACGCCTAGGCTTCATTCAGCCTTTTCTGGTCATATTTTGGTCTGTACTCAAAACATTCAATACTCAGCCCTGCCCATCATCAGTTCTCAAAGACTGAAGATGCAGTACAGTGCAGTTTCAGAAAACAAAAAGTCAATTTAAAAGAAGAAATCCTGGTTTGACCCTGAGGCATACAGTACACTGAAGTGAGCAGAGAAGAGGATGAGCATGCTGGGAGCTCCCACGGGGACAGGTACTGCAGAGGGTGAGCATGAAGTGGCAACAGTGAGCTCCCCCAAAGTCTGTGAATGTGGACCTATGCTGCCAATCATCTGAGTCCCACACATAACACCCTGTCGCCCACACAGCACGCAGACACACACACAGCACCTGACAAAGCCAAATTGTGTGTGCTTTCAGCTTCACCATGGGGGTGACTGAGTGAGAACACTCAATGAATCAGTTCCACCCCACAAGGCTGTGGAAGAGGTGGCGATGGCAGACGTCGATCTTGGCAAGGACACGCTGGTTACTGTCTGTTTTTGTCTACATTTACAAAAACAACATTTATCATCCTTTATCTGCATTTAACTTGAAGTAGTTATTGAGTACTGTATGCACAGTGGGAAAGGAGTGAACGAATAAATAAATGAAGAAAAGAAGCCATGAGTTTAGAACATCACAACAGGCCAGCCACCTTACCAGAAACGTATCACTCATTTCAAATCACTCTGTGGTGACAACTCAGTCAAATGAGTCACGTGTCAGAGCCGTCTAATAAATCTGCAGGCATCACTGATAGATTGGTTGTGACTGAGTATGTAAGAAAACACAGCACAGTTCAATAGTGTCCACATACTGACAGTAATGGTTAGAAAACTTTCTTATACCGAATATACAATTGAATCAAGGAAAAAGAATACATATTAATTGGTCATTAGTAACAGAGTTTTTTAAGCTGAAAGCACGGCGCTGACACAGTCATTAGAGTTTGTTGCCTGTTTACAAAACCAGCAGAAACAGAGCAACGGTAGTATTCACTGTTATGAACGTGTAAATACAATTTCAGTCTGAGATCAATGTTCACTTTCCCTTTACCTTTGTTTCGGTCCACAAAAAAATGAAATAAATTACTAATAAATGTTCCACTGTGTTCACCAGCGACTCATTAACTTGTCTGTGTAGTTTTTGGTGCAGGGCTGGTCAGTGTACTGTTGATTAGGGTGGAAGTTGTCGGCCTTAAAACCAAAACAAAGAGCCAAAAGGAGCCAAAAAGTTATTTTAGCTGAGGGGAACCGCAGAATCAAATTCTCTTTGGGTTTGTCACGATGAGCACACTCCTTTGATTCATTGTTTATATAAAATATTGATTAGTGAACTTTTAATGTTCAATATACATGTTGATACATGGTTTTCGTAGTTTCAACAATTATTCACTACTATGTAATCTTTGAAATTTCAACTTAAATACCTTTTTTTTTATTTGGGTTGTTGTTTAGAATTCACTGTTATATTTATATATATATATATATATATATATATTATATTTTTTAATCAATGAAATATACATTTTGGTCCAGTTGGGCTTGAATCTGATTTATCAGGAACCCCTATGTGACAATAAAAGAGACGAGGTCAGTGTGGAAAAGTCTTTTGTCTGTAATCCATGTTCCTTCCTCGAAGCATTACAAACATTAGAAACAGGCATGACTGCACACCACAGAATAGTCAACATCACCACCTAGTGGTTTAAAATGAGAAATAAAAAGAGACCTTGAAAAGTAGAATGACACTTCATACATGAACACAAGTTGGGCAGAGAGATTGCAGCATGATTAAACAATCTAAATTTAAGGTCTGAGCTTTTTATAACATGTCATCAACAGCCATGACCATCTGAAGATGCAGTTGAAAGCTACTAAGTGGACCTTGAGTTTTGAGCAATCCCTCATGCTCAGTATCGTACCTGTTTGGGGTCTGTGGGACCAGTAGGTGATGTCAGTTCGACGGTTACAGGTCCGTCGTTTTGAATGTGGACCTGCATGTAGGCTCCAAACTTCCCGTCTAGAAATGCAAGACAAAACAGAGACACGTCTCATAAACCATGAAGACAAAAACCTGGAAATCAAAGACAGAAGATAAAGTTTCATCTTTTAGCATCTCTGCTACAGTTAGCACCTGAGCCCCCAGCACCTGAATCTAAGTAGCCCACTACATCCCAGAAGACGCCACCTCCTAATGTTAAGGCAGTAAACACAAGTGGAGTGTGTTTGTCATTGGCAGTCGATGCTTCATGAGGATGTAGGATAATGTGGAGCCTTGAGACATTGGGGACAAAAGACGAAGGGGCTGTAAGAGGACAGGAAGTTTCAACTTAAATGTTCTCCTTTCTTCCACTGGGTCCACGAGATTAATGACACCATCTGCACAATGAAGCTGTGGGCCGTGGCGGAAAAAGCGCCGCATCATCATATTTCCTCTCTGGAGGGGGGGACTAATTAGGAAGCCTTATGCCTCCCTTGCTGGGACAAGGTGTTCTCCGCACCTGCTCCCCGGTGGGCTGACCCAATTCAACTGCCACCGTCACAGCACCAATAATCCACACCGCCCACCCCACCTCCAAAAAAGCCATAACCTTACAGTAAGACAGGAATACGGGCAGTTAAACAGCAGGGGGACATGGAAGCAGTCCAAACATACAAGTGCATGGCTGTAACGGTGACCATCGACACTTTTAATTAGCTCAGAAACAAGCAGCTGTGAGCAACCAAGAGTTTTTAGCAATGTTGTCCCCAGACCTCTCGTTATGACCTCTGCAGCTTTCACAATTCTTATCGCTAAGTCTGACTGAACAAAATCCATCATATTCTCAGATATAAACAATGTTAACCTCTGACTGAGGGTTAAACATATTCAGCAATATCTGCAAAATGAGGAAATAATCAATTAATTTTCACAAAATCCAACAAAAAAGATAAATTTAGTGTTATCTCTCCTCTGAAGCGCTTCAGACACACACCACTGCAGGACTATAAATAAGTGGGGCAGTAAAGATGTCAGAAGTCATCGGTCCACCCACCTTTAATGAGCTCTGGCTTGTAGGTACTCCTCATGTTCTCCATGATGCTGTCGTAGAAAGGCTGGGCCAGCTCTGCAGGCATGGCTGCGTGGAAGTCTGGCTTGTTGCCTTTCAGTATACACTGCAGGGTGAACTGGCTCACACACAGCACCTCGAAGTCCCTGTCCATCACACTCTTGGTCCACGCTCGGCCGTTCTCGTCTTCAAACAGCCGCAGGTTCAGGATCTTACGTACTCTGAAAGCGCGAGAGGAGAAGCAGTGAGGAATCGAGCTGTCTGGAACGGTGACGATCACCCTGATCGACAGAACTTATTGACTGTATTTGAAGGATAAAACAGGATTTCTGCAGGTTTTATCTCATTAATGCTGAAGAGTTTTCAATGTATGCCACAAGTTTGTAGACTGATTTCTGATCATGCAGGCAGGCCCTGGAGTCCGATCATGTCAGGCCATGAAAACCAGATTCAATCAAACTTAACTTGTGTTAATTTTACTTTTTGTTGCAGAGGTCAATCATTTTTATAGGTCATGGAAGATAATAAGCCAACTTGTAAGTTCATTAACCCACCAATGTGAACATTAAGTCTGCATTATACTTAATTACTGTTGCTTGGTAACGCCATTCAAGTGCAGCCTGATTTACAAAGCCAGCTCTGCATTGATGTTATAAAACTGTGACTTTGACAGAAATGAATGCAGATGTGATACTCAGTGTGTCAGATTACACAATTTATAGACTTAAGCCTTTAACACTGTGCAGGAATTAATGGAAGCCAGTAGTTTCCTGGAATGGTAAAGGAAACATTCAGACAGCAGTGTGGCGGTGTGCCAGTTAACTGATCAGCTGTTACACTTATTGTCAGTTTCATTTCCCATCATGAAGATTTGTATGAAGACACTGGAATCAGCTTCTAAATTAAGCAGCATGTTTAAGTTTCTAATTGTACAGAGGCCAATACATTAGTGCCATTAGTGGTGGCTGGATGTAAACAATAGGCAAATATATTAAATAACGCAAAAACCAAAAACTCCATAGCATATATAGAGGCACGGCCCTTTAACGACACAGTAAACTATAGACCAAGTAATACAGGATTTTTGTGGTGGTGGCAAGATTTGAGAACAATATATCAAGCACCTAAACAAATAAAACACCTAATTATTTACAGGTTAATCCTTTAAATCTGTGCTATGATAAATAGTGGACAAGACATGTACCTAATGTGACATTTTAAAAGTGAAAAATAAACATGTCAGCGGTTTCCAGTCAGCATTTCTGTCCTGACATCTTGTCATGAGCTCTAATAGAAACACATTACTGAAAACTCTTACTATATCATCTAGTTCATGAGTGTGTTCCTGACCTGTGCTGTGCATGACACCAACTTATTTTCATCACACACACACACACACATCTAAACGGGATTTTAAGTCTACCCAGGGTGTGTTGTTTCTGGTGTCGGGGACCCTCCCACACACACACACACACACACACACACACACTCACATGTAGTCAGCATCCCTCTGGGTGTCCTCCACTGATATACCCAGCAGCACACACAGTCCTCGGCCAATGGAGCTGACTTGTTCTCCTCCCACTGCAGGACAATGAGACACAGAGAACAGTGAGCTGGTACCGAGCTCATTCATGACGAGCAGCCAGGACTGACAGGTGACAGGTGACAGGCTCTGTGTGTGTGTGTGTGTGGAAGCAGCGAGCAGTCAGGAGGACTGTCATTCAGCTGTCATCCAGAGGACATGTTCATCATTTTCGCGGTGATTAAGCTTCACCTGTTTCCTCCGAGCCTGAACACCAGCCTCGGCTCTCCGTGCTGTCTGGGTTCCGGTCACAGACACGCCTGCCCGGCTGTCTGCCTCCGGAGCCTCGTTCATTCACCGGGAATGCTAATGCTAACCCAGCTAGGCTAAAAGTGCCTGGTCAGCAGTGTTATGAATGAAAGCTGTTAGCTGAGTTTTAGTCACACTGTCAAACACGCCAAAGTGTGTCGGCTTCACTCGGCCCTACACGGCGGCTTACCTGTGACAGAGGCCTGGGTGACCCGCTGGACGATAGCTCGCATTGTTTTGGTTGTTTGGAGCTCGCTCGGCTCTCTCTCAACTTCAGCGCTCAGCGTGACGGGACGCTGTCGCCCTCTAGTGGCCGAAACACGCAGTACACATCATCTGCTTCCGGGTCCGGCTCTTTTGAGCAAGTCACTGATTTAAAACACATAAACATAAAAAGTAATAAAAAAAGAAATAAAAACATAGAATATTAAATAAAATACACTGTTAAAGAATAACTCACCACTGTAAATTAGCTCCACCTTGGGCGGATACAATATAAACATGCTGCTTACGTAAATATATTACTAATAATGATAGCACAACATGTATAATTATGTAATATTAAATGACAATGGTCATTTTCTCGATATAATGCCTGCTTTCATTTAGATAGGGGTTTTCAACCAGGGGTCCGTGACCCCTTGGGGAACCACAGAGGTACTGCAGGGGTCTGCCAATTAATAAAAGACAATTTTCACTAAAATAATTTGTAAGACTTAAAAAATAGAACAAAAATGATGTTGAGTAAACTGCAAGCATTAATATGCTAGTTAATATAGCTTCCATGGGATAGGTTTAGGGTTGCTGGTCCTCCCACCTGCTTCCTTGCTGTGGATAATACACTGACTATGAATGAGTTCCTCTTCCAGCCCCACTTCAAATACCCTGAACTCTCCCTTAGCAGCAGTAGTTAGTTGCTATAAAACCTTCTGTGCTCACAAAATCAGATGAAACCTGAACTTAGTTTATACAAACATGAGTTTATTTGAACAGCATTGGTGGTTGTGTTAACCTTGGATTGTTGGTGATGGGGTTGATGAAGTCAGCATGGACATCACTGAAAACTGCTGACAGGTTGATAATAGATAATATCTGGGGACAGTTGATTAGCATCCACACACACTGGCAGCTCCCTCAGACCCGGACAGGAGGGACGCTGCACTGGAATAGCTTTGAAAAATAAAGATAATGACTTTCCACAAGAACATGAATTCATAGTGCATTATCATCATTGGCTCTGGTGCATTTATTTGTCTTGACTGCTGGATGACTTGAAGTAGTTGGAGATCCTCGTGGTGTACGGGACAAAGTCTTTTTTGTAGATGATGACCGTTTTTGTGTAAGCAGTCTGGTAGACGACTTTATTTGGACCGCTAGGCTCTTCCAAGTCTTCGGAAGGAACAGAAAGGAACAATTCAGCCGTCAGAACTCAGATCACATCTGACTGAAGTGGAATATTCAGCCACGAGTCTACAAAGCGGACATTTTATTTATTATTACTGACTTCTTTTATTTATCGCAATATAGCATCTCCTATGCTAAGCTTCAGTGCGTGTTTCAGACTACAGCTGGCGGCCACTCACCCGATGCGATGCCAGCCAGTCGTGAGGAGAACACGAATGAACCGATCATAGGTCCACACACCGATCGCGTACATAGCAGACGCGATCAGTTTCCACGTGCCCCTGTCTTTAAAATTCATGACTGACCACAGACTCTGATCTCTGACGACAGACTGTCTGTGTCCTGAAGCAAAGGCAAACAACCAGTGCAACCGCAGCCGCCCTGACAGTCAACCCGGAAGTACAATGGATACTTAAAAAATACTTCCGGGGCGCCAATTCATGATTTTTTTTCTCTCTCTCTTTAACTTTATTGAGAAAATTTAATGAATGAAATATACAAGTATACCAGGATTCCACACAGATTTACACCATAAACTACTGTGTACTTAACAATATAATAATAATAGTAATAATAATAATAATCATAATAATCATAATAATAGGAGTGTTGGTAAGCTCAGTGTTAACATATTAATTGTAAAGAAGTTTTGGATCCAAAACCAAAGTAAAGAGACATTGTGTTGATTATTATGTTTTTTTATGAAAGACCACAAAACAGAGCCCAGTTTCCAGAACTGGGTGCTGTCTGCAGGACTCAGGTCCCATCATTTAACCCGCCATTAACAATCATTCCTCTACGTCATCATCCTGCTCTACCTAAATCTCTGGGCAAGCCTCTCCCATAACGTTGGCCTCCTCCTCTGGGTCTCCTCTCTGGCCTGCTCTCCACGTTGTCTGTACATTCATGTCTCTCTGCTCGAATAACACGTCCTACATCCCGGAATGAAGAGGTCAAATAACCTTTGCCTCAGTGAGTGCTTACTCCCTGACTCCTGCACCTCACTGAAAATGAAGGTCTCCTTTCCCCTGCAGTTGCTCCTCAAGATCACTTATCTTGCATGAAGGGCGTTCACCTCCTCTTTAAGCTCCTGCACTAGCAGCTCACTTAAGCTCTGAGCTTCCTTCACCTCCTGTAACTCAGCTCTAAGTGTCATTGTGTAAGTGCTGCCCCTCGCATTCTTCAGCAGTTTTTTTTCCTTTGAACCAGCCACTGAAGCTCCTGGACTTCACTTCGAAGACGTTGGTTGTCTCGCAGGGCCTGTCTCTCCCTCTCCTCAGCCTCACACGTCTCTCTTGTTATGAAGTTGACCTCCTGCTGCAATTTCTTACCTCCTTCTTACTTTCTTCACCTCCTCTCTGGCCTCCTTCTCCTGCAGAAGGACTTTGTTGGTATCCTCCAGGTCTTGCCACACACTCATGGTTAGGGTTTCCTTGACAGATGTCCACTGTATGATCAGGTCATTTATTTGACTCTGCAGACCCTCTATGTCTCCAGAAAGGGTTGGTATTTTTCATGCAGATGCACTCTTTTGGCCTGGTCTCAAAGCATGGAAAGTCTTCAAGGGTCAAGTATTCCTCCCGGGAAACCGCCTCATCCATCTGCAGTACATCAAGGATGCTGCTGTCATCGCTGGTGTCCTGGCACATCAGCTTATTCAACCGTTTCTGCAAAGCCGTCGTTGATTTAGTTTAGTTTTCTGTTCTTCGCGTGAAGCATCCAGTATTCTTGGAGGAGGATCTCAGGGGTTTTGCGACAGGAATCAGAACCTTTAGGGGTGGCATTGTTCTCCTGGGACTCCATCGTCTAATTATTGTCAGATAGTCTTCATGCTTTCACTTCCCAAAACCTGTGCAGAAATTTTTATGCAATGTAGCAGCTGTTTTCTTTTAGAAAATAAAAAAGATGTTCTACCATGGTGACATGGTTGTCGTGGCTGCAGTCACTCTAAATACAAAACATAAAAATTAATGATTAAAAAAAGCATTTTAATGTGTGTATGTACTGTATACTCACAGAAGTATACTGCTGACAATAATGTTTTGAGTGTTATGGAGTAACTGTGAGGGAATTTTCTCTTCTAGCATGCCACATGTGGAGTTACACGTGTTGAGGTCACTGTAGAGACAACGTTAGATTGCTAAGGGACACCTGTCACACAGAGCAGCTGCATGCTTGTGTTAAGGAAAGTAGGTGACATTCTGATCATTACTATGGTAACTGAGGTCAGAGGATAGAGGCTTTATAGACTAATGTCCAATTGACAAATACGTGTATGATCATTTATGGACATAGAATAGTTGTGGCAGTATTTTGAGAGTACATAGACGAGCCAGAGGACAGCTTGTTCAGAACAAGATAAACACTCTTTTCTCCTTGCTTGATCAAGCTTCAATAAACCTTTCAGCATAAGAGAGAGTAAAAGAGTGATGGCCACTGATGGATAAAATCCTCCACAACAAAAACAGTTAAAATGCCAATTTTAAAAGAATCCTTTTTTTTTTTCACAGACTGGCAGAGTTTCAAAGACTTACAGTATTTTCCTGCATTCATCATCAGTAAAGGCTGTATTAGCATGCTAAAGCAACAGGGATATTCAAGCCAGTAGCATCAACCAAAATCTGACTTTCAGTGAGACTTAATATAGACTTAAATGAGACTTAAATAGTGGAATTATGTTTTAAATGTTTAAAATCTGGAGGAGTCTGTTTCGATCTTACTCCATTTTCTCAAAAGTCTTGAGACTTAAGTATCTAAAGTGGCGCTGCCCTGTTACAAACACGTGAAACAGTGTTTAGTAGACATCATTATTACAGTGCATTATTACTAAGTGCTAAGAGGTTGAAGAGAAAATTCCACAATCAAAAAAATCACGCACACATATGACTCAGATATGTGACTCCAACACAATCAGACGTGAACAAAAAAACAACAAATATTTAATCATATTTTTTGGTAAATAAAGGTAATCATGTTTGCTTATTTTATTAAAGTTAGGGTTGGTGGAGACAACTAGATTTTGAAAGTATCCAGCTGAACAGTCATTACACTGAATCTCTGAATGAAATGATTTGAAATCATTTCATATATCGATTGTTGTAAAGAAAATTCAGCACAAGCAACAACAAATCTTCTGGAACAAATCACCTATCTCAGCTTTAAAAGTTTTATTATCTTATTTTTACGGCTCACTTTATCCCTTAAACATACAGTACAGTACAGTACAGTACAGTACAGTGCATGTGAAGGGGAGCTGAAGAGATCTGGAGCACCTGTCCATCACTGCATGTATCAGATATGAGTCACCAGCCTTATTTACAACTCACGGTACTTGAGATAAAGGTCGAAGCTGTCACCTGACATGCCTTGCGGCTACTCTGAACTGAACTGCACGGAACTGCATGTCTCGTCTGAACTGCAACATGTATGAATCGCTGCGACTTGTGGTTTAGTAGAAATTGTGTATAATGATGTTTCTGCTTCTACCATGCTAGCTAACAGCTTTGTCAGCAGACCTCTCTGTTAACACGAATGATGAGTTTATATGATATGATATAATAATATATATATATATATATATATAATGCGGCCATCTTGTGTTCATCTCTGTTTGTCCTTACTGTTTAATATTGCTACTACGAGATTCCAAGTGGAATGACGAACTTTTTGCTGCAGCATCCACACGTTACACAAAATGGACGCAGGCACTGCAGTCAAGTCTGACATTAGTCAGTTCAAAGTTTCATTCCAAATATTCAAAGTTTCATTCAATATATCCAAAGATTCATTTCCTGAACGGCATGCCATTATATAACCCTAACCCATTTTCAACACGTCTAAACAGTAAAATATGTCTTTAAAAAACATTTGAGACAAATATGCAATGTGCTAACAGAATCTTGTGATCTTGATGCATTGCACTCAAAACATAGATGCAGTATCTGTGTGTCACCCACAGAGCCACTGTGAAGAGGAGTGTGATGGCTTGTGCAGTAATTGCTGTGCATATTGTTTCTTTAAGATATTTTTTTGGCCTTTTTGAACTTCATTTGACAGACAGCTTGAAGAGTGACAGGAATGCAGAAGAGAGCCACAGGTCAGATTCGAATGCTGGGCCGCTGCGGCAAGGACTGAGCCTTTGTACATGGGGCGGCTGCTCTACCAACTGAGCTAAACGACACCCCGTACATAATGTTTTGAAGACTTGAGACTGAGTTCATCCTCACTGACATTATTTGAAACATGACTTGAATTTAGGATTATATTAAGATAATAAGATATATTTTACTAATTTTTAACTGCACAAAATGATCAAAACCAACAATCCCTTAGCCCACCTCAAAAAACTGTCTTACATTCAAAAAGAGTGCATACTTTCCTAAAACAGCTGCTCACTGTTTTCCAAGCTACTTCAACTGGTGTACATAGTGTATTTGCTGTGAACTATTTTCAGCAGTGGATTAATACACATTTTGCATTTACATCAGCATGACTGTGTGTGTGGGAATAACCCAAAATAAAGGACAAAAATAAGAAAATCACCAAACTTATCCCCCTGAACAGTTCTGGAAAAGACATTTGTGTGACCGGGTGAATATGACAGACCATGTGTGGGAGGATTTATAGCAGTGCTCAAAGTGCTGAAGGTGCTGAAGGTGAGTCACACATGATCTTTATTAAAGAAAAGGTTTCATACAAAATATTTCTCATGTAGGTGCTTTGGAACACCTGTGGCTGGCTGGCTGAGAGTGAAGGTGATGATTCATACAAAAGTGATGTGAGGCATTTTGAGTGACTTTCACAAGGACCTGAGTTTAGACTTTTGATGAAGCTGCCAACATTATTAAATGCTGTCAGAATGATTTTATTATCTTCTTATGATTATAACAAGTTGTTGTTGTGGTTTCATGTTTATGGGTGTTAAAAAGCCCAGGGCAATGTTTTGTATCCTTTAATTTTCTGACTGATGCTGTTGAAATTGAGGAACATTTTCTATGCAAGTATATCCATGCCAGCATTTTCACCACAACACTTCATGTGTTTCCTCTCTTTACACCCATGTCTATATAATTACCCACATTAGGCTTTATTTGGAACTTGGAGCTATTATTTTTCATCCTTCCATCCTAGACGCCCTGAAGCAGGAGAAGATCCACACTGAAACATACCTGACTAATAGCGCTCAGCCGTTGGGTGTTGGTTTTTACATGTCACGCTCATTTCTCCCCGAACTGTGCATTTTTTAAAAACAGTCTGAAGATGAAAAAACAAGGCTGAACTCAAAACTCAATAATGCTTGAAGGCACGGACATTTGAAATACTTTAGCCTGTAGCTTGTTTGTCTGAAAGGAATCAGTGGACATCTGTGGAAAGCTGACACATACAATGCTAGAGGAGCAGAAAAGCACAGCATGCTGAGCTGTTATTGGATTGCTGTTAAATCAACACACATTTGGGAAATGTCAGAAGCGTCCGTGTCACTAAAGAATTTGTTCTGCACAAGTTTCATTGGATGGATTCAGACTTGTTCCAACAACTGATGTAACTGAACCAGAAGATCACACATCCATCAGAGGATTAAAATCTATGTACTCTAAATGTACTCATCTGTTTTTCTACATTTAGTTCTGTGTTGTTTATGCCTTCTGCTTCCTGTCTCGTGATCACAGCATATCAAACGTGAAACAAAATCTAACCATGAGTCTGATTTCTTAAAGTTTACAGAACACTGCACTGCTCCAGCCTTTTGAGCTATAATTTGTGTGTTAAATGATTGGCCCGAGGACATTCAGCCTAGTTTCTACTTAGCAAAGATACATTGTTGTTGTGATGTTAGGAGAGTTTGGTGTGTGTGTGTGTGTGTGTGTGTGTGTGTGTGTGTGTGTGTGTGTGTGTGTGTGTGTGTGTGTGTGTGTGTGAGCAAGATCTGCTCATCAGGTATTTTCCTTTTCAAAAACCATTGTCATGTCATGTCAACCATCTCATTTTTTTATGTTATTGCTATTCAGTTGCAAGCAGGCTAGCTAAATGTTGTGTCATTGTTTGCTACATATGATGATATAATCTTTCCATACAGTTCCTTGTTGATTTTGTCCCACCTTTAACTATTGAATCTATATGCCAGCAGTGATTTAACATGATGGTGAGGTGCTGTTCACTTGTTGCATTGTTCTCTACTGTTTTTAATCTGCTGGGTTTTCTCTATATGCCAAAACATTTTGTTTTTCAGCCACTTGTAGTTGTGTCCCTGCGATCTTGTTGAGAATGTGTTTCTCAGCTGCAGTCAGGGTTCAGGTGGAGGTGTGGTGCGCCGTGTCAGGCCTCACTGCCACTGTAAAGCTCCAAGCACGTAAACAAAGTCATCGGATTCCCAACATGTTTGGCAGTGGAAGCTTGTGTCTTTGATATAGATGGAACTTAAACTCATACTTCACTCTTCTTTAAGAAATCAGCTTGTGTTGACAGGCTGTTTGCTCGTGTTTGTTGCCTGTTACCAGAACCAAATAGATCTTTAGATACACAGTGATGAATCTGCAGTTGAATCATGATCCACCTCTGCACCACAGTGTCTACTAAAACATAATGAGATGTTGTTTTGTCCACACTTTGGAGGAAATGTTCTCACTCTTCCTCTCCAATAACGTGCTCTCTCTCTCAGGCTTTTGAGGGTCAAAGTCACATTCCATTTCATCTTCACGACAAAACAAATCAGATTCACCCCACACAATCATGTAATAACAGACACAAACAAAAGTCATTAGTAATACAGTAGTGCAACACATGTTTAATCACTTTTACTATCTTTATACGAGTAGTTCATTCATCGAGCCTGGGGCTATTTTTCTTGTACAGTGTGCCTGTCACAGGCAGGTAAGTAACGGCCCCCTTCACTCTGTTGAAACTTGTCGACTGAAGCTATGAGTCAGACAAAGCTAATACATAAACTCTCCTGGCACATGCAAGTCCCTGGAACACAGTGTATTCCTGCAGCACCTGGACTATACATTTACAATGTGTTGAATAGAAAAGACTATAGGATAGTTGTGTTGTGCTGGGGGACACACAAGGGGAGAGGATCTGTTTTCCTTTGCACAAATGATCTAAAAGGTAAGCCATAGAAATGTTGATAAAATCACTCAAATAATTGGAGTTATATCAGCGTTATGCATGTTTTAGTTAAGGTTGAACTATGATTGTATGGTTTCAGGTAATAGTTGGTGTGTAAAGGATAACTTAGGGTTTTATAGATCCATGAAAGGAAGTCGAAGTGTCAATATGTAAAGGGCAGTAAAGATAAGTAACTTTAAAAATAATCAGTTATACATTATGATCATCTCATTTATACAATATGAAGTATGGCAAACGAAAATAGAAGTAGAATGAAAATAGAAGTACATAATGAAGTATACTCATGATGAATAGTGGGGAGGTGAAAAAGTTGTAATATATGATTAAATAAAACAAAGAGGCAAAAAATGTTCTTGAATGAATGGAATTAAATTATGGATGAATTCTCTTGTGTCTGTAGATCGCAGTGTTAGTGGCATGACATTGCACAACACTGTTATTGCACAAATACAATGTGTGTGAAGGTTTTTAAGGATGATCATCTATCAGCTCTAGCTATCAGATTATGCTTCTTTTTTTATGCCTGCCTCTATGTGGAGGCAGGCTTTGTGGGTGGTTTGGGGTTGGTAACACTTACAGTACAGTTTATAGGGCGACATTGCTCAGGGCTTCAGCCTGGTTCTCCTGTCACATCAAGCTAATGTTGCCTCAGGCACATTGCTTTCACTGGAAAAGTATATATTTTAGCTTTTATGACCAGGAAAGTGTTTCCATAGTGCTTTTGAGAAGATTTCTTTTGCCTCAAGGGTCATAAAATGTAACTTAACCCAAAACTGGAGATGATTGGTTACAATTTCAGTAGCAATAACTTAGAAATGAAGGGCTCTGTTCCACAAGAAAACCTGCAAACAACTGGTTAGCCTGCAAAAAGCCATGCATGTCTTCACAGTCTTTGTTTGGGTCTTTAAAGTCACTTGTCTTGTAACAGAACAGAGTTGTGTGATCATGCTACATGCTAAAATGTATTGGAACAGAAGCAAAAGTGGAGATAAAGTCAGTATAGTCCAATATCTACCACAGGTTTCTGACATTACCTAACCAGAAGCTATTAGTCATACTAGACCATCTAATGCTGCAGCAGCAAAACCCATGAGTGTGTTAAACTGAGAAGATGTGTCTTTTATTGCTCATGGATTTACTTTTTTTTATTTGTAAGAGAAATAATGTGTAAGCTACAGAAATGTATGTGTTGTTACTTTAAAGTTTTTGGTTTTCTTTTTTCTTTTTTTTTTTACAGTTACAAATGTTGCTTGAAGGTTGTGTTCTTGTGGTCACAGCATTGATTCCAACAGGTTCTTGGAGCTCCCCAGTGGCAGCATGATAAACTACTTTATAGCAGACAGAGGTGCGGTACGACCTCCGAGCGCCCACTGATCCATCCCATGGACACTGAAAGCATGAAAGCCATTTTAGTGCATTGGACCTCTAAAATATAAAGAAGTAACTCTTCAGCAGAATTACATTTTTCTTATTTGACTTTTTTTCTGGAGGCCACTTTGTGTAAATCATTATCAAACAGAACTGTCGGTGTCAGCATGCGCCTCTGCTCTGACAGTCAGTACACGCCTTTAATCATCAGTTATAGTTCAGTCCTGTACCTCTGTGTGACTGCTGGGCACAGATTTTATGTCCTTTCCTGCGGCTGTAAGTGAAACCCCAGACCTGTTTGAGCTGAGGCTCTGTAGCGAGTCACCTTTATACTGCAGGTCCTTTTTGTTCAAAGCAAAGCCACATTCATCAAGTGAACAAAGAGCTACGCCCTTTCTCTACAGCTTCAGGTGGACCTTTAAATCAATGGCACGTTGGGTTCTAAAGAGGTTTTTCCACGGGAGGCACAAAAGAAAGAAATATGACCACACAAAATGGAAAAAATATGACTTGTTCAGAAGGACTGTGTGAAAATACTGCTCCAGGACATAATAACATTCCAGTTCAATGTAATGAAAATCTACTTTTTCACCGAGTATAACAGGCTTTTTCTTTCTGAACCATCTGTCTCTTTTTAAACAGTGAGCCTTGGATGGATAATCTAATCACATCCGTCACTTCTGTTGGAGGGGCTGGGGGAAGTAGCCAAGGTAAGATCTGAGAGGCGTTAGGGAATGACTGTGACGGTCTCATTTCTTTACTTTCTATTTTCACAACTGCAAAATAATCAAGAAGCTGTGAAATGTATATGCTACCCATGACAACTGTGTATGGCTTTAGCTTGATGACAGCATTTAAAGGGCACATCTTTGCAAATCTGTTTCCAGAACACACTGCGAGCGGACTATTTCTTCTGCAGAAAGTATTTCCACTGGAAACTGATAACACTTCAAACAGCAGATAGAACAAAATAAAGATCAGTTTACACGAGTTATTATTATTGTAATTGTTTTTGTCTTCACAGTTGTCACAAAATCAGTCACAACTTCTCGACTGACATCACAAAGTAAGCCGTGTCTTCATATGTCATTTTTACACATGCATGTTGATGAGTTAGCATGTTAGTGCAGGACTACACACATACTGCTGTGTGCTAGCTTGTGTGAAGTTAAAGCTGCACTATTATTTTTCTATATTAACAATGGCTCGAATGAGTATATGTAATGTGTAAGGGGTCACTTGTAGTGACTAACCCACAGAGAACTATCACTACTACTCTGCAGTTCTAATGCAGCTCTATAGATCTTTTTAGCTCAATGTTTCGGTTTTCTAGCTGCAACAGTTTTGTTTCAGTCTGACAGCTCTCGTCAACCTTCTATCTGGATGCAGCAGATAGCTGTTATCAGCAGATTATGCTAAGTATGTTCTTCGTCCAGCACCAAAGAAATGAAGTTAGCCTCTAGGTAGTGAACATGGTTAAAGAGCCAGATATTTTTCTTTGAAGTTAATAGAGACTAAAACATAAATCAAAACACATTCAAATTAATGCTAATGTCTGCTGGATGTGTAGAAGAAGAAGAAGAAGCTATTAGCACATTAGCCATACACATTAGCTATACACATTAGCCATATCAGCTTTGTAAACACATTCACCCGGCGGCCATTTCCTTCTGACATCACACTATAGGTTCGATTCCATCATGTTTGTTTTACTGCAGGCTTCAATAAATATGCACCTCATATTGTGCAATACATATTATTAGTTATACTGTAGCCCAAATGGCCCAAAATACAGCCCGATGTTCCTCCAGAGTTTCTCTGTCCATTTATCTTTTCAGTGGCTGATCAGTCAGGAATCAGTAATATGATAATCATTTGTCAGAATCCCTGCTTTTATACAGCTTCTGACCCTGAGCACGATGTTAGAAGAAAATGGCCGCCATGATAATTTGGTGCATTATATGACTAAAGAATCATAGTGTGTCCTCATCCCACTCGAGGGAGCCAGATGCCAGTCAACCTTTTAAGTGACAGCTAATCATTTTTATTAGATAGGAGATGGTTACCCTGGGCAGCACCAGCGGTGAGAACTTCTCAGCTATGTGTCGTAAATCAACCTCATATAGGAGCAAAAGTAAGTTTTAATGGTACAGAAAAATAAGGCATGCGTTCAGGCACGCAGGCAGAGGCTCACTTCAGGAATGTTATTTGATACAAAAAAAAGCTGAAACGCTCACGTATAGGTCAAATATTAACTTTGCCAGCTCAGTCTTGTTGGTAGCAGGTATTAGCCATCCCCAGAGGGACCTTCAAGAGATGACATGAAAAACACAGGGGTGATATTTTAATTAAAAACTTGTAAAACCGTATCTCTTTTCAATTTCATGTCTTTTCTTTTAGGTGAGCTGAGTGCAGGAGGGTCAGGTGGAAGAGCTGTGTCAGGAGGCTCTAGCAGCACAAGCAGCTCAGTTCTGATCACATCCAGCAGCTCCAATGCATCCAGCACCGGTGGATCCGCAGCCACCAAGGGTACCGGAGGCATCAGCATCACTACTGTAGGAGCTTCCTCCTCCTCCTCCTCAGGTGGAGGGAGTTCAGCAGTTTCGGGGGGCTCAGGGGCAGGGCAGGGGCAGGGGCAGGATTTAGGGCTGCTGGAGGAGGGTCCTCTAGCACGTCCTCTAGTTTTGCAAGTGGTGGTAGAGAAGGAAAATGGGAAGGGGGCCTTGGTGCTGTGACAGTGTCAACAGTGACCAAGAGCAGCTACAGTTCAGGAGGATCTGGGGAGGTGAAGAGAGGATCGTCGTCAGCAGTCGCTCACTCACCTGTACCAAAAGAGAGGAGGAACATGACCACCATGGCAGCAGCTCATCCAGACGTCTTTGATGGTTAGTCAAAGGTCAAAGGTCGACTGATCCATACTGCTTTACTCAACCGAATGATGTTTGAACTTTGTGCTTCTAGAATGAGGAGCCAGCAGCATTAAATGAATAGGAGACTAATGTGAGCTTCATTTTGTTTCAGAGAGTTCAAGCACAAACTCCTCTCCAGAGTACATCAGGAAGGAGTATGGTGAGTGCTTCATAAATCTCACATTATAATCTGTAACGTGTTTGCGAATTAAAAAATATCAAGAATCATTTGTTTGTTTCTATCAGGTGCTTCACTTTCAACCTCAACTTCTGCCACCAGGGGGCGATCTCACAGCAGAGGTGCACTGAATGTGGACATGAACATCACACATAATTACATATCAGAACAATATTGACCTTCACTTTTCAGATTAGTATCATAAGATACAAACAATATTTAATGAAGCTTTTCTCTCTGTTTGTCAGAGAGTGAGATCAGAGCGAGACTTCAGAGCGCTTCAACTGCAGCGAGCTGTGAGTACAACTCTTCATGGTCATGCATACACATATGAGCTGTGGTAGATTGTAACTAAGCACTTTGCTTAAATACTGCACACGTTTGAGCTATTTCTACTTTACTTCAACTCCATATTTCAAGGAGCAATAATGTAGTCGACAAATGTGTATTGACAAAGTTCTGACAAACGATATAAAGAAACTTTAAAACATTATGCATGATGCAAAACAAATACAATTAAATCAACATAAATACATAACTTTACCATGAAATAAATTATTTTTTGCAGTGTAATGTTTCTATTTCTGCTGTATTCATAATGCAACACCTTGTTCTGTTTCGTGCTTGTATCCACCTGTTACAAAACATGACCAGCCTGAATTTGGAGTGACTGGCGGAGGAGTGCTCCTCTGTTTGATGCTCACTATTAGCTCTGCTGTGCAGGGACGGAGCTGGATGACGTGAAGCGTCTGCTGAGGGGGAACCCCTCCACCAGCACCAGCCCCACTCAGTCCCCCAACAACACGCTGCCCATCCCCAAGAAGGCCAGCGTGGAAACCAGGACCATGTCTGAGAGCTCCAGCACAGGTTCAACCAGTCAGCTGTCACGTTTGATATTAAAAATTTTGGGGTATTCTATACACTGCAGTAAATATGATTTCAGTAACTCCTTCCTTTACACAGCAGTGTGTTGTAGTGTAATGACTGTTTCTGGTTCATGTCCTCGGTTTGTAATCTTTCATTGTCTGTCTTCCACATTAGAACAATATGGCAGCATCTGGTCTGGAGGCGTGAGCAGCAGCTACAGTTACAACACCAACCCCAACAACCTGTCCGCTGCCTTACCGTTGTCATACCAGTCAGGTCAGTCAGCCTGTGGCCAGAGGAAATAACTGCACATGAACAATTATGGTATCAATCCATTCTCTGTTGGCTGCTGCAGGGTTACGGATATAATTAAATAAAAGTGAACTGATTGTTTGTGCTGCTCAAAGCACAGACGGCTGTTTCCATAGAAACTCCTCCTACGGCAGAAAATAGTTTCAATAAAAACTGATGAATTAGAGGAAGTGGGATTCTGGAAAAGAAGAAATGTTTCATGTTTTAAATTTGATTTGGGATTTGATTCATCTCGGTTGTATTGACATTTAACGATTGATTCCTTAAAACCTTATCATATAAAACTCATTAAAAAAATCTGCATGACTAAATACCGCGTGGAGAATTTGGGTAAACTGACTGATTGAGATCAGAGGAACCACTTTCTAAACGAGCTTAATTAACTAAAAAATCCATTCAGACATCCTGACGTACACTCTCTTTCTTTATTTAAACAAAGTACAGGCAATTAACTGACTACATATTACATCAATATGACTGATATATTAGACGATTATGCTTTGAGAAGAATATTTTAAACAATACATAGTAGACTGTAGTAAAAGCAGTAGTTCTACTTCCATAATGAAACAAGAAAACTTAATACAGTTTTATTGCTCTATAGGTATTATGTGTATGAGTGTATGTGTGCGTGAATACGTGAAGGATAACAACAATCAAACAGGAAATGCGTCATGAAATAAGAATCCCAATATTAGAATATGAAAGCAGACATCAATAAGAAATGCATTGTACAAAGGCTTTTACTGAATGCCCAGCATGACGCTTTGTGTAGGTTGTTACAGTAAGACACTGTGTGGTTTATTCCTGTTAGCATCTTGTCATTCACCGTGGTATGTTTAACATTAAATGTGACCTTAGGTCATATAAGGTGTTGATCTGTGGTGTGAAAATGTATTTTGTAGGTGAGCAGGGCCAATACTCTTTTTCCTAAGACCGTGCTCTGTTCTGTCACACACAGGAGGACTTCAGAACAACCTGACGCTCAGCGCTCCCTCCATGAACAGTGGATTCTCTGGCGGCAGCACTGGTGAGTTTGAGTCCTGTCACATCACAGCCCACTAACAATTCACACTTTATTTTGGCACTGTCAGGAGATCACCATGTTGTTTTCCGTCAGTTCCAATGTACGGTGTTCAGAATAACCTGGTCACCAGCAGCCCCACGGTCCTCTCTCCCACTGGGACCAACACACAGATAGGTAAAGCAGGTTGTACAGACAGTGTCAAGTGCAGAAAATATTTATGGCTTTCCTTCTAACCACCTGAGAGTAATCTCTTCGCAGTTTATGGTGTGCAGAAAAATGCATCTAGCACTGGAATCAGCACAACCACAGGTGAGACGTCACATATTTAGACATATTCAATGATGTTCAAAACAACAATACAAATAAATATATACAGCAGGTTCAAAAGTCTGAGATCACACTGAAAATCTTCACATCCACCTGCATCAGAATGTTTGACGACCCAGAATTACGTGAAAGTGTCAGAAGACAAGTTGTTATTCAAAGCAAAGAGAGGCTGTCTCAGCAGCTAACTACAGCTAGACTCAAGGTTTCTAAGGAGGCAGTGCATGGAACTCTAAAACACTTCACAGAAACTAGATCAGTCGTATCCAAAGCAGAAGATCGATACATCAACCTTACAACTCCATCACAGATACTGAATTTGCTAAATATAGAACACACAGCTCTAATTATCAAAGTCCTTACAGAAGATGGCAGTCTTGTAGTGGTCAGTGGTCACTTCTCAGGAGCGACACAAGGCCAAACACCTGGGAGGGAGACTCAGAAACACTGTGACTTTAAAGTCATGACTGGAAAGAAGTCCGATTTACTGACGAAAGCCAATTTGGCGGTTTATGGTTATAGCAGAAAGGTGAATGTAAGTCTTTAAGATCACAAGAAGCTCTTGGGAACATTGTCAAATCATGGTGGAGAAAACATGAGTCCTCAGGGTTTTATTCAAATGGTTGAGCAGATGACATGTCAGGAAGTAGAAGTGTTTCTTTGCACATGTAGTTGCTAAATATTTCAATGATGTTTCATTACATTTGATTTTTTTAATGTCATATTGTGTGTGCGTGTGTGTGTGTGTGTGTCACAGTAAGACCCAGCAGCCCCACTTATGACGAGTCCTCAGGCAAAGACTTTAAGTTCGTGCTGATAGAGAAGGAGAACACGCCTGTCAAGAAGGAGGCGGAGCAGCTGATCATGACCAAAGACACAGGGAAGCAGTTCAGGTCTGCTGCACCTGCTACTTTTTCTGGTAACACTAAATACTGCTTTACAGTCATATATGTGTGTCTGTTAATCCCCATGTGTGTGATGAGTGACGCTGCACTTGTTGTGTCTTGTAGCTTCGTACTCTGAGGACTCACTGCACAAAGAAAAGCAGAAACAGTCTACCAGCACAGCAGAGGAGGAAAAAACAAATGAGGGAGAAGCTAAATGTAAACTAACATATGGAAGTCTTTTTTAGATTCATCACATATTTATGTCTCTTCCCTGGCATGTAATCTGTGTCTGTGTCTGGTTTTTTTAAAAAGCTGCAGCGCTGAAAACTGCCATGAAAGACAAATCCACCTATGCAGGTACTGTACATCATCCCATGAGACTTCTCTTTTATCATCACCTGTTTTATATCCACATTTACAATCAACCTGATTCACAACAGAATGCCTACTTGAGTAAGTAGAGTGTTCAGAACATTTAGAAGAACATTTACAAACAGCTGTAAAGAAAACAGCATGACGAGGTAATTTACTGATTCCACACTGGGTAAATTTGCTATACATAACAACTTCAGCTACATCAAAAACAACATACGTGATACATAAGAAAATAGAATGATATATTACCTCTAAAGATGGATACTATTTGGTTTCTCAGATGAGTTAGAGAAGGTCAACATCACTCTGGTATTTGTATAGATCTGCAGTCAGAAGATCTATACAGTAACTTAGCTAAGACTGAAAGTATAAGGATAAAGGAGGCTAGCACCTCTAAAGCTCTTTGATTGATGTTATAATGTGGTTGTTTGATATGTACAAGAACTGAAGTCTAAGAAAATGTTTCTGTCCTGTCAGGGTTGTTGTATTTAGATTTTTTACAGTAAAAAGTAAAAATACTGTTTATAGAAGTAAACAAACAAACAAAAATCTACCTTTTTTGTTGCTCAGAGATCCACGAGGATAAATCTGGTTTGGGCTTCTTCTCCTGCTGCACCTGGTGGAAGTGGCTGCTCGGCCTCCTGCTCACACTGCTCTTCCTCCTTGGCCTCCTCTTTGGACTCATCGCTTTGGGTAAGACAGTAAAAAAACAACTGCATCTTTAGCAGCATGTCAGTTACCTTCAGTGATGATGATATACAGTACATGTCCACCACGTCCTGTCTGGCCTCGCAGGTGAAGAGCTGAAACGTCTGAGGAAACGTGTTGACGCTCTTGAAGCCATCACTGGCACTGCCTCGGCCAGAACCAGCCGCCTGTCGGCCTCCTCCGGCATCAACATCATCGACCCGCTGGATTCGTCATACATCGACAGGAGCTCTGCTGGATCCACCATCACCCACTCTGACAATGGGATCAACCTGGGGGTTGCTGGGAGTGGACCAGCACAGGATCCCGCTGCCCTGCAGAGAACCATCCAGCATCTGGTCCGGTCTGAACTCCGCTCGGACGCTGTAAGAGGTACAGAAATATAACACACTGATGAATCAACCCATGTCAGTGAAAGGGTGGATATTTGAATATGACTGTTTCAACCTCTTTTTCTGCTTTCAGAAACACTTGCATACTCACTGAAAGGAGAGCGAGGAGATCCAGGACCTAAAGGCATGTTGACACAAATCATAGAATCATTTAGAAACTGATGTTTCATTGACATCAATCATGAAACTGGATGTTTCTTTACAGGTGATCCTGGGCCGCTAGGACAAAAAGGTGAGGGATTGTCCTGCGTGACATGAATATACAGTATCAAACCTCAGCAGTGTGTGCTCTTTAAACCAGGGCTAAATGCTATAAATTGCTCTTTTGCAGGTGATAGCGGCTTTCCTGGCCTGCCAGGTAAGACTCAGGGCAAATATTTGAAGCTTATTCCTCCCACAGACGCTCCCAGGCACGCTCACTGATCCTAATATATTTATTTTTATAGGTCCCCCGGGGCAGATGGGTCACCCAGGACTGGATGGACCAAGAGGACCAAAAGGAAGTGCAGGTACGGTCATTTTCAATGTTCTGTGAGGATGAGGAGACATGACTAGAATAACCCAGAACATTGGAGTAAGTCTCTCCTCCTTTCCTGAACAGGTGAACCAGGTTCAGAGGGACCGCCAGGTCAGAGGGGCCGGGAGGGTCAGATGGGCCCCCGCGGTGAAACTGGACCACCAGGTTTTGGAGAGAAAGGTATGAAAATGTTTATGAATGAATGTTTCAGAATTTGTTGTGTTGCCTTTAATAATGAAACCCTGTTTGACAGGAACTCAAGGCGAGCCGGGACGTCCTGGACTTGTTGGTGCTCCTGGACCTGTGGGGCCGAAAGGTAAGGTCAAAGGTCATGATGGAGTAATAGGTCAAATCCCATTTAATCACTCTATCTATGTAGGAACACATGATTTTCAGTGAAAAACCTAATGTGATAAAAATCACTGCAATGCATCATAGGATATAAAATATGTTTTCTTCCTTAATGTAGGTGCCATTGGAGAGCAGGGTGCCCAGGAAACCCTGGTAAAGACTACATTCCACATGATTTTCATGTTTGATCCGCTCCGGGTTCTGACTGACATTTGTGTATTAAATCTCTTATATTTGTCTGCAGGTGCTCCAGGTCCAAAGGGTTTCCAGGGCGAAGCAGGAGCTCCAGGAGCTAAAGGTACCTTTTAGACTTTATCTTCTTAAAAAAATCAGCCACATTGGGTGTTGGCGCAGTTGGTAGATCCATCCCATGTATGAAGGCTCAGTCCTTGCTGCAGCAACCCAGGGTTCAAATCCAACCTGTGGCTCTTTGCTGGAAACTGTTTAAAATTGGTCTGGACAAATATCCTCATGGAGCTGCCACCTTATCGTGGTGGAGGGGTTTGCGTGTTCCAGTGATCCCAGGAGCCATGTTGTCGGGGGCTTCATGCCCCTGGTAGGGTCACCCATGGCAACCAGGTCGAGGCTGCTGACCGGAGCTGTGGCCGCAAGTGGTCGGTGCCTGTCGCGGCGGCAACCTCCGAACCCACTGGTGGACACCGGTGGTTAGGGATGCCATCAAGCTGAAGAAGGAGGCCTACAGAACCTTTTTGGCCTGTGGGACCCCTGAAGCAGCTGACGGGTATCGACATGCCAAGCGGAACGCAGCTTCTGCGGTTGCAGAGGCAAAAACTCGGGCGTGGGAGGAGTTTGGTGAGGCCATGGAGAAGGACTTTCGAACGGCTTCAAGGAGGTTCTGGACCACCATCCGGAGGCTCAGGCAGGGGAAGCAGTGCACTGTCAACACTGTGTTCAGTGGGGGCGGGGTGCAGCTGACCTCGACTGGGGATGTCCTGGGTTGGTGGAGGGAATACTTCGAAGACCTCCTCAATCCCACCAGCACGTCTTCCACTGAGGAAGCGGAGTCTGGGGACCCTGTGGTGGGCTCGCCAATCTCTGGGGCTGAAGTCGCCGAGGTAGTCAAAAAGCTCCTTGGTGGCAGGGCCCCGGGGGTGGATGAGATCCGCCCAGAGTTCCTCAAAGCTCTGGATGTTGTGGGGCTGTCTTAGTTGACACGTCTCTGCAACATCGCGTGGACATCGGGGGCAGTGCCTCTGGACTGGCAGACCGGGGTGGTGGTTCCCCTCTTCAAAAAGGGGGACCGGAGGGTGTGTTCCAACTATAGGGGGATCACACTTCTCAGCCTCCCTGGGAAGGTCTTTTCGGGGGTCCTGGATAGGAGGGTCCGCAAGATTGTCGAACCTCGGATTCAGGAGGAGCAGTGTGGTTTTCGTCCTGGTCGAGGAACTGTGGACCAGCTCTATACTCCAGCACGGTCCTGGAGGGTGCATGGGAGTTTGCCCAACCAGTCTACATGTGCTTTGTGGACTTGGAGAAGGCATTCGACCGTGTCCCCCGGGAAACCCTGTGGGGGGTGCTCCAGGAGTATGGGGTCCCGGACCCATTAAAACGGGCTGTCTGGTCCCTGTACTCTCGGTGTCAGAGCTTGGTCCGCATCGCCGGCAGTAAGTCGGACTTGTTTTCTGTGAGATTTGGACTCCGCCAGGGCTGCCCTTTGTCACCGATTCTGTTCCTTTATGGACAGAATTTCTAGGCACAGTCAGGGCGTTGAGGGGCTACGGTTTGGTGGCCTCAGGATTGGGTCGCTGCTTTTTGCGGATGACCTGGTCCTGTTGGCTTCATCGGAGCGTGACCTTCAGCTCTCTCTGGAGCGGTTCGCAGCCGAATGTGAAGTGGCTGGGATGAGAATCAGCACCTCTAAATCTGAGGCCATGGTTCTCAGCCGGAAAAGGGTGGAGTGCAGTCTCCAGGTCGGGGTTGAGATCCTGCCTCAAGTGGAGGAGTTCAAGTATCTCGGGGTCTTGTTCACGAGTGAGGGAAGGACGGAATGGGAGGTTGACAGGCGGATCGGTGCAGCTTCTGCAGTGATGCGGACTCTGCGCCGGTCCGTCGTGGTGAAGAGGGAGCTGAGCCGAAAGGCGAAGCTCTCGATTTACCGGTCAATCTACGTTCCTACCCTCACCTATGGTCACGAACTTTGGGTAGTGACCGAAAGAATGAGATCGCGGATACAAGCAGCCGAAATGAGTTTCCTTCATGGAGTGGCTGGGCTCTCCCTTAGAGATAGGGTGAGAAGCTCGGCCATCCGCTGGGAGCTCAGAGTAGAACCGCTGCTCCTCCGCATCGAGAGGAGCCAGTTGAGGTGGCTCGGGCATCTAGTGAGGATGCCTCCTGGACGCCTCCCTGGTGAGGTGTTCTGGGCACGTCCCTCCGGGAGGAGGCCCCGGGGAAGACCCAGGACACGCTGGAGGGACTATGTTTCTCGGCTGGCCTGGGAACGCCTTGGGGTCCCCCTGGGAGAGCTGGACGAAGTGGCTGGGGAGAGGGAAGTCTGGGTCTCCCTGCTGAAGCTACTACCCCTGCGACGAACAAATGTGTGGTTAGAAGAAATGAAAATGTGTAAAAAAAAAAAAAGAACAAAAAAATGAAAAAATTCTGGTTGTTTGAGTGACTCTTTACTGTTTTTAATGCAGGTGATCGAGGAATGCCAGGGCCTTCAGGAATCAAAGGAGATCCAGGAGAGAGGGGAGTACGTGGACCAGCAGGTGTGTCCCTGAATAACTTTATCTATTATGCACAAAATAACACACATCTTATTACAGCAGCTGGTACAGCTATGTGCCCTAAACTGGCAACTTGTCCAGGGTGTATCCCGCCTTTCACCCTAAGTCAGCTGGGATATGTCCCAGCCACCCTCATGAGGATAAGCGCTTACAGATAATGGATGGATATGTTTAAGCAAATTTTATGCTGTGTAACTCACATTATTCAGTCACTCTGTTACTCTTTTATTCTTGCACCACTGTCACTTTATTATGATAAATGCACAGTGGGAACAGGTTAGACTCAGTAAGATGCAAAAATCTGAAACCTGTTATGGGGTTTTGATTTTGATGGTTTCTGTTTTCATGACCAGGTGAACCAGGACAACCTGGACCACAAGGCCCTGTCGGACCAAAGGGGGCTAAAGGAATTACTGGTGAGGGGAGAGCTTCATAATAAAGAAACAGAAAATATATGAGATTAATTAAGACCGGACAAGGATGTAATGAGGACAGTGTCATATCTCCAGTCAGCTGAGTTCAATCTAATGGTGCCCGAAAAGAGTTACATTGATAACTGCTGACGTGGTGATTTAAGCTGCTTGGAGTGAAATGTGTGCTGCGACTAAGATATAAAAGTTCTATAAGAGTCTGATCTGATTTAACATTAATAAGGTCAAGTCAGTGACATCAAATGACATGGCAAAGAAAGCTAAACAGAGCTTCAGTGTCTGAGCAGATATGGCTTTAATGATGCTGCAACACTTATCCGTCTGTTCAAGTGGAAGTGTTTGGGGCTGCACAGATCAGACCTCTCAGTTATGGAACAGTTATTACATTTTCTGCAGCTGTCTCCAAAGAGGGATCATACAAATGACCAGTTGTTGTTTCGGTTCTAAGACAGTCTGTCTGTATATACTGCAGGTGAGACAGGTCCAATGGGACTTCCTGGTGTGAGAGGACAACCTGGAATTCTTGGAGATAGTGGTCCCCCAGGTACCTACATAAGCATTTGTGTTTATCAAATATTGCCTGAGGGATTTGGCTCCCATAGCTTATTCTTTATTGATGCACTTTTTTCTTCTCTCAAGGCACTCCTGGGCTTCAGGGACCACCAGGTATAGAATATATAAGAATATATATACCAAAATGAATTCGTTTACCCTCCTTACAGAGTTTTTTTTGTATATTTTATGCTTAATTCTCTGATCCATTATCACAGGCATTGCTGGACATCCAGGACAGCCTGGTGTTAAAGGTAAAACATCACCACCGAATGACAATACACATTTCTGTGACACACTTGTGGAAACACAACATAGAAAAAATGATAATAAAAGAAATCAGAGTATGAGATTTACCAAATGCACAAAACCCCCCAAATATTTCCAAGATTTTTCCTGGTTTTTTTTGTTTTTTTTGTGAGTTTCATGGATACAGTAGTTTCTCTATAGTAGTATAGTAGTAGTTCTTTTATTGGGGTTTGTTTACATGAGGTGGCTGTGTAGATCAAAATGTAAAGAGACAAAGAGAGTCCAAAGTATGCTACGTGACATTGGGAGGCTGCTTAAGCACTGTGCACCTCAAGTCAACTAAAAAGCTCACAATGTAAATGTGAACAAATTTTGCATGTTCATTTTGTTGTACTGAACATTAGTAGACCCAAAATGCAATTTATTCCAAAATCAGTTTAAACAGTTAACGTATGAAACATGTTATTGACAGCAGGGTGACTGGACGGTTCTTAAAGGGAGGAGATCTAGAGCAATGCTGAGGTGTTGGTGTGATTCAGATTGGTGCAGGGTCCTGAAGGTGCCATGACAGGGTTGGACGAGGCAGTGCAGTGACAGGCAGTTCCAGAAGCACAATGTTAAATAGGATTCACAAACAAATGTATCAGAATCATATTTTGCCTCTCAGGTGAACCAGGATTACCGGGTAAAGTCATCTCTTCAGGTAAGAACAGTAACACAACCCTTTCATACACATACATGTGTACTGTGTAACCAGTGATCATCTGTCTTTTCTAGTCTCTGGCTCTAATACTGTAGCTGTACCCGGACCACCAGGGCCTTCTGGGCCTCCAGGTCCTCCTGGAACCCCTGGTGTGTCTGGTCCTATTGGCCCTGCTGGTGTTCCTGGATCTACTGGTAAATCTAAACCTTTAGAAGAATCTAAAGAAGAATCTGAATCAACAGTTGGAGCAGATGGATGTTAGGATTGTTTATACATATTGATTTTTCTGTGAAAGTAAATTGACACAATTGTTAAGGTCCTAAGGGAGGACGCGGAGAGAATGGAGAGAAAGGAGAGAAAGGAGAGAAAGGAGAAAAGGGGGAGAAGGGAGATGAAGGAAAACCTGGCGAGCCTGGTATCAGTGTCACAAGTTCAGAAACTGTCACCGCCACTCAAAGAGAGAGTGAGTACTTCATGATTTCTTGAATTCATCACTTTATCTGGTGGCAGTATCTAGAATGACTCTGACTCTGATTTGTTTTCATTGCTAACAGAACTTTCCATAGTACAAGGACAGCCTGGTCCACCAGGACCTCCAGGGCCTCCTGGAGCACCTGGTCCTGAAGGTCCTCCTGGTATGACAAAAGCTATATAAGATATCAAGGGTATTTCCAAACAACTGGGCAGTGGCTTAGATCAAACTAAACTGATTATTCATGTACTAACTCTTGTTTAGGTGAAACTAAGCAGGGTCCTCCAGGACGCAGAGGTCCTCCTGGACAGCCAGGTAAACAAGTATCTTGTATTCCAGACTGAGAGATTAATAGCATACAGCATGACTTTAGCAGTGTCAGGGAGAAAATGATACATTTTTCACTCTTGTTTAAAACTAATCTGTCACTCTGTTGCTCTCCTCACAGGTGTTGGTTCACCTGGACCCCCAGGAGAGAAAGGAGAACCTGGTAGCTTTGTGCCTACCTCCGGTTGGTGATAGAAGTCTCATTTCGCATGTACTGGAGGTCTTTGCACAGCAGGACATGCCACATTTGGCCTTGGCTACCTTTGCTTGTATACTTGATGTATTCTTCCCTGTTTTTGCCTGTGTAGAAACCTTTTTTGCTGGGCCACCAGGACCTCCAGGACCACCAGGCCCACAGGGCCCAGCAGGTAATGAGTGTGCTTTTCTCTCACAAAATAATTCATTGGGCTATATGAGTATAAATAACATTTGTGAAACTAATTACTGAATGTGGAAGGTCTCAGGTCAAGAAAAGTTAAGATTATCTAAGACCTCTGGTTCAGAGACATGTTCTTTCATCTTATCATTTATTGTCCTTAGGTAGCCAAGGAGAACAAGGGTACCGAGGTAAGGAAATAGTAAACCAATGCATATGCCATAGTGTTTAAATAGTACTGACTTTTAAAAGAAACATATCAGTGGTTTAATGTAATGATGATTGTTTCAGGTGAACCAGGTCAACCAGGTCTTCCCGGAAGTCCAGGGGATCAGGGTGTTGGTACGTGTAAAACTTTTAGATAACAAGAATTTCTTCAAAATATGTTATAGAAAAAGTTAATCTATGGGGATCTTGCTTCATGCAAGAATGACTATTTGTGGGCTTGGTCATGCAGAAATGTGTTTTTAAAGGAAATACATCAGGGGCAACAGTGGGTGTTTGCTCAAATCCTTTGGGGACATTGTTTCTTGAAAAATGAACAAATTTTGAGTTTCCTACCTTGAGATTACTTGCTGGACGTTTTCCAGCGCTTTCAACCATACCTTGTGTCCAGAGCAGATGATGTTTGTTTAGTTGTTTTGGACATATTTGAAGGACCAATAATAAACATCCAAGTTCTTTTACCAGATGTTAATTCAGTGTTTTGGTTTTCAGGTTTCCCAGGTCAGCCTGGATCTACTGGTGCACCAGGTGCACCAGGTCCACCAGGCCAGAGGGGCCAGAGGGGCCAGAAGGACCTAAAGGTGAACTCAGAGAAATACTTTGAGGGGCATCATTTTTTTATGGACCTGTTACAATATCCACTCTTCTGTATTTTACAGGATTTTACCACGATAAATGTCTACAGACAAACACTGTTACTTATATTTTCTTTTATCCAGAAATCAGCAAACACAGTTATTTGTCCCTCATACTGTTCATAATGTTCCTTGCAGGTGATACAGGAGCCCCCGGTGCCCCAGGAATCCCCGGAGGATCTTTTGGTAAGAGCATTCTAAATATCATATCATATCAAATCACATATTGAGACAATGTCTCACTAATCTTCACTAATTCTGTGCTTTTAGAAGGTGGGCAGAGTAACAACAGATATGGTTGACAAATAGGCTCAGAGATCTGTCAATCCTGAAAATGACTAAGAAGATACTTCCTTTTATGAATTTATTAAGCACGTTTTGGGGCTTTATTGGGACTAGGAGTACCCCCCCTATACCCTTTGCTACTTTATGAAGTCATTTGACAAGTGAGGTCATGGAGATTCAATCTTAAGAGGAAACTCCGCAAATTTATATTAAGATCTGTCTATAAACATCTTGGAGTTGAAGACTACAAGTTGGAAAATGAAAAATTCAGAACTTACCAGACCTCTAGAGCCTCTAGAGGCTAGCAGCTCAAAGCAGAATCTGGTATAACTTGCTTATAATAATATTTTTCTACACATACGTGACATTCTGTCAAAGATTTGGCATTGTCTTAACAGGTGGCTCATACGGTCCGGCCCCCTCAGGCCCACCTGGACCACCTGGACCTCCTGGTCCACCTGGAAGAGATGGAGATGTGTCTGGATCAACCGATGTGGGCCAGTACATTGCAGAATATCTTCAGAGTAAGCTTTACATTTTTTTTTTACATTGGTTTATGTAACACTGTAATTAAATAAAATGAAGAGCTATGTTTGAGACAAAGCTATTTTTAATTGCAGGTGGTAATATCAGGCAGTACCTGGCTGGAGCTCCTGGGCCTCCTGGCGCTCCAGGGGCTCCAGGCGCTCCAGGGGTTCCAGGGGCTGCAGGGTCCGGAGGGGACGGGTTTGTTGATGATGTTGCCAGCCGAGTTTTATCCTACATCCAGAGTAAGACCATTTAAACAATAATGTTATATCACATGATTGTAGTGATACTTGTGACACCCTTGTAACTTTTACCTATTCACATCAAGGTAGAGGATATGAGGGGACTCGTGGTGGCTCTCCTGGCTCTCCTGGCCCTCCAGGTCCTCCAGGTCCACCTGGCTCCACCTCTGTCAATGACATCATCAGCCTATTGCAACGTGAGTGCAACTGTCTTCTTTTTTCTGACAGATTACAGATATCGCAGTGGTGGAAACTCAATGTTTGAATGGCACACATACATAAGTGAGTTATTTTGTGTAACATGTCACATTAGAACCAACAGTTTTGGAATATGGATTGTATAAAATATATAATATGTCTCATGATCTGAGTTATGTAACTGACAAAGAACTGACTTTGTTGGACAAAACTGAATTCCTTGATTTCTTGAGACCAAAGTGTATCAATTATCCGTGCCCAGGAGAAGACGTGAGGAGATACATTGCTGGTCCACCTGGTCCACCTGGTGCACCTGGACCACCTGGTTCTGGAGCTTCAGGCCACGGCAGCTACACGTTCAACACACAGGAGGTGGCTGAACGTGTCCTTAGCCTCATGAATG
The DNA here is from genome assembly GCA_014281875.1 of Nibea albiflora. Classification (NCBI taxonomy): domain Eukaryota; kingdom Metazoa; phylum Chordata; class Actinopteri; family Sciaenidae; genus Nibea; species Nibea albiflora. The sequence goes on from CM024789.1 coordinate 26,414,984, forward strand.
GTGAGTGAAGGACCTACAGGTTACATATTAAAAGGTGCTCTGTTGAAAGAACATGACACTGACCGTGGGTCTTTTCTGTCACCAGAGAGGGGGGTGGTAGGTGCCCCTGGACCCCCAGGACCTCCTGGGTCTCCTGGTCTTCCTGGAAACTCATTATCAAGTAAGAGTATCAGTGAAGTCAAAAATGTATAAAGTACTAAGACTAGCATCCACAAGCTAACATCATCTTCATTTTTATTCTACAACTAGCTGGCTATCAACCTGCTCAGGGACCTCCCGGGCCTCCAGGTTTCCCAGGTCCACCAGGTCCACCAGGTCCACAGGGTCCACAGGGTCCACAGGGTCCACCTGGCCAAACAGGATCTGGAAACTACATCACTTCCAACATTCGTGACTACCTGCAGAGTGAGTCAAAACATTGACCTTATCAGTTCATGAGGAACTCATCTGTGAAAACATACTGAATGTCTTGTCTGCTTCCACATCTCTTCCACTATCTTCACAAAGGTGTTGCCTTCAGAGGTCCACCAGGTCCCCCTGGTCCCCCTGGACCTGAGGGCCCACCTGGTCGAACCCTGGGACTGGTTTCTTATGCTCAGCATAACAGAGAGACGCCTGGAGTAGAACAACAAGAATACATCAAAAGTGAGTTTAAAGGACTACTATAAGTATATGACATAGTGCTGTCATGAAATTTAAAAAATTGAGAGATCAATTAATTATGATCTGTAATTAATTGATCTAATTAATCTCCTTTTTAATCTCACTTAAAAGCTGCTGAGAAAAGGCCTCAGCTTGAGGTATTTTCATTCAAATTCCTTACATTATTGTAGCAGATCATACATAAAAAAATTGCTTTGTGGCATCTTTTGTCAGCTGATTTTGGTCGTCACTGTAAACCTGCAGTTCATCTCTATCCACTTGGCAAGAACATTCGTCAGCCTGTCGGTCGCAGACTTGCTCATAAGCGGGATGTTCTCCTCAAGTTTAGTTTGGCGAAGAGATTTGTTATGGCTCGCTACACTGCTAATGTTTTCGCTGCTAACGTTAGCTGTGGCTGCACTCGCAATTGGGTGCTTTGCATTGATGCCATTTATACCCTTTATACCTTTACATATACATTTTATATGTAAAGGTATAAATGGTTATGACACAACAGAAATGTATTATACACACTAGTATGAATACTTGATGGCTGATTGCATTCTGATCAGACTTTTTGTAGCTGCTCATCAGTTGCTGGAAGCAGATTGGCCAATGACAATCACTAATTCTTTTATCGTTATCTATTTCTGACTTTTATTTCACCATTCTCATTCTTCTTAATTCTCAACCTAATTTTAGTGTCATCTTGTTTTTTATGTTTTAAGTTCACACCACACTAACGAGTTCACAACAATTTCTTGTTTCTTCAAAGAGCTGCTTTACTAAATAGTATGATAGTTTGATTTTGTGGAGGAACTCTGCAGCTGTCGGCTTGTGGTAAGGGGGGAAGGAGAGAGGAAAGAGGAAGAGGAAAGGAGGTCACAGTTCAACCACAGGGGTTAAACCGTGACCTCCTTTCCTCTCTTTATTTATCCGTGCTATATGTCCACACAGGTGTTTGCTCCATAACTATAGACTTCATAACAACTTTTTGAAATGTTTCTGCCAGCTTTGCTGACATTTGTTGTACTCTATAGTGGTACGCCAAAGTAGCTCTGCTGGAACGTTCAGCCTGAGGTGTAATAATATTGAAACTCTGAGGCAAATTAGATTGTGTCTTGACTGGTCTTGAAATAAAATCCAGAGTTAGCTTTCTCTGAGACAAGGTATGTTGAGGATTTCAAGAGGAGAATGGTCTTTAATACTACCACATGGTTAACAGCAATTTAATACTTAATAAGCCATGTGACCCCCATTTTCAGGGTCAACTTTCCATCAGTATCCCTCCCATCCAGGCCCCAAAACATCTTCCTTACAATGGTCCAAGACTAAAGACTTCATGGAACCAGTGTTTTCTCCATAAAATATTATACAGTTGCAACAAAATTACTGATATAGTTGGTGGCATGCAACTTAATGTTGTATGTTAGGCTATGAGACCTGGACCACAGTCACATAGTGTGAGAATAGTCATAGGCTATGAGGCGCAGAATGACATAGCCTTTCACCCTAATACAAGTCAGTGTAGCATCAACATGAGAGTGAAGATGTTATTTTACATAATGTTGCTTTAACTAAGCTGAAATCTTGACATTCAATAAGCTGCCTGCATTATCTCATCATGTGTCGTCTCCAGCTGATGGTTCAAGAGGAGCTATGTTTGGACTTCCTGGGCCACCAGGCCCTCCTGGACCCCCAGGACACAAGGGAGAGCCAGGCGTTACCAGCACGAGAGACTGGAACCTGGATACTGGGGACTACTCCAGTATGGCTGTCAGAGTAACTGATTACATCAAATGTATGTGATCTAAAGGAAGTGTGTTATGAACCACACCACAGCACAACATGACATGTTTTCTCTCTCTGAACATCATAATTACATGGCCTGCAACTCAACCTTACTGTCCTCCACATGCAGCACATGGTCTTCTCCGCGATATTGTGAGAGGCTCTGAACGTGTTGTTCAAGGACCTCCAGGACCTCCTGGACTTCCAGGAATACCTGGACACAGCTCATGGGTTAGCTCCCGTGAAAATGTTGTGGATGTGGTGGAATACATAAAATGTAAGTCTTTTTACTCAAAAGTTACTCCAAAGTCTCATGACACAGTATAACTTTACTCCAGGACTGAATGCTACCAGCAACAACAAAGCTGAAATTAGCATCACAGAGTTTTTTTTTTTTCATTTGTAGCCCGTGGTGTTCTGCAAGACATTGTGAAGGAGTACAACAGTCATGTCTTCCAAGGACCTCCAGGACCACCCGGCCCCCCAGGTCCTCCTGGACACAGCCGATGGTTTGGTTCCCATGGAAACACCACAGAACTTTTGGAATACATAAAATGTGAGCGTTTGAACTGTGTTACAAATCAAAATCTACAACACACCTGGTGGAGGTAGTGGTTGATGCCGTTCCTCTCCTTATCTGTTCATTGTTTTGTCTTTCCCAGCTCACGCTCTGCTACGTGACATTGAACGGACCACCAATGAACGTGTCATTCAAGGACCACCGGGACCACCTGGCCCTCAAGGTCCCCCTGGATACAGCCGATTGTTTGGTTCCCACACAAACGTCACTGATTTAGTGGAATTCATCAGAAGTAAAGAAACCTTTATCACACCAGTCAAAATGTCACACGCTATCAGGAAAAGCTACAGGATGTGAGCACATGTCAGCATGACTGATAACTAGAATTTGTCCTCTGACAGCACATGGAGCCATTGTGGGGCCGCCTGGGAGACCAGGACCAAAAGGGGACATAGGATTCCCAGGGCCAAAAGGTGAGAGAGGTACATCTAAAAACAATGAAAAGATGCCTCAGACTTTGATGTGATATATAATTGATAATCACTGATGATAATGAAACTCTCTGTGGACACAGGTGAACAAGGCTTTCCTGGGCCTGAAGGACGAGCTGGACAAAAAGGTGACAGAGGTCAGTTGTTGTCATTTCACATAAGGATCTGGGCACGTTCTTCATGCATGGACAGCTGATTTAGTTTGATGTGACTGTTGATGATTTGACACGAGTCTGGATTTCGGTTCTTTAAAGCTCGTTTCCAATTCAGTGTGATTTGATGTCACAGCAATAGTACTCTGGATAAAACTGAACCCTGTGCATGAATAGATAGCATATATTTCAGTAAATTACAAGATCAGCAAGATATTTTGTAATTAGTAGTAATTAGTTTTAATTAAGGATATCATTAATACCCAGTGTATACTGTACATAACTACACAATTAAACTAAATGCCTGTAGTGAGAATGCAGTAATCATCACTCTTGCTTAATAGCGAGTGAGTGATGGGTGATCATTAAAATCTCTAATTATATGAAGCTAAAGTTAGCTCAGTTAAGTTCGCTAAAACCATTTCAGTGTAGTTCAACAAGGAAACACCTCATTCTAACTCAAACATCTTTTTTTTTTGAAAGTGTGAAATGTGTTACAACAAAGCAACAACAAAAAATATTAACAGGCTCATTTGAAGAAGAAAAAGAGATCATTTACTTTACATTCATTAATCTCTCATTGGAGAAATACACTCACACACAAAGGGTTCAGTGCCTTGTTCAAGGGCACCTCAACAAGGCCCAGAAGGTGAACTGGCACCTCTGCAGTTACCAGTCCATGCTCCATACCATAACATAATGTCTGTACTGGACTTGAACCGTCCACACCTCCGGTTTCCAAACTAAATCCCTATCGGCTTAGTTTGCTGACATGTTAGTTTATTAAAAATGAGTTTATTTAGCTGCAGCGTTTTGCTAATAATTTTGAATGTTTAGTTATTAATGTGGATGAACATGCAGGATGATCACTGAAGGCAGCCTTTTACTCAGACTGTTTGTTTTTCAGGAGAATTCCCACGGATGACTACAAGGAGGAGGAGGAGGAACGTTTGAGAGTCAAGTTACTGAACAGAACTTTAGAATATACAGTATTTCATATAATATATGGAGTTTGTCTGGTGTGTATAAAGGGGGGTTAATGTACTGGGACACACAAAGGATGTCTGTTTACCAAGTGTTTTTATAAGTAATATAAATGAGTGATTGTATTTTTATATTCTTCGTTCTCATTGTGAAATCAGGGATGATGTATAGTTTTGGAGAAGCTTTCTTTCAGAGGGTGACGTCTTGTATTTTACAGGGATTGAATGAAGTGTTCATACTTGTGGGCATTTAATCACATCTAGTTCTGTAACTCATTTTTTGATATTTTTACTAGATGGAATTAATCAAAGACAACCTTACAGAGGAAAATGTTTATTTACAGCAAAATGAAAATCAACATTACACAGGCAGTCTAAAAACTATACATTTATTTTAAAAAATGCATAAATGATTTGATTTTTTTATTTTTTATTCGACATTCAGAGTTGAATCAATGTACTCATTTTGTTTTTGTAGAATCTAAATGTCAGGACTGATTTTGTAAAGTTTTTTTTGCTGCGAGGTGAGTAAACTGCAGCGCAGACGCTGCAGCTCGTATAAATAACCACTGAAGGTTTTTGTAAAAAGGTGCACAGCACTCCTTCATTGCATTTTTGTACATAACAGTTCAGTTCTTAAATACTTTGAGTAACCGTAACTCTCAATGGCCAATCAGAAAGAAAATGAGATGATGAAATGAACCAATCAAGTCAAGATGGCCCAAACCAGTCAGGTCCATTTTAAAGGTTTGCTTTGACACCTGCACCAATACACATCGGCCTAAATAAAGAAAACATGCTAAGAGCTCCTGTTTCTGCTTGTTTCTTTGAATTACACATGATCATTCTGACATTATTAATATGCTTCATTCAGTTGGAGGACAGGACATTAAGTTGGCGAGCTGACCCTGAAGTCTGACCAAAGGCGGTCACATCAGGTACGCGGCTTCTCTGGAGTATTAAGGCTATCAGCTAGCATGACGATGACAACAGTATCATTTCAATATAAAGAAGAAAAGCCATGCAGGTCTACCCATGATAGACCTGGTAGCAAAGTATGAGGAGGCAGAGGAAAGCAAGTACAAAGGAGGCATGGTCATATGACTGTAGGTCAGCTCAGATGCGTTTCAACTAGCTGAACTGAGACCTGTGTTTGAATCTGCAACAATTTATGGACAGAACTGAAACACTGCGTTCGTTATTCATATCCCTGAATCATGCTGCTATAGATGCATCACACCGGCTTGATAAAGTGGTGTTACCTAAAAAAACATCAACCAACAGGCGTGAACACTTGTCTGACAGTCTCTGTTTGTGCCCCCACAGTGATTTCCTTAGTGTCTAATTAACAGTGATCCTTTTGTCTCTGTGTGTAAACAACAGCTCCACATCGCCTCGGCTCTCGGCAAACACGTTTGCACCTCTGCTTGACGCTAAATCGAAAATTTCAAGTGTTGTGCTCGAGACAGGAAGGCATTCTGAGGAAACACCCGCCAAGAAGGAAACATTTCTGCTGGAAACTTTCCTCCAGTATTATCACCACCAAAACATACTGCATCATCAGTCCTTCAACAAAAGTGATATTAAAGATGTGCTCTGTCTGAAATACATTCTGTTATGTGATTAGAAAAGATACTGAATGTTTCACCAAATTCAATCGTCAGCGTGTTTCAGTGGTTTAAAAATGCTTCTTTAGTGCAAACGTCGAACTGAGACGACGGCTGAGCAGCAAACATCAGAACTCGTTTGGATTCAAAATTCTACAGGCACTGGATTCTTTAGAAAAAAACGATTCAATCACATGAAGGTCGGACACAGAGCTACTTCACTTGAGAGGTTTTGAGGTGACGACCGGACACACCATCTAAAAATCTCCTTCAAAATGACTAATAGTGTACAAATAAGACAAAATGAGCAGAATCCTGCAGAGCGGAGCTGCAGGCTGAAGTCCACAAACACAAACGCTTCTTCTTCCCTCCAACAGCGTTCAGAGGACGAGGTCAAGGCAGCACAGGCTCGGTTTGTACGGTGTGTGTGTGTGTGTGTGTGTGTGTGTGTGTGTGTGTCTCTGCATATGTACGCAGGTTTCTCCTAGAAACCAGTGGAGTGGACGCTGGGGATGGGGTAGAACTTGGAGATGCGGCTCTGGGTGGAGGGGTTAAGGCACTCTGACTCTCCGCTCATCTTGAAGAACACTTCCTGTTCCTGCAGCTTCCTGGCAAACTCTTCCTCCAGGGCCTGAAGGACACATGTCAAACATGTTGATGATCATTTATCAGCTTCAGAAGCTTCTTTAACGGGTTCTGGTTCTCTTCGTGTCTGATAACAGGATGTGGATCTGAACCAACAGCGTGGTTAGTGTAAACAGGGTTCCCTTTTAAACGAGGTGACACTGACGCTGCTGCACATTCCAAGCCTGTAACTGTCTGTCAACTTAAACATGAATATAGACCAGTGACTTCACACACATCAATGACAGCACCTGGACTGCTGCTGAGCTGCTGCTGTACTGGCTGGCCTTAGAATATCTCCAATAGGATTTACACAGGTCTTTGTATGAATGAATTAGATTGTGAAGTCACCGTTGTGTTTTGGGGAAACATGCATTGATCACGCTGTGAACAAAGGCAACATGGAACCCAGTAGCACAACTGCAAACTGTGCGGCCATCACGATGTGGTGTGTGGTGCCTGTGCTCACAAATAAAATGGATAAGTTGAATCTGTTTCTTGTTTAATAGGAGTAAGCTTGTGCTAAAGCCTGTTCAAAATAATGGATTCAAAGCTTGCGGCAAGAAGAAAATGCTCAAATTTGGACCTCCTGTATAAAAGGCATTATTTTCATATGGAAAGTTAGAAATACATAGAGCTGCTGTAAAAAGGCCAGAACCCCACGCCCTGACTAAATATGGTTCTAGATTCAAACTATGTCTTATATTGATCACCTGAAGAGATCCTGATCATAGCCACACTGAGCGACCATGAAACACCACAAACACCTTCTATAAACTCCACCCTCTTACCTCCACATGGAAATGATATTGCGTATATGATAAGATAGCTGTTCCAGTGTAGTATGCTTATCAGCTCATTTGCGTTTGAATGATAAACAATATGTCGTATATAATGCTGTATAATAATAAACACTTTATGAGAGTCGTTCCATGAACACTAATGATCTGATGTCAACAGATACTCCACCTTCTTCCTGGGTCGCAGCTTCTCCCTCCACTCCTTCAGCTCCAGACTGTGCTCCTCGTCTAACTCCTTCAGCTTCTGGGTCTCGTGTTCGATCAGCAGGTGGCACTTCTCGTTCTGAAACACACACACAGGGAGGTTGTGCTTAAAAAGTCAAATGTAAATGTGGCTTAAGTTGTTTTTCTGGTGGTGTTTGTGAACACGTGTACCTGCAGCTGCTGCAGCTCTCGGACGTTGGCGTCACACTGCAGCTGTAGGTCTCTCATCTGGTTTTCATGTTTCTGATGCTGATGGAGCCGCTCGTTCTTCTGCCTCTTCTCTTCCTGAACTGCAAACTGGAAAACAGAGACACGATGAGGCTTCATGCGTTGTTCTTCTTTAAGAAATGGAGGCTCTCTGCGTCTCTCCATTGGATATTAGACATCAGATGATTCACCTGTTTGATCTTCTCCCTCTCCTGCTCGGGTGTGATGGTGGCCGCGGTGATGCGCAGGCTCTTCTTGAACATGGCCATGCGGGTCTTGGCCTCGCTACGCTGGATCTTGGGCAGTCTGGCTCGCTCCTGCGTCTGCTTGTTCTTCAACTCCTCGATCAGACGCTGGTTGTAGCGCTGCATCTGCTCCATCTCCTGTAAACACACACCGGCACACACAGAACATAAACAGAGCTTCCAGAGCAACTTTTTCAAACTTTGCTTTTCAGTGCTGAAGATTTAAAGACATTTCTTGGAGCCACATTTTGACAGACTCAAAACAACAGAGGAGAAAGAACTAGGCGCCTCGTGCCTTCTCGTGTCTCTTGAGCAGCTGGTGTCTCTGCATGAAGTACTGGTCTTTGAGCTGCTGCTTGAACAGCTGGTGTTTCTCCTGCAGATGGCGCTCTTCCAGCTCCCACATGGCAGCCTCCCGTGCTGCTCGCAGACACACAAGTGAACAAAAGTTAAATGATGACACAGAAGAAGCATTCACGTGCTTACTGGAGAGGGATATCTCTTCAACGTTATGGCTTGTTTGAAGACAAACAAGATGGAGCAGAAGACACACAACAAGTGTTGTTTGCTGAAGTTGCCTTCAGCAAACAACTGAATGCCTGAGACACCTATGTCAGCTAACAACCAGCTTCACTAATGAGCTTTCGGCTTTGAACTATCTCACAATTCTTCCTCCCAGTGAAAGCGTTTTACAAGCTCCTGCAGCAGTTCTAACCTCCCATGACTCGCTTCAGAGAGCATTTCTGAGAAGTGTTGTTCGTGCAGCTCCTGGCACATGGTGTGGGATTAAGTCCCAGGCAGGGCTAACTGCTAACAGGCCGCTGCTCACAGACCGTGTAAGAAGGAATGTGTTCTGACAGAACTAAGGATGACTCCAAAAGGAGCCTGTTTACTGCTGATCTGAGCCTCGTCATATGGGATGTTTATGTTCAATGCTGTAACGCAGTGGTTACAAACCTGGGGGTCCTGGCCCCCATTAGGGGTCAACAAAGCTTCACAGAGGGTCGGAGGCCTTCTTGATTTTAAAGGGGTGTGTATAATATTCACAGGAAACAAACTGACTGAATTTTAAGCAAACATCCTGCAGTAAGTGCATTCACAATTTGGGTTAATTATAGAGATGTTCTGTTTTTAGCTCACACTGAATAAATATGTAATATCCGTTAATAAGATATGACACAGACATTTAACTCGTTACAGGAAAAGCCATCCCTCAAGGTGAAGGCTGCTGAACTGAAACAAAGAGGACCTGTAAATAATGTCTTCATAAACATGTTTGAAAAGAGTTTTTGTCATTTTAGTTCATCATCATAATGCTCTCTGTTCTTGTAGCTCTTGTTTTGGTCTCCATCTTTAGAAATCTTCAGACAATCTTCAGCTGAATGTCCCTCTAACTTATCGTAGCATATAGTGGGTTCATCGGCGCTGCTGTAAACAAGGTGGATGACAGCTGCGTTACACCTTCAACAATGAGCTGAATAAACATTCCAGAGGAACTGCAGTCGTCTGTAATCACTTTAATATTAGTAATAATGTATTTTTTTTTACAGCTTAGTTTTTCCAGATTGATCCTTTTGTTGAGGCATTGTCGCGTTCTTCTTCTTACTGTATTCATGGATGTATGTTTATTATTCGGATATTATAAGAATGTTTATTACCTCGGAGGAGCTGCTGCTTGTGGTTGAGGCAGTCTCTCTCGACGGTGGCGAGCTCATGCTTGTGTTGCTGGATAATCTTCTTCAGGGCGCTGTCCAGATCCTGCTGCTGCTTCTGAAGAAACTCTTGTTCCTGGAACGAAGCATGACAGCAGAGATTATAGACGACATGAAGAGAGATTCATCTCCGAGTCTACAACACACAAAGAATCTGAGAAAGGCTCAGTCAGAGACAGAAAGATCATCTCCTCTAACAAAAACCTTTATCGATAGATTCAGCATGATGTGAGGCTGGCAGGCTGTGTGTGAGTGTGTGAGTGTGAGTGTGTGTGTGTGTGTGTGTGTGTGTGTGTGTGTGTGTGTGTGTGTATGCTGGCCTGCAGGATTTGTGCCAAGTTCACTTCAGGCTAAGCACGGCTTGAGCTGATGAACCAGACATTTACAACTGGCAGTAAAGCCCGTTTCACCTGCTCGTTAGTCACATTAATCCGGCCTACTTGGCTCACCTCGACATAGAGGGTTAATATTTTACACACTCCATGATACACAGTTCATATTTTATTACATATCTCTAAATGTCTGCAAACAACTCTTCACACCGTTGTTTTTATTTCTAAAGTTTGACTATCAGCCTCCTCCTTGTACTTTTCTGATCCATTAGAGAACAATCAGAGATTTGTTGATAGTGTAGATACTTCAGGCATTGTGTTGCGCCTCTTTGCATGTACTGATGTATAGAAAAGACAGAAGTGTGTGTGTGTGTAGTCTCAGAGTAGTGAGTCATGCTTTGAGAAACACAAGACAGAGGCCATTTTGGGGCCTCTGTTCTGTTTCACTTACATCCCGTATGGGAGCGTTGCACAAGGTGCATGAGGACAACTGAAAGGACTGAATCATAACATGGGCCACTCCCTGTGGATCACAGTATATTACACTCTACACACTGCACGCACACACACACACAGTGAACCTATGCTGACACTGCATCAAACAGCACAGTAAACTGTTGGAGAACTTGCATGCTGCCTCACACCAAAGTTATGACATGAGAGCTGAGAGAACAGGTAGTGAGTGTGTGTGCGTGAGTGAGTGTGTGCCAAAGTTCAGAATTCACAGCAAACTGAGCCCTCTCGTTACCTCCTCTGGCGGGGCTTGGATAATATCCTCTTTAATGTGTTTCATGATAACGTTTGTCATGTGCTTTGGAGAAAGTCCCACTTCCTGTTTGCCCCAGCGTCAGGGCAGCCATGAGCAAGAGATGGAAAGAAAATGAGACGACAGCTGGAGATAGATTAGTACTATGTGAGGAAATAAATGGGAAGTGGCAGGGCAGACAGATTTAGTCGCTGCGCAGCTAAACGGAGGTAAACACATATCAGACAGATCAGAGAAGTGTGTGTGTGTTGTGTGTGTGTGTGTGTGTGTGTGTGTGTATATATATATATATTTTTTTTTTTTCTATCCTTCTAAGAGACCACATGTGGGTAAAGTGTCCGAGTGCTAACCTCTTTCTTGCGGTTCTTCAGCATGTTCTGGTACTTGGAGAGTTCTTTGTCTTGCTCAGCTTTGATGCGTTTGGCCTCGTCTCTGAGCCGGTTGGTGTGCTCCTGCTCCAGCCTCTCGATGGTCTGCTTCTGCTGCCGCTCCAGGTTCTCCACCTCCTGATCGTACTGACGCTTCTTACTCTGGAGGACAGAGTGGGGGGGGGGGGTTCACATCATATGAGTGGAATGAAGTGAAAGATGTTCAGTGTGTGAAAGATGCTTTGTTGGATGCCAAATAATCTAAAAATATTATACATTTCAGGAAGTCTCAAGTGAAGGCAGACATACGCACAACTTCTCCACAAAAATATCAAGTTTTGAAATCAATATTAAAGAAGCACAAACGTGCTGCGTGTGTGAGCAATCTGGATCTCTGTGCAGTGGAAGAAAGTCAGATGAGTCATCGTCTTTTACACTTTTTCCTACATCTGGACGGGTTTGCGTTGGTACGAGGTCAAAGCAAACCTTCATTTAACAACCGCAGAATAACTGTAGTGTTTTCTAAGAAAAACAACTCCATGTTTCTTTCTGACAAAGTTCTGTTACACAATAATATAAAAACACTGAACCAGAGTGGTTCAGTGTTGCTTGCTCTATTTTTGTTTCTTGGGGAACAATCACAGAGCGTCTATTTGTGTCTGTTCCTTAAAACCTTTGAGATTGTGAATAAAAGAGGAGGGTCATAGACGGGGCCTGGAGGTTTCATTTTAAAGCAACTCTTCCCAACGTGAATGCATGTTTCCAGGAGGGTGGTCAGGAATAACGACTAGTGGAATAAATGAAAGGTTATCACAGTAAACGGACGCGGCACGTCTAGCTGAAAAAAAAAAGCTGTCCCACACTAAGTACTTCCTCTTCAGTGAAAAGCCATCAATGGGCTTGGGAAGAGATATACAGCAGATAGTTTCAGTTACTTTTAGTTTGAATGGCATGTGTGTGTGTGCGCTCTTGTACTTCTGTCTTTGTGGGGACCTGTGTACACTCCTCAGTTGTGCTGTTTCAGCTTAGAGCCTGTTTACACCTGGCATTAACGGGCATCTTGGGTGATCCGATCACAAGTGGACAGCTTCACTGCGTCATTTGACCTCCATTTGCATTAGCATTTGCACTACAAAAGACGTGCTGTCAAATGTGTCCCAGACAGCTTCAGCTCATGGTTTGAGATATCTGATCACAATGTGTCTTAGTGGTCGTCTACATACAGTATATTCATATCAGCTGTAAACAGGCTCTTAGTTTAGGTTTACATAGGGTTAAGGGCTGCGGCTAGAGAATAGGGAATACATGAATGAGAGTCCTGAAAAGATTTTAGCACAGGTGCAACAGTTTAAATAAAGTTTGGGATTGAGTCTTTTAACTGGAAATGTTCATTTGTTTACACTTCAGATGCCACTATTAGAGTTGCTGGTTCTGACTGAGCCGTGTTTTCCTGCCATGAGGGATGAACTGGTTTGTGTGACCGGGCAGACTCACTGTGGTCTCCTGTTCAAAGCGGCGGTAGATCTGTTCTTTTTGCTGTTGCAGCTTGTTGCTGAGCTGCTGCTGTGCCCTCTGCTCCTCCTTCTGCAGGAGACGTAGCTCCCTCAGCTCCTGGCGCCTGGAGAGGTGGAGGAAGAGGGGCAAGGTAGGAAAGTGGTGGCAGAGAAAAAAGAAAAATGATGTTAAGTGTGCGTTTTGTCAGCATAAAGTAGGTCACACATGAACTGAGTTCAGAAATGGTGATTTTATTCAGTGCTGAATGAAGATCAGACTGTTCCTGCTCATTTACATAATATTTGCATAAAACTGAGGCCCATGGTGTATGCAAATGAAGGCAGGTGAATACCTCAGGAATCTCATCTCCTCGTTCTTGGTGTCATTGTCAGTGACGATCTTTGATGTGGTCACACTGACTTCCACTCCATCTACAATGAATTTGCGAGTCTTCTTCAACGTCTTCTTCTGACGCCGGGTGTCCTGGGAAAACAACAGACAAGAGTTTATGGTTTGTCTGCATCTTTCCGATATTTGTGTGTGTGTGTGTGTGTGTGTGGTTACCTGTATAGAAACAGATCCAGCCTCTTTTGCTTTGGACAGAAAGCTTGAGATAGAGAGATTCAGGTCTACGCTGCTGTTATCAGCAGCTGAGCCAGAGTCTGAATCTTTCTCTTTGTCGTCCTTAGCTTTGTCTGGAACCTTCTTCTCATCTTCTGCATTGGGTTTCTCTCCATTCTCCACTTTTTGATTTGGTAGTGTCAACTTCACCTTGAGATGTTTGTACCGGTCATCCTCCTCCTCCTCTGCTGGTGTGTTTGATTCCTCCAACTTCTCCTCCTGAGGTGCCTCAGTGATCTCTGAACTCTCTGTGCTGGCCTGTGTATCGGCTGGAACCTCGGCTGTGTCCACTTCCTTTTCATCTTCCACAGAGATCTCCAGCTGCTGCATCTCCTTGATAGGTGCCTCTTGTTCTGCCTCTTGTTCAGTCTCCAGTACTGGGGAGCTGACATCTCCTCCTACTTCTGGAAGCTTTTCCTCTGCTGGTTTCTGTTCTGCCTCTCCATCGTCTGCTGGAGTGACTGGGGTCTCTTCTGTGTGCTTCCCAGCTCCAGGAGCATTGGGCTCCTCCACAAAGCTGGTGCTCACCACATGGTTGGCCACAGGGACCTCAGTGGGGGTGGCGACAGGGACCACAGTGGGGGTGGGCACAGGGACCTCAGTGGGGGTGGGCACAGGGACCTCAGTGGGGGTGGGCACAGGGACCTCAGCGGGTGTGGGCACAGGGACCTCAGCGGGTGTGGGCACAGGGACCTCAGCGGGTGTGGGCACAGGGACCTGAGCGGGTGTGGGCACAGGGACCTGAGCGGGTGTGGGCACAGGGACCTCAGCGGGTGTGGGCACAGGGACCTGAGCGGGTGTGGGCACAGGGACCTGAGCAGGTGTGGGCACAGGAACCTGAGCAGGTGTGGGCACAGGGACCTCAGCGGGTGTGGGCACAGGGACCTGAGCAGGTGTGGGCACAGAGACCTCAGCGGGTGTGGGCACAGGGACCTGAGCAGGTGTGAGCACGGGCAGAATTGGCTCAACCTTCTCAGGGACTGATTCCAAGGTGGTGGGAGAGAGGGGGACCTTCTCATCCTCTGAACTGGCAACGCTGACATCAGAGGGGGCACGCTTGTGACCCTGAAGAAGATGGAAAAGTGACAGGAAGAGAAGTTAGCAATGTAAGCTCCTCCAAAATCCAAGAAACAACAGGCAGCACTGATGTATGGACCAATCACTGTCACAGCTGGATAGACAGATCTAGTTTGTTTGTGTGTGTGTGTGTGTGTGTGTGTGTGTGTGTGTGTGTGTGTATATCCAACAAAACAGCATGTAACAACATGTTCAGATGGAAACATAGAAAATGTTCACTTGATGAACTGTAAATTACTAAAACCAGTGCTGATGAATTAAATGAAACTACTGTCAACTGATTGACTGATTCATCATCTCACCAGTAGGAGAAAGTATGAAGCATAAGCAAAATCTCAAAGTTCTCTAAAAAACAAACTTGGTACTTTTTCCTCAACTGTCCAGTTTGCTGTAGCATTCAGTTTTTCTGAATGTTTACACACCAAATGTGCTTCTGTCTCTTCCTCCTCTTCTTCCTCTTTGTGCTCTTCAATCTCCTCGGTGACCTCAGCCTTCGCCTCAGCTATAAGCTCCCTCAGTGGCTTGTTGTCTGCCACACTGGAAATGAATGTATGCTGCGCAGAAGACAAATAAAGTTAACATGATTAGAAATGCAGATTTCATTTATATGAAACCACAGTACATAGAGCATGGTGTGGCAAACTCAACATTTACCTGCTGCAATAAAAGCACTTTGACAAGGTGGCAGCAAAGAGTGGACGCCCCACTGACAACTAATCCCTCAGACTGAGATCTAAACTGTTCCCAGTATAACTATATAAAGACACAGCAGCAGAAATACATCCAACAAACTCACATTAAAACAATGCTGGGAGAACATTGAAACCTTTATTCTTGCACCTCTTTTGTTAGTCTGTGCATCTCTGGAATTTTCACCTGTCTGTCTGAGAAACATCACAACTGACAAATAAACAAATAAGTAAACTTCTTTAATGCTAACCAAGATAAATCTACACACTACATCTCTCGATAGCCTCACCTTCTTCGGATTAGAAATCTGCTGCATATATTCTATCGCTGGCCTCAGAATATGCAGCTTCTTCGATATCAAAATCTTCGCTGGTGGAAGAGCACTATTTTGTATTTTCAAGCCCATCGAGTCTTCCTCTGTGCAGAACAATCCTGTAGCTGCAGTATTTCCTGTACCTGTGTGTGTGTGTGAATGAATGTGTCCTCACTGCCTCTCTATGAGTAAGTGGCTCTGACCTGGAGAGCACCTTAAACAAAGGTTTAAAAGAAAAGCCTGTCCTGCTGACGTCAGCTCAGGTGCAGAGGGATAAGTGTCTGCCTTGCAGGGACAGACGGTGCAGTACCAGATGTCGTCTAGGATGGTGCTGCTTACGCTCTGAATGACAGGTGGCGGTGCGTGGGTATGGGATGATTTAAGAGGTACGGGGGAACTAGATAGTAAAACGGGTTCAGAACTTGTCCAAGAGAAAGGTACCTGTAGCAGCTGCATAGCAGTCCATCGGTTGTCCACATTCTTGTCCAGACAGCGCTTTAAGAAATCACTGAATTCTGGGGACCTTAAAGATGGAGTGAGAGAGTAAAAATAAGTTTATTATTCATTTACTCCAATAAACTATGCATGGTCATTCAAACCAGTGCCCAGGGCGCTCCTCCCTCATTCCTGACTCACCAACGTGACGGCTGCATCAGGGTAGGAGGATCAGCCTTTGCTATTTTCAGCAGGACTCTCATGGGGTTCATCTCGTGATTGGGCGGCTCAATCTGTGCCAGCTCAATCAAGGTGACCCCGAGAGACCAGATGTCAGCCTTGTAATCGTACGGACGGTCCTTGGACGTCTCGCACATCACCACCTCTGGAGCCATCCTGGAAGGAAACAATGGAAGATGTTAGGGAGATTAATTTTAATCTGGCACAAATGGCCAAGAGGTGGAGGTAAAATGAATCATGTACTTTTATTGACTATGAAAACATGTTTTGTTCCACTCACCAGTAGGGTGTTCCAATGAAAGAGTCTCTCCTCTGCAGCGTTTTGGTGTTTTTGGCAGACACACCGAAGTCAGCTGGAAGACATGTGATTCAAGGCAAACCAGAAATGAATGAGAGGAACGCCACTGTCATCATTTATTTTACAAAAGTAGCCACACAAAACAAACTCCTGAGTGGCACTATTGTAATTGAATTTTTGCATGAAACATTTGCAGGATGACATCATGACTGTCCCAGCCTGCAGCTGCACAGGCACCTCTGTGGATGTGTTATGTGAGCGGACAACATTGCCCGTTGTGATGTAATGTTGTATGCCTTTTCACTGAGGGAGTTTCATCCACCAGCAGTGACTCATACTATTCTACCACATCTGCTGTGGTTACACGTTTGTGTACTCTGAGCAGCAGCTCCAAACAATGCTGCTGTGCATAAAGGTCCCACGTTGCCATGTCTGCAGTGGCCACACAACAGTAAGAGTGTGCAGTTAAAGTCAAAGTGAACTTCTCTTACATCATTTCTCTATGTAGCCAATGAAAACAGCTGTATAATGTCTGCCGTGGAAGCTTTCATGATGTCATGAAGAGACATATGAGGCAAAGATACAGTGTGTGATGACGGGCACGTGCATACTGGTGTCAACATGGCCCACGGAGGCAATTAAGTTAGTTCAAACCCCTTAACCGCAGAGTGCTTAAGCAATATTACCTGAGAGGATGTGATTTAATGTCGTGATTAGGACAACAGTGACATAGCCATCAATAAGTTAAAGCTCACTCTCCAATGTAATATTGTGATTACACAAGAAACTTGAGGAAAATATATAATCAAAAGATTTTTCATGTTTTGGGTCTTCGCTCTCAAAATCTTTTTTTTTTTTTTGCTCACTGTTTCCATTCTGACCTCTGTTTCCATGGAGATACACGTCTGAAAAACAGTCTGTCACAACAGTAGACTTCTATATGTAATGGAACACCAGAGATGATTTCTAGGCACAGACAACCAACATTTGTGGAGTTTCCCAAACGGAAGAAACAGCACACATTTTTAATAGAATTATATTTTTTAAACTAATAACGCTATCTTTGTGACTCAGTGCAAAGCTGATGGAGAATGTGATCATTTCCAGTAACTCCACAGAGCTGTTACATCTTAAGTCAAAATGTTTTGAAAAAAGACTGATGTTATTTGATCCAAATTCCAGTCTCCAATATCCATCAAGAAAAATGTCCATAAATCTGTTTAGAAGAAAAAAATGACAGCCTCCTTTAAGTCCAGAACTTGCCTGACAGTCATGTTTTTAAGTTTTCTTCAGTATCAAAGTGATCCAGTGACAGTTATTTGCACGGGTTGCGCTGTTTTGCTGTTTTTCTAAGACTTTATATTTTATTATCTGTCATTATGGATAGGAATAATGGCCAGAACTTCAAATATAAAACCCAGGTTGTAAGTAACTGAAGCCAGTATGACAGCTTTAATGCCCGTCTTCTGTAGTTTGAACAAAAGCAGCATAACTCCAGGCAAAGCACACAAAAACATTCTTCATGTAAGTGTTTTATGTTCATATGCATCATGAGAAAGGTCATGTGAGCTGTAAGCTTCTTTCATTTCAAAGGAGCTAAAAAAAAAACCCATGTGTGGTCTGATCTATATGATATGTTAGACTCTGTGAGAGAGACCTGTGTGTGATGATGAAAACCAACCAAACAATGTATTTGGGCTGCATGTGTCAAAGCGGCTATAAATGGTACCACTGTACAGTACATTCCTGTGACATTTCCAGCACTTAAATTATGAGGAAACATGAGATAAATACTCAGAGGCTCTGGCCAAAGGTACACCGCCTGCATTGCTAGACTGTGAACTCATTTATGATTTTTTCCCCTTGAAAACTTCATTAAAAAAATCACATAACTGAATGAGGAAAATAACATTTGTAGGGCAAGACAACTCACAGTAGCTCTTAACTTTCGGTATGTATTACACAGATTACAGCTCTCCGCTCATTCTGATGAGGGATGTAATGATAGAAAAACTCAAGTCCTGTAGCCTGGAACAACTTTTGCCGTTAACAACTTTCAGGTGTTAACGGCAGGATTTGACTTTGCCCTTACCCAGCTTGACATCACCGTCCAGCGTGAGGAGGATGTTCCCAGCCTTTAGGTCTCTGTGGATGATGTTGTTGTCGTGGAGGTAGACGAGCGCCTGCAGAGTCTGCTTGCACACCACCCTGATCTGAGGCTCCATCAGGGGTCTCTCTAATTCTGCAGGGGTGGATGAGGGTCACACAATAAGCTAATCATGGAGGGTACGAAGGGTTGAGCTACGTTTAATGTATATATTGATTAATGTAATATGTGGGCCTGTACACAGGCCTTTAGGTGTCTTTGTTTAGTTTGGTGCTGCTTTCTGAACAGTTTCCTTCTGGACAACCTGTATGCAAAGTGGAAATGCTGACTCACCTAGCATGACTGCATCCACAGCCCCTCCTGCACAGAACTCAATGAGGATCTGCCAACAGAGGGAAAAACAGGAACAAAGACTCCTTTTTCAACATTTGCAACACAGGTGTTTGTTTCTGTGAAATAGTGTGGATGTTAAAAGTAAAGTCTTTATTGAGTTTTCATTATTTACGATTGTTATGAGCTTCCAAACTGAGGTGAGTGCAAGCCACTGGTGAAGCAGTAACTCTCTGGTGAGGGGTCTGGACAGTTTACAAGTTCAGAGCTCCATCCCTCCATGTGTATAGTCTGCATTAGTCATACATTACATGTGTACAAAATACAAAAGGGACTCATCATACCCCAACATCTCACTGAGATAAGGCGATGTGAGAATGAACCTCCACGCAGCCTGTGTGAATGAAACACTCTGAGAACTTAAAGGCGTTTAGCAGCTGATGATGTAAGAGGATTGGCCCAGTTGGGGCCACATTATGGAAAAGGTTTCACACAGCTGCTAGCTAGCTAGCTATATTGCCAGACCTCAGGCCTTATTCTGTAAATAGGATTTACAGAAGTTTCTATGGACACAGCAGCTCAGGCAGGGGTGGGAGGGCCGAATATGGCAATAAGTTAGGTAAAGAATCTGGAGCTGTCTTTTTATTAAGCTTGGACACAAGGCTAGCCTTACAGCGTGATGCTGACTCGCTCCTCTGCACTGAGATTTGGGGAACAAATGTCACACATTGAAGAAGAGGAAGTCAAGCCGCAATTCTGCAGTTCTGTAACCATTGAGAAACTCATTGTGGTTGATACGTTAAGTCAGGCCTTATCTTTCACAAGTGACAAAATTATTCTATTCCGAATCAGCCTATGCCCTAAAAAAGGCCACGGCTCAGCGGTATTCCATTATTAAGTTGAGCTTTTCAAGACTGTTCTACTTTTAACAACAAACCTCTTACAAGACACACAATGCCTCAAGTCTCAGCACAGTCTTGGCTATTCAACACGCACACCATTCTAGTGTTTCTCTGTAGGCGTGCTGTTGTTTTAGTGGCTCTGCTGTGTTACAATGGCCCCCACAGTGGTTTTTCACAGTGGCAGCAGGCGGCGAGGAACCACAGGCCAGGGCTGTGGCTTCCTCTCCCACTTGTTTATTTGACACACACAAATATATGGACAAGTATGCACGCACACATTTGAGGCAGAGGGTGTGAGTTTGTGTATGATCAGATAGACATATACATGTCTTCAAAGCTGAAAGGATGAAAATACCAGCAACATCACTGCCTAGGAACCGTTGCCGTGCAACTGAAATTGTAGCGTAACAAAAGCAAAAGGATCACAAAGGTCAATGGCTGACCCAATTTAGAATGCAGCCATAAGTAAGACACCTCCAGACCCTCCTGGGATTGTGTAGATTAAAGCCTTTCATCTCCAGGAGGGAGGAGGAAATGTCCTGGACACTCACTCCTCTTTGCACGAACAGGTGCCGCACAGGCCAAGATAGAAATCAACAGACAGCCTCCATCAGGCTCGACCATTGTTTAGAGGACAATGAGGAGGAAAAGGGCCGAGCGTTCACTGAAATCAAATACTCAGGTAATCGTGTGAGTTCATAATGACCTGACTGCCTTTTTAGATGCTTCTATACTGACTCAGACGAATCAATGATGTTCCCACCCCTGGATGTACAAGCCTTGATTCTAAGTCTTTTGTCTCTCTGTTTTCGTATGTAGTTTCTGGCTTCTAGCTACATCAAACAGAAAGATGTTCTTCAGTGTGAAAGAGTTATTTGCTCTGCATGCTTTGCTGTAATATGAAAGAGAAAATCCCTGACTGACTGGGCTGCATCAACCTAAAATCTATCTCAGTCACTGACTTCCTTGTTTACACGGTTTATCTAGTCATGAACACTTCCATCACGTTTAGGCCTGGAGTCTAATCCATATCTACTGACACAGGTTCGCTCCAGGGCCGAGGTAAAAGACTATATCTACACAACTAGTCAGAAGCACGGGACAGACAAACAGTACAGATAACCAAACGTGTGCTTTTGTTGTGATAGCAGATGGATTATAAACTGGAATGATGATTAACATCTTGAAAAGCTGCTTGTTTCTGCTGCTCGTGTGAACTTTGGCCTCCAGGTTTGATAAGAATACGACTGTAGGAAAAGAACATACTGCAAAAACCTTTAATAACAGTACATGCTTTTAACCGGGCATAGTTACAACTGTTAGGGCCCTCTCTGATCACATATTGCCATTATCATAACAACTGGAATACAGAGAAGACTCAGTGTAAGTGTATTTCTTCTTCTGTGGTTTATAGAGCTCATTTACTGTGGGAGGAAATGCACTTTTACTACCAAATTCACCCATGGTGCAAGTCTCAGGCTGCTCAGGCTGTGCTGCTGAAAACATTTACTGGATACTCCATCCATAATTTTAATGTTGGTCTAATTTGTGAATCAAACTGCTGTATCAGGTCCATACTTTCTCCTGCTTGGTTGGTAGCAAACACTGCTGATAGTGTTACACTCCAGAGAGCTCTTTCCTTTACTCACCCACAGTTTGCTCTCATAATAGAAAGCATCGAGCAGTTTGACAATGTTTTGGTGGTCGCAGGAGGCCAGGATGTCAATCTCCACCATGTAGTCCTCCAGCTCCTCCTCCGTCTTTGTGTCAATAACTTTGGCTGCAGCTAGGATGCCCGTCTGTTTGTTTTGAGCCTGTAGGAGAAGAATGTTATGAAATATTATTATTGCCGTGTGGCCTCATGCAGTTATTCAGTTCATAATCTTTTGCTCTGCTTGTCTTGTGCTCTGACTGAGCTCAGAAAATGTGTGTTTGTTCTCATTTTACTGCTCGCACATAATCTCAAAGACTCCTCGAAGGCCAAACTTTGGTTTTGTTGGACTTTAAGTTGCCCTGACCTGCAACAAACACCCCAAACAGCCATTAAGAGGATCTAAAAACAGCAAATAAACACTCCGTACTCTGCTGTAGGTCTGAGTAAGTCAGCAGAACATGAGACATAGTCTCGCTGAAGTGGAAATTTCTCCTGTTTGTTTTGGCTTCTCTGCTGGCAGGATGTGCTCAATGAAGTCGCCACTGCGATATGGGATGCAGCCACATCCTGATGACCTGCCCGTGTTCCACGGACACGCCGTGCTCGCCATTAAAAAAAAAAAAAAAAGAACCCCCATGATATGCTTCACAGTACTGAAGCAGACAGCTTGTATTTCACTATGAATCAATAGAGTGTGGACTATACCAATGATGCATGCAACGGGGCATTACAACTGGTATGGCCCAAAGCCCAGACGTATAAACATAAGGCTGTAATTTACTATTTCTAGATCTCCGTCAGTTTGACCACTGCCCGGAGGACAAACATGAACTGCTTCCATGGAACAATGGTGATAAAACAGCTATTTCTGATACTTTCTTCAACAGCAGATCTTGTTCATGTGACTCTTGCTGCTGGAATGCTGTGAAATTAGCAATCTGTGATGAAAAATAATCATGCAGGGAGATTAGGCTTAATGCAAGTATGGTAGAAAACAACGCTTGGGCAAGTTCAAAATTAGAATTTGGCAACAAAGGACAAAAACAGAAATGTTAACTGCGTCCGTTAGCCACAGACTTCCTCATTTTGGAGCCAGTAGAGTGCTCCTGTGTGATAAAATGTACAGTCACTCATGCAAATGAAGCTTCTGGCTCTCCGGCTATGCATTAGGGTCAATCCAAAACAATGGCACTATTAAAATGATGACAAGGGGTTTGCTTTGACACCGGGTCAGCCATCTGAAAGTGCAAAGAGGGAATCGTCTGACCGGTTTGTTGACGCTTCTAAAAAAAAAAAAAACAGCTGAAGAGCAGATAAACATCACACACACAGCAGCATCATACAACACACATTTATGTCTCAGCATAATGTTTATTTAAAGAGACCTGCAGGTGGAGCAGTCAGTGGATCTCATGATATTTGTCACATGTAAACTCATATGTGACACCACCTCTGTCACAGGGGTGGTGTGTTGGTTTGAAGATGGTGGGTGGGGTCAAAGCAATACAAGACTGAGGTGACACCGCTGTCACGCTTCAGTGAGAGCACTGCTGGGGTACAGAGAGCTTACAAAAGACCCGCGGCCCATTTTAGGAAACGTCTGCCACAATAAAGGAAATAAGGACACATTACCTACCTTGAACACTTTTCCAAAGGCTCCATCTCCCAGTTCACCTATTATGTTCCATATTTCCTCTGGATTTTCATCTCTGCGGACGTGTTCGTACTGTTTCTTCTTCTTCTCAGCTCCCAATTTAAATATTTTACGGAAATTAAAAAACGACATACTGAAACCTGGCTCATTCATCCACCAAGTCGACAAAGGAATTGAACTTTAAAACGTCAAAGTAGTGTCACCCTTTTTCTTTCAAGTTTACTTTAACGTAAGTGTTTGGAGCAGTATATGTCCCCCATCAGCTATAAATAACCGCTCGGTCAATACAGAGAGGAACGTTAGCTTTCATAATAGTTATCAACACCTAGCTTAGCCTTTGACACTGTTTTGACCAGTCCAGAGAAGAGCTCTTTCGCACATCACGGGTCATTGTTACCCCCTAAAAGAAGAACTAAAGCGGAACCTAAACATGTGCTAGCGTATGAAATCCAGCTAACCAAGACTTCATTTCCAGGCAAAGTACTGTAGTAACGTTACGGGGAAAAACTCGTCGTTGTTCCAACTCCTCCTGACGACCCACTGGCCCGACAACCCTGTGGGGCTCCCTCTCTCTCAAAAGAAAAAAAAGAGGAGTAAGACGTTCTTCTAAATAGTTGTACTCCACAGAGAAATTATTTAGTTTCCTTGAGGGTGAAAACGAGTAGAGCTGGTCCGTATATCAACACTCGCTAAAACGGTAAAAACAGTCATCTTTCCTTCACTCTGGGACGGGTTTAGTAATCTAGCGGATTTAGTGTCGTTGCGCGTTCACGTATGCGCGCGGCTGCGGTTCTTTCTCTTCGTTCCCCCTCGTGCTTGTCAGTTGGCGGGGTAATTTCAGTCTTCTGCTGCCCTCGTCTGTACAGGAGACCAACCACAACTGATGGAGGGGTGTTGAAAGTATTCACTACGATACTGTGGCTTATTTATATAAAGAAAAAAACAGTAGTCTGCTGTACAGTACTTGTTATTTGTAGTATCACTGCGACCACCATCCCAATAAACACCACAGTCCGGTTTCTTTGTGTTCCCGAAACTAACTACATGTCCCATACACCATTGCGACACATGAACGCGCGAAGGACAGTAAAGCGATAACCCAATGTTTTTGAAAATAGAAATATTTTAATGACATTCCACAGCACGAACATTTCTAAAATGTTGTACGTGTTTATTAACAAGTCACCATTAATAATATTAAAAATAAGTATATTTAACGTGAGTTAAAAATGTGTCACGTGACCAATAGTTTTCAAAACACTCCACACTGTAGGCTAGCTTACTTTCTCGCTGCAGACTGCTCGTCGCGCAGGAAAAGAAAAACAGGAAAAAGAGATAAATAATCAGCTTCTGCGTTCATGATGAAATGCAGATAGCCACGATGGATCCAGCCGAAGAGCCGCCGTCGATGTTGTGGGGATTGGACCCGATCTTTTCTGCCTTCGCCAGGCTGTATGTCAGAGACATCCTGCAGATGACAGAATCCATACAGGTGCCAGGTAACGTTAATGGCACCTGCAGACACCTGTTTCATTCACTGACTGGAAATAAGTGGTGACATTACAAGTCTGAATGCTTCTGCAGCAAACTGAACATTCATTATGATATGACTGAACGAGCTGATGTCATGTTCGTTGTTTTGAGAATTAAAGGAAGAGTTTGCACTTGTTTTATTTGAGAGAATAAGTAAATAAGTCCGCTGTGGGTCTGATCTGATTCACTCCAAAGCTCTGCTGGATCAGGGGCCCGGAGCACAGTCTGCTGCCTCTTTTTAAGTTTGTTATTCTGGGTGTCCTTCCTGACTTGTACATGAGTCACTACTCTCATTGGACCTTGTTTTGGGCAGAGACGGTCTCTCTGTAAATAAATATGTAAATAAATAAAATCTTTAAAGACCATATATTGCCATATATTGCTGCACTGTGCATTATCATAGAGTAAACACAAAAGCAGATCACTTCCCAGCTTGAGGTATTACTCAGTTTGACTGAGCTAGCCGGGCAAAGGGTGGGCTTGCTTATAGTGTGTGCACCATTAGTTATTGATTTTTTTTATTTGATTGAGTGATTAAAGCTCAGTGTGTTGTTTGTCTCAGGGAGAAATCCTGCAGACAAAAGGTCATGTAGATGAACTGGAAGGGTTTGTGATGGTGTCAGCAGAATACCTCTTTGTATAGTGTTCGTCAGGTTTTCACCACAGCCTGAATAACAAACCATTTTCACATATGTTTTGTTGAACAAACATGTCACAGTATCTAACGCATACACTAACTTCAGTTACTGTATACAGGTACATTGTAAATTCATAGCCAACTTCATCAGATCATATTGAACTAATAACTGACTTGTCTGATGCCTGTTAATAATGACAATAACTGGGGCGTTGTTTAGCTCAGTCGATAGAGCAGCCGCCCCATAAACGAAGTCTCGCTGCGGGGCCCAGGTTTGAATTCCAACCTGTGTGGCCCTTTACCGCATGTCATTCCCCATCTCTCTCCCCACATTTCCTGTCACTCTTCAGCTGTCTCTATCAATAAAGCAAAAAGGCCAAAAATACTACTACTACTGCTAATAATAATAATGACAATAACTGATGTATTGTAATTGTGTGTATTATGTCTCACAGGTATTTACTTCTACAACAAGCATCCAATCTACAAAGTTGATGTACTTGGTACAGTTGTTTACAAGAGAGAAAGAGACGACTTCTTCTGTTATGGAGGTAACCTTTCTGTCTGTCAGTGTGCAACACAAATATTTTCTTTGCTGATCTTTCAATAAACAGTCAGACATAGTGTATGTGCGTGTGTGGGCTCTGTTATGTTGATATGCATGAAGTATTTGGGCAGTGTTCTAACTCTGAATGCTATCCTTATTTTGGGAGCCACAATGGCAGTGTCAGCAAAACAGTGATGCTGTTCCGTGTTATGGATAAAGCATTGAGAAAGTCTCCTCTTGTGACAATGCCACAGTTTGTGTTTACATTTCAAAAATGTACACATACACTCCCATACACACTGCTCCTGTTGTATAAAGGCCTAAAAATAACATGGTTCTGCCTGGCTTCCTAATCTCCTCATAAGCAGTATAAATCTCCCCTTCATAAGTCTTTCCTCTTATTCACAGTGGATGATGGTACTGGTGTTATAAACTGCCTGTGCTGGAAAAGTGACCTGTTGAAAGAAGAAGGGGGTCCCACTAAATGTGAGTTTGCATGTGTCAGTGTTAGCAAGTTAAAAGTTAAAGTAGCAGAATCACCACACACAGAGAGAACCATGATTTGTGTACTAATTCCAGCTAATAACTACTTAATTTAACAGAAAACTATGTAGCAGATGCTCTTCAGCCACACAAATTCATATAAAATAGCTTGAGCCTTATTGCTTTCTCTTAGCTCTCTTTGTCATGTTAATAACATATCACCAAATATAGTTTTATCACAGCAGTTTATAAATATCTATATAGAGCTTCAGGGCAAATGTGTTGAATGCATTTCTATTCTCATAAAACATCATATTAATATATATATATCACACATATATTCTGAAACCAGCTTTGCTTACATTGTTGAGGGCAGCTAACAGTGTTCTTCTTTTTGCTGTCACTTTATGTTTCTTTGCACGTCATGACCTCCAACTGTTGTTCAGTAGAAGTGTGTGCTCTCTGTGCGTCCTGCTGTGAGTTCTAGTAGCCATTGGATAGAAAATGGGGACCCACTAATCAAAACATTACACCGTAGTGCCACCAGTGATCAAAAACGATCCACAGGGTACCTTCAACCTGCAGTTCAGAAGGCCGTTGGACTCTGGTAAAAATGAGTCATCTTCCTGCAGTCACTGGAACGTTACATTTCATTTGATGACTCGATCTTGGAATTTACTATATTTGAGTGAGTCACAATGTGAGGAGGAAGTGTTCAGAGTAGTCCATAAAATGGTTTGCACATAAGCAAGAGAAGGAAACAGTTTGGAGTTTGGAGAAAATCATTGATTTATTGAAGTAGTGTGTATTTTATGTAGACATACCAGAACACCAAGGCATTATAAAAAAAAAAACACTGGCTCTTTTATTATCCCTGTCTTCAGTTAAAACTTCGTTAGTTGATGTTTTTTGCCAGTTGGGGGCAATATAACAAGCTGAAATCACAACATCTGACAAATTATCACTTCAGTTGACTTTGTTATGGCAGATGTGTTAGCATTTATACACCCAGCAGTAATATGAGGTCCAATATTCACTCTTCTCTTATCTGTTTTGGTCTTAATTTCTGGATATATTGCTCATTATGTTCACCAGCTAGTAGTTAAATTTGTCTATCTGCTGTTTTGTACCGGGCAGATAGTGTACTCGTCTGCCCAGTAAGAATGGATGTACGAATTGGATGTGTTCATCCAAGCTCTTCCACTGGAAACAAGGTCATAAAACCAAAACAATGACCTAAAAGAGGCTTAAAGGCTCTGCACAGCTGAGGAGAACTTCAAAGTGGTGTTAATTCACTGTTAATTTATCACCACAAGAATTTCACATTACACAGTGTCAAAGTATAGTTATTTATTACCACTGTGTATTATCCTGTATTGGTCATCTCCAGCAGGGAGTAAACACAGTGATGACGCTCAGGGAGGCTTCAACCCAGTTGCTGAGCTGGAGAAACTGAGACAGGCCCAGCAGAGCCGCTGTCGTCTGGAGATCGGAGAGCAACTTCGAGTCAGGGGACGGGTGAAGACGTCGCGGCAACAGAGAGAAATCATGGCCTCCACTTTCTGTAAGTACAGAGGATTGGTCTTTGAAGGGCACGGTGGCTGTCTGATAATGTCTGAATTGTTTTAAAGGCTCCATATTTTTCATTATAAAGCAGGTCTATGTGCTTTTTAAATACTTAAATACTAAATACTTAAATACTAAATAAAATAATAAAATGAGGTGTAACACTATATTAAGACATTAAAATGTAAAATATTGGCCCTAAATATGTCCAAGAATACCAACATTTAACTGAAATGCTCAAACCTTCAGCTTATACAATCCCTTACTCATAAACAGTTGAAGTGCCTTGATGTAGCAAGGTCATTCTTTATCCTAGCACTGCAGTCTGGCTTTATGATGGCCTACACGTGTCGCCTTCTCTCTCTCTCCCACAAATACACACACACGCAGCAACACAACGTTTCTTATTGGAGAGTACACGTCATCTATATCCTGTGCCCATTCATCATGTGTGTATCCGGGTCTGTGTGTGTTCCCAGATAAAGTGAACGACCCGGTGATGGCGGTCCAGATAGCGTGGATGATGGAGGTTCCTCAGCTCTACAGACAGTGCTATGACAAACCATTCCAGCTGCAACCGGATGAAACAGGGTACAAAATCCATCCTGTAATGTACTGTCACAGTAGCAGTTTACTGTCCACGTTTAGGGCAACTTTCAACCGAATTTCAAGAAAATGCAAACAAATGAGTTTCCATCCACAGCTGTTTTTTGAATATTAGTAATTGGTTTAGCTAAACAGATGTTAGTGGCGCTAAATCTTCAGTCTGGTGCCATTAAATCATTGTGGAAGAAGAGGCCCCAACGACAGGACAATAAAAGAGAGGCAGATAAACCTTAAAACGTGGAAAACGGTGTAGAAAATGTGATTGTTTCATTCATCTAAAAAACACAAGATTTATGTACGACATGATTTATTTGTCTATATATAAGTCTGTTTCCATTGCAGTTTGTCACAGTTTGGTTTCATTGACTTTTCATCTCAGCCAAGCATACATTTTTTTTTAGCAATATTTCAAATTTGTACAGCCCAATGTTTTTTTTGTTTGTTTTGTTTTTTGCCTTTTTGCTTTATTGATAGTGACAGCTGAAGAGTGACAGGAAATGTGGGGAGAGAGATGGGGAATGACATGCGGGAAAGGGCCACAGGTCGGGACTCCACGTATGGGGTGGCCGCTCTACCAACTGAACTAAGCGCCCCCAAAATGTTTAACCAGGAAAGATTTCTTTTTGGAGAGGAGAGGCTGAAACAGTCTTGGCACTAAAACCGATCAATGAGACCAATTCAGTAGAATTCTTGGCAGTTTCTTACCTATTTATGCTCACCCCTGTTGTACAAAAAAACAATGAACATCTGTAATTTGCCTCAGTTGTACAGTCTGTCTGTCTGCACGTCTGAACTGGTGAATGTTGCAGAAAGTTGCAATTTTAGGACCCAAAATTATTAAATACATTTTTATAAAAGTTATCTAAAATGATCTAAATCTTCATCAGAAAGCCGCTTGCATTGTGTTCTGACAATGTTGTAACAAAGATGCAGAGTACAAATCCATCAGCTGTGTGTGTGTGTGTGTGTGTGTGTGTGTGTGTGTGTGTGTGTGTGTGTGTGTGTGTGTGTGTGTGTGTGTGTGTGTGACAGACTTGGCTCCCCTCATCTCAGTTAGAAAAAGCCTTTTTTCCCTTTGCAGTATGGATGTAATCGAAAAGCTAATTTGATATAATAAAGTTCAATTGCAAGGGCTATAAAATATGAATCTCATTAAATACTAAGTGTGGCTGTAAATATTTAATCCTCAGAAATATAGGATGAAAAGAATAACAGATTTGAGAAAAGAGATTGAGTTAGATTACCAGAGAAATCATATTTCATGACTTTAAAAGAAAAACCACTTCATCAGTTTACATTCACATTTCAAGTGACAATTAACATTAAGCAGCAACTCTGTAGTGTTTCCATAGCAACCGCACTATCTGGATTAAACTTGTGTGAATGAACTGTGAAGATCTTTTGAATGCACAGCACATAGATTCAGAACTTCCATTTTCAAAAGAAACACTTAAACTGCCTGATATGAGAAACACAACAGCGCTGTATGACGCATGTCAGCTGGCACCCCTAGTACACACCAGGTGCACTGCACAGACAGGAGTTATGCAGTCATCACATGTGACCATTCAAAGAGAAAAGCCTACATTTCTGTACACTCTCCATAACCTGATGTCAGACCTCTGAATCTACGCTAGTTATATGACAGTCATGTCATCCTCATTCTAAACTAGCTAGCTGCCTCGCTAAATCCATGAAAAACCAGCAGCAGAAGCACACATGGACGAGATGAGATTGACGCAGAGGTCAAGTTTAACTTGACATTCAACTTGACATTTTTGTCAAGAAGTTGACTCCTACTGGCTTCTAATAACTGCTACAACAACTCCCATCTCAACAAGACTCTGCTTTCTGAAGAAGAAACTGGCTAACATGAGAGTTTTCAGTTTGAATGAATGAAGTTTTCAAGCTCACTGTGTTTGTTTGTACTACAAGTGTAAAACATGCACAGTAGGTATTAGCTACTGTATAAGGAAGTATTAAAGTAGACATGTAGATACAGAGTTTTTATCTTGATATGGAACAACAATGAAAGCAGGCTCTAATTTTCACACGCAGAAAACTGCAACAATCAACTTGACGCCTTCAAAGTAATCTACAGCTGTTACAGTTGATGCTGAGTCAACGATCATCAATTATGTCTAAAGATGTATTTAAACATTGGTATGATTTGCATTAAGGCCACATACTTTGTGTGTTTTTCAGTGACTCAGCCATCAGCTCCCTCAGCAAGGCAACAAATATCATCAGGGATTTCCTTAAGCAGAAGTCGGTGACTAAGTTCAGACCACATGATGTTCAGGACCTCCTGCAGCCCCTGATCTCCAGCCAATCTCAAACAACATCAGCAGATCAGGTACACCAGAATAATAATGTGGGGGTTTCTGTTTGAAGATGTGTGGTGGTGGGATGAAACAGAAATCAAACGTCAGACTTTATTTGAAGTATACTTCTTATGTTAGAGTGAAGAATGGAAAAAAGAAATGCTTCCAGAGTTTGACTCCTGGCATAGATAGTCAGACCAGCACCTTCCATGGTAGCTGGCATCCATGGTACTGACATGAGTGTGAGTGTGCTGAATAGCTGACTGAGAGGCATATTTTACTTTAGTTCATATAAATGCAGCCATTTGGCACATTGGCACGGAGATATTTCCAAATAGCAGCACAATTTCTGAACAGAAAAATGTTTTAGATATTTTAAACCTGAACACAAAACACCACAAAGACGACAGTCATTTCTGATTCTCTGTTGCTGTTCAGGAGCCTGTGGCTGGTCCGTCCGGCTGTCAGCAGCTACGCCAGCTTCTGAAGGAGGTCCTGCAAATATTACAGGACGAGGGCACGGTGTTCCGCAAGGTCAAATCCCAGGATGAAGTCTATCATGTAAGAAACTACAACAAATCTTAAAGGTCCAGTGTGTAGGATTTAGTGGCACCTTGTGGTGAAGTTGCAGATTGCAATCAAATGAACACTCACACCTCACCCTCTTCTTCCCAGCATGTAAAAAAACTCTGGCTGCAAAATTTACATTAAAAGCAAAAGGCCAAGGGTGGTGCACAGCTCTTGACCAATGACAGTATCCACCTGTGTGGTGGCTGTTGCAGTGCATTGTGGGATTTGTAGTATGAGCAATGGGAGTGCGATTTACCAGCGATTAATAATAGACCTATGAAATGATGTTGCAGGTGAATCCTTGAGTTTGACATGTCTGCACTAATGGAAAGATACTAATGAATATTATATGTCATACCTGCCTATAAATACTCTGACACACTGGACCTTTAAAAGAGGTCTTCCTACTCGAGTAGGTTATTGTGGTCAGGATTCATTGTGGACGTGTGTCTCTTTGACCCTGTTGTCCCTCACTAGGTGACCGCACAAGACAAAGATCTGTTCATAGCCGTCAAAGACATTATCAGTCAGGACTCAAAGAGAGAGAAGTGTAAGTTAATTTAATTAATTTTTTCTCTTAATTTTTCTCTTAATTAAATATGTCTATGACAATCCTCTTTTGTGGAGGATGTATTGAGTATAGCAATAATTACCATTCAGTTGAACGCTTTTTTTACCTGCTTGTCAAAGATTAAATTAACGCAACAATCGTACCTGATGTATGTATTTTTGCTTATCACTTCAACAATTAGCAGTTTCATTTACACCACAGAGCAGATACGGTTCTGTGATGCTGCTTGTAAAATAGGATTCTCGTTGTTTGTAAAAAAAAAAATAATAATAATAATCCAATAGAAGCAAAGTAACTGATGAGAATATTGAAAAATGTAACTTAATGAATCCCTCTTTTAAGTGTTATTTTAAAGTCTCCATATGCCTGTGTGTCCTTATGTGCCCGTAGATGTGGATAAAGGTTGCCACATCCTGCACATCCTGTCTGCGGTCAGGCAGCGCTACAGCCTCAACGTGAGCAAGGTGGCGCTGGAGCAGGTCCTCAAATCACTGGAGTGCAACAGTGAAATCGTCAGCACCAGCGATAACCATTACACTGCATTCTAACTCGAGCACAGGAGGCTCAGAAACCCAGCATTGCTGCATATACCATGCGTGGTATGTTTTATTGCTCCAAAATGTGAGCGTCCGATATGTTGAAGTAAATTATGTGCCTTTGTATGTTTTGTTTATCATGACTATTGTCAAATGCAGCACTTTTTCTTGCACTAGATATTCGCTGTATTTTAAATTACTGCATCTGTTACTGTGCTAACGTTCAGTATTAAATTTACTATATATTCCAGATTCCAGATTCCATATTCAACACAATTTACATATTCATTTCATGTTGTTTCAAAGGATTATATCTGCCCCTGTGTACCCTCGCTTTCCGCTTCAACACACTGTCAACAGACACTAGCTAACATTAGAATATGTTGTGAAAGGTGTCATCATTAACAAGGGTTTTCTGAATGTTACATGTTACGAGACATGAACATCGGAGAAGCTTTCAGGACCACTGTGCACTCCATGAGATTTATGACAAAAATAAAATAAAATAAATAAATACAAAATAAAGAAGACAACAAAGATGAGTTCCTGGATTCACACTGAGCTACATTCTTCTGATTGTATGTCTATTACGTATACCTTTTCTTTAAAAAAAAAAAGTCAATATACTTTTTCCTAAGACCGTTCAAGAGGAAATATCCCACAAAGCAGCGGTATATGTGACAAATGTCCATTTATCCTTCAAACTCATGCCTCCATCAGGCTGGCTAGACAAAGAAAAACTACATAAGATAAACATGTAGGAGTGACAGTAATTGTTATTATTGAGCAGTTACAGTAACATATCATAATACTATATACTATATGCAACATTCACCGACATATCATTTTATGTAATAACAAATGAGATTTAGAAGACTCAAAATGTTAGAACCTACATTTCCCACAATGCAACTCTATTATTTGGCATACTACTATCCCTGACTGGTAAGTTCACAGGCTTTTCAAGCTCCATGTCCGGGTTTGTTTTGCAGCCTTTCAGTCACATTTTGTAGTCTCCAAGCTCAAGTTGACATCATCAAGGATGTTTTCACTGACTTCATAAAACTCCCTGCAGAACTACAGAAAGAAATCATCCAGCTGTTTTACAGACGGAGTATCACTCGCCATAATCAAAGTAAATGTATAAAATCCACGGTGTGCCCCTTTAAATACCAATGTATGATTATCCTCAAGGTCCTTTACCATTATGTTTTATATTAATCAAGTCATTAAATAGCCACAAATTAAGTGGCTCACAGTGGAACTGGGGCCATGAGGATCCGGGGGCCCTGGGGCCAATGCCTGACTTTGCCTAGTCGGTAATTCAACCTTGGTTATTCCCATATACATATTAATTTACATCACCACAAAGCAGTTGACACACAAAGCTTTGGGCTTTCAGGAGGCCCTGGAGTCATGGGGCCCTGGGGCAAGTAGCCAGTTTGAATTGTAGCCTTGGGCTCATGGATCTAGTAAAGTCATTAACTTAAAGAGACGATAGCGATCTGCTCTCAGTGAGGCTTTCATCTGATGAGCTAAATAAAAAAGGACAAAAGGAAGCAGTCCGTCCGTGAAGCAGTCCTCCTCACCGCCTTGCTTGTGTTGCTGCGTGCACAGGGGGGCAGTGTTTGGTCGTTAATTGGCTCTTTCATGTAGAGCAGGCTGCCGCTGATTGGTCGCCTGTGTGTGAAACATCTGTATCCATAGTTCCAGTTGCTCGTCGTGTCTCCGGCCAGAAAGACGAGTTACTGCACGGAGCTCAGAGGCTGGAGAGAGTTAACAAACCAACTGTAGCTTCATTAGCACACTGCTGTACAGACATTTCAATAACAACATATTTCTTTGTGTCGAATTCAGGCCTACATGTCAAATATGTGTGACGTATTGCATATTCTCAGAGGCGGGAGAGGAAAAGTTATGTGGCCCCGAACGAATGAGTGTCAAACAGAGTGACAAACACAGCTATGTCACAACGACACGCGTGTTGTCGATGAACGAACAGCCAAATCAGTTGCTGCCTTATTTCAAGTAGCCCTGAGGAGGACGCGCGTGAAGCCCATCCCACACTACGTTTCCCTAAATTCACTGCGCCTGCTGCTGTGCACGCGGGAGGCGTTTGGCGCTGGATTTGCCGGCCGGCACCCCCCTCACTCCTCTCCTCCCACCTCCTACATTTACATTGAGCTCCAGGTATGCTGGTGTCTCTCTGTGGAAGCACCGCGGCAGACACAAAGGAACTCGCCTCACTTTTTCTTTTTTTTTCTTTCTATTTTTAAGGTGACCGACTTCCATCCTCGCTCCGCCCGCCCGCTGGCCAGCCTGTGTCGGCTGTAGGCAACGTGAAAACCCTCCTCGCTCTCCGTGTGGATATTCAGCGGCGGCTGCTGCGTGCGTTTGACTGCGAGGAGCGAGCAGCACCGGGGCTGAAATGGACTATTGATAAGTTTCTAATCAGATTGATGATCGTTGCGTCAGCGGCGGCGGTAGCGGTGGGGGGGAAGACTGGGCTGCCAAATTGGCCGCGAGCGAGCCGATCTCTTAATGGACTGCTGAATTGTTAAATGACACAGAGATGAATGTTGTGATTTCTCTGCCGTGATACGAGATAGCTTATCTGGAGCCGCAGCAACAGCAGCAGCAGCAGGGGCAGCCTGCCTGACGCTTTTATGCATAGCCTTTGCAGGGTCAAGATGCAGTTTCGGACTGTGCTGGACGTGAAAGTCGTGGACGTGGAGAAGAGGCGCAGTCCGTCTAAACACTACGTGAGTTGCCTGCCTGCCTCATCTTGCATCCATGTCACCTTTATTCCCCCACCACCCCCCACCACTACCACCACCACCTTGTCCCGTTGAGACGCGTCAGCGGCACGTCTCTCTCAGGCACAGCGTTGACACCTAAACACTGCGTTTAGTCCACTAAATGTAGCCTAGCTGCTAAGCTAAGATACCTGCTCATAAATAATTAACATAGCCAAACCATCAGCGGCCAAGACACACTGTCATAACTGTGCACCATCAGCACTGTAAACCTGGCAATGCAGGTTATTATCCTCCACACGACTTTCTGACACACTACTGGATCTTCATCAGTGATGTCTGGATGCATGATGCAGATGTGTTTATACTTGAGGAATTTAATGTCTCACCAAATGATTAAGTAGCCAGCTAACATATGTTTACCAATGAGTGGAGGTGGGAAGCAAAACTTCCTGATGGACATTAATAATTTAATCATAACTAATCATTGCAGCCTGTTTCTGCAGTCATACAATTCGTTAATTAACTATTTAAATGAGTATATGTAATATATATTGTAAAAAGAGTCAAATAGCAGCGAATCATGTCCAAAGTGGGAACCACAAATGCAGAGCAGTGTCATATATCATTGATTTTTCATGTTTAAGATCAAGATGAGCCTCTCCGTGACTGTGACTCTGTGTCAGTCACAAATATATGTAAATTATCTGTCCAAATCATCTCCTCACATGCTCCATTTAGTTGCTGTTTTGGAGATTTGGTGCATATATATGGTTGGACCATGTGTTTATGATAAAGTGGTCAAATACCTCATGTCTCACTAAATGATTACATTGCCAGCTAACCTGTATTTACCAGTGAGTGGAAGCAAAACTTCCAGATATTCATTTATTCATACATATATTCCAGATATACACTAATTTCAGCATCAGTCTTGTTTTTGTAGTAGTACGTTTCATTTATTAAGGATTTAAATGAGCATATCGTAAAATTTCCCAGAGTAGCACATAGCAGCAAAATATGTTAAAAACTGGGAACCATAAATGTAGCGTGGCATCATCTAAGATCAAGATGAGCCACTCTGTGACTGTGACTCTGTGTCTGTCACAAAAATGTAAATCGTCTGACAAAATCATCTCCCCACATGATATCAGATGGTGTTCATCAGCTGATGGAGTTTGCCCAGTTGTCATGGAATTGTAGATGTTCATATTTTTTTTTTTTCTCAGCACTTTCAAGGCTACTCGTCCTGTATTCATGAGTCATGAACACAGGAAATCATGTCTTAATCATGTGAAATCATGACTTAATGGTGATAGTCTTCAGCAGATGACAACAGAATCTCACCATGAGATCCATTTAGTAGCTGTTCTGGAATCTGGAAGGTGTCAAAGTTGATCTGTTAAAGGCCCCTTTGTTTGATTTGAACGTTGTGTCATCACCCATCTTGTATGAATGTAAGTCAAACCTCGTGACGGGCTTCAGTGATTATTATCACCTTCCTGATCCTTACCTCCTGTGGCCTCCTTCATCAATACTACTCTTGTTAGAAGTGGGAGTGTGTGTTTTGGAATCTGCACTTCATGGCCCCAGTTCAGATCCTATTTTGAGCTCATAAACAAGTTGTAATAAATAACTTGCCCATATGCAGTTACAGTCCCGCAGACCCCTGGGCCTAATGTTATGTGGACACAATTAGCACTCTTATTCTCCTTTTAAAAGGGGGAATTCACTGTGCACACATGCTCATTTATCAAACATACTGTACCTGCTTTGAGACATGAAATATGATGGGAATTTTACACATGGGATAGATTCTCCAGTCCAGAACAAAACTCCATTTGTGAGCTTGACATAGCAGATAATACCATCCTAAACACTGTACTGTACTCTACTATGAGTGTATATATTTTTAACATGGGGTGTCCCCAGTGAAACTGATACCCAGGCTACACTGTGACACTGCTGAAGCACCACTATGCAGAGCCCCTGGGGCGAAAATGAGCTGTAGGCCCCCCGATTGACAACCCAATCCCCTCTTCCTCCCGTTCTCTGGGTATTCATTGTGTATGTACACTGTTGCTGTGTATACTTGATGAGCACAGTGCACACAGTAGACTCCACATGGCAGCTCAGGTATAATTTGCCTAGAGCTCTTGAAAACTAACCAGTACTCCCATACCGGAGTGCTACCTACCGCCAGGTGAGCTGAGTACCAATTAGTTTGTTTTTAGATGATTAAACAAAAATATATTAAAGAACAATATCAAATGAAATAATAATGATCTTAAAACTAGATTGTTGACATGGCTGCAAGATTAGGTGATGAGGACTGTTATAATTACACAGTTAATACTGTGCTTTAATGGTGTGTATTTCCAAACATTCATGTATTCATATTACAATAACTGTAGTAGGTACAGTTTCGAGTAACAGACCATGATTGGCTTCTTCTTTGCCTGGCTAGAGATTCAACCTTGTGCTATTGATGACCGATAAATTACTAAAAGAAAACACACTTTGTCACCAAAGAGCTTGAAGGGTTGGTTAGTTATGCTTTATCAACTCACGAATCATTTAAAGTGCCTCAGAGGAAAGAGTGTCTTTAGCTTGGTTTGAAGCTAACCTACAGTACAGCCTAACATCTGGTGTCATGGTCGGTCACCCTGAACTCAACTAAGGATGTCAAATATGTCAGCCGCTACCACAGCATGGCCTTATAAATGAAAACACACCACGAGCTGCTGGATTTCAGAAGCAACCACCTGACCTTTTTTTGTAACTCACAGCTGTGACTTCTATGTAAATGTTCACCAGATTTAGTAAATAATGTGTTTCAGATTCCTTTATTTAATTTGTTCACAACATGATGAAATAGATTTAGTAACAACAATCTTTAATGCCATGCAGCTTTTGTTCTTTGGACAGAAGCTTCTGCCAAATATATATAATGAGTAATGATGATATCTTTTTCCAGAAAACATCTTGGTCAATCTTAAAAGGTTTCACTGGAATTACTTTCTTCCAAAGAAATGGTCCTTATTAAAATGGCTAAATGTGTGTTCAGTGGACAAACAATGTAATGTTTAATGCTGTGAGCACCACAAACAATATCAAGTCAATTTCAGTGACCTCCCATGTGAAAAAAGTGACTGCATTTATCTGCATAATTATGAAAGAAATACTTCGGCATTGCTGTGGAGAATTAGATGAGAGGACTGATATCACATGTGCTTGTTATGTTGTGCTTGGTTCATAGAGAGCATAAACATGGACGTAGTATCTGTGACATCCACCTGGAGGTTTCTGAAGAGCCGTTGTCAAGCTCATATTGTGGTGGCTCTCAAGTGGCCGTTTGAGGAACTGCGACTTTTGGCACTCCCGCATTGGCTTCACTTCACAGCCACAGGGGATGCTGCCTGGGTTTGTTTGGAGGCGATTAGCTTACTTAGCATTAAAATGGATACAGTGCAGTAGCTAGCTTGGTTCAGTCAAACATAAAACAAGCTTGGTAGCACCACTAAAGCTCAGTAACGAACAAGTTGTTTCATTTGTAAACACATTGAGTTATAGCTTTCAAGTATTCCTTAAAAACTCACATTGAAAACATATAATTGTGCTTAGCAGCCTCGTGATAAAAATACAGAATTCAGAATTCTCCAGTGCTGAATTAATGCTCCACCGTTCATGTACAGCATGTACAGAATGTTTTTTAATGCTACTTGAACTCTTAATGTACAATTATTGCTTCCACAGAGTAGTTTAGTACTGTAACATGAGCTCTATAGGTAGGCTTGTTGAGTAGTAGCAAGGCCACTGTATGTACAGTTCAAATGTAAGAGGAGCTTCTCAGAGCTGAGCCGAGCTGAGCCGAGATGTGTTTTGGCTCTTCAGTCTCAGTGGGCCAGTCTGTGGCCTAGTTTCCCTAGCTACCCCGTCTCATGAGACAAGGCTAGTCACTGTGAGAAGAAAAAAGAGGGGAAGAGGAAGGGAGAGAGAGAGAGAGAAAGAGAGAGCGAGAGAAAGACACAATCTGTGGCACCCACTGAATCTCATTTGTAATGTTTGTGAAACCAGCTGGAAATGCTTATCTTGTGAGAGGAGGGGGGAATGAGACTCGGGGCTTTGTCAAAAGGGAAGTGCTCGCCGGACCGTAGGGAAAGCTGGACCGCTGAGTCGCAAACACGCATCTCACACACACAAACACACAGACACACACAGTCTGTGTGTGTCTGTGTGTGTGTGTGTGTGTGTGTGTGTGTGTGTGTGTGTGTGTTTGCAGGAGGAGGTGATAAAAGAGAGCGCGAGGTTGGGCACGGCCATGTTTACTTTAAAGCTTCTGTTTCCCCCCTACAAGTCCCAGTCCCATAACATTTCATTTTCTAGAGACTTCTGTGCCGTGCAAAAGCCCAGACTAGAAGATGGTGTTGTTATTTGGCACCATAAAACATCTCTTCAGAGAGCTGTTCCCCACTCAAATATTTATTGGCCTATCAAACACAGAGTGATCTCAGGCGGACGTGGTCCCTGTTTTCAGATGCTCACCCCTAACTGAGACGTGCGTGCATGCTGGGTTTAGGGGTTTATGAGGCTGGCTTTTTTTTTTTTTGTGCCATTGTTTGGGAGAGTTTGACGACGAGCTGGAAGTGCTCAAAGGCTACAGTGTGTGTGAGAAAGAGAGGAGGGTGAGTCAGGGGCTTTGCTGACGTCGGTGTTCTTGATGCTCAGTTTGCAGAGCACTAACTCTGACACTGATACCGACAAAGACAGTGTATCTGTGTTGCAAGCGTTGACGTGAGAGGTTTGCAAAAGCGGCGGATGTTGTCGTCCTTGCACTGTCATTACCGAGACCTCACATGCATGCTGGGGGGGTTGTTTTCATGTGTTCAATACCAGATGTTGTTTGTGATCGTCGAGTGTTTCATTCGTCTCCTGAAGAAGTCTGAAAAACACGACAACAGCTCTGTTCAGACAGCAAGACGTCTCCTACGCTTGTCTGTCTGCTTTCAGGGTAAAGGCACACATGATGCTTAAACATGGCCCTCGTGGCTCCCAGCTTCCTCCCAAACAGCTTGACTTACGATTACATCATCCAGAAATGGCGATGCTCTGTGGAGAGACAGAACATGTGTGGGCATCACGTGTGGCCTCGGCTATGCTTGCTCTGTTTTCATGGGAAAATGACCCGATATGATCATTCTTAACATCACTGGGAGTGTTGACGTGCCATTTTAGTCCTGTCTGATGCACGTTTTTGTGTGAGAAGAAGAGCAGACGGAGAGAAGGGGGAGGAAGAAGAGAGAAATGAGAAAGAATGAGAAAAAAAGAGTTGGAGTTGTCTTGCTCGCAGCCGTCCTCATGAGATTGCTTGATAGTCAGGGAAATTGGTTAAAAAGTTATTAGAATCAGACAGGCTTGATTAGCATACAGCATGATATTCTTTTTTTTTTTTTTTTGATCTTTCAAGCTTTATTTGACAGAGACTGAAGAGGCTGAAGAGTTAAGAGTTGAAGTTGGGGAGAGAAATCCAGCAAAGGGCCGCAGGTCGGATTAGAACTCTGGGCCGCTGCGGCAAGGACTGAGCCTTCATACGGGGTCTTTATGTACCTACTGAACTAACCAGTGCTCTGCATGGTATTCTTTCTCTAACAGTGCTCAAGGATGATTCATTCATTCAGGATTGAATTATTTTAGTCCTGGTTGATAATATAGTCCACTAGATAGTATATCGATAGTTAAATAAAATATGCACAAAAGTACTTCATCTTAAAGGACTGACTTGTTGATTTACTCTTGTCCATATATATGGTTGATTGCTCACTAGAGAAAAACTGAAAAAAGCAGAGTTAAAATCTGTGCAATGGAAGCTGAGATATCCCAACTTTTAGTCTGCTAGTTAAGCTCCTCCCATAATTCCCATAATGCAACTTAATAGGATCATTCAGTAGATCCCTCCTGCCTGGTAAATGTTCATGTCTTTTAAACTCAGTGATCTGATTTTATAACCTGGACTGTGTTTAAGTCTGTTTTCTTTAAGCCCAAGCCAAGAAAGCCCGTATGACATCACTGTGACATCATCAAGATTTATTTTCTCAGACTTCACAGAGCTGATTTTAAGAGCAAAAAAAGACGTTATGCAATTGTTTTCATTGGCTGAATCGTACTCAGCTGACCTTGGTACACCTTTAACCAAATATTGTTTTACTATTAGTCTTAAAGCTGCTCTAATCAATACTCAGTTAAATGACTTGTAATATGAAAAGGTGTCGCTTGTAGTGCAAAATCATTTATAATTATTATAATATGACTCTGTAGTTCCCCTCAGCACTATGGAACATTTTAGTGCCTTTTAGCTTCTTGTTTTGGTTTCACAGCTTGTAACTGTTAATGTTTTGGATCGCTCTTACTGCTTTCATCAAGCTTGTGTCCAGCACTAAGCTTTAATAAACCCAGTACATGCTACTTGCCCAGCACCAAACCATAGATACACACAAGTTATCGACTTGCTGGTGAACACTGGATTATTTAGCAGCTAATGGGCCATACATTTCTATTGCTGGAAATCAAAACAGAGGAAAGGAAAGTGAATATTAGACATCCATTTCGCTAGTGGACCCAAACACTCACTCCCAATGAATACTAATGTTCCCATAACAACTTTATAATGTGATAATATGTCAATGTTGTATCAACAAAGTGTTTTACTGCCTCCAAGTGGCCAAACACATCAATAAATGCAGGTCACCTCAAGTCACAAAAATGAGGACTTGACTTCCTGAAGACTTTTCAACTTCAATCTTGTAAAATCTTACAAGTGATGTGCAGGCAGTATACAGCCACACTTCACATACTGTGTTTAATTATTAGCCCTGCATCGAAAGAACTCTGTAAAAGTTTTCAAAGGAAAATGTTCAAATACTTTTTGTCTTTTTAATGTTCAGCCTTCAAAGACATTAAACACTTCGTGACTTGCAGTTTGTTTATGAAGACTTACGACTTGGTCTTGCCCTCAAGAACTTGAGCATTGATCTGAGACTTCCACTTCCACTTGACACTTGAATTGGACTTGTCTTGTCTCTGATTTATAGTGTGCTATATTGTCTGTAATATCCCTGTTATTTAGTTGTTACCATTGTTCTTCTGCTGATGCACTTCATCTTTGTGTGGCACAGGTTATTGTGCAGTTATATACAGCTTGGGCTTATTAAAAGGTCTGTTAGTTGTCTCATGTTGCTTTGAAATCCACATAATAAAGTGCTTGTAGCCAGACTTAGATTCAAATGAAGTTGTTTACATCAGTACACGAGCATGTCTGATTTTTAACTCTTTTGGATATACAATCACTTTAGGATTGTTCTTTTGTTGAGATTGTATCAAGAGGCCATCAAAGTTGTACAGGATGTACCTGCTTGAATAGGCAACTTTCCTTAGCACCCATTAATCGGCATTTCCTGTGCCAACCACAAAGGCACAGAAGGCATGACTGGACCATTTCAGAGTGGAAGTGACCACAGTTACTGAATGTCGAGGCGTGGGCCTGGTGTGTGGTTAATAAAGGGCACTGTTTTGGCAGCTGGTACAAAAAAACTCCCATCTCTTGGGTGTTTCCAAAGACCCCCTGCCAAAGCTTCTGAATGGAATTGTCCTGTACTTTATTTCACTCTTGTGACATTTTTGTTGGCTTTGCTGAGAAACAGCTTAGAAGAATTTGTCAGGCTTCATCGTGATTTGTTAACCTCTCTGGCTAAACGCAAAGAATAACTGACTGTAATAGACAAGTGAGTATATTTAGGCCAGCCGTGGTTCCATGTGGAAAGACTACCCTCCCATGCAAAGAGAATTTTTCCAACCTGACTTTTTTGTAGTA
The DNA here is from genome assembly GCA_014281875.1 of Nibea albiflora. Lineage (NCBI taxonomy): Eukaryota > Metazoa > Chordata > Actinopteri > Sciaenidae > Nibea > Nibea albiflora. Next base: position 26,458,239 of record CM024789.1, read on the forward strand.
AGATCATTTGTGCTTTCATGGTCTGAAACTATGATGTGTGTCTGTTTTATAGGTTACTTTAAATATAGTGGGGTTAGGCGGGGTTCTCTGCATTTAGTGGCTGGGCCCACATTCTCTGCCCCACCAAGCACTCGGCTCTTTTGCCTTCTCCACTTGAAAACTGTGTGACTGGGTCCTGGCTTTCCTCCGAATCTGTAAGTTATTTTCTCTATTCAACTACTATCTAAGCTATCTCCTATGGTCGCTAAGTTATGGTAATGCTCATGTTATTAGAGAAGTGATTCCTTTAGGAGAAGGGGGGAATGAAGTAAGCTGTAAAACTTGACATGAATATTCATAGCTGTTTCAGAAGAACATGATGAAATAATCAGAGGTCCAATTTGTTCTGTCGTAAGAATTTATGTCCTTCTCTTTGCTGCTGAGCATGAATAAAACTATTGTTTTCAAGTCCCACTTCCTCATGAGGGAATAACTGATGTACAAGGGCTTTTCTTGCTATTTGGGACATTCAAACCCCCAAAGCTTTCTTTGAGTTGCTTATTGTTTTCTCCTTTGTTTGTGTTTGCCTTGATTTGAATCAATTTTTAGATATCACGAATGGAGTATTGACATGTGACTTCTGTGGAATCTGAAGAAAAACTCACTAATCACTGATCAAGAAAAGACTCTTCAAAGAAACAGCTTTTTTTTTTTGAGTAGCAGCTATGCACTGAATCAGTTGTTCATCTGGTTAAACTTACTCATGCCAGGCCCTTTACAGTCATCTCTGATGATCCTCATTCTTTCCCAATCCCACGATTCTCACACCTTCCTCTTTCCAAATGTATGAGTGGTCATTAACAGCTGAGTGTTACAAATCAAAAGATCATGCTTCTCCATGTGAGCCGCCTCCTTGCCCCAAAAATTTCAGCTCTCATTCTGGTATTGCAGCAATGTCTTATTGGTCTAGACATGCCTGCCGCGCGGGAATGTCTTGCAGCAATCACAGGATAATGTTTGACTTTTTATCTTCATTTCTGTGCTCCCCTCACGAACATGGATGATAAATCATAGAATTGTTGTTGAGGTTGTTGCTTGCAAATATGTGAATCTGGTCTCTGTTGTGCTGTAAACGGCACATTTTCGATCCATCTTATCATATGGAATTACATAATTGGCAGAGAGATTATATCTTAACTTATATTTTTCATAAGCAGAATATAAACATTAATTGAATGGTTTATAACACAGTATTATGGAGGCGAGCAGATATATGTGTTAACTCCTCATGTAGACATTAATAAGTGGATGCTGGTGTACAAACAGACACTTACTAATATAAAATATGTCTCTTTATGAGGATTTATAATTGTCGACAAATACAATTTATTATTAAATGCTCAAAATGTCCTCATAGCTGCGTACAACTACATTACCGTATGGTATAAGCAGGTTATTAAATGTTTATATGGTCGTAAAGTCTTTACTTTTGTTCCACCAATGCTTGGTACAGGCTGTTGTGGCTGTGCTGAACACTCACGACTGGATGTGCTTGAGCTCTGAGTCAGCCAGTGTCTGCTTATTTTAGTTGTTGCATGAATGTGTCCCATTCCTCATGAAAAGGTGAAGAAAAAGCAGCCACCATGTAATATGCAAAACGAATAATCAGAAGATGTTTACTGCTGGATGTTTCTCCATGCATCTTGACAGGCAGGCAACCGAGACTGTTATAAATTACCGGCTGTGTGTAAGTGAATAGAATCTATTTTGAGGCCTTGGGGGTGGGGGTGGTGGTGGGGGCATTAGGTTTAAGCTTGATATTTTGGGCAGACCATGGATGGTTGTTGGTTGTGTTTTCCACTGCGGTTGCCATCACATACCCATCTGCTTCTGGGGTTTGGATCTTTTTACTGAGTCCACATCTTCCAGCCTGGCTCCTACCTTATACCTTAGCTCAGCTGAGGATTTGCTTGAGTCAAATTAAGTTGCCTAGGGGCACGATGGGAGAACAATATTCCAGCATACCGTTGAGGTCAGGGGAGTTCATAGGGCACAGAAACACACAACCACATAGCAGAATTGGAGTAAGTTCCAGAGAGATTTCTTAGTAATGTGTGCATATACACTAGTGCCAGACTGATAACTTGACCGGGCCAATATCCATGTGATGCTTCTATCTGGGGACATGGTATGTTTGCACCAAGCAACTTATCGTTGTCCATAAGTCACATTGGCTAATATATTAGGCAATATATTATCATGCAACCCTCAAATATAAATTTTGCTATCTACCTCAAAAACCTAGTATCTGTAGGCTTATAATACCCATTCAGCTTCATGTCGACTGCTATGCACGCAAACAGGCTCTGACAAATTCCGGGGTTGGTAGATAAAACCCTATCAGTGTTGATTAGTATGCACCAGCAGTATAAAGATATTTTGAGTGGTTGTGCCAATCAAATCAAGTGTGGCCTTGACGCGAAAGTCTCGGAAGAAACTCCAGATAACGTGGGTACACCTTGGCCACCAGTTAACTCACTTTTGCATGCATGACTTTTTAGTTTTCTGAAATGCAATATGCTTTGTTAATGAGCAGTAAAAACAGCTATTTGCTGTACTCACAAGTTACTGTTCTACAAGTCACAAAGACACTTGGAAATATATCTGACTGTGGCTGCATAAGCTGGTCTTTGACTTTTTTTGATTTTGTAATTCAGCAGAACCCTGGGGAGCACATTTTCAAAGCGATAAATGCCAAACCTAATCGCTGTGGTGACACCCTACCGTGCTAAGAACAAGTTTGTCAGTGTAGTGTGACAGTCACAGCGTCTCGATGCCAGTAGCTGTGTTTGCATGGGAGTGAACATACTGTGGTGGCTGCTTGCCAGCAGCAGCTGAGCCCCTTCCAGCAACAACAAGGCCTTTTAACCCTCAGCTTTGTTGTGGAACCTCTTTTGTTTCAAGCTGCTGCCCTTCGTACGTCAACGTCAGGGTCTTTCACTCGACCTCATTCATCTTGGCTCTGCTCTGGAGGCTCTTGGCAGGTACAGAGGATTGGAGTGACAGTGTAAGATCAGTCAGAAAGATGAAGCCTGCTGGAATAAGAAGTAAGAATGGCTCACCAGGGAAACACGTTGTCTTTATTTAATCTGAATTCTATATGTGAGGCAAAGTCAGTCTTTTTTGTGTTCACGGCGGTTTGATGCTAAGTGGATTTCTGTTTGTGCTTTGTCTGGGCCACTTATCTGGAATGCTTTGGCTGGGTGACAACATCTTGTTTTATTGTAAATCACTTGATAATGGCTATTTTAGCTGTACATTGAGTGCATGCCAGATGTATACAGCTTTGAAGTGCTTACTGGGTACAAAATATACGGAAATACCATGAATGCTTTTTGTAATCTGGCAGCAACAATGGAAAAAAGGCAAATCTATGTCAGTAGTGATGGCTTTTTTTGCATTCTGTAAAAAATGAGCGAACACCAGTCAAGAATAAAATCTCCAAATATACACAGCCTTGACAGGTTATTTGATACACCTATAGAATGTAATGCAAAGAGTCCATTATCAGCAGAAAGACAACAGAATCTGTTCCAATGCTTGGATGCTAGAATACTTGAGTTGTCCTAAGTAGACATGCATTAGATCTCAGCAACCTTGGGAAGCAGGTGGTTGCTTGACGTTTTACCACATCAGTTCTAAGGGAGGTACAAAATTGAGACTGTGGTTCACATCTTGTTTTATACCAACAGTCAACTTTTCAACTTTTATTTTCACAATGACTGTCTTTCCTTAGCCCTTAACAAGTAAATTGTCTTCCCACACTGATTACAATTATTCCCTGATCCTAACCACGTTGTTTTAATTGCTGAGACTTAAAGGTGGGTTCACACTGGAGAGAGATAGCTGATTGTTGACTCTCATTCAGGGTTTGGGGTTGTCAAATACCAACTTCTTGGATTATGGTAAATGGAAAACAAATAAAGTGGCTTGGCCCTACCTTTAACCAGAACTTAACCATGGAGGCGGTAGATTAGAAAACACTAATTTGATTTGAATATGAATCATTTGTCATATGCAGTTTGGAAGTCACTGCCAAATAATGTCATCCTGCTGATAACCAGAGTCACAATACATAAGAAATTGCTCACATGGGTTGTTTTGCAAGACCATGGCAAAGGACCCATTTTTGACATCAAGCATTCGTTATAGTTGTCTTAATGACGTACTGGGTCACATTATGTTCCCAGTGGCTTCTAACCCCCTTTACAGGGGGGCAGAGTATTAAGCTATAAAATATAATGACACTATAACAGGATAAGCTTTCAAATGTGTATAGGATTTTATTAGATTCTGAATACGTATCCAATAAACTGGTACTTCCAGGTAATTTCCCCTTCAAAAGCATATATAGCCTAATGTTATGTAACAACTCATCCACTTAAGTAATTTCACATCCAGAGCCCTTTTCTGAACATCTCTATATCAGCAGTTGAGAGATCCCACCTGCTCCTAACACCTCTGATGAAAAATTCCTGGCCTCTGGATCTGTTACCCTGGTTATCTATGTTTCATTAGATTAGAGATGATGGCGGCATCACTTACCTCCTCTTGACGGATAAATGGACTCTATCTCAATCTTGTCAGGCCTCTCGGGGTATTGCTTAAGTCAAGGGTAAAGGCCAGGAGGTCAGTGTGCTGACAAAGGAGGGATGATGTCACAATCTACCCTGAAGTCTCAACCACTGACAGATTTATTAGTGTAGGCCAGTGAACATTTATGTTGTGGGAACTGTGTGAACATGTTTCCCTGGGAATTTGTTGGTACTGCGAACATGTGTATGTCATTACAATCAATTTATCGGCATCCATTGTTTCAACAAGTGTTGAAAAGATAAGTAGAGTAATCGAATGGTCAGTTGACAGAAAACTATTGACAATGTAATCAATTGTTTGTCATTTACGAATAAATTGCAAAACGTTTCTTGTAGCTTCTTGAACATCCAACTTCTAACGTTGGAGTTTGACATCTTTGGGTTTTGCACAATTCGTTAGCCAAAGTTTAAACTGTGTCTTTCTTCTCCTGGCAGGTATATCTCATCAATGTCACCTACTCTGACAACACCTCCCACATCATCTACAGAAGATACAGCAAATTCTTTGACCTACAGGTAATCTTCCATCACCCATATACTCCCCTGCATACACCAAGTGGGGAACCTTTGCATCGAAATTCCTCATACCGCCGCCTCTGATGTATTTTGAACATGTCAACCCTGTGAACCTGCAATATTGTTTTGTATGGATTAATGTGTAAGCCTCGCGACTGTTAGCTGCTGCCGTGTCTATGCCTGTGTTCTCCACACCTCGTCGCCCCAATGAATCAATGTGTGTGTTAGTAATTGGTCGGGGAGCGGGGGAAACATGGCTTGTAGCCCTTAGCCTTGTAGAAACGCAACAATACACTGCATCTCTCTCTCTCTCTCTCTCTCTCTCTCTCTCTTTGCCCTCTTTATATCTTTCCCCCTCCTTCTCTCTCCCCTCTTCTGCCTCTCTCTCATCTCATCTCTGCCTTACCCTCAAAACGTCAGGGAGACAGGCCTTTTTTTTTTAGTACAAGCAAGAAATCCACAGGGAAGTCAATTTAATGTACCGTGCTTTATAGTGGGTCGCCGTTAGATTTTCTAGTGCAGGCTGCTCTGATTGGTGGCTTCTTTAAATATACTCATATGGAGGAGGTCTCTTTCTGTTTTCTTGACTTAGCTCCGAGGCTTTACTCTCATGTTTAAAGTGTCAAGTTCTCCCGTCTGATTTATTTTGGAAAGGAGTAGGAGTTGAAGTGAAAACCCTGCCCTGTGTCTCTCAGATTGACTATTCCAAACTGAGGGAATGTTTGTGTGCATTTATGCCCCTTGCACCCATGGCTTGCTGCAAGCTGATACCATATGTATATTGGACCAGAGGTCTCTGGGTCACTAGTAAATATGAAGGGGCTGTAGTGAGAGAGTTACAGGGGGCATTCCTCAATAGCCCCAGTGTGCTACTCTAGCAGGAAATGATGTTTCAATCAGTGGAGGAAAGGTCCTCTCTGAAAGGTCCCATTGATAACCAGTGCGGCTGTGTGAGGTGGAAAATAGACCCCCCTGCAACTGATTACTCCCGATGTGGAATAAAAGGCAGAGGTAGAATAATAAACACAGAAAAGCAAGCAGAGTATCCCTCCGCTGTGGAAAAGCCAGAGACATCAGTGGATGTGTCTTCCTCTTGATATTCAGCCTGTTGTGTACGCAGGCGTCGTTCTCAAATTGCCTGGGCGGACACTAATGAACCTTAATGGTTCATGGATGGCTTGGCACAAAATCACTCTCAGTCAGCAATGGCCAGATTGATTTTGTTAGCTTCGTCAGATGGTGCGGGGCCAAAGGTCACCCCAACTTGTTTGGAGCTTTATTGAGTTGTCAAAGAAAGCAGCTCTCACACGGCCAAAGTTTGTCGGAGTTCAGCACGGCTGCTGTTAAGTTAAGTTCTATGGTGTTAGATATCTGTGGTTTATACCAGGTGTGCCCTTTCAAGAACACTCCTTTATATCAAAACCAGCACTTCACCGCTCATGTTTTACTTCGCCTGGTTCTTTGATGTTTCCATTTACACTTGTGTAAAAATACTGCCGGACCAGCAGATGTAATACCCCGTAATCCTCTATCTCCGATGGTACATTATCCAAAAGTAGTTGGACGGCCTTTGATGTTGCTCAATGGCCTTGACTGGTCCGGTTTGATCTCATTGTTTTCGGAGCAACCTGGAGCCTCTCCTGTCCAAACATTTATCTGGTGCAGACCCTGCTGCTCTCAGCAGCCTTGCGCTAACCTCAGGGGAGAGAGAGAAACATGGATGACCGCTCTGAAACCGTTGGAGAGCGCCGAAACCAAAGCTTTGGCAAAGACCGCAGGGGATTTCGAGACCATTTTCTAGTAATAACTAGAACGGGCTTTCTTCCTGGAAACATGCTGGCCCTGGTTCTGGTTCTGGCGTCGAGAGCGAGAGTGGGGCACAGATGTTACTTTTACTTTGTTTAAGTTTTGTACTGTGTGGACTGCATGGGCAATAAAACTTCCATGCTTTCATGTTAAGTTACACACTATGAAGAGGCATTTGAGGTACTGGATGTACACCGACCTTTCAACATCTCTGTCTTTTTCTGTATGACCCGTAAAAAACGGTTTACACATGCTTTCTGCCACCACCTCCTGGACAAGGATGGATTTGAGTGGATCCATGACCTTCAGTTCCAAAGAGCTTCTGCCAGTGTGAAGCCAGTGATGTGGAGAATATGTTAAGGTAAAAATAATAGGAGACGTATCAGTGCTATTTAGTGGCCCTCTGTGAAAAAGAAGTCATTTGCGGCTAATAGAATGAATACATTAATGCAAAATGTTGCCAGAATTACCCCGTTGGGAGCCGTTTTGTCTGTGCACTTTTATTCTGTTGAGTAGGTTGGACCTCACACTGTCCACTCCTTTGAGGAAAAAGTAGTACCATTTGTTTTGGGGGCTAAAACTACCTGCTGGACTGGAAGTTACCCTCAGACAGTTTTACCTGAACAATCAACATACCTCATACCTTACAGGCAGGGAACAAGGAAGCCAAAAGAAAGTCGAGACATATACAAACTTGCCACATCAACACATACTGTATAATGTCACCTAGACAGTCAGAACACTGCACCCCTCCCTCCTCCTCCTCCTCCTCCTCCTCCTCCTCCCACCTGTTCTTCTTCCTGTCCGTCCACTAAAGAACAGCTCATCCTTCACGTCAGGATGTGACTGGCCCTTGCTGGCTCGCTGTGCTGTACATTGATGTGGTTTTGTCTCAGCAAGACCTGACTAATGAGTCAAACAGTGTGTCCTTCTGTCAGAACTAGGCCAGCCCAAGTTTTACTCATCAGAAGGGAGGAAAGACAGGGAGAGGGACGGGTCAGCCTTCCAGGCAGCCAGGGAGGAAGGGAGCAATGAGGAGTAGGATGATGATGATGATGATGATCTTGGTGGTGATAATGAGGCAGAGGAGGACAGTGATGAAAGATATGAAAGCGATTATGGTAATGAGGATGACAGCAGTACTTGTGGCGTTGATGATTAAGATTCATGCTGTTGATTGCTGACGACATTGATGATGCAGATGGAAGGCAATGAAAGATGCTGTGGGCTTCTTCAGGGTCACTCGTTACAAAGAAGCCTTCATACGCATGTTTTAGGAAGCTCTGAGGAGTGGGCGACTGTGCCATGGGTGTCCTTGGGCAAAGTTAGTGTATTTAAAGCCTCGGCACGACTCGCCATCTCAAAGAAGGACACACACTCTCTGACTGACTCGCGCTTTTTACGAGGGCCTTTGGTTTGTATTCCGTCCGCACGCGTGCACACACACAAACCCTCTCTTTTCTTTTTCCAAGTCTGCCTCTGTGCGAGCCTCCCTCCAGCAACAGAATATTTAGTTTAGGGACATTTTAATTTTACATCTCTCTGACATCCATTTTTCATTGTTCAGTGTACCTTTGACGAACCACCAGACGTTGTTGTCTGAGAATCAGTCTCAAGGTCGATATTTAATCCTTTTGGAAATAGCATTATGGATGTTAGCTCTGTGCAAACAGCATGTTATGTTCAGTGCAGAAAATTATACAGTAGCTGTGGTCAAAGCGCTTAAAAGTAAGGTCACTGAATTGGGAATCTCTAACCTCTAAGTGGGCCGTTTGATGGAAACATATGTCTAGACCACAAGGCATTATCGGCATGCCATCCTCGAGGATAAATTGCTGAATAGCTAGGCCGCTAGCTCGGCCCCTTTGTCCTTGAGGTGTTTTCTGGCAGTACTGTAACTCAACTGAATGAGGTAGCCCATTGTTTCAGGTCGAGGATAAAGGGCTGTTTTATTTTATTTATGGGTGTGTGTGTGTATGAGAGAGAGAGAGAGAGGGAGAGAGAAAGAGAGAAAACATACTTTTCAGCCCCTGATGAGAGGCAGAGGAAGGACACCTACACGGCAAACACAGGACCTGTTCTTGTGACTTACAATCGGGCACTTGACAGGACGGCCCAGGCAGAGTCCTTGCTAGGGTGGGAGCGGGGGGTATGCAGTGTTTCCCACAGCCATGGAGAAGGGATCAGGAGAGTGGGCTAAATTTAGGATGAATGAGCACAGTCGAGGCGTTTGTGGGACATTTCCATGGCTTCAAAACACAGTGTGAATGCGAGGTGACTGGGACACATTCAGGGAATCAGACTGACAGACAGACAGACAGAAGGATAGAGAGAGGAAAGAAGAAAGCTCGAGACTTAAGGAAAAAATTCTACTTGGAAAAATAACATTGATGGGAAGACTAGAAAATCTAAAAAGAATAAAGAGACTTGATAAAATCAACAAGAAAGCACCTAGAAACAATATACCTCTATCAAGGCTGCTCAATCCACTAAATGTGTTCATTTAATAGTTAGAACTCTTAACATTGTTATTCAGTACGATGTCTAGATGAATAGATGAACAGCATAGAGAATCTGGTCAATTTTCAAAATAAAGAGTCCGGATTGTAAAAACAGACAAAAGGGAAACTATTCAACCACGTAGCCTACTTACTCATGGTAGAACCAAGCAGCATCCTCCTTGCCTGTGAAGTGAAGTCAATGTGGAAGTGCCAAAAACTGCAGTTCATCAAACGGCCACTTGAGGCTGGCTGCAGAACGAGTCAGTCTCCATAAGCCGCCATGTTAAAATGTCCATCTTCACAGCAGAAATAAACATGCTTTACAGTCTGGTACAAAAACTGTTTCGGTCTCTATAGCTAATTTCCCCGTTTATGACAACTGTACTGAGGGTGAATTTTTATAAAACTCACCTGTTCAGATTATATTAAGACTTAAAGTTGTGCAGAATTAACTGTGGCTGCTTTGATTGACAAGTAGGTGCCATTACAGGTGGCTTGTTTGAGCACCAAGGCTTCATTCAGCCTGCCTCAGGTCAGCTGATCCACATCTTTGCAGATATATGCCAGGAGGTGGAAGGACTACAAGATGGTGTTAGCCAGAGCTGCATATTTTGAGCTTCAAAACAGCTGTGGGTGACATTAAGCATATGGCGCCCATTCTTTATACTGTCAGTGCGTATAACCATATAAACCAAGAAAAAAATGACCACATCTGAGCAAGTTAACAAAGTCTAGTTCTGAAACACTGCTGGTGGGGTAGGAAGCTGCATGGAGATCAGCTGCAAAGTCACAGAGCTGTGCTGAGTGGAATTTAGAGGTTGGTCCCATCCAGAGGGAAGAGTGGAGGGCTTGTTTCATGAAATGCAGTGAACAGTGCTATACAGTGTACCAAGAAAAGGCAAGAACATTACCAGATCACATCTCATGGCAGCACATCTTACATGCTGAGGCGCATTTGAATCAGATGGAGGAGAGGATGATGGTGAGATATTGACATGCGTATCAATCCAGATTTCGCTGCTGTTTTGCCACACAGCAGATCTCAAACCTCCTATTCAGAACAATTTGTGCTGACTGAACAAGTAGACTTTGCTTCTGTTTTTAGATCACCGACATAACAAGCAGTCAACAGTAGGAAAAGCACAGGTCAAAGCCAAAGCGCACTGCTGCAAATCGATGCAGCGATCGCTCTCAAGTTAGAAGCCTGGGCATGTGCTACATTGATCCCATATGTTTATGTGGAGTGTTTAGGTTGGCCTCTTGGAGTGTGTGCGCAGAGAAGAGGGGAGGTGTTGTTCCTCTCGGGGCTTGTGTTCTTTGTGTCGAGGTGGAGAGGCCTTCCAATTGACTGGCAGCTTCTGCATGTATGAGCATGAAGGCAGAGGATATGAGTTCATGAAGAAGTGTCAGTCAGTTATTCATGTCTCGTCTCTCAAAAGGTCACCGCATGTTTGAAATCTATTTTTTACTGTATAATTTTGTCTATGCATCTATATCCTTCCCCACTTATATCCACCTCTGCCTCCTCTTCTTCTGACTTCTGCTGGTTACCATATTTGATTGCTTACTGTATGTTTAACAGATGAACTATATGTATTCCCCATTTGCTTCCTCTGTTTACACTGCTGTCTGTTGTCTAGAGATGTATGTGGCAGCTGACTTCCACCGCCGCTCTCTATCCATCTCCGTCTTGTTTTCCTTCCCTCTCGTCTCTGTGCTTGGCTGGCCAGCCCTCGTGTTTCTCTTCAGCTTAAGGTCTCCTGCACCGGAACAGGATGGTGTGAGGAGAGAGTCGATGAAAAACTTTTGAGCCCTTTTGTGCTCCAAGACATCTTTGACAGCTCTGCCTCACACTGAGCCATGCACAGAGAGGCTTCTCAAGGTTTTTTTCCCTTTTCATTACATTTCTAGCTAAGCCTACGCTGTCTTGGTTCACCATTTTATAAATCACACAGTATTATTTTATACTCCTGCTGTGAATCTTGCTATGAGGAGGGTTGTGTTTTTCTGTGTATGCCCGGATATTGTGTAAGCACAGAGCAGTGCTGATGAATGATCGAAGGACAGATGTTATCAGTGACATGATAAAAAGGTATATAAAAAGTGAATGCATACAGTTATTTATTGTCTAGAGATGTGGAAGAAGAGGTTAATGAGAAGGAGGAACTACTTTAAATGTCCTTGTGTCATTTTTCCTCTCTTATATAGCAAAAAATAATGTCACTTATAACTCTTACAAATGCTCAAATATCCATGCACTCTTATTCTTAATATTCACTTTTTAAAGCTGCAATGTGTAGCTTTAAAACACACACACACAAACACACACACACACACACACACACAGACACACACACACACACACACACACACACACACACACACACACACACACACACACACACACACACACACACACATTAGTTCCCCCCCTTGTGCCTGAATTTTATACTATAGTAACAACAGGTTGGAAATAAACCTTCAAATTAAAAGCCTTCTATACACCACAGTACCATTTATAGTCAGAAAATTAGCCTCTTGTTGGTGACCTCAGTTAAATTAATTTTGTCCAAATAAAGGAACACAAGCACCCCCAAAAAAGTATAGTTGGGCATCATCTGCCTAAAAGTGATAACTAGTGATAAACAGTGATAAGAGATGCTTTTAAATGACCTAATTGATAAGCTGGGGGGAGCATGTATGGTGAAAAAAAAAAGAATTGGACCAAGGATTAAACCCTGTGGTACACCACATGTCAGCTCAACAGTTGAGGAGACGTACTGATCAATAGCCACGAGAAACTGTACAGCTTGTGTTCTCGTCCTCGTAAAACAAGCCAATTATTAAGGTATGTTCAATCTAGGATTGTTTTGCGTCAGTATTTCTTAGCTTGCAGTCTTCATCTTTACTGCCTCTGTTGGCACATTGCTACGTTTCTTGGCAGCTTACCACCACCGTTTGGCGATTAGCAGTCTTGTGTGGGATTGCCAGGAATGTATATCTATGTATGCTGTTTTTTGTCTTTTTTCTGAGGACTTGAGCGCTAAAATATTTTGTTTGAATATACAATGAATATCCAAAAGGCAATACTAGGTAAAACATAGATATCTGAAGGTTAATCAAACATCTTTCCCTGTGTTCGTAAAGTTACTTCACATTATTTGCATTCTCCTGATGTCCGAAACACCCCCGTCTGGCATTCCAAACATGTTAAATCAAACATCCCCACAGGTTTGTTGCTGATAGGGCAGAATTCATAGATTGCCTCTGCTTATCAGTGCCAATGACCAGTCCCAGTCCAGCCAATGCCCTGACTCACCCCTCTGTCTGCAGGTTAATGAACAGTGATTGGGTAAACAGCAGCCTGGACAGGAGATGTGGAACACAGGTTTTTAATGCCACCTAGTCAGGCTGAAAAAGAGAGTAAGAGTGAGTTGAGATAGAGACAAACAGAGATAAGCGATGAGAGTTCCCGCTTGAATTCAAAGCGAAACTCAGGTGTTCTGCTGTCCCCATCAGTCTTTTCCCTATTTGTCTTTGCCTCCCTCGACACGCCTGACTTGTCACGTCTTCCCCACACTCACACACTTTTTCACAGTCATATCTCATTTCTACAATTTCTCACCCTATCTCTCTCCCCCCATTGCTTGCATATCTCCCTCTACTCTCATCTGTCTCTGTCTCGCCCATCTCTTGCCAACACCCTCCCTGCTGTTTTCTGAGCTAGTTTTCCCTGGATAATATGCCTTGACCTGCACGTTCCCAGGGTCAAGTGCATTAGTTTACTGAGCTGTAGACTAGAGATATCCCTGTCATGTTTTTTTTTTTTTTATGTTAGTCTGTTTTGCATGCATATGTTTTATTTTCTAGCGTGCATGTGTTTGTGTGGATGTATGTGTGATGCATTGCTTTTTCTCCTTATTACCCAGGGAGTCTTTGTTCATGATGATACACGTGTTTTCCCTTGGGGCCTGCATTTTATACCATAGTAACAACAGGAAGGAAATAAACCTTAAAATTAGAAGCCTTCTATAGACCACAGTACCATTTTCAGTCATAAAATTTGCCTCTAGATGGTGACCCCTGTTGAATTAATTTTGTTCAAATAACGAAAAAAATATAGTTGGGCATTGCCTAATTAATGAGCCAGTGGGAGCATATAGAAAAGGACCAAGGATTGAACCCTGTGGTTCACCACGTCAGCTCAACAGTTGAAGAGACTACTGATCAATAGCCACCAAGAAACTCCTGATGGTTAGCAAGCAAACCAGTCAGTGGCAGTCCCTGTTATACCAGCCTACTGCTGAAGCCTACTAAGTAGAGATTAGTGGTGAACTGTGTCGAAAGCTAGACTCAGGTGAGGAAGCAACAGGACTGAACATTCTCCAGCATTTCCCCACATTAAGATGCCAATTCACCAATTCATCATACCAATCCCTGTTTTGTGCTGCAAATGAAAACCATATTGGAGTTTGGCAAAGTTCTTTGCTGTCCAGAAACTGAACAAGTTACATTTGATGCTTCGCCTATGATGGAAAATGCTAGGCCCTTTGCTTTTATTTATCAAGTGTTTTCAAAATTATCCAGCTTGAGGTGGCGGTTCAACCTTTCAAACTGCAAAGCAATTTTGGATCACTAAACCACTCATTCAACCTTGTCCAAACTCCTTGTCAGTTAATAATTTGACACAGCTTTTTTTCTTTCTGGTTTCTCCCATTTTGTTTCCAGAGTTTATTCCGTCGTTTCTCTTTCATGCTTTCTTTACTTCTCTCAGCCCACTCATGGTTATATTCCAAACCTCACTTCTCATTTCCCTTCCACGCCCTTATAAGTGTGGGCTGTGGAGTGGATTGAGCACCAAATGAAACGCACACGCGCACACACACACACACGCACACGCACACGCACACGCACACGCACACACGCACACACGCACACACACACACACACACACACACACACACACACACACACACACACACACTGAGGGCATTGCCATTTGATTCACCCCTTCTGGGAGACTGTGGTTTGGCCACACTGCCCAAGATTTGTCCTGGCTGTCAGCATGGAAACTCTTGAGACCATCAGCATGGCTAAATTAGGTCTTGTGCTACTCTGTTAACGCTGAACCCTGGCACAGGTGAGAGCCCTTCCTCTCTTCCTTGCCTGTAGTGAACTGTAAGTTGGCTGGCCTACTTACTTAACCCAACCCGAGGAGTCGGTGAGTAAGCCAACACTGTTCTTTTCTTCAGATTGAGGTTGCGGCTGCTCTGGAAAGCGAGGCTGTTGTTTGGTTGCTCGGACAGATCTCAGCCAAGCAGCTGAGGTGGTAAATTGCCCGAAAATGCCACTGGAACATTTAGCGAGTGGTTCTATTAAATATGAAAGGAGGTTAAAAACGCTGGGTATAAATGAAGGGCAAAGCTCAGAGGATGAAATGATTGGTTCTTTATTTAAATCTAATTGTGGCTGGCCCTGTTCTTGTTTCTCATCCCTTCAAAATTGCAATCTATCATGAACTAAATATAAGAATCAATGGGCATCCGCTATCTCCAAGGTTTTCTCACAACTTGTGTTTCATCTGTTAGATTAATGTTTTTTTAATGGGTACGAGTATGAATAAAGCATCCAGTTGTCTGAACCTCAACATCATTAACTCCTCTGAGCTCACGAGATGCAGGGAAAGCGGGTGAGCGAGAGACGTATGGATTATTGTAGCGATTTCAAAACTCTGCATTTCTTTGCCAAGGTTCTCCTCCAGCAGGCGATGTTTTGCGAAGTGTTAACACAATTGACACAATTGGCAAACTGGCTCACAAATCTTTAATTTGTTTCAGTGTCAGCGCTTGGATGAAATTTAATTATGCACTTTCACCGCAATGATTCATCAGCAGCTTCTACTGCCGGTTTTTATCCTCACGCAAACCAAAGTGGAAGTACAATACGATATCTATGATTACAAATCTTGTGGAAAGGGTTAGTGCATAAATCAAGTTGCCCATCTGCAGAAAAATAAATTGACCTTAATGTTGACAATGGATTTATCATATTGGTCGTTTACCAAGTCACTGTTTTTATCTTCTCAAATGTTGGAATCTGTTGTGTTTCTTTGAGTCACGTCATTGTAAATTGAATATACTTGAGGTTTGGACTGTCTCTAATATACAATATATGGAAAATATACAGACATCCCTATCCTCCAACACTACAGTACTGAGGTGTTCGTCTACAAAACCATCCAAGTCATATCACTCATACGGCTACAGATGCCATTCGGCTTTAAGATAAGCTGGAATTCCGGTTCAGTCACAGGAGATAATGGGATCGTATTCCATTATGGGTGTTTCCCAGTTGAGGCCTGTCCCTGGAGCCTTGTTCCAAAGGCCACAGAAGGCTCTGTAGCCTGAGACTGCAGAGTAACATATGATTGACTGAAGACAGACAGACGTTAACACATCCTTGCACCTGTTGTCTTATTGAAACAAGGGGAGCCTGAATCACCACATGGGACGTAACACCCTACAGTGTTGACATCTCCAGGAACAGAGCTGATTTTATTTTTTTATCAAATTCAACCCCACTTGCTGCTCTGACACATGCATTCATTGCATAGAAGCATGCAGGACACCAGGATATCATGTTCCATCCAAATATAATGTGCCAACCATGGGCAGTGTCTAGATCTGGTACCAGGGTGCCAGTTTATATTTAGAGGCACAACTGTGAGTGATTGTGGCTGGAAAGGAACGCCCACCCCTCCCCTCTGGAGCCCATCTCAGACATCTGTCTCTCTGAAACTAAATACTGCAACGCTCTAATGCATGTAGAGACTTGTGCTCCATTAGTTTTTATCCTTCTGTTTTTGAGCTGCAAGAAAGAAAGTAAAAGTTGGTCTATGGTTGCTGTCAAAGGTTTCTCTTCCAGAGGTTGTGTTCCAGAAGAAGCAAAAGGGTAACATTTGATGGATCCCTAGAGTAAAAGTGAGAGGAAACAACATGTTTACATCATGGAGCCAGATTCTGTTGGCTTTATCATTAACTACACGCTGATACAAGTGAAGCTGCAAGAGCAATGACCTTATCATGTCATGTCTCAACACCAGTGAGAACAAGCCTGCTGAGTTTTGCTATCGGCATGTTGCCTTGAAATGGCGCGAAGATCACATGGTTGCCTCGTTGCGCGGGTCATGAGTTGTTCCAGAGGTTGAATGTGTGTGTTTATATTTCTGTTCCACTACTGCAAAAGCCTGGGGTAAACCCTCATAGTCACATGACCTCCAGCAGGAAGTGAGGCATCAATCCACCGCACTGTATCACTATGGCATCCCCCAAGTTTATACCAACTGACCCTCAAAGTTCCTTATATGGAGGCTCTATTCTTAGCACATGTGCATGATATGAAGAAGAAGCTGCTGTTAGTCTGAGCACACCTCATCCCTGGCACTGTTGTACATCCGTCTCTACGTGTTTCTGTAACCTAAACTAAGGATCTGTATGGATTATCTGGTGTATACAGTTCAAAGTGGATTGTTCTTGTGGATGTCAAGTTAATTAGTTTCGTAGCTCTCCTACAGCAATTCTATATTTCAAAATGTTTCAATGGTTCAGATTAGATCCAAAATAAATGCTGAAAGGTTGACGACTGACATTTAATCAATAGTTTGTCATTTATGTCGTGGCATTAGTTGCACCCGAGCCTCTGAACCCATCGACGATGATTCAGAGCAAAGGCCAATGTTTGTAGCCAGCAATCAGATAAATGGATACCAGGACCAATTCGTGGATTAGCAACTTTACATGAGAATTGTGAGAAAGGTGCATTTATGTTGATCTCTATAAACATATATGTACATACACTATGAATGAAGATGACTATCCAAAAAGATAATAAAAAGCTAAACCCATAACAGGATTCCAAGATTGCATTTCTGTCTTTTTTAAGCTTGTTACCTGTATGCTGCCAAAACCTGCATGAACATGTATGGTTAATACTAATTTTACTACAAACAGAATCCAGAAAGATTTGCCAAAATCTTGGTCCCTTGCTTACAGATTCTGCATTCATTCATACAGATTTCTGTTTAATAGTTGCTGCCTTGCCCAAAACTAGAGGTCTTCACAGGTCATATCAAACCAGAATAAATATGATTCAGACCAAAATGAGGTCCAAAGTCGTTCAATCTTAAGATGTCAGACAGGCTCCAGTTGTATTGCCATGTATCTTGTGCTTTTTTTGTCAATTCGATTAATACCTGAACACATCTTCCAGGCCTTACTATCAGCTCTGATTACGCGGTACGTCCTAATCATGTTTTTGGAGGCCAGATGGAAAGTCTCAACTGTGATTGCTTATTAGCTGGTGTTGCATCACACTGCTGCAAATGATAGTGTTATCTCTCTGTATTCAGGTCTCGTCAGGTCCATTGCATTTTGGGCCGGGTCTAATTATCGTCTGGTTGTATTCAACTGAGGTTGACTGCCCTCAGGTCCTTTTTAGATTGGTTCTGTTTTTAGAATAAATGTGGACATCTGTCCACAACCATGGAGTGGGACCAGATTAATGAATACTAGACATCCAGATAATCTTACAACCAAACACTAACGGAAGGGCTCTTAGTCATGCCCCCTCCTGTCATGATTTGATGTCAATGAATTTTCAGTTGACCCTTGCATTATTGCATTTCCTCTCTGTGTTTTATATTCAGAGCAATGCAGTCCAGCTTACACTAAGGGTTAAAAGCAAAAGCTAACAGCACAATGTTCCGAAGGTGTAACTGTGTAAGAGCGTTGAAAAGCTAAAGTATGAACTGGACATTACGTCATAGTAATCTGTACTCTGACAGCAGATAAAAGAACCTCATCCTCTTGCTTCCTTTTTTTTTTTTTTTTTACCTGACTCCCAACATTTACACCAGTGGTCCAGAGCTGCACAGCACCATCCAATCACATCCCTTCACAACTCTTCTTCACACTCTCTCTGTGCTGGTTACCAAGGAGACAGTGAAGTGAAGTCTGGGAAGTGGAGCAATGGTTTGGCATGAGTGTTTTTTTTTTTTGTTGTTTTTTTTTTTTATTCTATTCATTATTTATTTTATGTCTTTTCTTTCTCTTTCGACATCCTGGGGATATAATATAACCATCTGGACTAATGATTGTTTTGGCATATTACAAGTTAAGGAAGCAAGCTGAGTATTTCCTATAGAGCACACAGCGTGTACGCATGCATGTAAAAGAGCAGCCGTGTTACAGACTCTGTCACCTGATCCCCGCCGTTCCACCTGTTCTCACCATTCTCTCTCCCTCTGTGACCCCGTAATTCCTGGCGGGATGCGAGCACGCTTCCCCTCTTGCCAGGAATCTGTCAGCAGCGACAGGAAAGCATGTATTTTAGGGCAATCTTGAACCCCAGACCGTTTTTGAATGATGGGTTGACCTTGATCCGAGTGGGCCAGTTTGGGCTGGACCAGCCCGAGAAGGAGAGAGGGGTTGAGGGGGTACTGTGCTGTCTTAGTGGGAAAAGAAGTCTGATGAACACGGCAGCTGATCGAAGATGACGTGGAACGAGAGCTGACACGTCGAGCCTTTAGAGATGCTCTTGTCCTTTCAGGCTCTTGCACCTGTGCACACATGAACGCACACACACATACACACACACACCACACACACACACACACACACACACACACACACACACACACACACACACATATGCTTACACAACCATACACTGTTTGGTCACATTCCACCTCGTCGTTCACTTTTGTTAAGAAAGCAGGAAAAAAAGGTGCAGTCACATCTGAAATCTGCTTCTCTGTGAAATGTTTGGCTGCTGGTCTATCATCCATCCGCTCCTGTGTGTCTTTCAGAGTCGGTTGTAAATTCAGCAGGATTTTTTTTTTTTTTTTTTTGTCCCAAGCAGCATTTGTGTGTGTGTGTATTTGTGTGTGTGTGTGAGGGGGTCCAAACAGCTGGGCCTGCTGCAAGTTTTGTGCTGTCGCAGCAGCAGAAGTTATGGTATGAATGCAGAAACACGGCAGCTTAATAAAAAATTTTCCTAGGAGGACTTGGAGTCGGGGGGCAGAGGATGGAGGGTGGAGACAGGCCATGAATCTGGATCATGATGACCTCTCTAACTCTCCAACCAAATACACACACAAAAAAAAAAAAAAGAAGCAGACAGGAGCTCAGTAGAGACAGGTGGATGCAGATTGACAGATGGACACAGGGAACTGGATCAGGGGAAGGATATGTCCTAGAGGGGCATTGGGGATTTGAGTGTGTGCATATGTCTGTGTGTGTGTGTGTGCAGATGTCTCCATGCTAGATATCTTGAAGCCCCACCAGGCTGTTTGCTCACTTATCTCCCCCGGGGTCTTTTACATCCTTCAGCAGTCAGATACATACACACACATTTCTCTTCACCTCCTCTCCATCTCTGATTACTGTAGGAAACAGTTTGCTGCAGTGCTGTACAGCATGTCTTGCTAGCCCTCTGCATCTCTCCTGTGCTTTGCTTTTCCTTTCCCTCTAATCCCCCCTCCTCTTGAATGATTTATTTGAAGGGTGAAACTGGGTAAACACAATAGGGCTGACACACTCATCTACACCCCCTGACCTCTGCTGCGTCTCTCTGTTCTCCCTCTGCCTCGCTTTGTCTCCATCTTCTCTTCCTATTCCCTCTTCCTATAACTCCCTCGATCTCTTCTCTGGTCTGCCTGCCTTTCAGCTCCAGTGTCAGCACTTCTTCTCTCCTCAACCACGTTCGCGTCGCCATGCTTTATGAATAAATCGGAGCTCGTTTGACTCCTGTGAACCCCCCTCGTGCTGCCGCCGCTGCTCTGTGCCCTCGGGACCAGAGAAGTGTTGACAGGCTTTGTTTTTGTTTTTTCTATTATTTGTGATACGCTCATGTGGATCTGGTATAAAGCGCATATGAAGAGTGTCACTGCCAAAACTCTGCACATCACACTGTAAGGAAATGTATCTTAATCAGAATAATGTACACAGGAACCTTTATAAGTATGTGGTCAAAATCTGGTTAACACAAAACTGGAAACGCTGGGACTATAGTTAGCCTAGCTCTGTTTTAACAACACGCTACACTAAGTGGTCACTTTCACTAAAGAGTAGTGTAAGAGAGTCTATTATTACAATTTGTAACTAAACATGCAATTATATTATAGTTAATAATCCTGCTCAGTGGATAGACTGGTTCAGGACATGTTAGCATCAAGCTAACAACGTAATGGAAGGTGACCAGTCTCCAATTTAAGCAGCTAGCCGCTAACTAAAGTTGTTTAATTTACATTTTGTATGGATTTAACAGTCTACAAGCCGTTGGTCACTGACATTCAGGAGTGTATTTGTCGTTAGTCGTTAAACTACAGTGATGTGTTGTGTCACTGATGCTAAGCTAGCTCCTGAAACCATCAAACTGCAGTTGTTCCTGCTTGTTAACCCACAATGTCTTGTTTTCTATTTCTGTGAGATTTAATGGAATCGTAACACGCCTTATTGCTGAGAGCTAGATGAGGAAATACCAGTTTCATGTTCATGCATCAAGTAAGAAAGCAATTAGCTTAGCATAAAAATTGGGCCCCGGGTTCTATAAGAAACCTGTCTGCAGCTGTAAAGCTCAGGCATTAACATGACATGTCTTGTTGGCATTGACGAACCATCCATCCGTTTTATCCAGTGAAGTTTAAAGATGGTGCCTCAATATGGCAACAAGGTGCTGCTCTGCTGCTGTTTTATTCGCTGCAACTATTCCTGGGCAAACAATGGTTTGTCTGTCCATCTAGCACTGCGCATACCTTTGCTGGTTGTAGAGAATCCTTACTGTTATAGAAGTCACTACATCTGGCTCCCCAAGAAATTACTTCCAAGATGTCTCCCCTTGTATATCCACAAATTGTCATTTCTACATTTTCCTCTGTCTACAGATTAAACAAAGGGATACAACATATTAATTAGTGAGCTGTTGGCGTCTTTGGAAGGAGCCAAGCTGGTTGTGTTTATGCTAAGCTAATTCTAAAGACACAAGATTGATGTTTCAATCTCACTGAACTTTACAAACCATAAAAATGAAACTGTTTCTCTTCCTCTTCCTTCTATAGATGCAGATACTTGACAAGTTCCCAATTGAGGGAGGGCAGAAAGACCCAAAGAAGAGGATCATCCCGTTTCTCCCAGGTAATAGCCTGCGCCAGAGCTCCAGTTATCTGAACAGGCTCCCATATTAATAATGTATGGCTGGCACTAGCACAGCGTCAATATGAGCTGGTTACTGATGCCTGCCTGTGCTGCATGTGTGTCTACGTATGTATAGGTGTGTGTGTGTGTGTTCCTGCTGACAAAGCGCTATCAGTGACTTTCACATCTCAGCTGTGTTTGCATGCCTGTGTGTGTGTTTTTTAGAACAAATTTGGATCAATTTGAATTGTGTGTGTGTCTGTCTGTCTGTCTGAGATTATGATAATGCATGCATTTGATCATTTGATCAGATGGATATGCCGTGTGTGTGTGTGTGTGCATGTGTGTGTCTGCCCCAGTATTGACTGGAGTCATGCCACACATGCTCGTCTCTCTCGCTGTAAGTCGCCGCCTGACATTCAGGCTCATGGCGACCTACAGTACAGTGTGACAGTGATCGATGATGGTGTTTGTGGCAGTCCAGTGTCTGGGGTTGAAGGGCTGACAGTGATTCTGCTAATCACACCAATGTCTGTGTGTCTGTGTACACCTGTGTGTGTTTGTCATGCAGATTTCTGCAGATTCATTTGTGCTCGGGGAATAAAACACTCCTGTCTGTTTAGCACAGTTTATGTTACTAAACGCTCCGTTTAAGGCAAACACGTGATCCCAGCGTCAACTGCAAACACTCCCCTCTAGCCCTCCTCCTCTCTCTCTTCTTGCTGACACACACTCACAAACACCCAAACCTCCTCCTCCCTCCATGGAACCAGTGGCGCCAAATGCAAACATTATTGACTTGATTTTTTGTTATTACTCACTGATGATTTCTGCCTCCCTCTGCCGTATCCAAGAAGTTCTAAAAGTAATGTTGGTTAGTCAGAGACGTGCTGTTAGTGTAACAGTTCAAATACATATACTTAGTCAAATATAATTTTATATAGGCTGCAAACTGATTATGTACTGTCACTGCATCGATGTAGAATCTTCCACATCTGCATCACGATGCATCTTAGAATGAAGTGACTTCCACACCTCTAGTATTGAACCTCAGTATTTTTTCAGTACCAACTGATACACATATTTCCTGATTCAAATTTCAAATGATTTTATTTCATCAAAAACCTTTTTGAAGCTTCAATATTAAATTTTTAATAGAGCAGTATTATAAGAGGTAACAAAGCTCAGGTATCTATAAAGCTCACTCAGTACCTCTGAAGATTTTCAGTAGAGCTGAAACAACAATTATTTGAAAACCAAATGAACACTTTTTAATCAAAAACTGGCCAAAATTGATTTTAAAAATTAATTAATATTGACTTCCACAGCTGTAAGCTCAGTCTTTTAGGTTTTAGACTGCTGGTCGGACAAAACACAACAAAGAGTCTTATATATTAAACATGGAAGCTAGGGCTTCATGAAATCATAACGGGCAGTTCTTTCTGACTAAATGACTAAATGATTAATCAATTAACTAAGAAAAAATGGCAAGATCAATAATGTTAGTTAGTGCCCTAATTTCACCCTCTTTCCATTTAGAACTATATACACTATATTTAATATTTCTCCATCGATTGTCAACCATTCATCAGGTGTGCACGTAGAAAGATTATTATAAATATGGGTTCTTAAATATTACCTTGAGCTGATGATGCAAAGACAGGGAACCCCTTCCATCCACTTGTCCAGGCGATTGTGGGGTCGAGGTCCTTGCTGGTTTGACCTGAGCGTTCCCTCTGAATGGGAGGAGGGTCTAAAAACTGAATGACCCGCGAGTGAAGAGATCCTATTTGTTATTTAGAAATAACAAATGTCACAGCAGAGGTCATGGAATCCATAAAGGACAGCTGGGACCTCCAGTGTGGGACTGAGATTGCTTTGGCCATGGAGAATCACAACCGTGTATTACTGACATCTACTGTTGGGCCAGGGTATCACAGGAAGTAGTCAGCACTATAAAACCAGCTTAAAATCCATTTTTAAAGGGGAATGTATGTGTCAGATATTTAGTTCTTTTCTCTGTGTGTTATCGCCATTTTCTTTCCATCTATGATCACACTTTCCCTTCACCTTCTCTCTCCTTCCACCCTTTGATATTTACTTTCTCCTTTTTTTCCCCTCCAGGCAAAATCCTTTTCCGGAGGAGTCATGTGCGAGACGTGGCCATGAAGCGGCTGCGTTTCATCGACGACTACTGCAGGGTAAAGAGTCCTTACTGTCAACGTCCTTCAGTTTTCCCATCTGATTCCGGGGAATGTCCCCGGGTCAAAGGTCACACCCTATACTGTCCTTTCACATGCTTTAAACATGGAGACATGAGTCTACAGAAAGTTCATGCTGTGAAAAGCTGTGTGTCGGAGCTATTTCGAGTCATCCGAAGAATCTGTAATGTGCTCTGACACTTTAGTTTTGAGAGGCCACGAGGGACTAGGCTTGGTGGGGAAATGTTATGATGAGCTGTTTATTTTTTTTCCCACAGTCAAGCGAGGTAACCCAGTTGTGCGTCAAACTTTTCAGTCACCTCATGGAACAGACTTCACTAGCTAGCGACCTCATCCTCTCATTTGAGACCGTGAAGGATAAAAGGTTCTCTTCCAAACGAGAAACCTTGAAAGACTTTCGTCATTCTCTAATTCAAGAGAGACCGGCCTTATCACTTCCTGTTCTTTCTCTTATTGGGTTTTTTTATTTATTTATCCCAGATTCAGATCCTTTCCTCCCTCATGCCCTCCCCACTTCCTTCCTTCCTTTTGGAAAAAAGCCACAGGGAAAGGGTGCATTAAATCAAATTTGGGCTCTTATGTTTGTCTCTATACACACAATTAGTGCAAAGTATTGCTGGCCCGCATTAGGAAAGGTCAGCCACAGTATCAGCTCTGTAATTGGGACCAAAAGAAGTTTAAAAACCTAAAGCAATTACATACATCTGAAATTAACCTATCCTCAGCTCAGCACAGGCAAAGGCTTCCTCATTACCCAAATAACCTGAAGCGCTCGAGTGTTTACAGTTGCTATAGTGAGTGTTTTTTTCACCCGGTGCCGGAGTGTGCCGCACTGTTTACTTCCTCCATCCTGTTTATGAGGCAAACAACAGAGAGAGGAAGAGTAATTACCCAGTGTTCTCAAAGGATCTGCTCTCCGGAGATTGTGGGAGTCCAGCTAGCGGTGGGCGCGCAGCGAGACCCGGCCTCTTCAATCACAACCACAAGGCTCTTTCAATAATATAGGATCCGATGAATGAAATATGAAGGTAGCTCAAATTGTGCCGATTTAAATGAAAAGCTCACGCTGTACATATGTCATTGCATATTTTCGCGGTCCAGCACTGCGGTACTGTACATGAGCTATACCTTTGGTGGGGGCTGGCCAGATCATTAAATATAGATGGTTAGTCAGACATATGATCCTCTCTTTGACTGTGGTGTGGCTTTGTGAATGAACATACAGTAAAAGAAGGACGGTTCATTATCCCTTGGTAGATTTATAACCAAGTAAACATGCATGCGGAGACGTAATCATTTACCGAAAAGTATTTTCATCATTTTCTTGTGGTGAACCACTCATCTTATTCATGATACAACTCCTCCAAAAAACAGGAAGAAGCCTTAAAGCTGCATTAGTTATTTGTTTTGTTTACAGCTGGGCCTCTAGGGGGCAGCTGTAAATGCATTGTGTCACTATATGCAGTTGACACTGCAAACGTGCTTGCTAACAATTGGATATTCAGCAGACACTGAGCACTGTTAGAGGCATGGATTTGGACCTGTGTTTCTGGCTACCTGATAAATGTAAAGTCCGTATTCTCTTTGCTCTCAGCCACCAACTTCTGAGAAACTATCTGGCCTTTCTACCAGTGCCTTTCTGGTGAAATCCTGAGCCACAGCCGGGTGGTTCAGGAGATAGAGTGGGTCGTCCACCAATCATTAGATTGGTGGTTTGATCCCCGGCTCCTTAAGTCTGCATGTCCAAGTGTCCAAGATACTGAACTTCAAATTGCTGTATTGAGCAGTTGGCACCTTGCATGGCAGCCAATGCCATCAGGGTATGAATGTGGGTGAATGATATAGGTAATGTAAAAGCACTTTGAGCACTACATAAGTACTATACTCACTCACTGTGAAGGCGCTATATACAGTCCATTTACCTTTCCATTACTTTCTTCACCAACAAGTGAACTTTGCTTTTTGGTGCTGGGCAGTTAGTGTATGGTGGGTTTACCATGGCTCCTCAATTGTCTGCTGCACGTGGAAATTAAGTTGTTGAGAGTTGCAGGGTGAAAAATCAAAACAATTAGCTTAAAGAGGCTAAAAGGTACAATTTGAACTTGAAGATACTGAATAAACAAAGAATGTGATTCATTTCATCTGTAGGCTGTCATCACTTAAACCCTTCATTCTTCTGTCGCTCTCCGTAGGCGCTGGTGCGACTCCCTCCTCAGATTTCTCAGAGTGAGGAGGTGCTGCGCTTCTTTGAGACAAAAGCTGAGGACATCAACCCCCCAGTGGAGTAAGTGTCACATACTGTCCTGTACATACACACAGAAATGTTTAAACACGTGTACACACACACACCGTATGTATACACTAATTCTAAGGCTCCTCAAAAACGCCATCATCACTGTGGTGGTACAGTCAACTGAATACAGCTTCACTCATGTTGAATGTGAGTGTTCATCTCTCCCAAAGCACTCATCTGAAAGTTTTGACATCAGTTTTGGGATTAAACAACATTAATGTTACTGCTTTTATCCGAGCAGTAGTAGTATCATTTCACGGCTCTCACACAGTGTTTCAGTGCATTATAGATAAACACTCAGAAAACAAGAAGTAAACACGCTGGGCCTCACCAGGAGATGAAATGCTCGACTACATCTGGACTAAAGTGTTTTAATGTCGTCATATAACTTCAGCTGCAGCATGTAGCTGATTGTGTAAAACATCTTTGTCTAAAACTCACATACAACATAAAATTCCAAGTCTTTACATAGATCTCAGCATTACTGCACAGGCTTAGAAGTGAGAGGCCACCACATTAATAATGGGTTGTTTACTTGCCTACCACCTGGATTAGTCTGTACAGACGCAGATGGATGCTCACGTGCATACAGCAGTATATAAATTTGCTCACGCTAATTACAACATGCAAACATGATGTTGCAGCTGAATGAAATCGCTGTGCTGATTGGTTATTCTTCTCGCAGTGGCCCTGATGTTACTGACATATGTGGCACCTGTGCATGCTGTAAATTCCAACGTCTTTTGCACGTCATTGTTTCACACAATCGCCTCAAAAATACAGCATGATTGTACCACGGCTAAGCTCATTACCTCCCTGTGTGTTGCCACTTTTCTCGTCTATTCCCAAATCAGCTCTTTCTGTCTCTGAGTTTGTTAAAACCGCCTACCAGGCCAGGCTGGAGGGAAAGGGTGGGGGGGCTGGGTGGTGGGGGTTGATGGATGTGAGAGTGGGAGGAGGAGAATGACTTGTTTCATAGCAGGAGATAGCCCCTTTGGGTAGTTTTTAATTAGAGAACACGCTCTCCTCTCCAAACCTCAAATGCCAGTATCGCACTATTCATTTGTAATGTGTTCCCGTATGCACCGAGACAGCTGCACCCGAGGCACTGCAACCGAGTACTCTTGTTAGACCCGGGCTATGTCTTTTTTTTTTTTTTTTATATATATTTTAATTACTTTTCTCAGTCCTCTTCTCACCTCCTCCCTCCTCTCCTCTCCTCTGCTGTCAATCTGTAGTTTAGAGTTTTGTCCTCACCTTTCTCTCTTGGACGAGAGGAAAGAAGCGAAGCAGGCAGAATTTAGTGACCTCTGCCTGTCAGTGTTTTAGGGTATCTCTCCACATCTCCTCCCTCCTGCAATCCTGCTGTGTCAAACTCGGCCTCATAAACTCAAGTATGTATAATTGACGCGACAGCTCAAGGTTACAAATACAGACACCGACGCAATCATTCTTTGATCAACAGCTTTCGTTTCCTCGCCGTCCATACAGCTTTCCGTCTTGCCTCTGTTCTCATTTCTCTTCC
Organism: Nibea albiflora; assembly: GCA_014281875.1. Classification (NCBI taxonomy): domain Eukaryota; kingdom Metazoa; phylum Chordata; class Actinopteri; family Sciaenidae; genus Nibea; species Nibea albiflora. The sequence goes on from CM024789.1 coordinate 26,485,927, forward strand.
GCTGTCTCTCCTCCTTCCTCTCATTTGACTTATGCCCTTCATCTCTTCCAATCCTTTTTTTTCTCCTTTCTTCTATGAGCATCATTCTCTTCTTTCTCCCACTCTCTGTCTTTGTCCTGTATATGCCACTGTGTTTTGGTGCATAACAAAATGGCATCAATCTTGATGTCATGAGTCGTGCGAGATGAAATCATACACACTGCGCTCACACACCGTTAACCCCCATCTGTGATACACACAGTGGTTCACATGCTAATTTTAGATATTTAATTATCATCCACAAGATTAAACGGATGTTTACAAAGGAGTTGTGTGTCATAGAAGTTCACAAGCGTTGTTCAAGGATACCATCAAAGGAGTAGACCCACTACAGGGATTGTGATGTTGTTGAGAGATGCAGTCTAATTGCCCTAGAAGAAGCATGTAGAGGGAGAAAAACAGAGTTCCAAGGATTGACCCTTGAGGAACTCCACAGATCAGAAGTGCACTGTCAGATACTTATAGACTCACAGAGATAACTTGTGTTTAGATAAATAATTAAAGTGCTACACCAGATATCCAATCTCACCACCTCTAACAATCAGTACTTGATTTAACCAGAAGAAATTTACAAAATTTCTAAAATATTTTATAAAAGAATTTATAAAATATGGACATACATTTCTCTAAAAAGTACAAGCACAGACAACTTTTTCTTTTATTTTTTTCAAGAGTTGAAATAAATAGTCAAGTTTGAGATGGAGTTAATTTTTCAGAAACAAATCAAAAGAAAAGTGAATAAATACCATTTAAGATCTAACAGCCCAACCGGATGTCAAATTGTTGAAATTTCTTTCATCGTGACAAGCTTGACAATCTGAGACTTTTACTTTTTGATACTTAAAAATGTAAGTCATTTTTTCTGATATGTAACTACTATTTCTTAATAAAGAACACAATCCAACTCTGTAATTAGATATACTGCTACAAAATTGGGTCACACTAGGTTAAATGCAAAATAGCATCAGCTCAGCACACTTATATCAATCAACACACTGATATAAGTTTTCACAGCAACATGAGACAAGTAACAGAGCTCCAAAGAGACCAAATAAGCTGTACCTATAAATAGGAAGTGAATCAGTTTAAATGATCACACTTGTACCATAGACTGACAATCACAGGCTGAAGCTAAACAATAGGGACATGACAGATACTTGCATGTAAAGCATGAACCGTTTGAGAATACTGTTCATACAACATTCACACATGGACAAGAGTCACACTTGTATTCCTGAGGAGGAGGTACAAGAGACAAACATTTGACAGAATAAAAAACACATATTTAAAAAAAGAGGAAAATGTTGTTTTTCTTTGGCAACCATTTAAAGGAGAATTACATAAATTATATATCTTTCTTGCCCTGCTTTGACAGTTATATATACATATAGCAAGCCTCTAAGGAGAGTAATTCATCAAATGAATGTTTTTCTGCCTCTTGTGTCAATTATGAATTCAAAGGAAATAAATACATTTTACATTTTAAAAGGATTAAAAGGAGAATAAAAAAACATTATCATTACCACTTTCCATTTCTGTACATTGCAACATCAATACATCTCTATCATCAGATGGGATGCTGTGGCACGTTATGTCACACTTTGATGAGTTTAAAAAATTGGAATGAAAGAAATGAAATCAAAACTCTTTGATAGTGTCATATGCTGTCCAGATTGTAAAGGCCACTTTATGACAATTTGTGATATCAGGCTCAATAAAAAGGGTATATCTCTGTAAAATGCATTCTGATTCCCATCAGAATGCATTCCTGATGCTTCACATTTGTTGTCTGTAACAAGTCACAATATTATATTGAGACTTCCGGAGTGGATTTGCTGAGTTTGGATGCAGTTAACGTTCATGAACTGTCATGAAAAGGTGCGATCATGTGCAGATATAAATAAGCTTGCATATGCAAACCAACGCAAGTGGCTCAAAAAAATGTGCTTCTTGGATACAGCTGTTAAAAGATGCAGCGCAAAGGATGCTTTAAAGCTGTTCTTCACGTCGTGAAGGGGAAGTAAGAGTTTCAACCCAGCGATGGTGTCGTTGTGGAAACCTGTGCCCGAGGAAGTGCTCTACTCCAGTCAGCTTCAGATCAAATAGCGCCAGAACCTCCTCTGGTTTCTCTGTATCCCTTCAAGCTTTCACTCTGTCTTAATAAAAGAAGAAAATACTCAGGGGGGTGAACTGCCCGTTCTCTGTTGAAAAAAAAAGGAAAAAGACTGCTCGGTTAATGGTTAGTAAGATGTTATGATCTCGAAGACTTGACTCGTGTCAGGGCTAAATTAGATGGGTTCTTTCCATTCCTTACCCATAATGTATTTTCTAGATGAAAATGAATCATGGGGTGTGGGGCATGGGGCATGAGTGTTCAGGAATGAGATTGGCCATTGATTTAAAGTCGTAATTGGAGAGTGTGTGTTGGTGGTGTGTGTGTGTGTTTTTTTTTTAATGTTTGTGCGCAAATACTCAAGTGTGTCCTGAGTGCTGTAGAGAAAGAGAATGGACTGCTGAAGAACAATATTAATCCATCATGGCTTGTGTGTGTGTTTGTGTGTTGGAGTGTGTGTCCTACCATCTCATCTATTATTTCTTGTGATCTGATATTGACTTCTTACCATACATCTCCTGTTTGCTCTTCATGTCTTCGTCTTCTGTGACTTCATGCAGAGCTGTGTGTGTTGTAGGAATGTTCTGATCAAGTGTTTTTGGACTTGATGCTATTAGGTAGATTGATGGAATTTTTAAAGGTCCAATGTGTCCAATTTAGAGGACTCTGACTATGTTTTTATTAGCTTCTGATCACCTGAGACCAGGAATTGTCATGCTTGTTACCTTAGAATGAGCCTTATATATTTTCACAGAAGTGATGGATATTCTTCTACAGAGTCCACCATGTTCGACTGACATATGTCAGAATTTCACATCTGTGTTGTGTTGGGGGCGGCAGTAGCTCAGTCCATAGAGACTTGGCTTGTCCAGCATGGACCAGAAATATGGAAGGTGGAGAGGTGCTAGGTGCCCTTGAGCATGACACCGAACCGAACCCCCCCCCCCCCCAACCCTAACCGTATGAGCATTTGTACTGTATGTGTGTTCGGGGTTAAAATGCATGTAAATAAAACTGAGTGAAAAAAGAACTTCCCTGCTGAGGGATTAATAAAAGTATCTCTATCTCTAGTTTCATGGCCTCTGTAGTTTCTCTCCTTTATGCTCGCAACTATACAAGATGTCACTAAATCCTACACACCGGTCCTTTAAGAAATCTAAATCCAGAATCAAACTTGGTCATTTATTGTCGAATCCACTTGGGTTTTTGATTTCAGTATCAGTTGTAAATATCTAAAAGCTTAATTTAGGATCTGTATCTTTCACTGGCTGAAAAGACGGAAACACCACAGGTTTGAGTGTTTGCCTAATTAATGTTGACAGCCTGCAGCCACAACCTAAAAATGAGATGAACAGCAAAAGGAGCCGTTGATGAAATATGTATCTGACACGTTGAAATCTCTGCAGTAGCCTACTTACTTTTGCATATCTTATATCACGAGCTGCTTGATGCAAATACCAGCGGTCTAGATTAAAAACTGTCAATTTAATAAGCTTAAATTATTGATATGACATGAAAGTTTAACTGGGTGAGTCAGAGTCCTGACACTGCTCGATTCACTAGAGGAAACACACCACTGTTGGCCCTTGTTGAACTACATAAACACAGTCCACTCACAATCACAGTGAGTAGTGCTTTTTTTTGACTCACAAATGACCTTTGGCTGAGTGCACACGCCAGCTTGCAGCGAGCCCTTTAACCAGACAACGTAAATTAGCCACAGCTGATTTAATCTGTGATGATTGTCATTTATACAGATGTAGGAAATGGTCAGCACCGGCTCAAAACCAGATGCTTGCAATCCCACATGTGTAGTATGTTACTGGTAAAAGAGAACGTTGAAAGACTTGATTTGTTAGTCTATGAGATAATGAATGTGGATATTTTATCTGGATCTTTTTGAACACAGTACGGTTGAAACTACATTTAAAGTAATACAGCCAGTTCAGTTCAGTTCAGCCAACAGTGATACCCGTCTTCTAATCTGTCAGCTTCATTTCACTTTTATGTTGTTGTTTTTTTCACAACCTGTGTTGTGCAAATGTGAAATCACTTAAGGAGTGAAAGAACATGAACATTATGACAAACATTACTTGAGATTAGAAGTAGCTGCAGTAAAATCACAATTATAATTAATGTTTTAACATATGTTTTAATGTTTTAACACACATTTAACATATTACTCAGCAGCTGTTACAAAGGCTGTTTTCATATCTTACAAGTGCTTAATGGTCTGCTTGCACAGCTTTTAAAAAAAAAAAATTGACAAAATGACACTGTGACAAAAGTGCTAATTAGGACGGAACTGGATGACATTAAATTCTTGTCCACTTTGAATGATAGTTCCTGAAAGCAGAACAAGAAAAACTGTGTGGAGACCTGCAAACAGTGTAAACAGTCCAGTTGTAGTTAAGTATTCTCACCTTGTTGACTATCTACTGTGCCTGATTTCATAAGTCGATGAGAAAAGAATGCACTTTTAGGGATTTGATTGTGCTTCCCACCATGTGAATAAGCAAGAGAATGAATATAAAAAGCATTTTTCCTTGTGTAAACCTTCTAAACTGCTTAACAAACATAGTATTCTAATCAACAGATTCAGGCAGTGTTTCTCAGTTGTGATGAGCCCCAAGGTTCTGTCTTGGGGTCTTTTCAGTTTGCCTTGTTTATGCTTCCCCTTGGTTGGATAATATGTCACTTTAAAGGTAGCTTAGCGTACAGAACAAATGTCTATTTTAAATGTCATACCTGGCTAGCCTAACAGTAAAATGTTAAAATTGTAGGAGGCCGGTTATTAAAAAACACCTGATAATATTTATCTGATAAAACATTAGGATGATGATTGATGTTGCAGAATAAGACAGATTCAGAGTTACAATCTTATTTTTCCTTGTTGTGCTGCCAGGCAGGAATGCTTTACTGAGGCTAGCATGTTTTGATCTGTACTGGCAGCTGATATTAGCAAGATTGCCTAAAGCATTTACTAATTGTCACCTGGCAAATGAAATTGTTGGAGTGCTATGGGGTGGCAAACATCCCTGAATGAGTATATTTTCATTATGTATTGACCAAGTTCTCAAAAAATCTCACCTGACACCAGGTTTTTTCGCCACGGTTTTCTCTGGGTCCTCATCAAATTCAGAATTTGAGGTTCTTGTAATGACGTATGGAGCTCTAGTAGGTCGTAGTTCTTCCTTGCTCCAGGCTTAAAGCTACAGGAGACCGTGATTTTGAGGTTGGGGCAACAAAACACTTCCCTTCTGTTTCCACCTTCTACTTCTCCTCTCCTCTCCTCTCCTCTCCTCTCCTCTCCATTGTCCGGGCGTTATGAAGCGTCCCTCCCTCTCTCCACCTCACCCTCCCAGTTTCCCACCTCCGTCTTTCTCTTCCCAGTCATCAGTCCGTTCCACTCTGTCTGCCATAAGCAGGAGACAGGCGACAGACTCACTCAACCTTAATGGATGAGCTGCTCCATTCCCCCTCACCATTAGGATCAATAGCACTCACTGGAGACCGCGCAGCACAACGCGAGCAGCGCGCGCGGCGCCGGCGTCCACGGGGTTAAACACTTTTAAGTGTGTCAGAGTGGTGAGGAGTGGTCAGCCAAGCGTGTGACCTGTGGGAGGTCGTGTTGTGTGTGTGTGTGTGTGCATGTATGTGCTCTCATCTGTGAGCATGTATTGATTTCAGAGACCTCAGAACAGAGCAGTCCTACACTTGATGCAATTAGATTTCAAAATGTTTGTGTTCATACTCAGAGATACAGCGGCAGGCAGGCTGGAGGATAGCTGAGTGCTTTTTTCCTCTTCCTTGTTTGCTGTGTTTGTTGTTGTTGTCAGGTTATCTCAGCGCTCCGCCCCTCTTTTTGTGCTCTACAGTCTCGGCTGTATTATTATTATTATCATTTTTTTCATATCTCACCACCATCTTACATGGATGCATGCACTCACTCACCCACCCACCAACCCGCCCCGATGCGGCGTCTGACTCACTCGCTCTCTCGCACACTTACTCACAGGGTGTTGTCAAGGTGGGGTTCAGCTTGCAGTAACAGTAATAGCTCTGGGAGGGCCAGACTGTACATGAGCGTGATGAATAGAGCAAGGCCTGGACGGCTGCAGCTACCACGGTGATGAAATGTAGTCTGCCGCCTCACTTCCTGGTAAAGGAGGAAGGAGATTAAGATGATTGGGAGGAAATCCCAGAGGAGGTGGGGAGGTCAGGAGCAGAGCAGTGCAAGGCCATGGTGCACCTGCCACCCCCTGATTTCTCTGACAAGCTACAGAAGATTTAAAAATGATCAATAAACGAGGCGGCGGATGCGATATATTGACATTCAGTTTAAAGCGAGGTGTACAGTCTGACCTCATCGCCATTTTTATGACCGGATCGAACAGTGACATTTTGTACACTCCCCTGTATAAAATTTTATTAAAGGAGTCATGCTTTGACAATAGCCAGTGCCTCTCCTACTCTACTATGTAAGATTGAATTTTCTGACTGTGATCTAATTAGAAGAAGGAGACACATGCCTTGCAGTGCAAGCGCAGGAATCAGTCCCATCAATCAGAGCTCAGAGAGCACACAGACCCCGGGCAGATCCCACCGGCAGCCTCAGCTTCCTCTTCCCCCATGTCGACCCCTGTCTGCCGAGCGAGGCACTGCAGCCCAGCGGGGGTGGGGGGGGGGAGTGAGACTCCGAGCTGATGTCACTCTTGTGCAATCAGTGGCTCCTTTTTGAAGCTGAGCACCCCTTGATGTTTAATGTATTTTGAAATGGAGCCTTCAGCCGGACCTCTGCTTCGTTTGTTTGCTTTTTGATGTGTTGAAATGTGCTGCAGAATAAAAACTATGCTGCGAAAATCCTGATATCAAAAGAGCCATTTTACCATAACAGCGTTTATGACATTTTTACGTGTCAAAACACATACTTTACAGACATTTACACGGTTGTAGGCATTTTAGGCACTTTTTTTTTTTTTTTTTGACACATCTCAGTTCCCCAACAGAGCGGCTTCTTTTGTGCTGTACCCTCTGAGTCTGGCGGGGTTCGGCCCCATAAGGAGTCTCACAAGGAATCCAAGGGCTAACGAGATGATTACCAGTGGTAGAATAAAAGATAAAATGTTCTGCTATGAGGACTTTCTCCTGATCTTAGTATCTTTCCTTGGAAATATTTGAACTTTTAACGCTGAAGAGTCTTGGGCTTGAACCTTAATGCTGGTAACGCTTAATAAGTGATATTCTGTTAACCTTATCCTGAGCACACCATACTCTGTGCTCACAGTGGAGCCCCTTTTCATTCTTTGGACTAAAGAAAATATAAATATCATTTTTTTAAAAACATTTGTTTGCTAAAATTAAATATTTGTGAACATAACTAATGTTACAGTAGATCTGAATAACATTTGTGTTTTAATGTATGACATTATTTAGCATATACTTTCGCTCCATTTCCTCATCCTCCTTACTGCAGTGTGGTAAGCAGCAGTGCGACTCCTTTGACTGCTCCTGAGCTTAGCTGTATAACTTCAGGGCTAGAACCTTCCTGTCCTCTATATTCAGCTGCTGGTAAACACAACTCATGAGCTCTGTCTGTTCCGCTGTGAGATGGAACACTCATTTTTTAACCCGTAGCTCATACTGAACATTCACTGTTATACAGGTTAGATGTAGAGTTTACCTCTAACCCCAGCAACGTCCAGCCCACCTGCCTACCTGGGTGCAGCCGCACCCTGTCTCACTCCCCATGAGGGTGCATTTATATTTAGCTTTGTTTTGTCCTGTACTGTGTCAACTGAGGCCAAAGTGTACCCATATGACACTTGACCTGACACTTGTTTTTTGCACCTGCCCCCAGCCAGCTAATATTACTCACAAGTCTGGCAGCAAGAAGCCCAGCTCTGCGTTTTTTTCATGAAACTCTCGCCAATTATTAAAAGTCAGTCCCAGATTTACACTTGTCTGGTGGTCACATTCTACTTTTCTCTTCAAAGCCTCTGTCAAAATCCTCTTCAGTCTCTTCGCCTCTGCCATTATGTCCATAGAGACTGCTGAGCCAGAGACGCCATTCATCTGATTACACATCAGTGTAGCATCAATATGATTTAAATTAGAAAGTTAGAAAGTTAAACAGTGATGCTTTAATAAGTCAAACTCAGAAACGACCTGCTTCATCCTCCATAGGCGGCAGCTTGTATGAAGGAATTAATCAATCCAACATCGATATGACTCAAAATAGAGCAATCTTGGAAACAATTGCAAAACCACTTTGCTCTTTGTAACGCACTGAAACTACAGATTACTCAGAGCAAAGTCAGAAATCACAGCTTTCCATCAAACTACATTATCCATTTTATTCAACTCTCCACTAACTGTCCACATGGTGGCGTACCTCACAATACAAACACTTACTAATGGAGCCCTCTGCACCCCCAACTGCTGTATCCAGTTCAACCACTGGTCCAATCTTATGTCCACTCAAAGCTCCCTGGGGCTTCCCTTCCTCTATAAATGTATCCACTGTCTGGCCAGCTTCTCAAGCATTTCTCTCAGTCTTTTTCTGTCTTTCTTTCTGTATTTATGTCCATTTTGGCCGCACACTCTTCCTGTGTGAGATCTGTTTCCACTGGATGGAATTTCGCGCCACTCCAAAGCTTCCTAGACACCCCTCCCTCCTGCTCTCCATCCTCTTTCCTTTCACTGTATTGAAACATGATTTTTTTCCTTCTCTTACAAGGCATTTTTTTTCCATCTTGCATTTTTATAAAGTCAGTTTGCATGGGATGTGGGCTGTGATTTGTTTTATCTGTCTGTGTGCGCGTGGTATAGCAATCATATAACTATCAGCCTAAATGGCATTATCTGTCCTCCGCAGACCATAACTTTGACAAATTTCCATATTAATATGCGCATACTGCATTTTAGCCATGATGAAAATATTGGCCACTGGCCCCCATAGGCTACCCTAGTGTGAGACACGGGTGATGTTATCATCATTCATCATGCCCCCTCACAACCCTTCTCCATGAATAACAATGGGGATCGACCTTGGCTTGTGCCTGGAGGAGAGAGATGCTGCAAGATTATCAGATTATTACAGGGGATAAGTCATGAAGTCGCGTGATTGGTCAGCTTTGGGGCTCTCGACGGGATTGCCTAAGTAGCACGGCTGATGGGGTGAAGACAGATTTGGTGTTTTTGGACTAATTAGGAATAAGTGGGTGATAATGTGTTTGTGTTACTGAGTGGAGAGTGGGCTGTTGAGGCATAAGTGTTTACAGCTCTCTCACTGATATTGACAGGAAACTTATATTTCAAATGAGACTATGTGACTTCTTTTGAAAGAAGAAATAACATTCTTCCTCTTACAAATATAAAGTTAAATTCATAAACACTCAAAAATGCACCCTAACTCTAAAATACACTAGAGGCTATAGATGCTACAGCATTACTTGGTATGACCTTATGGTGGCTAATGTTAGCTTATGTTAGCAAACTTAAAGGTTTGGAGTCTCTATTTTTAGAATAAGGCAAACTTGGTATATAATATTCATAGCTATATTTTGATGCATCACCTGAAAATAAGAATCTTTTTGTTTTTGCTACTTAAAAATTCTCCTTTTATATCTACAGTGGGAGTGGGTCCTCTCTCATGGAGGCCGCCATATTGAAACATCGTGTTTCTACAGTAGCCCAGAACAGACAAACTAATTACTGACTCTAGACAGGGTTGTTTCTCCTTTACAGTAGGTAGATGAGGGTGATGTGAGGAGATTGCAATGCACCGATTACACCACTAGATGCAACTAAATTCTACTGGACTGGACCACTGGACCTTTAAGATAGATGTTGCCATGTAACTGTGAGTTTACTGAGTACGTTTTGTTACTTGTGCCATTGTATGCTACATTTTAGCATTAAACGTCTTTTAATTCCCGCTTGAAACCACCGTTCACAGTGTAACTTTAACCACCACCAATTTTCAACCTTATCTAAGCCTTGTAGTTTAGAATCTAGATCACTGGTTCCCAAAATGGGGTTGGATCCCTGGGGGAGTCGCGAGATGATTTTCAGAAATCAAATAAAAATTAAAAACTTTTAAAAATAGTATATTTTAGCCATAATTGTAACAAAACATAAAAAGTAGTTACATTTAAAATAAAAGCATTTCAATTTTTTTTGCCCCTTCTGACCCCTGATGTGATTATGACAGATTAATGACATTAGCAACACCAACAATATTAATATTACGGTCTATTAGCATCGTACTAAACATGACGCCATGTAACAAGGACAAATCATCTGACATTTGCAGATAATCAAATATTTTTGTTTTGGTGGTCGCGGGCTGAAAGCTTTGGGAACCCCCGATCTAGATGATAGATGTGGGCTTAAGTGGAAAAGAATTTGATCAGTGAAAATAGAAATGATGTACTCATATTTACTTCATGTTGTGGTGATGTCCAGAGGGATGATGTGTAAGCACAGTGAAAAAAACACCTTCCAAAGCACTATTTAAAGCACCCATCTTTGTTCAGATGAATATTGTAATTCATACATAATTTGACAACTAGGTGCCTTCTTGAAGTATAATCTTTAAATTACATCTCACTGCTGCCGTGTGGCACTGTTGCATTGCATTGTTTATGTTGTTTGTACTCCACATCATCTTAATACACTCTTCATTTGCTCTGAATTTTACCATATTTGCAATAAACAAAATCGTTTGGACAGGATAATGAATGTAGCGAGCTTAATTTCTAAAGCGTCCACAAAGCCCAGAGGGTCCACGAGGTGTGAAATGTTGTTCACGGCCGCCAGAGTCTGTGCAGTGCACTTTGTCCACACATAACCCAAAATTTATGACTGGGGCGACTGCATGATAATCTGTGCTCACTGCACGTGTGAACAGGTCCTCCTGTGTGGATGCCCACTGTGCTAATAAAGTCATTCATTTGTATGTGTTTATTTACTTAACCCAGCGCTGCCAATTCTTTTGTATACCTGCAACCTACACGTGCACAGTAAATGTGCTGAGGTTAATTGATCCGCTGAACCCCATTTGGACCGTTAATGCCCACAGTGGGCTTTAGCCGTATGGCCTAAAAGACAGGGGGTGGTTCAGGGTAATTTGGGGCCCTTGAGGAGCTTAGATTAGGTGGGCCTGTGGGCAGAAGGGTTAGCGCTGAGGTCCGGATTTGGGAAGGAGGTGGCGTGTGGAGTTTAAGGACGAGGCAAAGGAGAGAAACAGGGTGGCTGAGACGCTAATCTGGGGAAGTGTTTATTTAGTGGTCTAGCAGGCTAGTGTAGCAGGGGGCCATTGAGAGTCATTAACTTGTTGCATATACTTGTAAACACATTGATTAGCCTGTTATCTGCTGACCCACTCATATACACTTAATGAGTAAATCCATTGTCTTCATGGAGCAGACGTCACGTTTCTTTGAAACGTTTTGAGTAATTTGAAATTACTGATGAGTTTATAATTGCCCACCAACCACAATCTAATACTACTAGACCTGTAGAGAAACAGAACTGGCTTCAGGTGTCCAATGTTAATTAAAACCTCACTGACCTGGAGCAAGTGGGAAGAATAAATATAATTATATTGATCATGATGAGAAATATTTTGGATTGTTTTGGGTTAAGCTGGGTTTTTGCCACAAAACGCCAAATCGAGTGTGTGTGATGGAGTCATACAGTTAGAATGTGTAAAGCACGTACTTTGCAGACAGAAACTGAACTGTTGTGTCCACTGTTTAACCACAGCGTGTGATTTCTTAATGAGGATTAATACGGCTAACAACCTCATTATGTTCACCCTCAAAAGCCTCTTTAGTTTTATTATCTTCTACATTGTAGAAACACTGAATACATCAAAACTATGAAATAACATATGGAATTAGGTTGTAAACCAAAAAAGGTGTAAACAAAGAGGAACTCTTAGCATTCTCTCAATTGGCTTCATGCACCATTCAAGTCGTCACCTGAGGTAGTTTAATTACCAGGTGCGCCTTGTCAAAGGTTAGTAAGTGGAATTTCATGTCTTCTGGATATATATGAGAAGAGTTGTGTTGTTCAGAGGTAATGTTGGTCTACAGTAAACAGCCCTACTTGGCTACTGTAGTAATCCATCAGGTGACCTGGCCCCCACAATCATCCGACTGAAACCCAACCGAGATGGTTCAATGAGTTGAAAAAGCGGCCAATGAGTGCTCACCATAAACAGGAACTTCTTCAAGAGTACTGGAAAACCATCCAGTTGACGATCTTATGAATCTGACTGAGAGAATGCTAAGGGTGTGCAAAGCTGCCATCAAAAGGAGGCCATTTTGAAGAATCTAAAACATAGAACCTAACTTATGCATATTTATATGTAATAAAAATGCAGGAAAAAAAAACATTCAATAAGAGGGCATGTCCAAACTCTTCACTGGTACTGTAGTTCAGCAGCACTCAAAACACTATTTTCTGATATTCACATACTTAATTTGAGGGACTGGCATTCATGAGCAAACAGATCGTAGTCAGCTGACCACTGATCTGACCTGCCTGACCCTTACTCCACACGGCTGGCCTCACACTCCTCGCTCGCATCTGTTTCTGCTTGACAATCAATGTCGAGAGCTCCAAGCTCTGGAACGGATGAGACATGTATGGAAGTGCCTCCTGCTTCATGGAGCTGTAGTCATTGAACACACTGTGACGAAATGTCAGTATGTGATGAAAAGTGTGACCAAACTTGTGTGTATGTGTGTATGTGTGTATGTGTGTGTGTGTGTGTGTGTGTGTGTGTGTGTGTGTGTGTGTGTGTGCCCATCTGTTGATGTTTTTTGGTTAGGATATATACTTTACTTTTACTATGTCTGACAGATTTACACACACATAGTAACAGATAGATGCCATTTGGTTATTTAGTGCATACTTTGCTAACACGGTGCTGCTGTCAAAATAAAAAATAACAATATATGTGTGCGTGATAATCTGTCACGACAGATCTGCTTTTTTAAACCAATTTCTGAAGAACATGAAAACACATGTATGTGTTTGTCACATCCCTGCAGATACCAGAGCTCATAGAAGACAGATCTCCAGCTTATTTGTATGGCACTGAAAAATGTTTCACTTCACTAACGGCAAATCACTTCAAGACTGCGAAAATCTCAGTAACTCGTCTGCTAAAACAAACTGTCACTGGAACCAGTGCAGCATTTCTCGACTGGCTGGGAAAAAAAGGCCTTGAGGTTCCACCTAGCCACATAAAACACCCTTTCCTGCACCGCTGCAGTATGTATTCCTCGCAGTCGCCTTTCACCCCTCGCTTCCTCCTCTCCGCACCTCCAGGAGAACGTAGGAAAAGAGTTGGCAGCCGGAGCTGGTTGCTCAGCCCTCGGGGGAAGACTTTGATTTCAGCCTCAGGGACTCGGGTCACTGGATAAAGTCGGGACCCTGTGTTTCTTCTCTGCCTCCTCATCCTCCCACCCACCCTCGCTCGAAATGTTGCCCTCCCCTGCCCCTCCTTTGTGCCCTAATGCTTTGCAGATGCCTCAAAAAAAACCAAACCTCAAAAATATAGCCAAAAATAGCCAGCTACACTCCCACTGCTTTGTCTTAATGTAATGTCAAATGTTAGCTGCTTATTTAACAAGCGAAACATCTTGTCTAATAATCACGTCTTGCTAGATACTAGGTTTATTTTGGTGCTAATTAGCTGGTATTGCAATTAGCCGCTAGTTGCTAACATGGCTAATGCGCTTGTGTTGACTAATATTTCCCTTCTGAGCTGTTTTAGTGGGCTAATGCTCGGATGTCATGCAGGCATGTTGTTCTAAAACCCTTTGTGTATGTTTAATGCTAACAACCACCCACACGTGATGCAAGCTAACCTTTGCTTTGACCCACTTTCCATGACATAACAGTAAAAGCACATGCTATTGATCCAACCGGCAGTCACTCCATGTGTAAGGATTAAGACGGAGCTTCAACATTTTCTACAGCTGCATCTGACGCACGCTTTTAGTTTAGTTTTCGCATCTGAAGGCTGAGTGATTTGTGAGGACATCTACAGTTGGACCAGAAACTGCTTACGCTCCTGCCCTTCCTCTTGATTGGAACTTGTTTATAGAGCTTTGAGGTCGTGTTTGCCTTTCAAACCATGCACAGCATGAATAGCTTAACAGGCTCCCAGGGAGTTTGCCACAGTAAAGTACTTTTCATGCTGCTGCTGCTGTTTTCCACCAGACAAAACTCATTCATCGCCCCCCCCCTGTCTGCACCTTCTTGATAAGTTACAACCAGTCATTTCCAGGTCCCACACTTACACCTATTGTACTGTCACTGCTGTAAACCATTCACCGTTAGCTTGTTCATTTAACCCAGCATGCATATAAAAAGGTATGTTAGTGGTTTGGCTGATGGAAGGGCGATTCTTTAACATGCTGGGTTACTTGTACTTTAGTGTATTGTACTGAATAAAACAAATCAAGGTAAAAAGTAGGGAGAAAAACAAATGTCACCAATTTATTGGTGTTTGTGAACCAGGCAGGCATTACTGCTGAGTCTGCCGGTTGCTAGTTGTATGGGCTTGTTGCTCAATCCCTGTTGCCATGTGAAGTATTGGATCAAGTGTAAGTGTGGACCAGAAGTACAACCTGAAGGAATGCTTCATGTTGGGAAATGAAATGAAATACAGGGATTATAGGAATTTTTTTCCTCTAATCTTGGCTTCCTGTAAGCTTCATTAACAGGGAAAGTTGAAGCTTCTGTGACAAAGGAACCGATTGTGTTCCAATATTAGACCTCAACCTGAAAGCAAATGTCAGTGTGGGATATAATTGAAGGTTGTGGCTAATTTTAGACCTCAGCTCACCTCATTTTTTGATAATGGAACCGAGCTAGCAAAAAGACTGAGAGTGTCTAAGAGAGGAGTAGTGGTCAAATGGAAACGTGAACACGGCAGTTAACATTCCCTGGAAATGTAAAACACTCCGTTGCGCCTTGAACAGAGGATATCAGCATCTTAAATGCCACTGCGGCAAACCCAGATCGAAAAGGGCAAGCATCCTGGCAAGTACCCTGCCAACTCTGAGGCTCGCTCTGTCCACAGCATACTTTCCACTGAGACACATCCAGACACGCCGCAGCACAACTCATTGAAAGTTGTTCGGTCCATTGACGTGAATGTTATCCATTCCCCATGTATTTGAGGCGGTGCTGGTTAAAGAGGGATGGGGTGAGGCGACAGGGTCAAGTCCCGCTCTCGCTCTCTCTCTCTGGCTCTGTGTCCCACTTTGGTGACAATGAAGCATATTCTGGTCACTAGCACACAGCGATCTTGTTGGAGAGGTCGGTATAAAGGCTTTATTCATCTGCTCAAGCCGGTCACAAAGAGACAGATACATCGCATCACAGGGGAATGGATGAAGGGATGAGGGAGGGGAGAGAGAGAGCGAGGACAAACATGGTGACACTGAAGAATCCAGAGCTGCTGTATCTGAAATGAGACATGGCTCTTGCTGGTGTGTGCCGGCTTGTCTTGTCTCCTTGTAAAGAGCTACGTGTGTGTTTGTGTGCACGGCCGGCGCACATGTCGGCGGCGTGTCTCTTTATTAGCTCGAGTGCGGTCACAGCAATAGCCAAGAGGAGGTTTTCATTAACCTCACGCAGCGAGAGGGCACTACCTTGACTGCCCTGAGCAGTTTCTGCTCTCCTGGCACTGCGGTATAATCTTTCGGACCTGACAAGATGAGAGGTCCCTCATTAATGAAATGGGCTGTTTCACAAGGGGCCAGCAAGGTCAACTGTCCCTGTCAAGGATGCTCTTGCAGCTGGGTGGTTGATACTGAATCTTCTGGGAGCGTCAGTGATCAATTACACACACACACACAGACACTGCCTGTTTGTGGACAGATTCACCGACTTAACATCCACAACAATATGCCTCCATGCACCTACTTACCTCACACACATCCCTCTGTTAGCTGAGGTGTACTGACAGCCATTAACTGCAATCTGGTGCTCCTCTTGAACAGCGCGTTTATGTCATCCACAAACCACTTCACCCTCCAGCCTCGATATCCCTTGTTGATCATGGTGGTTATTTTAAAACGAAAGATGGCAGAGAAAGTTCTAGTCATCACTACAGCGCCGTGCTTTAGTTTTATTGCCCTGCCTGTCTCTGATTTTTTTTTTTTTTTCAACTGTACTGCAGCAGCATGACGTGGCTAAATTTTGAGGTTAGATGAGAGTTTTGATTAGCCCCAGGGAAAAACTGAAAGGACACATCGATCCTGAGTAGCACAATAGAGAAATAACGAGAGGAGGAAGGAAGGAAGGGAGGAAGGAAGGGAGGGAGGACGGGGAGTGACACATTGTCAGGTCTGTGTTTCCTTAAATAGCATGTTCTGTCTTCACCTGATCTATCCCTTTTGTCTATCTTTTTTTTTTGAAACCCAATTGCCACACTGCAAGTCCAAAAGTCTGCATTGACAAGGGCAGCAGCAGCATGCACACCCCCCTCCCCATATATAGCTTAGCCTTGTGGCATAATCCCATTACAATCCATTAAGCAAGGCATCTTAAACTGATCCTCCTTCCTTGAAATGTGGGGAGAGGTCGCTCTCTTCTCTGACAGGACGGGGGAGGGAGGGAGGGAGGGAGGTGGAGAAGGAGTATAGGAAGAGGATGGTGGTGCCGCTTTGGAGTCACATGACTAATTTGTGTCTGTTGCAGGGAGTACGGGCGGCTGGCCAAAGTCAACCCTCCCTCTCTGTCCATCCTTCACTCTCCGTCTCTCTCTCTCTCTCTATCTCTCTCTCTCTCTCTCTCTCCCTCGCTCGCCCTCAAACACATGCAGTTGTTAGTGTGCTAAAGCCGATTGCGCTCATGTGTTTGCTTGCGTGAGTGCGGTTGCCAGTTTTTCAGGAGTGTCAGAAATCCATGTGCGGTGACTGCATGCTTTGTTGTTGACCCGAGCTGCGTCCGCTGTCACTAACCATGTCCCTCTTGTGTTGCTTCTCCCTCAGGGACTATGGCTCCAAGCGCAAGTCAGGTAAGTCACCTGTTTTCCTTCCTTAAAGCTGACTTCATCCTCCTCTTTCCTCTCAACTTGTTGCTCTCAGTCGAACAGATCTAAGGGAGGATGTTCTGCTGCATGGCGTATGACTCTTAAACTCTCCCTGCGCCTTGTCTCTTATCCATGTGATGTCAGCATGTGGTTTGTGTATTCGTCCCGCTGCAGGACCCTTGATTTACTGTCGACTGTGGTTTTGGGGTGGGTTTAAAAACCTGTCAAGTCCTTTTCCCTTTTGGCAGTAGATTTGTATCACAGGCGAGGGTGGGGTTTCAAGAAGTGCCTGATAGCTCTCAGGGATGTCAAAATAGAGTCCTTAACCTATGTGCTGCAAAGACAGAGTGTTATTCTCAGATGTGGCGTCTGGGACATTTGAAGGATTATTTGCGCCAAGCCTTCCCTGAAGTTCTAGGTGGAGCTTCTTTTATTTTTTGATTAGTCATTTTCAATCAGGAAGAACGATTTTTCTTTAACAGAGATGTCTTTGAAGGTACGTGCTTGTAAGGGGCGTTGGTCCGTCCTGATCTAATTTCACAAGATTTAAGAGCTGTACTTCCATTAGTTGCTGCATATACATTGCAGTGGACCTGTGTCATTGTATCTAACTGTGTGAATTCACTGGCACATGCCAACAAACCACAAAGCAACCAGACTGTTTGACCATAAGACTATTCATCCATTCCTCACTGTCACAGATTTTTAGCCTCATTAGCCATCTTAGCAAATCTATGCTTCTTACGGGGCATTAGCTGCAGCATAGCTGCTTAACAAACGCATTGTACATGTGAGTCACTAATATATGAAAGCATGTGTGTATAAGGTGACGTAGACTGAGGAATCAGTGATACTTCTCATGAAATATTGAAGAGAAAATGTAGGAGGTAGCTTGTGGTAAATGGAGAATCTCTTGCTACAAATGGCCTAACAGACTGCTTTGTCATAATATGTAAGTCACTTAAAGGTTGTTTTGGAATGGAAATATCTTAGGTAACTTTTGGAAATGAGCAAGGGCTACATCAGTGCCGAAGGTGGTTCAAATGGTGTGGCTCCTTGACTTCATTCATAAAAGTTCTGAGTAGGGCCAAGGCGACTTCCTTTAAGTAAACAACTCGCGAAAATCGACGGTGAGTTTATTTTTGGAGCCAAAGCACAGGAAATCTGTGAGGAATTGATTTGTCGTAGCCCCAGAAGGAGCTCACTACCAATTCAATTACATCTACGCGCATTCCTCGAGGTGATTTGATTTCTTGGAAGCTGATTGCTGCAGCAGATAAGCCGGCTTGTGTTTTCTCTCTGCACCTCCCCTTAGTGTAGTGCATTATGCTTAATAACAGGTGGCTTTCAAACCCAACCTAAATCCATGGGTTATTGCTCTAGATGTCTCCGTCATGTCCCCTGTGGGTTGGAAGAGCAGTGTGAATCTCAGTTAGGTCGCCATCTTGGCAAAATGGGCAAAGACGTGGCGCATGGGTGGAGCTGAAGCGGGCTAGGTGCTGAAATTTTATTTTCTCTCTGATGATGACTATTGCTCGTCTTACCCTGCTGTTCTTCTGTTCACGCCAAACAAATCCTTGTTTTCACCGCTGGAAACGCTGCACCAAGAGGATGTTTGGAACAGCATGTAAACTGGATATTTTGTTGACTCGCTATTATGTGATATCAAGTCAGCAAAAGAGAGTGGCAAAGTGGGGGAAAAAAGTAACCAGTTGGAGTGGATGAGCTGTCTGAGATTCACAGCAACTGTGAGCAACTGTGAGTTTCCACTTCAGGTGCATCTAGGGACTGTTGTTGCATGTCATCCATCCCCTCTAATAAAGGGCTGTCATGCATGTCATCGTCTTAATAAAAATGGGATTTTCTTTTTAAGACAATGTGACAACAGTGAGGAAAAAATGTGAAAGTAAAGACATCTTAGTGAAAGTTAAAGTCAGAAGACAAATGGTTGTTTGCTTCCTCCAGACAGAATCCGAACACTGACTCATCTTACCTCAAGTCAGTGGGGGACATGGATGTCAGACATGTTTTTTTTAAACATAGGGTCAGGTCCAGAGAGCTTCAGGGGTCACAGCTCTGTGCTCCTCCACTGCTCTGCAGAGTACATATGGGAGCTCTCTCCTCCATGTGAGGGCCAGATTCAGAGGAGGAGAGCGGAGGAGGGTGCTGTTTGGGCTGCCGAGGCCACATGGGGTTGTGACTGTCAGACAGGCGCTAGTTTGTTTACGTGGCGTGGTGGATACGATTTCAGACCGATGTCAGAGTGGCCGGACGTATTGGCTCGGAGGAGGGAGGAGGTTTGTGACTTTTACACAGGTTAGTGTTTTTATAAGTGTGTGTTCAGTGGACGGGGATGGTTTGTGTGTGTACATATCTGTTAAGCTGTCGTTGCTAATTAGGATCTCAGAGCCAGGCTGTTTTTTTGTACCATCAGGAGCTCCACAGACACGTTTATATGACACTTACACCCTCCATTACCTGCCTCCATATAAGAAACCGTAAGAATAAATCCCTTTTCTGTGTTGACTTTTACACTGTTAGCATCAAACCGAGCAGTTAATTGCAGCAATAATAATGTCAGCACAGTCTTATCACACCAATGTCGAGGATACAATAAAGTGAGTATTGATTTAGACGGAAAAATGATAATTGTCTTTCCCAGCTTTATAGCCATTAGGCATTGTAAATACAGTATGACAGAGGAGCAGCAGCTACTCCCTGAGGAGTGACGCTGCTGTATCTCCGTCTCTCCACTCCAGTAAATCTGAGGTAATGTTTGAAACAACAAGACGAGGTCGAAGTCAGTGGTGCTGTCTTTGATATTAAATGTTCATCAGCACCAGCGATATTTGTTCTCAAGATATACCATTTCAGATGACATGGTTAAGCTGTGTGTGAGTCAATAAAATGCAGTTGTAAGAACACTGGCCATGTATGGACTCACTATTGATTTCTCATGGAGTTGGTACAAACCCATATCCCAGTAGCCTGTATGAATAGAACATTAGTTACATACTTCCAGATTCTATGAGTATGAACTGTGGACCACACTGGTTTATTTAACTAGCGGAAGACAAAGTTGTTTTTTGGAGTTCCTAGTCCCAGCTCAGCTTCTACACAAAGTGAGCATAGACAAAAAAATCTTAAGCACCAAGCTGCAACCTCCATGGCTGTTATCACAAAGTGCTAAAAACTGCAGTTCCTTGAATGGCCACTTGATACTGGCTCCAGAAGTGAGTGTCCATAAGTCCCCATGTTAAAATGTCCAACTTCACAGCAGAAATAAGTACAAAAACAGTTTTGGTCAGCTTTGGTATAGCTAATTTCCCCGTTCATGACAACTGTACTGAGGGTGAAGTGTTTGATAACTCACTGTTCAAATAATTTCAAATTTAATTGAATTTAAATTAAAGTTATGCTGAATTAAGAGCATGGACACTCTGATTGACAGGTGGGCTTGCTTGAGCAGTCAAGATTCATTCAGCCCACCTCAGGTCCTCCAATGATCAAGATCTTTGCTGATTTTTTAGTTTAGCTGGAAGTCTAATTGAGCGATCTGCCCCACAGTGTTAGCCCAACGCTGACCTTACACCAGGCGACTTTTCAAATGATTTCACTCTTGCAATTTTAGTATGAAACCCTGAAAGTTTTGCTACACGGTGCGCTCCCATCATCTTGATCAGTTGGTGTAAGGTGGTCATAAAACTGGTTATGATGGTAACACTCTCTGAGCTGTCTTACGACTGTCTTTTTCACATCTTGAGGTTCCTATAAAATGCAGCTTTTTTAATCTTATCTGATGTTTCAGTCTCAGCTCATGCAAATGGTGATGTTTAACAATGTGAACAGTGTCAACCACCAGTAGGTGCGCTCTCTCTAGCACCATCAGGTAAAACTAGCTGCAGAGGTGTAAACATGGACGTGGGTGTCACAACTGTAGTGTTTGGTAGGCATTCGAGGGCTTCATCTATACTTATAGAATCAGAATTTTCACATAGTGGTGTCCAATGGGGACACACCAACACTTGCCCGGCCTATTGTGTAAAGTCATCCCTCAGTCAGTCAGTCAGTCAGGTACAGACCTTTGCATTAGCGCTGGCCCGTACTGCTTCAGTACAGCCAAAAGCTAATGAATGAGGTGAGTCAGAGTAATGAGTGAAGTGGAGAGCGAGAGAAGAGACGGTTTGGACAGAAGTCACAGTCTGGCTGTGGAACAGATGTGGCCCGTGATGGGCGAGCACCCACACCACGTCACTCGTCCCAGCCTGGATTGGGAACTGTTTGTCATCGCTAACGGCTGTATTTTGGTACACTGTGTCAGAGGGCCAACCATCAACCATCAGCCTGCTCCCACCACCACCCTGTGCGTGTGCACGCGTGTCATTTGTCACTGCTAAACGTTTGTGTCACAGTCGGGGAGTGAATTGTTTCTCCTCTTCTTGCTAAACATTGTATCAATACTAGTTATCTTCTGCCTGTGGTTTGACATTGTTAGCGTTGGTGTCACCCTTTGTCGCTGGTGTCCAATCAATATTGGTTAGCTGTAATTTTTTATTGGTCGCCTTTGTCTCGGTGTCAGGTGACAGAGGTTTATCACTTAAGATCGCGGCTTTGTGTCTTGCTGTGCGGTTGTGATGGATACACAGGGAGTGCCAGTGCAGGCTTCTTCATGATAAATGACTGTTTACCTATTCATAAGTGGAATCTTTTTGTTTTCGTCGAGCAGGCATTAGGGTTAAGGTGCACAGTGAGTTCACGATGTCTGTGACAGATGAAAAGACGGTGTTTTGAAGGTTGCACTGCTTATTTTTTCTTACAGTGTTTATCTGTCTTCACCTCTCACCTCTCCGTCAGCGTTGCTTTTCATTCTCTCTATCCATCACATTCCTTAAAGACACACCCCCCTGATGTTGTTACAGTGTCCCATAGCTCCCCCACCACATGCACAGATTTCCTCCTTTCTTTCTTACTGATGTTTTGAAAGTTATGGAGTCCAGTATATGTCAGTGAGGGAAATTCTTGCCATGCTAGCAGTGGTAGCTCGAGGAACGGCAGAGTCGCCGGACTGTTGCTCTGACTCTTCACTCTTCACTATTCCACTAAGGAATATCTTTATGTGGACATTCAAGGATGAATGACTTCTGTGGTTTTTTTTTTCGTTTAGTCGCCCTCATCACGTCCAAATTTGTCCAATAGTTTTGTTTATTAGCGGCAAAACTGACATTTCCATTCACGTGTTTTCATGCTGCTCTGTTTTATTCTGATGAGCAAATGATGCTAACACACTGAAGTAAGATCACAGCCCAAATGATACTGGATTTGTGAGGCAGATACTGATGTAGATATTAAAAAAATCAGATAACATTATTTTTTAAAGAAGTGCGACCAAGATAAATATTGAGCGAAATATTTTACAGCTGATAAATCAACCTGTCAGTCCCCCTTTGTGGACAAACTGTGGACTACCTTAAACCTAGTTTGGTATTTCAGTACTTCATTTGCTTTCTACTTATCACCCAATATGCTCTACTGATACTGATATATCTGCTACTTTATCTTTATCTTTGTAGTCTTAATGTCTTAAAATGATGACCTACTATTACAGTGTTAGCATGCTGACATTGGCTGCAGCTTCTTGGCGGAAACATTTGTATGAATTATTATTTATTCAATATATATAGAAAGTGTAGCTGCCAAACACCAGAGAGAAAGATGGAAGGAAATTAACTGAGAGCATGATTTATATTAAGGCAAGAAACATGAATTCACTGGAACAAAAAAGCGCAGTTCAAAGTCATCAGCATTTGGGGGCTCTATAACAAAATCAGGGACTTTATCTTTAAGTTTTTGGCATTAACTAGATTTTTTGATCTCCAACGCTGAAGAAAAAACATAGAGATGCTTAATTATGTTGAACAGTCTCACCACATACTTCATTCATTCCTCATAGTCCTGAGGCTACATTTCTTTGCTTGTTGATGGACTGGGGTTTGTCAGAACGAGGGGGATGTGCAGCGACAGGAACTTTTCCTTCAAAACACAATCTACTAAGACGACAGAAAAACAAGGAAGATGGCTAATAAGCCCCTCCAGTCCAAATGGAGAGAGAAGGACCTCAGAGTTGCCATTTTTCACCGTCTCCAGACCCTCAATTGTGGGGTAATGTAGACGTTTGGGGTCAGAATTCTAGGAAAGTTATCTACAGCAGCAAGCGGACAGAGAAAACATTGCTGCTTCTGCTAGTTTGTGGCGTCATCAGCCAAACCTGAAAGGAATTAAGCATCCGTATCCGTGTGTGTGTATTTGTATGGAGGGGGGTTGGGTTAGCATGGAGGACCCAGAGTTGAGAGGAGACTTAATATCAATCAGATGTTGAGCGCTGCACTGAGAGCAGTCGGGCGGGTAATAATCACGGTAGGGCGTTAGTGAGTTGGGGTTTGACCCCGGCTGACCTGGGACCAGTCCGTATCCCTCCCTCTGGGGACAACATCAATCCGGCAAAGCTCCTGAGGCTCTGGTGGCTAGCGAGAAGGGGATTTGGTCTTTATTGTCTCACGTGAGTCAACGTCGAGGAGCTGTCGGCCTCACAGCAGGGGCAGCGCTCGCCAGGACACGGTACAGCGTGCCGCTCATGAAGCCTAAAAGATCTATCTCTTCTGAAGATAAGTTGATTACTGAAGAAACTCGCTAATTTTCAGATTGATGACATTTACTTTTGAAAATTTGCCACGAGTTTTGTATGTTTTCAAAGATCCCAGTTATACAACTGGAGATACTCATTAAAGGCCATAAACCCTCAATCTGAGTGAAAACAAAAGACGTTTCAAGGTCTGTTTGCCTCAAGTATCTCAGCTTGACTTCATCTATAGTTTTATTGAAAATGTATGGTTATATTAATATAAAGATCATAGTACAGACTTGTATATTGAAGTGGGCCATAACTGTACAGAAGTAATGCGTCAAAGATGTTTTTGAGGAGGGAGAAATGTACTTTTTCTTTTTTTAATTAGCCTGCTTCCAAACCCCTGAATCACTGCCCACATCTTAGAGTCTGTCAGCCATTCAAACACCTAAATAAATAGCAGGCTCCCGTTGACAGCTGTTTTCCGACAGTTAGAGCAACATTGGACAGTCAGAGGGATCAGTCATCTTCCTGCATACCTTAGTGCATTTATGAAAACACGATAATAAAAATAGGGCCATATGCGGATAAGCGCCACATAAGTTGATGTGAAAAACTAATTCCACTTAGGTATTTCTTTGATTAAAGGTCCGGTGTGTAGTGTATACTCTCTCACGCCTCACCTTCTCCTTCCAAACATGTGGGAAAAACTGCAAAATTCACATCAAAAGTAAAATCTAACTCAGTGTTGTGGTGTGGTTCGTCTGTTTGGTGACATACAGAGAGACAGTGACTCGCTCTCACTGCATGGCAGAGCACTGTTTGTGAGGGATTGCGCAATCCAAGGTGAGGCTCAGCTTGCTGCTGCTGCACCGGCGTCTCTTCCCCATATTTAAGCGGGAAATGCAAAACTTCAGCCATTTTTAATAAAAATCAATCAAAGTTGTTCGAGTTAAATGGAAAATTAATTCACAGTTCAAACCATTTGATAAATTGAATTCATTTGTTTATGATATATTTAATTTTTCCATGATGACAGTTGAGGCTCTACCTCCCTTGCCTCTCCTGACCGTACATCACTGTTCTATACTAATTTTGCACACTGGACCATTTTGTTTTATTGAAATTATGATTTCTTAATTTAACTGCTCACAGACAAAGTTCTACAAAAAAGGTGTCCTTATTTAAATCAGATATATCTGATAAAAGAATACACAAACCAAGAATCTGACCAAGCATGTACAATACTTGACACTCGATATTCCAAAGTTCATTATTCAGCCGCAGTGATCAAGTCTTATAATCCACTCTTCACAGAGAAATGTGAAAGTGAATAACTCTCCATGTTCAATGTGTATGGTTTGGACCTTCTTGATAGATTAGGGTGTGAATGTACATACTGTGTGTCTGTTGACTATGAGGGTTGTAAAGAAGGATGAGGCTGGATGGGATAGTATATTATTTCAAATTTATTTTAATGCTACTCTCTGCGGCTTTAATGCCTTCAGTGTTTTTCAGATATGTACTGTGAGATGATTGAGTTACGGTATGTTTGGCCTGCGTGCCTGTGAGGCATCCAGTTTGAAGGTGTTTCAAGGAATTCCTCCTATTTTGCTTGTTCATACTCGTACAAAAGTTCATATACATCTGCAGACATTCAAGCACCCCGTTAAAGTGAAGTTCTTCATTATTTATAGAAGATTTTTACAAGATTTTAAGAGCAAATACAAGTAGACCTGATGGACATTTCTTGTAGTGCTGTTGAGGACATTCCTTGTTATTCTCAGTAGCCAGCCCTGCCTCCATCCTGTGGCTGTGTTCCCCCAGCAGTGCTGCAGCCCTCACGCTGGCTCACATCCAGGACGAGACGACAGCCAGACACTAAAATGTAATGTTGCTCTGATGGATCTCAAATCGTGGCTCCCTTGACATACGCCAAGGTAGCTTCATCTGCTGCTTCATGCAGATCGTGGTCACCAGCTCCTCTGTCCCTGTCTTACCCTGATGCATGGCGTTTAATTTCCTGGGTAGGGGGCCGAGATGTTTTTTGAAGAAGGAGGAGAAGGAGGGGTGGTCAGGAATGACTGTTAGAAGTGGCTGACGCCCATCTCAAACATTCCAGGAGGTCCATGTGGAGGGATGGAAGAGGAATTGGGGAAAGATATGAGGGGATGGAAGAAAAGGGGGATCATGGGAAAGGTGGACTGGACGTCTCGCAGTGTAAAGGAGGGAGGCTTTGGTTAAGATTAAACTTGGACGCTGTGTTTTGTAATGTAAAACACTGAAACACTGGCCAGTTTCCTGCCCTCAGATGCACTTTGTTCTCGTCAGCATGAAGCAAACACTGAGCTTAAAAACAGACTTTCCGCATCATTCCCAGATGAGTAAACCCAGACTCCGGCTCAGAGCTAAACCGTCAGGGATTTATCTCTGCTGCTTTTTATTTAGAGCTCAGTAGGTGTGATAAAGGTGTGCTTTACCATACTGTTGCATCTGCATGCTGTCAAACTGAATAATCTCTTTCTCTCTGCTTCTCTCTTTCCTTCTCTTCGTCTCCAGTATGGATGTACGGCTTTACAGACAGCCCGAGGAAAGAGGCCTCAGGTAGCCTTGTGTGTCTTTGTCAACATGTTGAATATGCATGCACTACTGTGCTCGTGTGAGAGCGACATGCCAGCTGCAACCCCCCCCCCCCCCCTTTTAGTCCTATTTTATTTCCTTTCACACTTCAGCTTTCTCTCAACATCTGCTTTGCATACGCTGTCATCCTCCTCTCCTTCCACCCATCTGCTCAAACTCAACCACTCTTTCTCTGCAGTCTGTCCATCCATCCATCCATCCATCCATCCATCTTCACAGAGCTGGTCGGGCACAGTGCCAGGAGAGGCTGCAGCATGCATCTTAAAGTCTGCATGCGGTGAAGTGTCTTAGACTAAAATGAGGTGTCAAAGTCTGGTCCTTTACATTTTTCCGTAGATCTTTCCTGTGACCTCATTCAACTGAAATAGAAAGTTGTCTCTGTTGCAAATAAACTTCCCAGAAAAGATCCTGCAAATATAAACACAATCACAGATTTGCCCATCTGGTGAACATTTCAGTCGCTCTTCTATGAGACATTTAACTGTAATTGAGACATTTCTGGGTAAAGACACGTACACGTTGTTTCCTTCTATTAGAGCGATCAGCGTGTCAGTACGAGTTAGAACAAACAAGACAAATGCCGCTGTGAGCAGACTCAATCAGACATATTTCTTAAGGACGCAAAGTGTACAGAAGTTGCACAGAAAACAACTTATCTTTCAACAACTTGTGCAATCACAGTATTGGGATACTGAAGGCGGAATATAGCAGGTCTTTTTGATTCATGGTGTTTCTCAACAAGGCGTGGTTCCCATTACAACAGCATAAAGCTTTTAAATAGCTGGATCTGTGCTGCTACATTACCTCGGGCCAACTTTGTTGGCTCCCTGCACATAGGCCACTTACGTTCTCCTCAATATGTTCCTCTTTTTTTTAAACTTTCCCTCCTGGTAGAAGTCTAAAGAAAGACAGAGATGAATGCCCGGCCTCACCCTGTGGGGGAAGTAAGGTTACGAGCATTCCCCGGTGTTCGCTGCCTGTTTATTTGACTAACAACTCGCAGAGATGCTTAATTGTGTTTTAAGCAGCAGTGCAACCTGTTTCATTCTCATAAAATATTACAAGGCCACTGTGAAGCTCTAGTATTTACACGCACGCTACAAACGCCGCGCTTCTCTTCAGCCTCTAAGGTAACGTGCACAGCTCGGTGCTCGCAGTACAATCCATCTTCATGGTCTTATCCCATTTAGAAAATGACAAACAGGCTGACAGCAGAAGATTCGGCGTCTCAGATGCGGTCGTAAGAGGGAAGATGAAGAGATTTGCTGACAGAGTGTGACAGTTTTCTTCTCAGCCGCAGTAATTAGCCAGCGCTCGTATTTTTGCTCATCACAGACTGATTTCTGTGCGGTGTCATCGCTGGTGCTGACGTTCCTTTTCCCTTTATGTTTGACACTTGGCGCCTTCTTCTTCTTCTTCTTGCCAAAATGTGTCTGTTTATGTCTGATAGGGGTCAGCAGGTAGCTAGTTGCCTAGCAAGCCAACTCAGCAGGAACTGTCTGCTGCATTTTCTCTGCACATGTGATCTGACGTTAGTTTCGACAAAAACAACTTGCAGGAAGCTTTCTGCCAAACCTGTTGCTGCAAGTAAAGACCCAGAGCAAAGCACTGCAGGTCACCTGTGCTTTGGATAAAGAAATGGCAGCAAAGTGCTGTTTTTCCAACCATGCAGTCAGAGTGACGATGACATGAATTAACAGCTAAGTTAAAGACAGTATATAGCAGCACAGATGCAGATACATGAACTCCTCCATTGAGAACAGTGAGATTTAAAAAGCCCCACCATCCCAGGATTTACGCTAAACACAGTGCAAGCTTCGGTGCCAATGCAGCTAAGGTTAAAGTAGGTGGAGGGGTGTGTAAATGTATTCTTGTCTGACACCTAAGACCAGAGTTCACATCCTGACTCCTGAATTAGTGCTAGCTTTTTAAAAGAGTTAGATGGAAAGACTTTGGTCCAGTGCTGGATTCAGGTTCATGATGCGGTTAAAGACTGGAACCAGGAGGAAACAGCCAGCCTGGGTCCATCCAAAGTTCAAACATGCCTACCACCTCTAAAGTGAAATCAAAGCTACTACCTGATGAACAGCAGTTTGCTCGTCTGCCCAGCACTTACCCTTTCCTGTAGTACAGGTTGCCAGATATGATGGCACCACACCTCGCAACCTCAGTGTGACATTATGAGGTCTCACACTGTGATTTTGAGATGTGAATTACTGAGCCTTCGAGGTGCTTGTAGACACGTTTGTTAATTTGCTCACATAAGATACGTACTGTCCCCTAACTATGAGGCAATGTCACATTCAAATTGAAGTCACTGTCACTGCTTTCAATTTCAGCTAGCAAGGATGACGCTTCAGGTCATGTGAGTGAAATGCGAGCTGTTACTGGCCGATATAAACAAGCAAATGTTAAATCTTTAAAACTTCCGTTCACGCTAAAAGTTGCGGGTTAACATTGCTGGTGTTGTGCCTAACCCTAACTAATTCGTAACTTCACCTTAACTGCAGCTGTCATGCACTAATATGTATTATGATATTTTATTTTCAAAAGTATCATGAGATGTTACGAACGCCATCAGTGAATCATTATTAACATATCCGTTTGGTGAGTGGGTTGCATTCATCCGATGATTTGTTATGATCGGCTCATGGCCACATCGTGTGAGTCATCTGAGGAGTCATGGAGCGGATTCAATTTCTGAACAAACTGTAGGACAGATATGAATATATGCTTCTAGTTGGAAACAAATCACTTTCTGCACTCACGGCGTTCGTTTGTCTGTTCTGACTGTAGAAACATCACCGGTGGAGACACCGATACAACAAAACTCAACTCAAACTCAAACTCAAGCGTAATGTGCTGAAAGGTTGCTCTGAGTCTGTGTGTGTCATCCCTCTGTGGCCAAATAAGCAGCTCAGATCCGATCTGCACCGCGTGAGGTCAGTAAATGAAGTCACTGCTGGCAGTGAAAAGGTTAAACATCACAGAGAAGGAGAGAGAGAAAACACAGTGGCCTAACCCCGACTGAAATGCTTTCTTCTTTTGTTTCACATAAACATGGACCCAGCCTCCTTCCCTGTTGCTCTCTCTCTCTCTCTGTACTCCACTCATATGTTTCTATTTAAGGCCAGCAGTGCCGACTACCATGATTGGTGTGTTCACCCCCCCTCCTGACTCGCTGTCCAACGGCTGGCTCCCAAACGCAGTGGAGGGGAGGCCTTTCCTCTCAACCGCACTGTTGATTTTCCACAGGGAAACTTCACCATTCTTCCACTCATTCGCTCCCCAGTCTTCCCCACTAGCAGCTCCTCTGTTTCTCCTTTTTCTGTTTCTTTTCTATCTTTCTTTTTTTTTTTCTTTTTTTTTTTTGTTGCATCTTAAAGTTTTGGGTCAGGTCATGGATCCACGTTAGGTGTGAGATGCAGCCCCTCCAAACATCCCATTCCCTCATTTTGTTTTGATTCCCTCCGATGCTCCTCAGTCCTTCATTGTGGGCAGGGGGTCGACTGAGCTATATGGCCAGACGTTTGGGACTATGCAGCCAAGTCGTGTGCTCGCGTTCTGATTGGTCAGGGCGGTGGGGAGCAGGGGTTGGCCGATGGCGGCGCACCGGGTGCACAGCGGCAGCGGTGTAGTCGGTTGCGGCGGCGGTCGTTCGCGGGGCGCCACAGCAGGCAGGTGGCTGACAGCCTGTTTCTTCCCCTCAGGGATTGACAGCTCGGAGCCCATGGTGCTGGAGCAGTACGTGGCCGTGGCCAACTACGAGAGGCAGGAGAACTCTGAGATCAGCCTCAAAGCTGGCGAGACGGTGGACGTGATCGAGAAGAGCGAAAGCGGTGAGTGGAGACTTCTTTCCTTCATGAGCCAAGCATGTTTTTGTTGAACTCTGACAGCCTTCCACACACGTAGATCCACAGCAGGACATTAGTTTTAACATGTGGAAAATGCCTCTGTGAAAACGGACAAGTTCTTAGCACTGCCTGACATTTGGTTTGTTTCTTCCTGTTTGTCTCCCTCTCCATGAGTACACATTAGCAGCATAAACATACACAGAGAAGTATGCTCACTCAGCACCTCTCTGTCTCCCTTCTCTTGAATTTACTCCCTCCTTCCCTACCCCCTTTGTCCACAAGAGTCCCCCAACTCCAGCCTCCCTCCTTGCTCTCCCTCAGTCTCCCAATCTCCTGATCTCCTAGTTGGGGCTTGGCACCACCTGGAGGTACTGTTTGGCTGGCAGCAGTCAGTGTTGTGGCTGGAGGCCAGTCTCTTGCCTTTTGCAACAAGAATGTCAAGTAAATTCAGAAGTACTTGTTCCACTTAGTAAAATTGCGAATTGATTGGTTACTCTCTGTTTGGGAGCCAGCCTGTAAAAAGGTCTCATGTCAACATCAGTGTGGATAAAGTAACATCCAGGATGTATACAGCCAATTACGGCGACAGTATTTGACTAACAACGCCGATCAGCTGAACACATCAGCGAGAGGTGCAGCACTTCTCTTTTCACCTTGCCTCCCCCCCCCTGTGGAAATTCTGTTTAGCAATCACAGAGCTGGATCTCATTTTCCATGTGAGCAGCCACTGACAGCCAGCAGCTTGCACAACTCAAGAGAACTCTGCAGAGAGCTCGGCCCCAAATAAGCCCGTCGTACTCTCTCTCTCAGCTCTTATCTATACCCTCATTACATGTGTGAATTCATTCTCTTTGAGATATCTCGCTTGCACATCTTTGAACAATTATGCGCCTTAATGAGTCAGTTTTAGCGTCGAGCCAGCTTGTCATTTTGCCGCCTCTGTCTATGATTCGCATAGCGTTTGGCGCGTTTGTCCTTTGTCAGCATAAATGAGGTAATTGTTAAATTAAGTTTTGACAGAAGGGAAGATGATGCGTGGGAAATGAGTTCTTTTGTGATGTGGCTTTCAGTCAAACTCGTACCCAAGGAAGTCGATGATTTCTCGAGATTGACTTCAAGGAACGCGGATGTCTTCATTTCCTTCTCTTTGTGAGGTTTGGAAATGTCAAGTGTTCCTGTTAACTCTTCAGTTCGGGGGGAAACTTTTTCTTGTGCAACTTTAATTACCAGGAACTCTGGAGTCCGGTGCATGCACCATTTAATGTTTTGTTTGAATATTGGTTTGGGGGGGATTAAGTGCGCTTTGGCCACACGATAATTTTTATTTAGTAATCCCATTTCTAAATATCTGGCCTGGCAGCATCTGCTCACCAGACAAATTCGAAAGCTCCATTCCCCGTGTTAACATTTCACGTTGATTGAAGCACTTACAGCATTATGAGAAACTTCTGAACTCTGTGGAACTCTCTTGTCCAAGTGCTGGATGTGTGTGCTGTCGTCATTTACTGGGCCAAAGAAGTGGAGCAACAGCCATGATGATGATGATGATGATGATGACATCACTCCAAGGCTATGCCAAGACAAACACATCTGAGAGCTCATACAGTATCCCACAACCCCCTTCCCCACTTTCAAGGTTTTACTGCAGCTTCCTGGTCTCTACAAAGCAAAGGCTGAAATCCATATTTTACCTGCTTCTCTCTTCAAATGCTGATTTTTTCCCCCCTCCGCATATTGAACACAGATGGTATCATGCATTAATATGCTGGTCCTTATTCCAGCACAGAATATTTCAACCAGTGTTTAAGTCTCCGCAGGCTTGACCTGATATAATTATGGGTTCAAATCCAGAGTCGGATGTTGTTGTTTTGCCCCTGTGAGAAGTTACTGCCTTTGCAAGCCCAGACGCAGCTGTTTGACTGTGCTGTGTCAAGAGGACCCATTGTCATTGTAAAAACTGGTTTAATCATAAGCTGTGTGTAAGACGGGGGATTACTGTGTACGTGGATGAGTTTGCATGGGTGGTTTCGTCTCTGTGTGTGTCTTTCGTATCCTTGCTTTTGCTATCTAGTAAAGTGAGATTTATGAAGCACAGAGGGAGCAGGGTTGGGGGGAGTGGTGGTTCTACTCCCTCTCTAAGGCCAGAATTGTCCCTTAGAGAGGGTGTAGAGGCCTTGTCTGGGCCACTGTCCTGGTTTTCTCCCTCTGGTTTTTCCTCGGACATGGGAAACGTAGAGCGTCTGGAGAGAGGAATGTCCCAGCTGGAGAAAATAAATCTGCATATGTGACCGGTTAAATTATATGGTGTGTTGGCCTAAGATGAGGCGGGAATGAGAAAAAGACAGAGAGGAAAGGTCAGTGTGTTTTACAAGCCACGGACCTGTGTCAGATAGTACTTGCAGAGAATTCCTCTTGGGATAGCAGAGGGGCACATGACACAACAACACAACACTAGAAAAATGTTATAGATCCAACATTGCTGCATCATCTTACTATACAGCTCCTTAGTGCCAAGGAAGAATTTCAATCAGTTGTGCTATCTATCCATGGACAGAGGTGAAGTATTTGGGACAATAGATGTATTCTAATGAGATAAAGACTGAATATTCTGCAAACATGATTACACTGGCAAAATATATGTACTCAAAGATGTTAAGGTCTGTCCATGTCTTAATTGTCTGTCAACTAATTACTTGTTTGTTTATTTGCTTTTAGCATTGTTTGTGGCAGTCATTCTCTCAGTTGTATCATAATTAACTAAGACCACATGCTGCAGATGTCTGTTTGAACTTTTGTATTCAACAAGTCAGAAGCAGACAAGCAAAGAAAATTTGATTTAAAAAATTCATTTTTGGTGCCCACTTAAGAAGTGTGTGTGCGTAACCTTGAAAAAAAATAATCTGGTAGCTTTGGTGAGTTGTGTTGGGGTCTAAGATCTTGACCTTGTACCATAGTACAATGGTCTCAGTTGCAGCCTGGCAGGGGACCTCTGGTGCATAGTCTCTCGCATTCTCCTTTCATTTTCTTTTAGCTCCCTTCTGTCTACTACCTAATTAAAACACAAGTAAATATTCCATGTTGTGTAGAACACATGGTCTCGTGAGCGGTAGCCCTCCACTTTCTGGTATCATCTCAGACAACAAATTGTAATTTTAAGCAACTAACCTTCCACTCCGTGGCCACAGTGACAGAGGGGGGAATATATGTGGGGAAAAATACCTTTTTTTCCCTGTTTCATCAGCCGAGACTAATGGATCTGCCAGGAGGACCTTGACGCTAAACTGCAAACAGGATCCTTTGGGTTAGTATACTGCCCAAGCCACAACGCCAGCCGGAGAAACCATTTGCCCAAATATCTTGGCCCGCCTAGCTGCCAAGTTTCTGGGGCATTTTGTCACAGTTGATTTAAAGAGATTAGAAAGATTTGCTTACCTCTCTCTACACCTCACATAGAGTACAGCCCCCTGTTGTGTTGCTAGATAATACTAATCCCTGCTTTTGGAAAAAGATAAGTGATGTTTTTGTGGGTGTCATAAATTACTCTGGTCTCTATATGGAAACATTAAATACATCTCACAGTTATGAGGCTTTGCTTGACAGCAGGTGGTCAGCACAATGGTGTTTTTGTGAAAATCAAAGCCAGGGGTTTTGGCAACATTTTCCCACCACACCTTTCCCAGTGCCCAGGAGATCTGGTGAGGCTGGCAGCACTCTAACCCAGAATGCCTTTCCAAAGGTTTGTCCTCAGTGTTTTGCTTGGCCTGGCTTGAGACTATTCCCAATACATATCAGTTTCATAGGGAAAAAGCCTTGAGCTAAAATGTAGTATCAGAACATCACATTGCATTTGGTCATTTGCACTACAAGCTCTCGTTAGCTTAGAGTAAGCCTTACCTTCAGGTAAGTAATGGAAGCACTTGTGTGCTGTTGAAATTCCTCTGAATTAAAGCATCAATTAGTTCATCTTTCAATTCCCATACGTATATAGAACTACCTACCCACATTTGCTCTTGACTCTGCCCGTTGTGTACCTGTGGTCCAAAAGCTTACACAGGAACCTGGTTTTGATATTTAGGGCAAAGTAGTAGTATGGTCCTGAACATGATCATTCATTAACATTTCCCTTCACAAGACAAGAGCCCAAACTAGAAACCAACATATTCAATTTAAAATGGAAAAAGGCAACACTAATTCATAAATCAACTAACTTTTTTAGAGCTACACCAATAGCCCCATTAAGAATACAAGAAAGATACAATACTGTAGATCCAGTAACGTAGCCTGAAGATCTCAATCACACATTATATTTTAAGTGTCAAGTGGACCACACAAATGGTCCAAATGTCAAAATGTGAAATGAGCCCGCATTTCCTTTTTATAGCCTTTTCTGGATGGAGCTTTAAAGATTTTGCATAGAAGCTAACTTGACATACCACTTTGCCTTAGGCTGTCAATTGTAGCCTGTGTCTTTAATCAAGGTGTACTGAGGGCTAGCTTAAAGGATGTTCTGGATCAGAGTGCTGTTTTGGACAGAGTTCACATCGGAGGCTAGAGGCAAGCATTGCCTCCAGGCTATAAAACAGCCAGCCAGCATTAATCAGGGTGGTATGTCTTGAGTCAAGAGATGGTCTAGTAACATATCAGATTCTCACAACACCCTAGCTTAGCCTAGCTAGCCTCAGGCAGTAAAAAAGTGCTAAACTGCTTCAGTCACTTCGTTGAGCTCTGACAATCTGGGGATATCTGAGTCCTAGAGGGAACTACTTCGAGCTGACCAGGGAGCCACCTTTAGGAGCTCAGGTGAAAAACAGCATTTCAATAAGCATTGCAAAGAGATGTGTATATAGCAGCATACTCTGCAAAAGTCTTAATGAGCATGATGATGTTGTTAGCACAGAGGGGTGTGTGTCTGCATATGTCAGAGGATATTATAGCTACAGGGAGGTGCACCATATGGTGGATAGATGCAGAGGTTTAGCTTGGCCCCACTGAGCGTGATGTTTAGTCAACACTGGTTATTGGAAGCCCCACTGCTGGCTATTCCCTTTCACTTGTAACAAGCCTGACTTAGTAACAAGACCCCTGCGTTTTATGAAAACTTCAACCAGGTAACATGAGCTTCAAACTGGGATGTAATGCCTCCATCTTACAGTGTCAATAAAGTCCAGAACCTTGAAATTGGCTCTGACTTTCTAGGAAGAAACAGCACGGAAGGGGTTGGGTGGCCCCCTCATATATCCTATTTTTAACTTTGAGACGGACTTTGAAGAGTCTTGAAGTGGTGCTCCATCTAAAAAGTCCAATCTCTTGAATATAAATGCTCACCCCCTGTAGGTTTGAAAGGTAGATGTTAAAAGTTTGTAGTTCTCACAGCACAAAAGTTTCAGTCTATTCAAACCTCTCATAGAATAGTGAACTGGGTGGAACTTTATTCCCCATTGTGAGTTGACATTTAAAAGTTATTTTGATAACATTAACAGTTCTCAACCCTGAAGGAGACCTGGGAGTTCCTTGAATAACTTGACCGCACTATTGTTAAGGGTGCTCATTTCCAAATATATATTTATTAATTTTGTGGGGCAATCAAGCACCTCAGCAAAACATGAAATGCACATTGCTCCGGAATACTCAATATCCACTACCCCAACTCCAGCATGGAACATAAAGAGAAGTAAAAAAAACGGATGGACGGTTTGTTTCCATCTTCCAAACAAACCAGTAGTTGTAGAAGTAGGTATGTTTATCCTAGGAGCTAGACAGTTAAGCCAGTGTTTATGTGTCAGAGTTTGTTCTGATATTCCGTGTTGGGCAATAAGCTTCTTGGTATCAGATTGTCAGATTTTGCATGTGATGGTTGGATTTCCATCATTTATGAACAGCATATAACTGTTAGAGTAGGGTAGCACTTTCAGCGAGCTCTGTCTATCAGGAACAAACCATCACCTTATACTAAAGTTGGTAAATAGACCCCAAACCCCAAATAAGATTTATTTTAACTGATGAATGATTTGTTCTAAAGTTCTACAAGGTATTTATTTTCAGCTCTCCACTGGCAGGATTTTTGAGCTGATTGGATGTTTCTTACACAGATGTTCATTTGGAGATGTAGTTGACTTGATTTGTCTCCTGTTTAATATACACAGGCTTTGATGTTGACAAGGTGGTTTCTAACACAGCTGAAAACATATTGGTAGTGCTGTAACTGCAAGTCACCCAACATTGGCAATCCAGAAAATGATCATAGGTTTTGCCTCAGGAAGCCTGAATCCTTGAAATATCTTCACCCACTACTTGTACACTGTACATTTTCTCTATTTTCTTGACACAGGCGATTTGCATGGCTACAGTTTGCCGCTGACAAAGCTTATCAAAGCTTTCCACAGCGTTAAACCGAGTTTTAAAGACATAGTTGTAATTGATGGGGATTGTGTCTGGTATTTCTTTTTCTGGAAACATAGTTCAGCCACTTCACATCAGCATTTTATCTTCAGCATGTCCACTGGATGGATCAAAAAGATATTTTTAAATGAGGATGAGGGGATCTTGGTCAGAAAAGCTTTTGGGCTTTAATCCCATTAATGAAGCCAGTACAGTCCATGTTAAAGCTAATACTGTAGCTCGTTTCACAGCTGGTTTCAGGCAGCAACAATTGTTGTGCTGCTATTTTAGGCATATTCTTTGAATCTCGCGTTCTGCTTACTCTGCAGAAAGATAAGCAGGCAATTCAATATGTTGCCCTGAAAAGAAGCACTGTGTTCCAGCGCCTGCTGCTCTCCAGGGGATCTGTTCCTAATTAGGAGCCGAGAGGAGAAAACAAGAATGACAGTCACCTTGTGGGTTCCCCCACAAATGTCAACATCATTGTCAAAACTGTCTGATGACCGTCCTGACGATCCCAAAATGAGGAACTGAAGGGAAAGTGTGGTGTTGTTTTTGGACAGGGAATTAGCGTGGAATACTACAGCTTTGAAGCTCCAGCCAGACATCTGCTGGCTCTCCTTCTTTTGTCTTCTTTCCCTCATACCACTCTGTTAACCTCTGCTCGCTCATTCGTTCTTTTTCTCACCTGTGTCTTTTTTTATCATTGCCTTTTCGGATCCTGCGTCACCTTGTGCACCTCCCATCCCTCCAAATCTCTCCCACAGGGGCCTGGGCATGTGACGGTCAATGATGATTTTGCTCTGCTCAGTAACTACCACTGCGTTGACTGTGACCTCCACTTTCCCTCTGCGGGAGAAAGCAGGCAATTATTGTCTGCCAAGACAAAGTGTAGCTAGAAAACTCCAATTAGAGCTCTGCGCTGTAAGGAATGCCAATTACAGCTTCTCTACTGTATTACATATTCATATTTTATGCTGTGTATATAAATGTAAAAGACAGCAGGTGTTGCTGCATAATCTTTCTGAATATTAGTCATTAGTTGTTCAGCGCCTCATAAATCCTCCAGAACAGTTGGATCTGTTATGTCAGACAAACTAGCAAGTCACTAAAAAAACAAAAAAAAAATACCCAATACGATTGTTGGACCTGTTCTATTTTAGTGTTTGCTTTAGGTAAAAAAAAAAGACTGGGTTCCACTTCAACAAGAACCTGTGCAATAAAAAGACCTGACTCCTAACAGGAAATGAGCACTCATGTTCTCATCCTATTGAACGCCACGCATTATAGCTCAGGTTCAAGTCGAGAGGACTCACAGAGCGTAGGGATTTCTTTACTCATCAGTGTGACTCACTCAAACACTCACACACGCAGTGTGGACCCAGCCACCAATAACAAGGCATGATGATTTGAACCTGTTAAAACAACAGCCCAGCTCTGTGTTCTGCTGTATGTACAGGTGGATCTACAGTATGCACTTCATTACCTGAACACCTTTTATTTGTCCTGTTCTGCACTTGGGTCATTTTCACAGCTGCCACTGCTGAGGAACCCGCCCACCCCACCAACTGGCTTTAACTCTTGTTTTTCCATGGCAGGTCATGCACATGTACATGTGCAGTTATTTGTCATGTTCAGCGGAAAACTGATATGTTTTCTCATATTTAAGTAGGTCTTTGATCGCAACTTTAGCCCGTTCTAGGTTGCCATTTGGCTTTTATTTGGAGCCACATTGAACTCCACAGGGAAATGTTATGATAACAGTCATTTTTCATCTACATGTTGGAAGTTATTTTTATCTCCAAGACCTATATACATAGTATAGTTTCACCATGTGCATGTATTTTTACTTGACGAAATAAGAAAAAGAAGAAACTGTTCATTACATCCTTCAGATTGAAAATGCTTTACAACATAATAGTGGCCTTGTTCATCTTACAGCTCATTGGCAGTGTTAAATTAAAAGGATATATCACCTTGGAAGCATGAATGTGCCATGTAAAGTCCAGAGCAATGCACCTGTCAGATGAAGTATATAAAAAAAGTGATATTTTCCCGAGGAATGGAAATGGTTGATCCTCTGGAAAGCATGAATGCACTCTGAAAATGCTGCTGCTAGATTTCTATATTTACTTGCACAGCTTGAAACTTTTCCCTATAGTGGTCCTACAGGAACAGTCCCAATTTCACCACAAACCATTAGGATTCATCCACTGGGGACTGTGAATATCCATGTTAGAAAAATTATTCCACACACCGTACAACCGAGCCGCACCACTATTCTCACCGAAAACATTGTTTAACAAGCCACACTGGGTTGCGATGATTTGGGCACGTTGCATGTTTCCAGTTTCATTAATATAATGAAATACAATCTGATTCGAGTCGTAGGTCTGTGGATTTGAAGGGTTACCAGATGCCAAAGCACTGCACAGCAGTCAATGAGCAGGAAGGTAAACAGTAGATATACTTTTACACTTGCATGTACTTGATTGACTAGGGTTGCTGGATGATGTTGCATTCTGCGTGGAAGCAGAAGTGGAACCAGGGTCAACTTTCATTGGCCGTTTTTCACCTTGTCGTTCAACAATTTTTGGAATTTCCTGCAAACGACAATCATGTCCACTTCATGCAGCAAAAGACCTTTTTTTTTTATTTTGAACATCTCTTTGAAGATTTTTATGTGCAGTAGAGGTCTGCATTGGGATTGGGTCCCGCGGGACCCAACACAAATCTCGCAGGGACAGGCGGTTTGAGCGAAGCTACGGATGGGAGCGGGGGTGGAAATACAACACAGTGGGGTGGTGCGGGATCAAAATGCAGGCTAGCCTAGCTATTAAACAAAGTTACATTTTAATGCGTGTTGCGTTGTCATGTTCTCATTAAAATGATAGTTTAGCAGGTCATTCAAGCAGCCCTGTTGCTAGCTTTAACTACATTGGAGAAGAATAGAACATAAAGCTGTCATTATTTCATTTTTTAAAAAATGAATGAATGAAAAAGAAGCTCTATTCCCGTGCATCAAAAGACGTGCATGCGGGGGTGGTACGATAAAAAACGAAACAAACAACCTGATTAATCTCTTTATTAATAGAATAAATGGCATGTTTCTCTTGCGGGACGGGAGAAGACACAAAATCACTGTGTGGGGCGGGCATAAAGTTTCAGAGTTTTGCAGGTTGCGGGCAGGAGTGGACACACACATTGCGGTATTGGGCGGACACGTTGTGCACACACTGGGGGGGGCGGGCGGTAATGGTCAGAAATTCAGCAGGAGCGGGCGGATGAGAAAACCAGTCCCGCGCAGTTCTCTAATGTGCAGCACCACAAATGAGTCTCGGAGTGTGAACTGTCGTCCTCATTTGAACCCCTCTTTGTGATTACAGGCTGTTCCAAACATCGATAAACATTTCGCTTTTAGGCGTGATTTGACATGTCGGACGAACTGGTCTGGTTGAACACATTGCCACTAATGGGACAGAAAACAAAACAAACTGATTACTGTCCATATCTCTTTGCATATTCACCCCTGCTGTAATTCAGCTCGCTGCGCCCTCGCTGAACTTCACTGGTCAGTTTATGCATCATTCCACGCATATGCTGAGCCAAGTTATGCTTTGCTTTAATTGACTCTGAGTAATTTTTTCTCCAGTCTGGCTGCCAATCTTTGGCCCAGATCTCCTCCTACGGGACAGATCTTATGTGAAAACTGTAATCTAACTAAAGGCTTCTCACACATGAGGGTCAGCCCACTTCTCTCAGGGACCAGGTTTGCCATGCTGCCAACTGGCTATTACATTAGAGAGACTGCTTTCCTATCTTTCCTGCTCGGTCTCTTATACCCACATCTGCATTTCCATTTTGTTTTTCTTACCCTTCTGTCTCCAGTCTGTTCTACCCTCTGTGAGAGTGTATGTGTATATTTGAGGGGGTCCGGTACTGTTTCTGGTCCTCATTTATCTGCTTTTACTGTGCCCACTCTCTCCAGAGCTGGATTTATAGGGGAACTGGGCCCTGTCAAAACGTTGCCTTGCACTACCATGTGTGCACACGATAGAGTCTGAAGCTTGCAGTGTGTGAGTTAGATAGAGAGGCTGCTCCATTGTTTCTGGCCTTTGGGATGTTTTGGTTTTGGAGTATGTGAAGAAGTCAGGGAACCCAAAAAATACAGTGAAATTATATATTTTTCTTCACACCTGCCTGTTAGGGCTTACAAATGAAGGTTATTTGAATGCTGCAAACTAGTCAAACCATGTCTGTACAGACATATTTTTCTACTGAAAACCTGTGATTGTAAAGCATTAGAGAGAGCTCTAAACGGTTAGATTAAAAAAAAACTGACGCCACTCCCTCATCTGTACACTAAATATTTAGCTGGAGCCAGCAACCAGTTAGCTTAGTTTAACATAAAGACTGGGAGCGTGGGAAAGAGCAAGCTCAGCGCTAACAAAATCTGCCTACCTCTAAAGTGTCCTAATGAACATGGTACATATTGTTTTTTTGCCGGGAATAGTATAAAATGTTCATTAGTAAGCTTTAGAGATGCTGGAGTGGATTTTGTTACCTTTACTAGCTTGTTTCCTGCTAAGCTTAAGGTAAGGTAACCACTGCTGTCTCCAGCTCCATATTAAGTGTGCAGACATGAGTGGTATCAATCTTCTCATTTAACTCTTGGCAAGAGAACTAATAAGCGTATTTCCCAAAATACTGATGCGTGTCACTAAATTCTCCAAAGCTAAACGGCACATCTAAAGTTTCCCTTAAAGCACGAGTAGTTTCATACTGAACAAAGAGTCCTGCTGGCCATTGTAGCTAGTTTCTGACAGGTAAACATTTGGGAATAATCTTTGATTCTGATGTCAGCTTTGATCAGCAGTACAGCTAAAGAGACTTGTGCAGTCTGGCTTTCTTCAATCGAGTACAACTTTAAGGACCAGACCATTTTTAAAAATCATTATTATTATTATTATTATTATTATTATTAAATGTTCTGGAGAAAGCCATTCATGATTACAATTCCCCGCAGTTGGACTTCTGCCACCCTCATGATTCTGGCATCAATCAAACATTTCTACAATGTCTTCACTGTGGACAGTGGTGCAGCTGTGATTTTAACCAGCGCAAACAAATGAAATCACATCATTCCTGATTTTGCAGCGTGATAATGCCCGTCTC
This sequence comes from Nibea albiflora, assembly GCA_014281875.1. Classification (NCBI taxonomy): domain Eukaryota; kingdom Metazoa; phylum Chordata; class Actinopteri; family Sciaenidae; genus Nibea; species Nibea albiflora. Next base: position 26,527,815 of record CM024789.1, read on the forward strand.
TGAATGATCACAACTCTGAACTTTCTCCAAGTACACACACTTCACTCTCAGTGTGTATCTTATCTCACTGTAAGATGAGATATACACCGATAGGAGTGCTTATCTTCTCACTGAAGGTAAGACGAGATATGCAGCAGCTGGGGAGCTCACACGTGCCAGCGTTGATGGCAAACAGTCACCTCAAACCTCTATCAGCACACAAGATTTATTATTCTGTTTTTCCACCACGTGCCAGGTGGGCTAAAGAGAGGAAGAACTCCTGCTTTTGTCTCTGTGCAGAACTACTGCTGTCCTCCATACAGGTGGCTCCAATTCTTCTTTAGCTATTTGACTAGTTGCAATGAATCAGGCCTATGAAAGGCCTAATGTGTTTCACATGGAGCAAAGCTATTCTTACTGCGAGGCGGACCTTTCACACTGCAGCAAAACACAGAATAGATTAAAACCTTCAGGAATCACAAACTCTCCACCGAAGCACCCCGAAGCTGCTGGTGGACACATTATGAACACATGCAGAAGAAAGGTCTAGCTAAATCCAAAATTTAAAGACATTGTCTAGTCCCGCAGAGGAGCCCCCTTACTGCCAAGTCCTCTATGTGTCCATGTGTCCAGGCACTGTTCAGTCTAACACTGGGCATCTTAAACCAGGAGCTATGGGGTAAGATTTGATTTGCATAGTATAGCTGTCGTGGTGTCGAATTCAATTTCATTTCACACCGTAACCTCGACCAGTCAAGGCCAAACGAGGTCCCATATTGATGCTGACTGGTCAAAAATGAAGTAAGCTGACCTCTCCTGTTGTCAACCTGCACTGTAACATCTCTGCAGGCGTATGAAAGCAGGCAGGTACGGAGCAACCACAGAGGCCTACTGTGACTGTGAGGAGGTTCAGACTGGAGGAGCTACACTGCAGCTACTGTGCATAACCCCCATGTGTCTGTGGGCCCTCGGGTTGAATTAGCTCCTGTGTTGACTGTGAGACATGACCCACTGAGGGGAATTTCAAGGGAGACAGTATTTCAGTATATGGTTTTGTGTGTTAGCTTGAGTGTGTGTGTTGGAAGAAGGTTTTTTAAATGCCACATATAAGCTGTCAAAGTCAGGGTGGCTCAGGCCTCACTGTGCTTATATGGGTATAAGGAGAGCTGAGGCCACAGGCAGGGGGCTGGCCAGGCTCCTCTACTGCGGTCTGTTAAGTGTCAGGCCAATAATATTTTAATGCCTGTTAGTGTAGTTGTTGTTGTTACAGTCTGGCATAAACAGCGCTACTTTTCTAGGAACATTCAGCGTTCTGTGGTGCTACTGTTTTAGCTGCTGATGTTCCTAAAATGCATTCACATTACCTACAAACTAACTGTAAATTACCTGTAAAAAGACAGTTCTATTGTCACATTATGTAAATGATAAAATTATATTCTGATCAATGAATATGAAATTGATTATTATAGTCATTTCTTAACCCTTTAAAGCAGTAGTTTGACCATATGAAAACATCTCATGGTCTCCCTCAGCATTTGGAGTTTGCTTGGTTGCAAGTTTGTCCATGTGACAAAACCCCCTCCATGGAGGAAGTAAGATGCAATTGAAAGCTCATGTCCATTGCTGAACTAAAATAACATTTTATTATGTATTTTTTTTAAATGACAGGTTGTTTGAAATAAATAATTTTACAGCAAAAGCAAAATGTCCTTTTCATTGAATATTGACTCTGTCTTGTCTCACTATGTAAATCACAATTTTCAACCTGAAGTATAGGGCATTATTTTCTGATAATCACTTAAACTGTATTATAATGCCAATATTCATAGCCTCTTTAATGGCAATCTAAATATTTAAAGTATCATTTATTCATAAATGTAAACTGTTACAACATTAACTTACTTACTAGCTACCCATGCAACTCTGAGTATTCATTTATAGCATAGCCCTGCAGTTATCCGAAATAATGCACATTCTCTGTTCCAACTGTTCTGTTCCTAAATCTTTAAATCTAAATCAGTTTCTCTGGGTAGTGATCTATAGTTGCTTATACTGTGGCTGCTCTGAACAGCATAAACACACCTCTTCCTCCTGTTACCATTACTGTTACTTTCCCTATGATACAGCTCTATGTTTCAGGCATATTTTCCACATCATTCATAATAAGTGTTAATGTGATTGGTATCTTGCCGGGTAATAAAGAAGGGCGTGATGGGTTGATTCACCCAAGCTCCCCCAACCACATTAGAGAGTTGAGCCATATGGCTGTAAATACATTGGAGCAGTGATGACCTAATTGTTGGAAAAAGAAAAAAAATACATTTGTTACTATTCTCATTCTACGGTCTTCCTCCACCCTGTCTCTCACTTCTGTCACTTTTACAGTACTTACACATTCAGTCACACTTAAATATAAAAGGACACTTGAGACCAGTTTGGGCGCTTTAGACCAGAGAGTTGCCAATTTCTTTTGGATATTGATGACATTTAGGGTGTTTGTAGCAAACATACAGCACTCCACGGCTACTATTAGAAGTTCCCACCCACATGGCATTGAACTTTTTACTTTGGTGGAGCTGCAGTGTCCACCCAAATATATTCTTCCATGCTGTTGCTGCAAATAGAAACATATCTACATCAATTTTCCACTGTAAAAGCTTAAATGCTGAGATACTTCTTGCTTTAGAATGAGTCATCAGTCATGCCAGCTTGTATTGTATATAGTGGAAGAAAGTGTCATGCAATGGAGCTGGAGTGACCGCAGTAATCAAGTGGTACTCCCCCATTTAAAGACACATCCAACCTCATTATCATTGATGTGATGCCAAATCAGGAAGACAGTACTCGTAATGCCTGTGAATTTCTTCACAATACAGTGACACGTGACAGTGAATGACTTTCCTCTCGGTTCTTTCAGTTGTGGTTACCTCCCAAAGTGACGTGTTTTTTAAATTGATTTAAGTGTCTCGTCAGCTCGGTGAACGCTGTAATAGAATAGCATGCATGTGACCACAAACTGCTTATTAGTCAGTTCTACTGTCAGTTCAGTCTGTTCTCTACAACTTTACCCAGGGAATGGATAAAGTAAGTAAAGTTGAATCCCTTCTAGCTTTATGACTCTTCCTAAAGACACAAGATTAGCAAGAAAAGGGCAGTGATTTGTTATTTCAGTCAGTCATCCTTTGAACATCTCTAATGGCATCAAGTCAGCATGCTATGGGTAGAGTGTTCGGTGTGGTTTGTGCTTCTCCAAGGCATTTTTAGCAGTGAGGCTCGAGGAATCGACATTTTGGTTGGATTGCGACATTCCTCCTCTCCCAGGGGATGCATCCTTATGACTTTGGAAATCCCCTGAAATTTAGTCGAACATCATCATTGTATCACTTGTCCAGTAAAATATTGTGCTGCGTGTTTGTCACAAAATTTGCACCATTGTTAGATTGATATTGTTGGTTTTGAGTTCAGTGTCCACAGATATTGGATGGACTTGTATCAACGCTCTTGTTCCTCTCAGGATGAGTTAGGTAAATGTAAATCTTTCCCATCAGCCCATCATCTTGCAGGTTTACAAGGCTACACTGTAAAACATTGTTTTGTCCAACTTGGAGCCACATAGCTTTGAGATGTTCAGGATATCTGGCCAAAACAGCAGCAACAAGTCGTTACAAAACGAGTAATAGCAAAATGTAAAACAAGTTCTTAAAACCACCCACTGGTCTTGACAGATTCCCCTCCATCAGTGAAAGTGCTTTTTAAACACGTGTTGATCTATGTTGTGCTTTGAGCTCCAACACTTTTCCTCTCTCCAGTATCTTTCTTTTCCTCCAGCGTCTGGTTTAGTCATGATGAGAGCATCCAAGTAGGTGAAACTTCCAGCCGCCACGAGTCCGCCTCAGATCTCTGTCACGATGTCATGATTCAGACATGTTAGAAAAACAGTTTTTATGCCACCCATACACAGTCTGCTATTATGCAAAGCCTGGCTCATCCACCGTCACAGTATATTGTGTTACATTTGAGAGATGAGCAACAGTGACGCGTAATTCCCACTGTTTGGTGTAAATCACCATGTGGGAACGCTGCTCGCTGCTGTCCTCAGTGATTGTTAGCATTACTAATATGTTCACTGTGTCTTCTTCCATCCTCTGTCCCCTATCTCTCTCTGTCTTTGTAGGCTGGTGGTTTGTCAGCACAGCAGAGGAGCAGGGCTGGGTGCCAGCCACATACCTGGACTCCCAGAATGTAACCAGAGATGATTTGGATCTGGGTACTTCGAGGACTGGAGAAGGTTAGCCCAGACACACGCACAAACACAACATTATGAGATTCATAAAACACAGGAGGACATAAACGTCATTCTGACCAGCTCGTTATTTGAGGAACGCCTGCTTTGGAAAGAGCTGTGATTTCCCAATAATGGGTTTTGTCTGGGCTCACATCTCAATCTAAGACTAAAAGCAACATTGGCATGGAACACACATGCACACACACACCCTTCCAGTCACACATTAGGAACCTTGAAGACCACAGTTACAGTTCCATGGTAAAAACGGTACCAGACCGCAGCCAAAGGGTTTGCAATATTTTGGCACCACAGAAAATTCCTTTCAACTCCCCCGGGATGGCTGCAGCTCTTGCAGGAGCCTTGTTTTGTTGTGACCCTTTCCTCCGTAATGTTTAGTCTGACTGCTGGGATGGAGTGTTTCACCACTGTGTCATAAGCCTTTCTGCTTTTAGACCACGGGAATCCAATGGAGATAAATAAAACGCAAACACACACACACTGCCGCGCTCACGTGCATGCCTGGAAGTTTATCTGCAGCGGTGTGTAGTAATGACAAGGGAATGGTGCAATAGTTTATTCTGCTGCAGAGTGCCACTGGATTATCTAACAAACATTTGCTGTGTCTCATTAAGACATCCAAGCTGCCGCGCTTCATTGAGCTGTGCACATCCTGCACACACACACACACACAGACACTCACACACAAAACACGCTGTTAGAATGATGACAGCTCCTGCACAGCTGCCACAGTCACTGTTATTTGCTGTTCTCATTTGTTTCTTGGATTTTTTCCCCTCTCCCTCACACACACACACACACACACACACACGCACACACACAGTCACTCTTAATAGATGCTCTCAGTGCCTGTAACAGTGGAATGTCTCGATCCTGTTTCCTGGAGGTGACACAGCTTAATGGATGAGCACTGGTTGCTGGTGGATTAGATGTTTTATTGTTTGAATGTTCTTTTTTAATTTGATTTTGCATTTTTCAAATATACTCAGATTTAATTTGGACTATAAAATATTAAATTGCGTTATGAATTTGCCTCCTTACAGGATAATTCCACTTTATTACAAATTAGTTCTTATTTTCTGTTCGTGTTTGTCAGTTCTGATGAGATTTTACCAGAGTAGAGGAGAGTGTCACCTACACATACAAGGAAAATATATTGCTCTGCTGAAAACAACAGTGGCAGTTCAACCCCTAAAAACATACATGTTAGCAGTTCAATGAGAACACGTCTTCTTATAGATGCTTTCAAGTTCATAAAGGTGCAAAGGTGTGAAGGTGTGGAGGTGTTGGTACTAGAAGTGTGAAAATAGCAATATTCCCACATGCTGACGTAACAACATCATACTGTTATACACAAACATAAACATGGCTGAAAAGTGAAGGTAACCTAGTTACTGCCTCCACGTTGGAAGAGTGAGCTCCAAAAAATGGGAACTTCAGTAGTGTGGAAGAGGCCTTCTCCACAGCAACACATTCTAGTTCTTCCTGGATGTTCTTGAGGCGTTCCCAGGCTAGATGGGCCATACAGTCCCTTCAGCGGCATTTCAGCCGCTTGCAGCCACAGTCTCATTTATTCGGTCACTACCCAAAGCTCATGATACGTAGATGAACTACAGATGCTGCCCCAACCTGCCGGTCCATCTCACGCCGCGCTTTGGTGCATGAAACGATGGTGATTTATAAGGAGACTGTAACAACACAACCAACTTTTTTCAGTTTCAAGTACGCGGTTGGGTATGAGGAGGGCTCAACGACCGCTGTGAACCAACATCTTTTTTTTCCTTATTTTTATTGGGTATTTTGTTCTATCGTGAGTATATTTACGGTTCATCCACCCCTATCTGATACCATAGTACATGCAGCCTGTGATGGCAGTAAATATATTTACACAGTTATTTGTTTACCACCGCCTTCAGCTATGGAGAATTTATGACAGTAGACTAGATTTAAGCGAGCAGGCCACGTCTGCTGAGCCTGCTGACAGCTCTGAGCTGACACGAGTTAATTCCACCTGCCATTGTGGGCATGGCTGATGTCAGAGCGACTCTTCTCAGCTGCAGGGCTTCCATTGCCAACACATATTTAAAGTGTCTTGCTTTAAAACTTAACATTAGCATCGCTGGCACAAATAAATGCTTTTGATGCAACAATTTGATGTACACTGTTTTGCATTTTTATGCTGTTTATTCGTGACCGAATGTCGTTGAAGGTTGAAAATCTGGTGGTGAAGTGAGCTAGACCAGACCTCTAGTAGCTTTCTCCTCATTTCCTCTTGAGGTTAGAGGCTGGAGGATACATCAGCTGCTGATAACACACCAGAAACCCTGACAATGCTGTCTGTGGTCGAGTTGGTTCTGGTCCCACTTGGCCGGGTTTTAACAAGGAAGAACGCGTGGAATGAAAAAGACAGTTCTGCCGCATCCATTATGATCCTTTTTTTTTTTTAAGCTCTCCATCGTGAGTCTGGCAGTTACTGTATGTTAAAAGGGAAACACACTCATCACATTTTTTTTCTTTTACACTCAAGTGAATTCATGCAGAAAGTGCCTGAGCACACACGCACTCCTCCACCTCCATCCTCCATCAGTGGCCCCCATTTTCCCATTAGGCCCGGTGTCTTTGTGTTTGCACACATCGTCACTTCTCATTTCTGATCTCGCCCTTCCCGCTTCCTGTCGTCTCTTACATCTCATTATCTCTGCGTGGTCTGTAACCTAATTCCACTGACAGCTCAGCTCGCTGGAGAGGAACCGACAGGCTCAGCCCAGCCCCACTGAAAATTACCTCGAAATAACATTTCCCTTCATGCCTTCCCTTGGCTGATATTTCAATTAGGAGGTCAACAGGAGTAGTGTGGCACTCGGTGGGACGGATGGAAGGCAGAGAGGAATCAAAATGACACGTAGCAGAAGCACACCAAAGGGAGGGAAGGGGGTGGATGTCAAGCAGAAGGTAAGATGGAGAGACAAGAGGGTGAGGAGAGGACAGAAGATGGAGAAAGCGAGCAAGAGAGAAGAAATTAGATTACCACAGCAGACACACAGACAAGTGCTGTTTCCATCCGTCCATTGTTCCCTTTATTAATGTGTTTGCTCTTCATGTGGCCTCGGTGAAGGCACTAAGATAGGAAAATGACTCATGATGTTATGACTGCTGCTTTATTACACAGCTTTGGAACTAATAAGAGTGAAAGAGGTCGAGAGTTCAGGCCGCAAGAGGGAGAGACCGCTTACAGTCCCACTGCGATGCAGTATGTCGACCTCATCAATTACCGCTTTATATCGAGGCCATCTGCGTTTTCTCTTCCTTCCTGGTTCCCCTTCAGCGGAGAAGATGATTATGTCAGCCAACTGGTTTGGTGGTTATCATTCACCACCACCACCACCATCACAGCAACAACAACAACTGCAAAAATCATTTACAACCTGCATATTTTGTCTTCTTCAAGATACAAACACTGTGAATTTATATACAACTCACCTGTTCAAATTATATTGAGGCTTAAAGGTACAGTGTGCCGCTGCAGGTGGCTTGTTTGTTTCACCCACCACCACCACCACCACCACCACCCACGCTCCACCTCTTTGCCAATGTTTAGATTAGCTGCGAGGCAGCAGAGGCAGGACTGCCAAGATGGCGGCAGCCAGAGCCACCACACACTGAGCTTCACACCTGGCTCTTCAGAAACCTGTGGGTGACGTCGCGGAGACTGCGTCCATATTTATACTGCTCTTACTACTTATTCTCACCCCTCCATACATATATTATATAATATGTATAATATATATATTTGGCTTAATTAGGTACTCAAAAGAGTTTCATGATTTATGCCTTTTTATAATCAACAAAATGATTGTGATGATTTTGTTGGGTAAAAAAAATCAAGAATTATTAGGTTTGAGGTTTGAGGAGGTCCACTCTGATTCCAGCTTGAATTCTTCTTGTGTGTGTTTGTGACAGTCCTACTGTAGCTGTCTGCTTACCTTCCCGTCACAGTGAAACCGAACACTGGCTGCTAACGGAAGCTGACTTTGTGATATGTGCGCGGAGAGAGAGAGAGAGAGAGAGAGAAATATGGAAAAGTTGCTGACTACCACTGTCAGCTCAAAGGCAGGCGTGTTTGATTTTTATTTTGTTCCACATTCATGAGGCCGCTCTCATGGAGAAGTGGGGTTAAGTGTGCAAATAGATGTACCTAACAGTACAGTACGCATCCACCATTAAATAATGGTGCAGTATGACACGGTGGTTGGCTACGGTCCATGCTAAATGGATAAAGATCCTGCGCTTCATTTTCTTGTTCTTCAGGAATTAACCAATGTTCTGTAACAAACCCTTTTTCCGCTAGAGATAATATACTGGCTTCATACTTGTTCTTTATTTGCCCCCTGAAATCATATTGGTGCACTAAAAGCAGCCTTTTCTTTTGTCTTTGCTAACCGATGCTTCTCCCACTAACTCCACGTTTGCTTGTTTGTTTTCCTTCTTGGTTGCTCCTCAACATCATCAGTCACTAAGAGACGCAAGGCACATCTGAAGAGGCTCGACCGCCGCTGGACCCTCGGGGGTATAGTCAACCGCCAGCAGAGCAGAGGTGAACGTGGCGACAGTGAACACACACACACACACACACACACAGATGGCATACATACTGTATCCCACATGACGGGTCTGTACATACATCAAGACAAACCCACACATGGACCCACAAGGCATCAGGAGCAGACATCATTTTCTCATTTGCTCATGCATATGGACACACACGTGAATAAATGTAAGCATGTTTCCCCACAGATGATGCATTCATAGACTTCTCAGGAGAACAATGTCAACTCAGAAGTCTACTTGCCAGCTATTTCTGGGTTTTCAGTTGTAGCCATTGTAGGAGATCCATCCGCAATATCTGGGTCAAGACCTTTGTAGTGCGATTAGCGACTTGATACACGAGAATGATCAGAAAGACGCATTCATGCTCATATCTATGAACAGATATCTGCATAGGAATGCAGGTCACTTTAAAACAAGCTAATAAGAAAGCTAAATCATAGTTAGATGGTATCCGATAGGTTCCGAGACTGCTTTTCGCCCAATGTGTTCCACCTCTTTTCCTCTTCACATGGAAATGTTGAAACCAAATGCAAACCAAAGCCCGATCAAACATGACTGGCCAGCACTATTCGGATGACAAATGGGAACCAGAATGCTTAAGATACCAAAATCTCCCACAGATTCTAGATAAACAAGATAAATGAAATGACAAACGTTCCAGTCAATTAAAAATGAAAAGAATTAGTGTACATCTCAGTAAGCCTTTTGCTTATGAAGATCTGTTTGTAGATCCAAAGATACAGAGTTTTGCCTCTCATCCAAAAAGCTTCTTCAGTTCTGACTGTCAGACGGTCCGGTTGCCCCAGACTTAACCTTTTTGAAGACTGAGCTGCAGAAGTTCACATATCAGACACCTTTGTGGACCTTTGGCTTATTTAAACTGATAATAGCATAAATAATGTAGTTAAAACAAAACACGGTGTTCACTGTGTGAGACTCACTCACCCACATGTACAGTACACTCCTTACCCAAATACTGTTAGAAACAAATCTTCAGCATTGCTGAGCCCCTCCCATGGCCTCATTCCACATATTTTGCGGGCTGCATGGTAAACAACCTCATTTACATCCTCAGTCGTCAGCCAACAACAACTGGCCTCAAGTATATCTACCGGGAGCAGCATATTGGGTGGCCACGAGTCAGCCCTGACAGTAAAAACTCAAATCACACTCAAACTTGGACGCTCTCTGGCTCACGCCGAGCACCAAAAATAATTGGACTGCATTAAACACTTTTGGGTAATTAAGGCTATTCGGCTCCCACTGCAAAAACGCAACAACCTTGACGGCCACTGAGCCATGTGAACATAAATGATTGTATAACAGTGTTACTGCTTAATTAAAGCAAGCTCCCTTAGGTTTAGAACGCTGTTAATGACTTTCGCGTTTTGCTTGTAATTCTTCAAAAAAAGAAAAGACAAACATGGAAATGTTCTTGCGTGCTTTGAAGTTTTGCTTCTGGCGAGTTATGTGAAGTTTTGTCGAGTCATTGTTGTTTTAATGTTGAAAGAGAGACATGAGTCTGTGTGTGTGTGTGTGTGGGGGGGGGACGAGTCAGTGCTTTATAATTCAAACTTTGTTCAGACTTTCAGTTAGGCACCTGTCTGGGTCGCTCACAACTTCTAACAGACGTCTTGTTGTTATAATTCTTTTATGGAGGCTACTCCTGGACTAGTGCAGCCTTTAAACACACTCTTTGTCTTCCATTATTACACCATAACCTGGCTGGACTGGCTTGTGTTACCACCTTCTTCCAGACCGGCGGGCAACGAGGTGCAAATTAGTGATTAATCCGAGGAGATCAAATACAGGGCAGACTCAGGTCAAATGCTGTGTGCTTATACTCCAGAGAGCCTGTCGTAACTTACACTGTGGAGGCCTCTTCTCCCTCTGAAAACACACAGGAAATATTCTTCTACAGTCAGCAGCCTCAGGCATTGATGCAGGCTAGGTTACACACATGGACACATAGCCATGTCATTAATCCTATTTGGGTTTGTGGGGAAGAATAGTGGGAGCTGCTGAAAGACGGAGGAACATTACTCCTTTGACTTCCACACAAACAGCCAATTTAAGAATTCAAACTTGCAACCGTTTTGTCACCAGTCCATGTAGGCGTATTAAAGGATGACTAGCTAGAGTATGTTGTCACTGACAGGCTGGAGTCAAAGCGTATGAGATGTATAGCAGAGGAGCAACAGTGTTAGCCAGGTCTGCAGGAATGATGCCCAAAGCGAACTGTCTGAGAAAGTGGTGGAAAGTGTGAAAGTGGGGCAGCAGCCCAATCTGCAGACTGGTTTTAATCACACAGACCTCAACCTCTTTAGAGCGTGGATGAGTCACCCGGCTAGCTGTCGCCACCAGAGAATGGGGGCATGAAACACTTTTTGAGGACATGTTCTCCAGTTCCAGCACTTACTTTCATACTCTTTCAGGTAACATCTGCACACTCTGGAACACAACGCAACTTCAAAATGTAAAACCTTTTTACAGTCACAGTCATTCAAGGCTGGATATTCAAGGAATGCAGTCAACTGCAGACAGCCCTGTGTTAAAACAAGGCGCTGTGTTGGTTCAGGTACTGGTTGGACTCGACATGACATGATCCGAGAAGTCCAAATTGAGTCCAGAAATTGGTTTATCAGATAAAAATGCTGAAAAGTTGTCATGGAGGTAACTATTTTATCTTCTGTTCCAACACTCACAAAGGAAACACTTTAAATATGCTGTCCTTGGGACAAAGTAACTAACCAGGAATGTGCGCTTCATGTATCTGATTGGCCGGTGCAACGTCTTGACAGATGATGTTGCATAATGCAATAGTTGATTCCTGCGTTGTTTTTGCTGGGACCGTCTTGCATTACTGGCCTGAATTACTTCACGCAGGGGCTGCAGACAGTCTGAATACAAATTTATGGTGGAAAAGCACAGTGTGGAGGTAAACGGAGCCAGCCAGTTTTCTTTGGGCTCCCCTCTTGCCATAGGAAGATGTATCTCCTGTCATCACCGTCATACTGAAGTTTCATCTGTCTAGATCATTCAGGCATCAGCAGTACACAGCAAACGCCTGATAGCATGACTTAACTAATGTCATTCCAGGTCACCAAAGAAATGCTAAATATTGTGACGCCAAATGTGCACGTGCAGATGTTTGAAGTCATCTTTTTGTAGCTCTGCACATGTTTTCGGTTGAAAGGCACGTGATCTGAAATTAGAGGCAGCTGGACTGTGTATGGAATACATCACTGGGATGTCACTGCAGACATTTGGTGCTTAGACGGTCAAAAAAATAAGACGATCAGGTTGGATTGGCAACTTTGTACACCGCAGTGTCTGGAGTTCAGTTTCTTTAGGACCTCTTGTCGCAGCGACGTTACATATTCATGTGAACAGTGTCGCCTCGGAGAGAGAATTTAAACTGCCGCAGTTTGACAGTTGTGATTCATTAGTTGGGAGGAATATGATAAAGCCACACATGAGGTTAGAGAGAGACTGAGGACAGAGGAGTTTCACACGGCAGCCAGTGTTACTGGCCGCGTTGCAAACAAGCTAACGGCTCCTGGATCAGAAGCTCTTTTTCCACCAGCGAAAATAGTCTCACCGTGAAAACTGCAGCTGCTGCTGCTCACTGGACCCATGTCAAAGCCGGATTTTCCAACTTTTTCATTCACCACCGCTCTCAACGTTGTGACTGTGTTACCGTCTGCCGACATGCTGTCCAGTTACAGTGCACTGTCTGTCTGTCTGTGCCTCACTTAGATAGAGCAGATACAGGTACAGCAGTGGCTCGTGTTGGCAATGATTCCAGTGGCAGAAAGTTAAGACGACCGCAGGGAAAGTTGTAGCGCTGTTAAGAAAATAAGAATTATCTTCAGCTAATACTTGACCCAGATTCCACCTTTCTCCTGTTCTTATCCTCCCCTGCGTTCTTGTCTCCCCCCTTCTTTTTTCCCTCATGAATGGAGGCACCACTGTCCCTGCCTGATAATGCATTGCTGAGCTGGCGATAAGAATTGGGGAGAGTGAGGTTTTACATCTCGGCACAGACACTTGAGATACAGTTTGATTTAGTGAGGCTGGCAAGGGACAAAAACAAAGAGCGATCACGTTGGATTTATGTTCTCCCAGGATGTAATTTGCTAATGGAAGAAAGCAGTCACATACCGCGCGCCCCCCCCCCGTTTGCTGACGCAGATTTTCCTCGCGTTTTACGTGACACTTCATAAAGAAGACCTAGAGATCTTGACAATAAAATAAGGCCGCTCTCGGAGGAGTGAAATTAAATAGCGGAGCATCTCCTCTCTCTGACATCCCCTGCTCTGACACCACGCCAGGTCAGGGTGTTGCAAAGTGACCTCATTGTGTTTTCTCGGCGCGGAGCGGCGTCCACCGCTCTGAGGTCCAGTGGGTGCCGTCCTCCCTCCGTCCTGCTTACCAGGGTCTGTGCTTTCACACAGCGCTACCATTTACAGCAGGTCCCTAATATGATTTATAGAGTCCTGCTGACCACCCTCTCAACTCACTGTTCTATCCCTGTAGTGTGACGCCAACACACACACACACACACACAGATGTGATTAATCATCTTCTAATCAGGTCCTCATGGAATTAACACAATAATTAACCAAAATACACACACACACACGCGAAGATGCTAAGAGATTTCATACATCAGTACACACATAACATGCGCACGCGTTTAGGTAGACGGTCCAGATTCCTCCGTAAGCCACCCCATTTATTATTCCCTGTCCATCTGCAAGTACTCACCGCAACCTCTACCCGCACACACACACGCGCGCGCGCGCACACACGCGTTACATGCCTTGCGAGCTGAGGTTCAGCGCCAGACATTCCTCTCCACTCCGCTTTATTGACCTCAGCTGCTCCGCAATGACAGGCAGGAGAGGAACTTGAATCGTGGCCGCCTGGACATACCCCACCTATCGAAAGCATGCGTCGAGATGAATAAGCACATAGCTCTGAGATATCATCCCCGCCGCTCACATTTCCATGAACAATGTGATCACCTCCCAACCGTCTAAGGTCACATTCTCTCCTCTCTAGCTCAGTTATGCTGCACGTGTTTAGACCTCCTCCAGCCTCCCTTTCTTCTGTCCTTTTGGATGATGTATCATCCTCTGCATACCATGTGCTCTTCACAATGATGATTTGGGAAGCTCCCTCTCACCCATCTGCCAATCTTTCGCCCCCTCCTCTGCTCCCATCCTTAGTGTCCACTAAACTTCAACCGCTCCCAGCTAAGCCTATTGTAGTATTTCCTTCCCTACAGGGTCTTCTTGGAAGCCCAGCAGCGCGTGAGAGAGGAGTGGCAGTCAGATAGGGATCTGAGAAGGGAGATATCTGTCCAAGTTTCTCCTCAAGGAAGGCCCCCACCATGGAGGCCTACTGCTAGAAGAGGAATCTCCCTCTGGAGAGAGATGAACAGTTGGATGCTGGTCCAAATGAGGCCTTGGGGCGGTTTAGAAACGAGCAGGAAGGAGAGGTTCAGCCAGCAGAGGGAGCCGCTTGTTATTATTATTATGTAGGACAAGAGGAGAGTGTTTGTGTTGGTATGGAAATAGTCGGGAGCATTTTAAGTAGGTCACACTCGCCATTTTTTTCCCCTCATGAGGCCCTCTGGGAAGATGTAAACTATAACAGTAGTGTAACTCCTCATTGTGAGACAACATTTCACTCACGCTGCCCCCTCTTTCTCTTTGCTTCACCCTCCACAGAGGAGAAATATGTGACGATACAGCCGTACACCAGTCAAGGGAAGGATGAAGTCAGCTTTGAGAAAGGGGTCACCGTGGAGGTCATCCAAAAGAACCTGGAGGGCTGGTGGTTCATCAGGTGAGTGAGGCGCAGCTGGAGCATTGACGCGTAGGAGCCAAAAAGGAAATGGAACCTTTCCAAAGTTTCACCGCGAACGAGCGCTCAGAGGACAGCGATGCTGTCGCTCTGCGCTGCGATCAAGGCAGCGGCTCTCATCTGCGTAATGGTATTGAGGGGAAACCATTAGCATGTGGTGCTCTCTCCACAACTGGATCGCCTTCCTGACATGTGTGTGTGTGTGCGCACGTCTGCTTGTTTGCACGTGTGTGTTATTTGCCCGGCTAGTTTGTATTTCCTGCTAGTTGTTTGTTTCCCCCCCCCCGAGGGCACAAGACAGCTTCACTCCACTCCACAGCGGATTACTATCACATGCTGCGTCGTGGCATCTCTCACACACACACACACACACATGAACGTGCTCAAAATAAATAAAATGGACTTGACCAGACAGACCTTGTTTGAATGCACAACAAGTGTTTTTTTTTTTTTTTAGAGCGCGAGAAATAATCCTCCAGATGTGCGTCTGAGTCATGTCCTCTCAGTGGGTCACTTCACTGCAGCCGAGTCCAAGTGTGGGGCTCAGTTTATGGGGACTCCTCGTGGTCGCTGTTGGAGCGTAATGATCACATCTCCTCTGAGCAGAAAATGACCCACCTGGAGGCAAATGACTGTGCAGAGCTGCATTTGAAAACATTACTTATTGTTTCACAAAGCACTCTAAAATGACTCATTTAGCTTAACAATGAATGTTGAAATATGGGGGCCGCGCTGCCTCTTTGCATATATTACTGTATGCAGTCTGTTTACTTGCCTTGGGCTACCTCTGCGCTGCCAGAATTAAAATGGTGTCTGTTTTTTAATACGGGATCTCACTGGGTGTATTTTATTACATACTTAAATGGCAGAGAATATGGAAATGTAGCTGTTTATTCATTCTAGGTGTAATTTATAGCTCAGCTGATGTCAGTGCTTGGTGATGTAATATTGGACTTCCAGCTGGGGGACTCGCAGAAGGCCGATTAAACTCTTTCAAATCATGCAACACGGGCGAAGATATCCAGATTTCTTTGGCGCTTGTTTGAGTCACGCTCCAAAAACTCTGCTAATAAATAATCATTTTGTTTCACCCTCTCTGTCTGGTAAATGTCTTTGCATGTGGACCTAAACATTTCTATAATACAAAGATTTATGAGTTACAGAGTGAAGCGTAAACATGTGTGCAGTGCCCCTTTAAAAAAAGGGAAAAATCCAACATGACTCAGTATTAATCATTTCATCTCTCTTCACAGATACTTAGGCAAAGAGGGCTGGGCTCCTGCGTCCTACTTGAAAAAAGTGAAAGAGGACTTCTCCCCTCGTAAGAAGACCCTCACGGGCCCGGTGGAGATCATCGGGAACATCATGGAGATCAGCAACCTCCTGCAAAAGAAGTCCGTCAGCGAAAAGGACATCCAGACCGACGGAGAGAGCAGCACGGCACCGGAACGCCACATATCCAAGAGCGAGATCAGCCTGCCCATGCCCTACAACTCTGAGATCAATGCAGAGACGGGCAGGAGGCTGAGCGCAGGCCGCGACACCAACAGTCCGTGTCTGGGAATAGCGGCGGCAAGCGCTGCCCATAATGAAAATAAAGCGAGAGGCGAGCCCGGGTCCCCAGCTGTTGCAAGAGTGGCACCACATCGAGTGGAAATTGGTGAGTATTTGTGGTGTGTTAAGAGACAGTTGTACCTGTGAACTGAGTAAATGCATCGCAGCAAAGGAGAGGAGGATTTCTAGTCTTTGTATGAGACATTAAGACTTGTCATTTTTCTTTTGTGTAGGCTTTGATGCTATAGGTAAGCTTCACAGTTGGTGGTGTATCTAACAGGTGTTGGTGGTGTTAATCTAACGACTAACCTGTGTGGTTTACTTACATAATATGAATGTAAGACATCCTGTATGTCTGTTGTGCACAGAAAGAGATTTACATCAAGTACATGAAGTATAATTAGACAAGTTATAATGTTTTAAATGACACAAATCTCTTCTGCGCTCAATATATATGTTAGCAGGTGTGCTAAGGACGTTGTACTGGTTACACCTCTCACTTTCTTTGCTGTGTGCTTGGACACTCTCTCTCGCCCACGCTCAACGTCATCATACATCACAGTGTGCCACAATGCTAAACAATCATAAAACTGGTGGAGGGCATTTCTGATTGGCCATCTCCAGATAATGTGCTATTGGCAGTTACTAAGGGAGTGGGTAAGCACTGGGAGTACACCACGTCCCCACGTAATTAGCTGATACAGTTTTGGTAACCTTCTGCACTCTTTGCCTTGAGATACACTTGTCTGGCAGTAGAGGAGTCTCAATATTCCATGGTGAGACATGGAAGCGAGCGCTATGAAAGAGAACCTCTGAGTAGCATGCGCGAGGTGTCTCACTGAGCCGCTCTCTTGGTGCTGGGGTGAAAGCGAGAAGCATCATGCGTTATGTTGAATGACAAGTGAGGCTGCATCAGTCATGGACAGCCCTGGAACAGACACCGTGGCTGCCAGCCTCTGACTGCTAACACAGTGGTTGTATTTCTGCTTTTGTGTGTGTGCAAACGCATTTCATTTACACGTTTCTTTGTTCGTCAGGGTCTCCAAATCTGAGACAAAAACCTCCCCCGAGAAGAGAAGCCAACTTGGTAAGAGAAATGAACAAACCACTGCTTCCTAACAAAACCCAAGAGACTGTTATATTCAGCAGAAACACGCGAGCATCTCAGAACTACTAACGAACGCTCCAGCACATTTGCAAACACTGAAAGCGACGCAGTGTAAATACATGAAATAACAACATAAAAAGAAACGTTATTAATTAGGTCCAAGGTTATTGCAAGAGTTGGCATGGCAACCATTAAAGAAGTACAGTTTCACCATCTCGGCGATGATCTGGATCAATCACTGTAGCATATCCATAATATGGTATATGTATTATTGTATATATATGTATTATTATCACATGCAGCCGTAACCAATGCCTGCAAATAACTGCATGTATTTAGTCATAAAGAACATACTCATTTTTTTAGTCATAGCTGGATACAATGCTGGCTAGATATGATGTCAGCTGCTCACCTCTCTCTCTCTCTTTTTGCTGTACAGGGATTCCAGTTACCTAAGCCTCCAGAGCCCCCTGCTGTGGAAGCAGAGTATTACACAATAGCAGATTTCCAGTCCTCTATCTCTGATGGCATCAGTTTCCGTGGAGGACAAAAGGCTGATGTAAGAGGCCACCTCTACATTGTTGTCGCTCAGATGAGACAGTTGTGGCTCATTGAATATGTATGTTCACTGAGTGGTGCCCAGATAGACAGAAAAGCTGAGGCAATCAAGATGCGACCTTGAGATTTGTGTCTGAACACGATGATGTGGACAGAATTAGATGAATTTTAAAGTCATTCAGGTTTGTTTAAGTTATGTTGAGCTGGCAATTCCAGACGGTGTGTTAACTTTTGTTGTTAATGTCTGTGCAAGAAGACTGTCTTTGGTCATCTGACCAGCTAACCATACTGTTTTTTATAGCTTATATCGTCTATGTTTTGCTGTGTAGGTGATAGAGAAGAACCCCGGAGGCTGGTGGTATGTGCAGATTGGAGAGATGGAGGGCTGGGCCCCCTGCTCCTACATTGACAAGCGCAAGAAGCCCAACCTCAGCCGTCGAACCAGCACTCTGACCCGGCCCAAAGTTCCACCCCCAGCCCCTCCTGTCAAAAAACAAGAATCCGAGGAGGCTCCTCCTCCTGCTAACTCTTCCTCTAAAGTCTCAGAGCCGCCAAGCAGACCTGTGTATGAGGAACCTGAATATGATGTACCTGCAATTGGCTGCGAAGGGGAGTCAGACACCGATTCCCTGAGGGATGAGCGCAACCTGGATGTGAAGATCAGCAGTGCGGTCAGCGACAAGTATCGCAACTCCCCACCTTCCTGCAAGGCCTCTCCTCCCGTCTGCAAAGCATCCCCTGTGTTCACTCATCGAAGGTCTTCCTTCAGGTCTGTAGAGGAGGTTGCAAAAGAGGAGTGTATCTATGAGAATGACGGCTTCAGGCGAAGCAGCGGCATCGAAGGAACTTCAGTCAAAGGTTCCAGTGAGCCGAATTCCCCAAGGAGCTACCATTCCTCCACAGTCCCACGCAAACCCTCTGGGTCTTCACCTTTGGCTGGTAGACCCATGAAGACCATGACACCAGAGATGAACCGGAGGAGTCAGACCCTGGGCAGACACATAGATATCAGCTTCAGGTCACAGGACAACAGCCCCCACTCTTCCTCAGATGAACTGAGCAGAGGCCCCAAGAAAGCCACTTCCTTTAGCCGCGATGTGGAGCAGAGAATAGGCCAGAGCCCCTCCACCAGGCCCAAGCCTTCTGTCAGACCTAAGCCACTCCTGACCAAATCTGAGCCCCAGAGTCCCGAGAGGATGGATATCAGCTCTCTGAGACGGCAGCTGAGGCCTACAAGTCAGTTTAGACATGGTCTTAAACCTACTCGTGGGGATGACTCTGAAACAGCATCTGTCATCTCATCAGAAGACTCCATGTGTTCACGCAGTACTTCGGATCTCTCTTCTGTTTACTCCAAAGGGAGCCGTGGTGACTCAGACGTGGAAGGCCCCAATCTCTACCGCTCCCTGGACGCCTATAAGAAGGTCCAGGACTCTGAGATCAGCTTTCCAGCTGGGGTGGAGGTCGATGTTCTGGAGAAACAGGAGAGTGGTTGGTGGTACATCCGTTGGGGATCAGAGGAGGGCTGGGCTCCATCCTACTACCTGGAACCTGTCAGACAAGTGGGCGATGCAGGTGGGTTGGAATCAGATGGACACGGGAGTGGTGGGAGTAAGTCCAACAGCCTGGAGAAAAATGAGCAGCATGTTTTGGCCCTCAATAACATCAATATTCAGGGTCTGAGCCAGCAGCATCAAGGCATGAGGAGGAACACTCCGCCGATTCCTTCCAAGCCTCCTGGTGGCTTCTCGAAGCCTTCTGGAATTGTTAATGGAGGTGTTCGGATGAGGAACGGGGTACGTCAGGTGGCCGTTAGGCCTCAGTCTGTATTTGTAACCACAACACAGCCAGCCAAGGATGGGCACTACATGACAGGGTCACTAAGGCGAAATGACTCACTTGGCAGAAGTGATCACTATGGTTCTGGTTCTGCTACTCTTGGTGTACGCCGAAACGCCTCCTTCAGCACCGTGCGGCCACACGTAGTTGTCGAAAGTCAGACAAGGCCCGCTGAGCACTCCAGCCTGGGTTCCTCGGGGAGCTCGTTCAGCACAAGCAACGTCCAGGAGGCCCTTAGCAGAGCTAACCAACGCAACGGCATCCCTGTGTCCACAGTCCGACCCAAGCCCATAGAAAAGAATCAACTGATCCACAATAACCTTGGCAGGGATGTGTACGTGTCCATCGCAGACTATCGTGGCGATGAGGAAACTATGGGCTTCACTGAGGGCACTCGTCTGGAGGTTCTGGAGAGAAACCCCAATGGATGGTGGTACTGCCAGGTGCAGGACAGCCTGCTTCCTCGCAAGGGCTGGGTCCCCTCCAACTACCTAGAGCGGAAAAAATAAAACCAACCCCACATCCTTCCCCTTCCCTCCACATCCCCCTGTTTGATGTCTTCAAGGACGTGGGTGGCATCAATTCTTTGCAAATGTTTCCCGTAATCTCCCCGAAGCAATATGCCCTCGAAAATGTACATTTATGAAAAGACTGTGTGTAAAAAGAAAGATGTTTTAATCCGATGAGGAAGGACACTTTTAGTGCTGGTTTACTAAAATGTATTCAGAGGAGTGTAAAGATTTTAAATATTTTGGCTGGGAATGAGAGACAGAAACACGGGATTGGTCACCCCTGAGCAAGGAAGTCTGAGGAGGACAGTGTCCTTGAGAAATAAAATGGTATGAATGGGAGTGATAAACCTCTTAAAGAGGTTTTCATCATCTAACACAGTTGAGCAGGGTAATGGCTATGCTTATTCCTGCCCATCACTGATTATGATGGCCAATAAGTGCCTTTTGTATTTGTTCACCTGAATAGAGGTCCTAAATGGTGGATGGTAAAACATGAAATCAACCAAATCTTTTAAGAGTGCCATAGGCCTATGAACACCACCAAGAGTATTTCCATATCCAATTAAGAGCTCCACTCTAAAGTGCAAACAAAGCAGTGTTAGTTTCAAACTTAAGTGCTCTAATTGGTCCAACACAGATTAAAGAAAGAAAAACAGATTTAAGGAACTCAAGTCACCAGAGAATGAATTTGTTTTAAGTCATCGAGCAAACTAAAACAACATTTTAATCTCGTTATCAGTTTTTTTTTTTTTTTGATTTAGTTTCATTGTTCATGTTATCATGTTGTCTTGTATTGATGCAAATCTTCCTTAGAGAATTATTTCTGCTTTCTTGTGACATCTGTTTTCCACCAAGAGCCTTGATTTGAATTGGAAAAGTTACAGCTCCTGCCTCATGTCCCGTACCGTCGGACAGCGGCGAAATAACACACAGCAGGTGCTTAGGTTGGATGAATTGGCATAGTTTTGTCATAGATCCTCAAGCTCCAGAAAAAAAATTCTGTCAATAATCATGCTTTTAATCCTGGGTGTAATCATCTGGGACAACAAATGTATATTAAAAAAAAAAAAAAAAAACCTGTGACACTTGAAAATAACAGTCGGATATTTTAGTTTCCTGGAAAATAAAAACAACGTTTTGTAACTTGAGAGCTCTCCAGAACAAAAACCACCTCCTATCTGAGTAGCTAATAACCTCAAACGATGAAAATTAGTTGGGTTTACTGTAGTTACAGGAACAATTGATTTTGTACATATTTTGTTGTGTAGACATGTAATAATACCGCTGATGCGGAGATGTACTGAATACGTACTGGAAACACAGTGACAGAATTGAATCCCAGGGACATATTTGCACAGCATTTAGCCCAAAATGTGATCAAACCAAAGAGCTGTTTTTGTGATGTTACTATTTATTTATGGTACAAATATTACAGTGTATTCAACACAATGCCTAAAACACCATTTTCTGAACTGAAAAAAAAAGTTTTTTCTATCAGTACCTGGAAGCACTTGATACATTTTCTCAAAAATATAGATCTATGAAACAAGAAGTGAACAAGTAAATTGTAATATTAGATATTGCTGTGCAGTATGGACGGTGACATTACATTTAGAAAAACTTGTTTCAGAGTTTTTTTCTCTCTCTCAAATGATAGTATAGGTTTCAGATCACGTTAGTGAGACTTAGTAATCACCTAAAAATAGGAATTTAGAAATATTTTCTCCCATTGCAGAAGTGAAATCTGAGACACTCTGAGCTAACTTTCAAAATTCAGATGGCTGATGTTCAAGACTGCTGAAATACATTTTCTAACGATGAGTGTGAACTCTCTGAACGAGGCTGAACACTTCACTTTTCATTATGTTTCTGCTGGACAGTATCATAGTATTAAACAAAGTACAGTACCTGCTAGATCGCAGATATTCTATTTTAGCAAAAAAACAAACAAAAAAAAACATATTTGTTTATGGTTTGTTCATTTGTTACTCTGTGATCGCACGGTGACAATAATGAGGAACGAAGTGGTTCTGTTTGTGAATTAGTGCACTTTAAACCTGTTTTTATGGTGCATTAATGTAAAGGTGCAGAAAATACTCAGCATATTATTTATTAAACATTTTTGTAATTATTTAATTTTTTTTTTTTTTTTAACTCACCTCAGATGTGAGATGGAACTCAAGTGAACAGGCCAGTTTTTTCAGTAGAATTGGAGAAACAGAGACCTCTTGTGGCAGGTCAAAGTACTACAGCATGATTTCTGTGCCATCCACAAGTCTTTACCAGCTGTCCTACCTCAGTGCAATAAGCAATGCACTGCCGGTCAGTGAGTCTCACTAAGAACTGTACAGAAACTTTTTTTTTTTCTTTTCTCAGTGCAGCTAAAATTATTTTTGTAGCTCGCCTTCAGTATTGGGCAATAATTTATTTTTTTTTAAATTCTAAAAAAATCCTTTTCTTTTTTTTCTCCATGCTGTGTGCTGCAACTTTAGCAAACCACGGGCACTTCCTTCATCTTTATTGTGCTTTACATAATGCCTGATTTTATGCATATTTATTATGAATAATTTTAGCACAGTTTGACAATCACCTTATCCCCCCCATTCAAAAATATTACCGCATGGCATTGTCACACAAATTGGAAGCCACTCACATGAATATGCAAAAAAAACAAAAACAAATCAGCAGTCAACAATGTGTTGTCCTTTAGTTGAGACTGTGAGTGAGCAATTCATAAATAAAAATAAAAAACGCATCAGGACGTATTAATAATGGATTTAAGGATGTTGATATTTACTTCTTCCCATCCAGACGAAGGCATTATGTAAATGTGTTGAATCACTTTAAACATTTGGCTCCAGCACATTATGATTATTATTATTATTATTATTATTATTATTATTGCATATCGCTTTGTTTGATTGAGCTGAATTTACTTGGCTGTAATAGCAAGGGAATCGTTGTGTCGTTTAGCTGTGTAAGCATCTGTCTTCACTCATGCTTTTTTCTTGATTTTTCTTCATATCTCTGTCTCTCTCTCTTTTTTTAAAATCAAATTCTGAAAATATGCCCGTGAGGAAATGTGCAATAGAAGCACATCATGCTTCAACAAGAGGACAAATATCACAGGTGGAAGGGAAAAAAAACAACAACAACAAAACGTGGACAATTTGATGACATCTGTCGGGAGTGGACGTTCCCAAATCAAACTGCCAGCCATGAGCTTTTACCATCATTTCAAGTGTATCATTTGAAGTCTGTCTCAGAGAGCAGATGTTGCGAGGCCCTGAAAGCGTCTGTTAAACTCATCGGACCAAAGCGTTCACATGTGACATCTCATTATTGTCCCGACGTGACGGACTTTTATTAATACCTAACCTCTGCTCCTCCTGCCCCGGATCAGCAGTGGACAGTGATTTGTGAATGGCATGGCAGAAAACCCGCTGACCCATTCTGTATTGACATTACAGCCATCCGGGGTCATGGGCCCATCATCAGGGGCCTCAGTTGCCCCTGCTCTGAGCTGTCACGTTCGTGCCTGAATGGAATATTTGATATTTTGTGTTGTTGTTGCTTCCTTTTCTTTTCTTTTCTTTCTTTTCTTTTCTCTCTGGAGTGTGTCCTCTCTGCACCTCTGCGGATGCCTCTTTTGACATTTGTCCCGCTGTTGTCAAACCAAGTCAGACTGGTTTTTTTTCCCCCTCACCACTCGCAGTGGCAGAAGGTGATATTCGGAGTTTTCTGCAGTGACAGAGAAAGAGACGTTGACGGGAGAGTCTCAGCGGTAAACAAGAGAGCGGGGAGATGAATGCTCCTTCAGGCCATTTCAGTTCAATCACTCACCTTCCAGGATGTACGCCAAAAATAGAAAAAACCTTTATTTTTCTCGTCGCTGAGCCCCAGGCAGATCTTCTCCATGTGCTACAGGTGAAGACGTCATTGTGCTAAAGACTTGCTGCGTGTACAGGCCAAGGCAGAGTTCTCTGTCCTGTCAGGTGGACTCGTGTCCAGAAATCTTTTTGTTGGTGTAGTTTGTAGTTAAACTCAACGTTAAAGGAGTTGTTTGACATTTTGGGAGATTACTTACCAAGAGAATATCGATACCAATCTCATGATGTTCAGACGTGGTTAAGGCCCCCTGTGTGTTGTTTGAGCCTCTCTGTGCAGAATGATGTTCCTGTATGTTTTCACGTCTCTGTGCTCACCACCTTTGGTGAAGGTTTGAACAAGGAATGACATAACATGACATGTCACACAAATGATATGTTTTAAAACACATTTGAAGGGGATCTGGAAATATGAAGCCAAAGCTGGGAGACAGTTAGCTTAGCTTAGCATCAAGATTTTTGATCACTCAAAAACATATCTGACAAATTATCACTCAGAGAGTGGTTATGTCCGTAGGGAACATGAGGCTAGCCAGATGACTGCTTTGCTTTGCTTAGCTTAGCTTAGCTTAGCATAAAGACTAGCGGCAGAAGGAAACAGCCTCGCTGTGTCCACAGGTTTTAAAATTCTGCCAGCACACCTTAAGTTCGCAGCTTTGCTGACTTGTTTTATGCTAAGCTAAGCTAACTATCTTCTGGCTACAGCTGTGTATTTAGTGTTCAGACAGCAGAGTGGTATCAGTGAGGTTTATTTCCCAAAGTGTCAAACTATTTCAGGCTTATTTTCCAGTTCAGCCTGTGTCAGCCACACTGCTCTTAAACCTGCGTGCATCCGTGCAGCAGAATGGAAATGGAGTTGTCAGAGGAAACATTTTTGTATTCCACCTGTACAACTGAGTGTGTGCATACATGCCAATAAACACACACACACACACACACACACACAGACCGTGATGATGAGGAATCATTCATGCCAGAGGCAAATATATGAGTTTCCTAACATATTTCCCGGAGGTCAGCCGGGTGAGACAGCTGTTTTACTCCTCGCTCTCTTTTTTATTTTAACAAATGGACGGCATCTCTCAGGCGTGAAGCACCTTAAGCGCTGTAATCCCAAACACAAGCCGCTGCCATTGTGTATTCCTCGCAGCTGTACTTCCTTCTGCTCCCCGAGTCCTTTTCCTTCCCTCGCCACGTATTTCCATCTGTCCCTTCCTCGACACAGCCGAGCAGTCTATTCCCGGCGAGATGATTGAGATATCTATAGGAGGGTTTATAGGGGGGGTGGATGGAGGCTGAGGGGGTTGTTTGTGTGCATGCGTGTCTTTTTTTTTTTTTTTTTTGCATGATGAGATGGATTGTTTGCAGGTGCACTCGGCAGCAGAGAATTTGGAGGTCAAGGAGGAGATTTGAGGGAGCAGGATGTAGGGAGACACGAGATGGATCAGATGGTGGATTCTAGGAGACAAGGTGAGAGCGAGGTGAGAGGAGCTGTGCTTTGAGAGAGGGGAAGGAGATGAAAGGCTGGTGGGCACTGCTTCCACTCTGAACACTCAAATGAAAAACAACTCCTTCCAGCAGGGAGCCCGTTTCCTCCACCTTCTCAAACCTGGCCCTAATGAGCTCTCTGCCTCCGAACCTGAGCTGTGAAATCTCATTACTCCAAACGATGTTTTAATTGCAGCACTTGACGTTTTTTTTTTTTTTTTGAAGCTTGGAGAAAGAAAAAAAAAAAACTGCAAGTCAGTGAGAGACAAATGAGTTCTCACCACAGCAGCTCTTCTCCTCTCAGCCTCGCTCTCGCTCCGTCCGTGGAAGAACTTTTCAAACTGATCCCACGTCTGATTCCAGCTTCTTTTACAGTCAGCATCTTCAGATCTTTTGTAGCCCTGAGGGTGTGAGAGCGGAGCTGAGCTGGGTGTTGGAGGGAGGGGGAGTTTTTTTGGAATAAGGCTTCAAATGGAGGATTGTCTGTCTATCTCTGTTTTATTCTTTGGTGTTTTGGCTGAGAAGAAAAATAATTGTTGTAAAAGTGTGGCTCAGGGTTTGAAGGGTTTGTTCTCCTCTAATGAAACAAGCTTTAATGCATAATGGAAATAAATCCTAAAAACGAGGCACCTGGCTCTGGAACGGAGGCGCCTCAGAGTTGATGAAGGCGGCGGTTTGATGGAAGCAGGTGTAGGTTTGATAGGAGAGCTTCAGTAAGTGCGCGGGAGCGGGTGGGAGGCGTTTAGGGGGCTGATTTTGTACGTTTTCTTGCGAGAGAAGAAAGGGAAGAACAAGTGAGGCAGTCGGCGTTGAAAGAGAGAGAAAGGCTGTGAATCGGGGGATGCTGATTATTTCTGTCACTCTGGAAACTTCCTCAGTGAGTCGCGGTTGTTTGACGCGCCGGCGGGCATCAGCGGGAGCTGTCTGCGAGCGCCGTGACGGGAGGCTGTGTCGAGGAACGAGGCACGCTGCGTCTCTGTGGCAACTGTTCTATGGCTCCGTTTGAATCCCTGTTTCTAATTAGCACAACAGTGTGTCTTAATTAACCCTCCTCAGTCAGATGATGTCCCGGCGCTAACGGCTTTCTGATCCAGAGCGCCGCGGCTGCACGCCTCAGCCCATGGCTTCTTTTTTCTTTCTTTCCCGGAGGTGGAGGTGAGCTGTCAGCAGTGACTGATGTGGACGCAGAGCCGAGCTAGATTTATGGGAAGGTTTATAGATGTCGTCCCCGCCCTGCTGTGGAGAGCGGCGTGCCAAAAACACCCAAACAAAGAGAACCCTGGGAGCCACCGAGCTCCTCACCTGTACGTTCTGACCAAACCAGTCCGTTACCAGCATGTCAGCCACACCAACACACACAGCGGCAACCACAGGCCTCGAGTTGGACCAAAGGAGGTGCTATTTTCTTTCTGTTTTCTTTTATTACCATTGTTGTTATGCAGATTGTGTTCAACTCTTGCAGAACTCCCTCGTTTTCAAAAGACGTGCCACGGGGAGGCAAAGGAGGCTCCATCCCGCCGTAAATGTCAGCGAATCACCCAACCATGAGTCATCGCTCCGCCGGGTCGCGCGCGGTGACGAAGCCGCCGCGGTTCTGTGACGGAACCGCTGAGACTTTCCGCACACGTGCATTCCTTTTGAAAACAGGGCATTTTCTTATCTTTCATTTTGACGAGTCGTGTTCCTTTTTTTGTATCTTGTACATGTTTACATTGTATCTCGCATTGCCCAAAAAGAGAAACAATATTAAATGTATTATCTTTGTTGTTTTACACCGCCTCCCGTTCATTTGTCACGCGCACCGCATGCCCCCCCCCCAACTTGTAATACAGCTAGATAGGATGTGACAGTAACCTACAGATTGAGACATTTATCTGTATTTGCCTTATTGTGAGAAGCACATGAAGTGAGCAGAAGAATGCAGCTGGTTATATATAGTGAGCTCTGACTTATGAGAGAGGTGTGAGGGGGTTTGAGAGCCATGGATGAAGACGGATGAGCTCTCGGAGACCCAGTTTCCCCACTAAAGAGGAGAGGCAAGATTTTTTTGCTCTCCTGTATCCAAACGTGCGTGCAGAGATTTATCACTCGTGTCCAAAGTTACATGAAATATATGCCTACGCCTCTGTCCCGGAGACGCACCACAAATCTTCACCTCTTAAAGGAGAATAGGGGTTTCACAAAGAGCCGGCACCTCGGGCTATCACTCATGCTCCTCTGGCTGAGACTGAGGCGGAATGTTGAGCGTTTAAAACATTGTCAGCATGCCATCATTGACTTATTGATATGAGTTTCAACAGACTTTAATGAGCCCAGCAGGGAAGTGTTCTTGTTAAAGCAGCTCGTACTGAAGCTGATGGATAAGAACTTCCTCTAAAGCAGGAGTCTTCAACCTTTTTCAGCCCTGGGATGAGAGACAAACAGAACAGGGACCCCCCCACATTGAATTCAACTTTCATATTTACTATATTCAGCTATTAATATAGTGGATTACCAGCCTTGTTTGTCGTTAGAAACATTCAGCTTCAGGATGTCAGGGCAATGATATGATGATGCCTCGGCAGAGGTGGAAGGAGTAGCTGTAGGATCTCGAGCTCGAGGCCTCGTTACTGTCACTCACGTTACTTTATCCATTCTGCTTCACTTAATACCAAACTAGTAACTCACATTATTCAGTAACATTACTGATTTGCATTTATTTCACAACCAAGAACGGACTGCTGTGTCGGAGCCAACACCTCTCCTCACCATGTTTTTTTTTTAGTTGTTAGCCTCATTGGAATAATTTCTTTTTTTTGTTGGACACTATGAGTGAGACCTCTCACACCACACACAGTCATTTGACCCATTGTTCATATAAATATATTGAGGAGTGCTGCTTTAATTCTGTAAATACTGCTGGTTTTCAATCAGGACTGAAAGCCTTGGCGCTCACTCACAGGTACCAACAGATCGCCACTAGATGGCTCTCTTGATTCAGTCTTGCTTCAAAGCCTCCTCCAGACTTCATCAGTGCTGATGGCACAGCCAGAGATTTTCATATGAATAGACCTGAACATTACATCCTTAATATGTACGTTGACATTGTGTCTTGAAATGAACCTCTATTATGATCAGTCCTTTTTTATATACAGAATAACTAATGATACTGAAGGATGGTGATCTCTGGCAGGGTTATGAATGCACAGCTGAACAAAGGCAGATATTAGATAAACTATTCTTTTGGTTAGATTATTACTTCGTTCATATCCCATTCATCAGATCTTCTTTATGGAGTTGTCATGAGTCATCGACCGGATGGACAGATGGCTATCAGGCAGCTCCGAGGAGACATCTGGATGAGGCGCTTCATGAATTTATAGTGCAGTCATTTGAGTCGGAGCACATCTACGGCTTTGAGTTTCAAAGTAGGGCGCAAGTATTTCCAACTGATCTCCTAATCCCCTACCTGTCACTGTGAGCCCCCCACCCACCTACCCACCACCACCAGCAGCAGCAGCAGCTGTGTCTGGCGCAGAGGCCACAGCACATGATGAAACAAAGGGCCTGGGCCCCCCAGATGATTTAGCATTGTGTTTCACCTGAACCTCAAATCTCATATTTCAGTTTCTTTTAGGTCTCAGTACCAAAGGTCAAGAGCATATAAACACTATTAACACTCCATTAGGACGTCCAGTGTCATACCAGCAGAGAAGAGACCACGAGGCATAATGTGAAGGGGCAACAGAATATTAGGGGTAGGGTCTGATCCTGACCTACTTTATGTGATTGCGATCATCATTCATGATACAATTGTGATATTCTTTCTCAACTTTGAAATGCCTGGTGGACTACAGAGCATTTTCTGTTGGTTTCTGTAACTTAGCAGGGTCACAGGGGGCTGGAACCGGTCCCAGTTGATGTTGGGTGAGAGGCAGGGCACACCCTGGACAAGTCACCAGTTCACCACAGGGCTGGGCTGACACGTAGGCTGTGTCTCAATTCAGGGGCTGCATGCTTCGAAGGATGCAACCTTCGCGGCCTTCGAAGGTGACTCCTTCTGAGGGTCCTTCGAAGGCCGCATCAACTGTTGTTAAATGAGACAGCCTAGCCTTCAAAGCTTTTCCTGGTTACATCACCAGCTGCGCAACTGCCGTCAGTTGGTACTTTTAACGTAGCCGCTTGGTGACGCCATTGTTGTATGTTTCCCGGCAATGAACAGCGGCGCGCAAAGGATCTTGGGATATGTGAGGCCGTGAAGGATAGTTGCAGTGCATCCTCGAAAAAAGAGGGAAAAGAAGGGCGCATTTGAAGGCTGCATTTGAAGGAGCCTTCGAATTGGGACAGCGTTCGTGCAGCGTTGTGGCGTAATTGGCCTTCAAATGCGTGCTTTGAAGCATGCAGCCCCTGAACTGAGACACAGCCACAGAGACAAACTACCATTCACCTATAGGCAATTTAGAGCCACCAGTTAACTTGTTATCATGTTAGCATGCCTTCAGACTGTGGGAGGAAGCAGACAGCAGACATTCCTTCGATCATGATCTCCATATAAAATCACCAACTTGTCCACCCCTACAATATATATATGCACTGCGTGAACAGACAAATAGAAGCCCACTGTACACTGCAATGCAAGAGTCCCACAACAAATACTACATCTGTAAAAGGAGGTATTTTTAACTGTGTGACAGTTGGACACTTGCTCTGCAGCTAACACCAACACGCCAACATGGACAACAAGTCAGGAAGCACCCAGAATAATGGAAAGTTTCAACATCCACAGTTCCATAACAACTACACAAACTTCAAGTGATACAGTCAGAAGCTCCAGAAAGTGGCCATGAACAACAAGTATCAAGTAAGTATTTCATTATTTAAAGAACCAGTGCGTACAATTTAGTTTCATCTAGTGGAGTAATGACAGCATTGCAGTCTCTCAGTCTACAGTCAGTAATTAGTTTGTCTGTTCTGGGCTACTGTAGGAACACAATGGTTTAAAATGGCAGCCTCCATGAAAGAGGACCTGCTCCCACTGTAGATATAAAAGGAGGATTTTTAAGTAACAAAAACAAATAAGATTCTTATTTTCAGGTGATTATACATGCAAGAAAACATAGTTTGAAGCGTGAGCATGAATATTATATTCCATGTCTGCCTTATTCTGAAAATAAAGGCCCCAAATCTTACACACTGCACCTTTTATTCATTTATTATTTCTTATTATGAATTGTGGACAATGTGACAAGATGTTACAAGTGACTATCATATTCAAACTGAGGAAATGCTGCCTCTGTTTTCAATGTACTGCATAATGAAAAGTAAAAACTGAAAATGATGAGCAGGAGCTGAGTGACTCACGTGACTCCTTTGCTGCATAGAGCCAATGAACATTTAGAAATGTTCAGCTTTAGCATGTTAATCGTTCCTGCAGAGCTTCTGTCCATCAGGAGACAGACGTTTATATCTCCAGATGTTTCCATTCAGGACAACATCGTGTTTGAGGTGTTATAGGCGGCATAGGAAGCTGCATGAAGCTGATGTTTGGTTTCACTGGCCAAAGCTTACATTGATAGAGAGAGATGACTTGATTAGGTACTGCTCCAGCTGACTCTTCATGACTAGAGCTGTCACACAAAAATGGAGATATAGTGGAGAATCAGCTGATGAGCTAAATATATAAAGCAGTATAAGCGATAAGTGACTGTTCACTTTCACGTTAGTCATAACGTTATGAGGTCATAATTGGGTAGCGCCAGCCCCAATAGGATAAATTAATGCAGCTTTAAGGTGCACTATCTACATGATTCTCCCTCTCAGAAAGTGTTTCATATTCTCTGTCTGACAGAAAAAAAAACTCTGTTAATGTTATTTGGAATTATGAAACAAACACATTTTTGCTCAAACACATCTGGAAAGTTTATTAACCACAATCATCCGACTCACACTGAACAGAGCTCACAAACAAACAAACACGTGTCGTTTCAAATGAAAAAGAAAGAAAAGGTCTGCAAAGTACTTCAGCTGCTGAGTCACAACAATGGACATATATATGTATAGAATATTTCTAGCCATTGGTTCCAGTCTACATGAACACTAACAGCGTTCCACTCTGATGCTCGTCTTCTGCTGGTCCCCATGTTCACGCAGAGTGGATAGATTACTTGTGCATGACAAAAAGTACTGAGAGCCACAGAAAGAACCTCTAAATGTGCTGCTGTGCGACTGGCCGGACGCACAGGAGTCATATTGGTACAGCGGCAACGCAGAAAACAAAGCAAACGCGCAAGAAAAGTCCACAAATCATTGATGGACAAATAAATAGTACATTACAGGATCAGTGACATTCAAGGAGACTGTGGAGTAGAAAGAAAACCAAAAACTAAAAATCCTGTTTCATTTGATTAAGGTGTATAATATCATTTACAGATGACAATAATCAGTCACATGCTCTTTTTGCTCCATATGAACTGTAGATTGTGTTTATCAATTAACGTGGTCCAAAAGCTGATAGATAAATGTTGAAAAATGCGTAAACTCAATGCATCAATAGAATTACATGTATACAATGTATTAAAAAAATAAGAAGAAATTTCATTTTTCAATTTGGTCGGAGTGTCTGCACAAAATAAAACACGCCATGTTTGAGTCTCAGAGAGCAACGCCGGCCTAAACACTTACAAGATTACAATCAGTAGCTTCATAAAGTGACATTAATCATTACCATACGCTGATGGCTCTCAGACTATATAACTAAGATATATAAAAACCAGAATGAGTCGTAGGGCTCCCTAACACGGGCTCACACACAAAAAAAAGATAAATTACAAAAAAAAAAGAAAAAAATAAACACCTGAAATTCAGGGACTGTAATAAAACCAAGAGTTTATATCTCGCACCTCAGAGCAATGAGGTTTTGATTGTGTACTGCAATATATCTTATTGCGGCAAGGTACAAGCAACCCTTCTATATTCTCACTGTTACAAAAACAAGAATAAATTTAGATTCTCGTGGATTTGGATAAACAAGAAAAATAAATCTTAGATTCATGATTATCAATTAAAACAAAAACAGAACAGACAAAGCTTTTTTTTTTCATTTGTTTTTTTTTTCCATTTTTTTCTTCAAGCACACCGATAAAAATCATTTATCTCTAAATACATAAGTTAACATTCAAATGTGAATTAACACTTCAAGCAGTAGCGAAATCAAACTGTAAGGTGGGAGGAGGGACGTGTGAAAGATTACTGTCAGCGTTTGTCCTGAAAGGGACAGCTGGCAAATACCATAGCAGCATAGGTTTGAGCCCCGTTTGTTGATTATCTACAAAATGAAGTACAATGTCAATTTAAAAAAAACCCAACAGCAGCCTCTCAGCTTCGACTGGTGTCCTGTAATAAGCTATGGCTTACTGCTGAGTTGGTGTATTTACAGCTGAAATCTCTTTCTGGGGGATGTATCAATACATTTTATACTGAAACTAGCAGATAGGAACCATACAAATATTGAAAATACAAGCTTTTTTTCTTTAAATCACCTTCATGTAAAGGATCTTTGCTGCTGGTGAAAGGCCTGCCACAGGAGTTATTAAACATCTGAATACTTGAATATTGGAAATGTCATGGATTTATGTTACAAAAATAACTTTAAATTTGTGTGCTTCTTCTCCTCTGAGTCAATGCTGTGACGGTTTGTGCCACACGACAGCATTATTTGGTAATTTTTTCAGGGTTCTTATTTTTTTGGGGGGGGAACACAGAATATGATACATCTGCATGTAACAAATGAACCTTCTGTGGGTTAAGGCAGGAGGGCTGTGTTGTATCTATGGTGGCTTCTGATACCATGGCAACAATCCTTGGACTTTATGTGTTATTATGGGAACTATTTTAGAGGACAATTTGTCATGAGCGCTCACAGTGTATTAGGCATGGTTGTAGGTAAAGTTTGGGAAAAAATAGTTGACGTCTTCTTACAAAAGATCGCTGGCCCTGAGGAGAATCCAAATTTACTGTTTCCTCTCATAGATTCGGAGCTGCTGAGTCTGTTGGACGATTGTTTTGAAAGTCTTTCATCCTCTCTGTCGATAATGGGGCATTTCTGAGAGGATGACGCTGATTTCAGTGCAACATATCACATTGCAGAGCAAGCAGCTAGATAGCACGACAATATAGCTACCACCGACGTTTGCAATAGAACTACCATGAAAGGTACATTAGATAATACGAGTACAAGAGGTGTTTACAATCCTACTTAATATACTCAGCACCGCCGCGCATCTCTAAGCACATCACTCACTGATAATCACCACGACAATTACAGAAATCCATCACTCCATCATGACGCTGCCTGGCAGACTTCCTCTTCTCCAATGCTCAGTAACACACAGACACAAGTTGTGACATACTGAGAGGATTACCTTAG
Source organism: Nibea albiflora (assembly GCA_014281875.1). Taxonomy (NCBI): domain Eukaryota; kingdom Metazoa; phylum Chordata; class Actinopteri; family Sciaenidae; genus Nibea; species Nibea albiflora. The sequence goes on from CM024789.1 coordinate 26,561,929, forward strand.
ATTACCTTGTGCTTTTTTTTTTTTCTTTTTTCTTTTTTTTTTAGGGACCGGTTCAGTCAGAAGTACGCATGAGGTTGATGGCATCTCTCATAGCTTCAGTCGTCCTCTAAGAGAACTATTATCGAGACGTTCAGGCCCCAAAGTGACTCATTTGCTTCGGCGCAAATGGGTGACAGTCAGTAAATCTTACATCATGGCTCCAGAAATGAAAGAATTTTGGAATTGGTTCAGTTTCTCTGCTTCAAAGTCTTCTGAGATCCTCGGAGAGACTGAACACTCTTCGGGTGAGAATACAGTTCTCAGTGGAAACCCCTGCCACTTCAAGTGCCGCCTCTGCATGGTGGCTGTGACAGTGACTCTAAAGTGAAAGAGACCATCCAAGCGATGCAGTACCGACTTCTGAAAAGGTCACGCAAGAGAAACCAACCAACAATAACTGTGTGAAAATACTAAACAAATGTACCAGAGTTCATATTCCCTGAACATAGACATTTCTTTCCCTGACTCTGGGATTTTGTTGTTCTTAGGTCGTCTGCTCCCTTACGTGCTGCGGTAGGTCTTGATGATGTCTTTGATTTGCCTTCTGCAGATGGGACAGCAGGCGTTGGACATCTTCTTGAGCTTGACGCCGCAGGTGTAGCACAGACACATGTGTCCACAGGCGTAGATGACCGTGTCCACCAAGTTCTCGTAACAGATGGAGCACTCGTCGGACCAAGGCCCGCGGCCTGATGGGAACGTAGGTGACTTGGGGAGGCTGACTGGTGAATTTGGGGTGGTTCCTGTGATGAAAACGAAATACAGTGTTAAAATAAGGGAAGATGAAGAAAGTAAAGTTGATGTCATACATTTAGTCCATTCAACATACAAAACACTAACATGCTGAATGCTATGTCTTGAACTACGATATGCATTAGAACCATTTATATAACAGCGCTATGTGACATAACACGTGCTGAACACTTTCCTACATCCAGCTGCAGCTGCAGCAGCGTTGGGACCATGGATGGAGCGCGGGCCATTGTTCCTACAACTACTGCGGGCCGGCATCTGCTCACTATCCCGTAATGGCTTCCGCTCAGTCCCCTGTGGGGTGATTGATTCTCTGCTTCTGTAGTAGTAACACTCTATCTGGGTGTACCTACCCCCCGCTGAGCTGCAGTAAGCTGCAGAGCACAGGCCTCCATTCAGCACTGGATCAGAGCTGCCACTGCCAAGGGCGCTGGGGGTGTGCGGTGAAGAGGAGGGCGAGCTGGGGTTCGATGTGGTCCGCGGGTCGCCGAGATGAGTGGAACCTAGTCGGAGCAGATTAAGGCAGGGGATTAGATGTTTGTGTTCAATCAGAAGTAGGAATTACTTCAGTAACCAGCTGAAATAACCCTAGAAGAATTTGTCTTGTGAGGTACTGAAGACTGAAACTGTTGAATGGTTGTTCTTTTTTCTTCTGCTTCTTCTTTAATCAACAGGAGTTCAGAAAAATGAACTAAAGCACGATTAACTTTTTTTCCCCCTCACTATCCTTATGTTACATTTATAGTCATGAGAGCGCAGAGAGAGCACTCCAATCTGTGAGAGGAGTCATTTTAGAAGTGCGCACATATTCATCACCGAACAGAAGCGCTCTTCCCTCCTTTCTTTTTTAGGAAAGTGTATTTCAGAACAGAGTAGGCGTCCTCCATTCTTTCCACATCCTATATTTACACGACGGACACAGAAAACAAATGGGAATTCCAAGAACAAGTTTAGGGAACACATGTTGGAATGCCAACGATGCCTAGAAAGACAGGTCAGGCTGGTGAGGGGCTGCCAAATGTTTGACAGGATTCAAAGTCATTAACATAACACAAGTTGAACATGTGACTTTGAAGTTGCACCAATCAATATTTACACATCACCGATGGAGCAAATTACTGTGTGTACTGTAAAAGGGATAGTTTGTATTGATGAATGCACAGAGAATCATGACCAGACTGCTGCTCAATTACCTTTTTAGCCTCTTTTAGCATGTTGTTTTGGTTGCAAACAAACAGCTCTCGTCTGAGATGTTTTCAGACACAACAAGCAGCTGTTTACAGTGAAAAAGCTCTAATGAATTCATCATGCAGTATATGCTACCTTCCCAACACCAAACAGCTGTTTAGTTAGTGGCTAGCTAGCAAAAAGGAGTGGAACATTTAACACTTTAACAGTGTCTTTGCAGCTGTTGACAAGCAAAACAGAGCTGAAAGTAGAGTCCGAATTTGTCAGGTGGCCAGAAACTCCAAACTAATGCAAATGTTCATGAACTTCGGCTTATTCCCCAAACCAAACCAAACCAAACCAACACAGTTAATGCAGCTTTAAATGTGCAGTATCAGGCATATGCAAAATGTGTTTCCCACTGGTGAAGTCTAGTGTTACTAATCTTATAGTGCGCTCTATCATTAAAATAACTTTTAACAGTTCTCCATCACAGGTAGTGCAGAGACACCAAAATACACAACAAATTAATATGCAAATTAGCCGTCTCGCAGAGCATGCAATCAACAAAGAATTCCCATCCAATGCTTTTTTGCCTCTCAACGTAAATGCAGATTACTTTAATTACCTTCCCTGCAGCTAGCTGTCAATAAATACCACAAAAACAACTGCATCAGAGATCAGCTGCTGTCTGCACATTAGATATTAACCCATCCTATTTTTGGACCAGCTCTTTAAAAAAAATTTAAAATCACTGCACTGCAATGAATGTTACTGAGGAACATTTCATGATGTGTTGGGGAAACTGGAGTCATCTGCTGTGGCAGAGTCACTGTCAACACCAACCAGTAACATCATGATGATAGCAACACACTAACGAATGTTCCAGCAGTCTGCCAGGCTGCATCTCTCTGTTGCCATCTGATCAATCCAAATGATGCCCAGGGCCAGCAGACACAGGCCCGCTTCATTTATGTGCCAAGCCAATAATGGGTGATTGGAATTTTGAAAAAGCGTCCAATAACTAGCAGTTCATTAACAGCAGCAGTGTTTTTGTCACAGATGGTGAGTCGTGTCTATATCAGGAACTATTTCATGTCGGGGTCGAGGGGGGGCTCAGCCAAGAATCTCTTTTGTTTGCATACCGGGGGTTGCCCTGGTGCTCCCGAGCCCCATGTCCCCTGTATGGTTTGTACTGGACGTACAGTGTGTAACATGATGTAACAGGTCACCTAGAGCAGTATAAGTGAATACATTTTTAGCAGGGCACCCCTCAGGCAGAATCACGTTCCTTATCCAGCGAGTGTACATGACATGCACTACACATTATGTATAGATACAAGACAGCCCGTGAGTAGAAGCATAGGCAGCTGTCAGTCGTACAATAACGGCGGCTCAAAGTTAAATCAGGCTGGGTTGCAGTGAATGTTTACAAAAGACTGTTTGGATTGCAGTTTTACCATTTGCTACTGTAACCAGCATGAAAAATCAGGTCACTAACCCAGTGCTTGTGATTTAGACAGTTCTAGAAAACGCCAGTAGCTGGCAGTAGTTTCCTGTTAGTGATATATTATTCCTGAATTTAGCTCAGGTACCGGGTGAAGCCGTTACCTGACGCCATCTTTCTCTCAGATATTAGCCAGACGGCAGCAGACCAGACCGAGTGAGTCGCGAGTAAAAAGTAGAACAAAAGAGCAAAGCAAACACAAAGAAAGAGTTATTAAGTGCTGCGGACAAAGTCTGAACCGTCCGCCGAAAGACCCGGTAGCCACGGGCAAACCCAGGTTCACTCCAGTAAGCTGTGATCCGAGGAGGAAAAATCCCCCTCGTGGAAGTAAATGCAGAGACTCCGGTGAGTTAGCATACAGTTAGCCCGTAGCCTGGTAGCCATTAGACGGAAAAATATACATTTATTGTGTTATCTGCCTATTTTAAGTTAGTTAGTATTGTTTATGTTGCTTATTAAAATTACTTTGGTGCACTTTTTGCCGTAGTTTATTGTTGGAAAGAAATTGCTAGCTAATGCTAATAGCGACTGCAACATGCTAATCGCTAGCTCCTAGTTGCTAGTCTGTCTATTGTTTATGCTTATTCATGCTAATCGCTATGCTAATCGTTTAGCCAAGCTAATTGTCATGCGGTCTGCAATGAAGAGATGCATTTTATTTCTTTTATGCCATTGAACTGCCTATTTGTGTTGTTAGCCATTGAAAAGGGTTAACAGTACCATTTAAGGTGTAGTATAATTCATTTTTGATGAAGGAATTTGCACTTGTGTATAAAAACTGTAATTCATGATGTTTAAGAATTAAATAATTAAAAGGTGAATTAATTAGTTAAGAACTGATGATATAAGATAAATAGAGGTTAAAGTGATGCATAAATAATGTGTCTGTTAGAAAAAACTATTGTTGATAGGAATGTGTGAATAATTGATTACATTTATGGTTAAAGCAAATTGTTTTAATTCATAATAATTCATTTATTGTAATTTAATATATTTCCTTGATTTTTGGTGATGTATTTCATGATGAACAGAGAACTTAACAGAATCAGATTTAATTCTGATTAAATCTAAATCTATGCATTTCCTGTGTTTGTTTTTTTTTTTTTTTGGTTATTCTTCTGCCAGTCTGAACCACTGTCCGAAAAACAGAGATGATTAAGATGGCGAGCCCAGCCCAACGGATCTGAGAGAGAGAGTTCGAGAAGCGGTGTGGCCAGCTGCAGAACCTATCTCGACGACTCCAGACCTTCTGATTCTCACACAGAGAAACACAGATAAGATACTCACACACTCACCTACCCGGGTAGTAGTGATGGTAGCGAGTATACCAGTACGGAAAAAGAAACTGAGGACAAGGAAACTGAATTGACTGACCTATTGACGAAACACACATTGGATCCATCCTGAACTGAACTTGCCGAATACTGAGCAGGATAGCTCAGTCCAGGATTCTCCATTCTTTTGCTTTTGTTTGTTATTTTACGGCGCCTTATTCGTTTCTTTATTCATTTGGAACAAGTGTACAGCTACGCTGTCAATGTTTATTAATTTGTTATTTCTAGTGATATTAAAACATCATGTGTTCGTATCTCAACCCTCCTTTGTGAAAATCATTTCCCAACTCCTACTGAACCTAGAGATGTGAGTATCTCTTAATTGTCAAAGTAAGGACTAAAGGTGCTACACTACCATTAACTGAATGTTGCATACGTGTTGGACCTACAGTGTGTTTAGTGAAATAGTTCTCGGATATTTACATTTAATGTGGTGAATAATATGTTAGAACTGTCTTATTTACACTCATGTATTACGGTCTTCTTTTTTATTATTATTTCTGTTGTTTTCCTCCTGATAGATTTTTTTTCCACTTTAATGTCCAAATGTTTGTCCAAAGTTTGCAATTTCACGCTTTCAAGCTATGCTATAAACCAACAATCCCCAACCACTGGGCCATTTTCTACTGGGCCGCACAGAGAGAATGAATCAAATCAAATTTTATTTGTATAGCCCAAAGTCACAAAAACATGTAGCCTCAGAGGGCTTTACAATCTGTACAGGGAGTGACACCCTCTGTCCTTAGACCATAAATAAATAAAACATACTTTGATTATCACATATGAAAAATGACTGGATACATCTATCTGTGCTACTTGACACGTCAAGACCAGGCGCTTGTGTTGGTCATGTGATGTGTTTCCCTAAATATTAAGTCCCTATGCTATCAAAGATGAGAGATTTGGTGTCATGGTGTCCAATTAAACCTCAATGGGACCGGCTCGTTGAAGAGAAGTTCAGGGCTCCTACTACTTCAGCCTAACGTTTTTATGCACTTTATATTTGTTCTCATGTTTGTCGTAACATTTTATTTCATCATATTTATCCCCCACACCTTGAAGGCCGGTCTGTGAAAACATAGTCAAACATGAAATCAGTCCTTTATGGCCAACTGTGAAACTTTCGATCAGAGAGAGCGGTGACATAAAATGAGACTTTCATACAGCTACTTGTTGAAGGCATGCATGGCGTCATCACAAAAGGTGGTGAAGTGGAGTGAAGAATGAAAGGACTTTGAACCCACCTGCTTTCACACCTACACTATGCAATCCATGTGTTAAGTTGCCATGATTATCAGATTGTTTTGGAAAATGATTGCACACAGAAGTCAACTTCCACTGGTGGAAATCAGATAAACACCTGGTTTTAAGCATGCCGAGGCCTTAAATGTGCAAAGGAGGAAGGAAAGCAAAGTGAGAAACCCCCAGTGATCACTTATGTGCAACATGTGCTGTATATTTGTGTGGAGAGGCTCAGGGTCAGACCATCGCTCGGTGAGTGTTGAACAGTAAATCACTGCGCTGCCCTTACAAGGTGCTGCAGGACTCGTCATGTTTCACCTTTCGTCGGATTACTCCAGCCTGACCGCCCTGCAGCATGAGCGGCTCCCCTGTGCAACTGAATCCTCTTTCTCTCTCCATGTCCCTCCCCTCCCTTCCCTCTCGCTGTCCATCTCTCCCCCTGTTAATCCCCCTGGCAGGCAGGGGGGCACCTCCCATCCAGGGCAGCTGAGGCAGGATCTGTGGTGCCCAGCCCTGATCCCGCCTGTTCACCACTAGATTAAACCGACCTGCGAACAGCTGTGAGAGGGCAGGCCTCTCTGCCTCTCTGTGGCCACATCCCTGCTGCTGTCTACTTCCACCATCCACCCGTCTAATCATCATATGAGCGAGCCTCTTCCTTTAAAGCATGGGAGGTATGCCGGGTATGTTACTGGAGAGGTGGGTGGGGCTGGGGCTGAGGGGTGCTGAGGACGACGGTGGAGGCCGATGGTTGGAGGGGATTAGTGTGTTTGTGTGTATAAGGATCACCCCTGTGAGTCACAGATTTTGGACACAGGGCTGGAGTTACATCGCCTGGTTGTGGACTGAAAAAGGGAAAGGAGTCGTACAAACAGTTTACATTCACATTTAATCGGTGAAATGCGATCCTCGAACACAAAGCCTTTTAAAAACGGGTGGCCGCTAATTTAATAGCAGAGAATCTCTTGTTCTGAGGACCAAATGTGCACTTAGGCTCACTTTTTTTTTGGGTGTGTGTTTAGATCAGATGAGAGGAAAGCAGCTCGGAGGGCAGCAGTTTGAGGTCATGGCTTACCCTGCTGCATAAAATGTTAATAGTCTCTTTTTTCAGAGCTGGAGATATTATCTTAAGAGACAAAAGAGCTGTTTTGGAGGGAGGACACGGTCATACATCCCTGAGTTGTTTATCTCCTCATCAGGTGTAGTGAGGAGTGTGTGTGTGTGCCTCAGTACACGTCTGAAGGCATTCATTCATGCAGTACACCTAGAAAGATAAAGACCTGCTTTAAAGGTTAGGAAAATGACTGAAATTAAAAGAAGATAATCAGGAGCTTGTTCTTCACTCGGAATTTTATCCTTTGTTTAGCCTGCAGCTGCAGAAAATGCCAACGCACCAACAAATGATAAGCCAGCCATATCATGAACGCCATTCAGCAGCTGACGCCTGCCTTACAGTGAGTGATTATTTACTTGCATATTGGCTAAATCAGAGAGTCGGTGCTACCATTTGTTTTGCAGAGCTCATCATTCAATCATTGCAGCTCGAGGGGGAGAGAAAACATGAAAGTTAATTTGTTACCTCGTAATAAATTCCACCTGGGATGGGAGGGGCGTGGGCATTCCTCTCTGTTATTCACTTTATTTTAATCACTAATAATGTTTCTGAACAGAATTCCCACACTGCTCAGCTGCAGAAATTCACATAATAATCTGTGTTCAATAATTATGCTTTACGAGGAGCAGCAAGGGATTTTTATGGCACTTTGTGCCCCCTGTTTCGCCTCTCAGCCTACTGTTCTACCCTCTGATTGGTGGATATACCTGCAGTCCGAGAGAAAGACCTGCAGACATTATGCAGGGCTGTAAAAAATCTGCCAACTCATTTTTCTGGTATTTAATGTCATTATTGTTTATAGTCAGTCTCCTGAAAAGATAATATCGAGCAATATTTATCATAATATCAGGCTTGTAAAACTTAAGTGCCAATTTTCATTTCATGCAGACTCTTAATCTGATGTTGCTTTGATTGAGAACTCATTTCATATTATGTCATTAGGTTAAGCTTGATTAATATATACATATATAATGTTTAAATGCAGGAAACGGCACTCGCATATTAATCGACACCTTTCGACAGACTCAGAGAAAGTTAAGTGGACCATGCAAATTAGAAAGAACAGGGCTGTTATTGGAGTAGCACACAGTGCTATATGATCACATCATAGCAGGCTGCCCTTTACACTTAATTATAGATGACAAATGAGCCTGTTCCTGTGTGCATGAATGTAGGCATGGTGGCTTGTGTGTTCGTCACTGCAGTGGTATGTGTGTGATTATCGGGGGGGTGGGGTAAATAAAACCCAAAAAAAAGAGGTGGTGGAGAACAAAAATGATGAGGGAAACAAAAAAGGTGAAAGAAGAGCAGAGGACAGCAGCTAAGACGGCAGAAGTTGAGGAGAGGAGTGTGGCAGCTGTGCGGTGTACCAGGATGTGGGCGGTGAGACGCTTCGCTTGAGCATGAGCGCGCTGACATTTTAATGGAATCTATAATACATGCGAAGTGGGTCACTGGATGGGTGTCCTATTTCCACGCCACGAGGCACGAGGTCCTTCAATATCTCTGTCTCAAAGTTCAACTGCCAGCTGGTCCGTTTGTGGTTTTTGGTATAATCACACTAATAAGAGATATTTGGACAAATAATTGGAAAAATACTGTGGTGCAACACTGTCTGTGACTTGTTGTCTCCCAGTGGGTACAACTGTACGTGACATTTCTTAGAATGGAAAGCTTAGAAAGCACAGATTCTGTCAGGTTTTATGTATGTCAGACTAAACCACCCACATGCAGGGTGCATGCTGCTGGAGCGGCTCTGGGGATGGCAGCTGGTCATTCCAGCAGTCTGTCAGAGCAGCTCTGGTTTAGAGTGAAATACTATTGTACATCTGAAACTGATAAACTAACCAGCAACTTCCTGTCTGCTTCACCCGCATGTTCAGTCCGATTAATGCTAGCACAGCATGCTAACTTTAGGTACACTTCCATGCTAAATGAATCACTGAACCTGGTAACATGCTAAAGGCCATCATGTTAATATGTTAACATGTTAGTTGTCCATGAACTTTGATTGATTTAAGTTGAGCTTAAACTCTGACCACATTAAACTGACTGACCCTTTTTTTGATTTGATTCAGGCACAAACATGCTCGTTCCTTTGTTGCCACTTTAGTTTCTCCATTAATCATTCATCTCGTTATGTTTACATGTGGAATGGGCATTAATACCTCACGACTTTTAGTCTTATTCAGAATCCAAATAAAGTCCCTGCTGTAAATGTAGGTAGGTTTTGACGACGTGTAGAGCTGCAGACTCGTGTCCGTGAGGATGCAGCCTGAGCATGCAGGAGACGTGATAAAACTTCCTGTCACTGCGTTCACTCTCAAATAATGTGCAGACAAGAAAAACAATGCACCAGCACAGGCTGGTGGACATGACTGTAAACAATGCAGGTCTAAGGACACACACACAATGTAACTTTATATGCACAGCACGTTATATATTAGGGCTGTGTGTGCGAGTACTCGTTTTGGATGTCAGTGTTAGTTTAACGTACACATTTTTCTATACTGTACAGCAGACTATAGATCACAGTCACACATCACTCCATCTCTGCAGTGTGTAGTGCAGCGAGGTAGGATAAATTGATTGATTGTAAATCCAGACACGGAGATTCACTTCTGGGCCGGACGGTGGTGGGACCAGCAGGGTTTGAAACACTGACTGGAACGTCCACGTGTAGCTCTGTCGGCAGTGGCACACCATGCCTGGTGGAATCTGGGGGTAACCCCCACCCAAGTTTTGGCTTGGGTGTTCATTTTGGACTCTAGTCTTGCATTAGATCTTTTTTTTGAGCATCTAAATACTTGATGATGATGTAATGAGAGTCCTCAAATTTTCAGTTTTTGTCGACACTGTCAGAAATTCTACTTTCTATTATGGTCCTCTGATGTATGCAAATGTGGTGGTCAAAATATTAGAAACACCTCAATGTACATGTACTATGTTATACGGATACTGAGACATGGAAAGTATTTATATTGTATAAAATACATATAAAGCAGAGATTTTCATCTAAAACGATAAAATAAGTAATACTTCCACTACTAACTAATGCAGTATCGATTTCATCCACCATAATTACCCTGTCCCAGCACTCCTGGCTGACCTGAGCCACCCTGATGTATCTGTTTGAGTATGCCTGCTCCTATTAGGAAGGTCCATTACTTCATGCTTTGTTTGAAGTGAGAGGCCTCTGTGATGACCGCTTTATCTTGCCATCCTGAAGGAGCAGGAGCCTGCTGGGACTGCCAGGCTTTCAAGTTTAACATCCTTCACTCCGAGTAGAAGACGTGGCTCGAAATTCAACTTAACTGAAAGCTAAATTGCTCTCCAGTCAACACAAAGCAATAGATCACGAGTAGGGAGGGCGAGATAAGAGGTGCTTCCTAATTCAAAGCAGCTGGAATGTAAAGATGATTCACACCTCACTGGGAATTCCAAGATCTGCTCGGATAAGGAGATGTGCCTCGGACCAGCCTCATTGTTCTGCTATTCCTGTTTTGTTGTGCTGCCAGGCCTCTCTGGTTTCACTAAATGATTGCTAGAAATGCACATAGGAAATCCAGGTGGTCCGTTATGCACGGTTACCGAGTCAAGATGTAATTAAGCATTTAATTTAGTAAAGCAGTAAAGCCGGTGATCTCTGTGCGATAACGCAGGAGAAGTAGCGAGTAGAAGACAAGACAAGAGGTGCAGGCTGTTTGGAAGTTAAAGGCGAGTGTGAAAGCTGAATATCTGATATTCTGCTGAACTGATCACTGACAGCGTCTCCCCACATATCCAGGCTATTCACTGTGATTTGTATTGACGTGGCTGTCAGGGTTACTTTGCTGTCGGTCGATGTTATGTGGGTCAAGCTAACAGGACAACATTAGTCCACAGTGAACAGAAACACGAGCCGGTTTAAACTCCTGTAACAAGAACATTTCAAGACTTTTGACGAGAGTAAAGATTAAGCTTCGTCTTGCCTCTGCTCTCGCTTTCCTGTGTGTCTGGTTAAAGCTACTGTTATTCCCCTCTAACATCTTTTAACCTCTGCTTCCTTTTCCGCACCCTGTCACCGAAGAAAAGCAGGATGTATTTATAGATGCTTTTTCCCTCCTCAGACAAACACTTGTGACACCTTTGAAAGGCCGCTGCTGTTTTTTTTAAAGAGCTGCATTAACAGAAGACAGCCCATGCTGCACGTGCCAATTTGCATTACACAGCTGACAAAGATGTCGCCCTTTGCCATCCCTGCGTGATTATGCACAATAATAGCGAGCTGTTGAAAATGAGAAATTGTGTAATGTGTGCCGTGCTGTCGTTTGCTGACTTTGTTTGGCATGTGGGAACAAATGGCATCAAGAGTGGCACTCATAAAGATAGCCTGTTGCAGAGCTGTCTCCCACCTTTCACATTCTTCATCGCAGCCTCCATCCTCCTCCCGCCTCCCGCCATACAGCTGCCTGCGCCCCCGTGGGAAGGCGATATGCTTGGCAGGGCAAAATGAAGTGCCAGGCCCGAGCTGCTGCCACACACCTTCCCCACTCCTCCTGTCATTACCAGCATTTAGAAAAGGGTAAACAAACCTCAGGTGTCCCAGCGCACCACTGGCAGCCAAAGTGTCCACCCTGCTGAGACATCTTGTCGTCTCTACTGTGTGCAGGTCACAGCCCCCCCTCCCTCCTGCAGCCTCTCTACGCCTCGTGTTCGCTCGCTTCCTGTTTTTTTTTTTTTTCTTCGTTTTCCCGAGTCGTGCCAGAGCATCTACTCTTCTCGCTAATCTTGTGAATGTGTATAGATGCTTCCTGTCTCCAGACATCTGCTGTAAATATTGTGACAAACAAAGTAACTAACTGCCTCCATTACTCTTGACCCCCCCCCCCCCCCCCCTTTCAGTGGTGCGGGTCAGGACCGGGGGGCTGTAATTTCCCCAAACGAGGAGACGTTGCTTGTCTCCCATTGGCATACTGTCAAAGCGATCAACACTTTGCACAAATAGATTTCAACCGCGGGGAGTAAGTGAATTAAGCGCAGAGCTTTGAGGTCTCACCAGTGGTGCGCCCAGCCAAATGAAGATCAATATCCTGATCTGTAAGTCCCTGACCCGGTACACATCACTGGGCTAAAAGGATGATTATTTCCTCCATAAATTACTCCTTCAAGTGGGATTATTCACAAGATAAAGCGGGCGGCCAAAGAACAAAGGGTGTTCATTACTCCACTTACAGGAGGTAGATAAAATATTAACACTTAATGAAAACATGAACTCAGGTTTTAATGAAGTATACCACTGTTATAAAGCGAGATGTTAAGATGCTCGGTACATCCGTCATATCCTAGTGTGCTTAATCTGTCATTGTGATTTTTTTGAGGCAGTTCCACTTGACATACATGACAGAGCTGAACACAGTCCAAGTACGAGTACGTTTCTTCGGAGTTTATACGGCGCTGAGATCAGTTTATTCATCAGAACGAACACCACGTACATGACTACATCCATAACAGGAAGTAAAGCCTGACTGATCCTGAGTCTTTTTTAGGCTGATGATGAACGACATATATTGACAGATACACTAAAAGTAAAAATGTCTGTTACGACCTACAATTGATCTTGCAATGTTACTAAAAGTAAAAACTAATCCCTGTGTCCGCCCTGTGATTCAGAACCCTTTCCAAATCATAACGAGTTCTTGGTTGGCTCGTGCCACACCATTCCAGCAAGCTCATTGAAAAACAGTGCAGCAGTAGTAATCCTGCTGACAGACAAACAAAGAAAGGGCACTAAAGTACATGAAGTCCTTGGCAGAGGTAATAATCTTAATGAAGAGTCCCTTGACTTTTTCTTGTTTGGCCTTTTTGTACAGTAAAAGTACTTCACCAGGCAGAGAGGGACGAGTGAACAGGAGCTATTGGTTATTATGTGGAAAGTAGAATCCAGTGGTTTTTGGATGTACATTACAGACTGCATGTATCTGACAACAAGTAAATGCAGAATATGTAGGTGAGGGAGCCAGATGTTTGCACCAGAAGTGTTCCGGGTTTCAGTTTGTATTCAGAGTAGTATTGACAAAAGAGTTAGCTTGTTACTAGTTATCTGCATTCATATAGAGATATCTGTTCATAGAGATTAGCAGGAATGTCCCATTTTTATTTCCATGTATCAGGTTGCTAATCGGACTGCAGAGGACGTCTTGTCTCAGATATCTGTTATCCATTTTCTGGATTTCAGCTTGCCAGACAAAGTCCCCAACTGTTTAGTGCAACAGTAACTTAATTAACTTAATTCGGTGCTTACTTACCCAGAATCCTCAGCTGAGTCACAGCCCCATGCAGACCAAAGAACATCCAGAGTGGGCGGGAGTTGTCCACACACACCTGCATGCCCACATTGGTGCCGTTGTGGCTCAGGATGACCTCGCCCTCCTGGTTGACCAAGAAGCCGAGGATGTCACTGCTTTGAAGAGGCGTGGGCACCCGACACACCGCCCAAAACTCCTTCCTGTCCACCAGAGCCTCCGGATTGTACGGCAAGTCGCTGGGACGCAACACCGCAGGGTCACAGGATGTCACACCATAGGACAGTGAGCCCGAGCGTGCAGGGCTGGACTTGGTGACTTTGATGAAGACAGTCTCTCCGGTGCGCAGCGGCCGGTTGGTGAAGACTAGAGTGCGTTCTTCTCTTGCGTGCTCGGATCGCGCCACCGTCTGCTCGTCCAGCGTCTTAATATTGGCGCCGCGCAGTTGGTGGAAGTGGAGGTCGCTCTCCAGGGCGGAGGGCAACAGAGAGGACTGCTGGGAGTTGAGGGAGTTCTGTGGTATTGGGCAGGTGGAGGAGGAGGAGGCTGAGGCGAGGTGGAGGGTGTGGCGGTGGGAGTGAGTGTGAGCGGGACGTCCGTCCTCCTGCTGCAGGTTGAGGTCGCACAGGCTCACGGACAGACGGGAGTCGTCGGCCTCGCGCCGCAGGGAGGAGGAGCGCACCGTGGTGAAGGAGCGTGGGCGCAGGCAGTCGGGAGGAACAATCTCGCTGTCTGGAAACGGATGAGGGAGAAGAAACAGAGAAAGAACAGCGGTTAATAGCGGCCTCGCTGTGTTTTGCTTTGATTAGCAATCTGCCCCCGAGGCCTGTGCCGATGAAGTTTGCAGTCAGCTGAATCCCAGTCGTGAGCGTACAGTTCTAAGAAGGGCTGAATCTGCATCGAGCCTGACAACAAGATAATGATAAAAAAGAGAGAGCAATTTAACTTCAGCTGCACACGTTGAATGCAATGCAGGAGTACTTCTAATTACTTCAACTCTGCGGCAGATGAGAGTGTCAGGAAGTGTGTTTAAAGATAAAGAAATGAAAGGAAGTAGTCGGTGGCTCCTATATCTGCACTCAGCTGAATCATCTGGTTTTATACAGGAAAACGCTGCATGGTGTCGTTCAGCAAAGAGCAAATTACTTTCCTAAAACAAAAAGTGAACACATGCATGGACGCGAACGTGTGTATTTTGTGTGACTGTTTGGGTGTGTGTGTGTCGGTTGCATGCCTCGCAATCCGTAGTACACTATCACTCTACAGAGAGCCATTAATATCGGCCGGTACGTGTCTCTAATAGCAGGAGTAGTGGTCACACGCACAGGAATACACACACGAATACACACACAGCTCTGATAAGCTGCCCTCGGTTTTGCTCACAGTCTCATCCTACGCCTCGACACAGCTGCTCAAAATAACACCTCTAAATGTGCCCTCCCTCTCACTGCCACCCACCCCCTCCACCCCTCCTGGCCTGGTGGTGAGGGTAAAATTAGCCCGGCGTCCTGAGAGAGACCCCTGTTACTCTGAGTGGGCTGTCTGGGTTTGTGTGTGATGTATGCGCATGTGTATTTTTGTAGGACAGACAGAAGTAACAAGAGATGGACGAAGAAAGAGAAAATGACCTCTTCTTCGCCATGCGGGAGGCTATGAAGATACCCAAAGATCGTCCTCGGCGGTGGAGGAAAGCAATTGAGACAAAAAAGCAGGGGGGGGGGGCTGTTGTGAAGGACAGAGGATGAAAGACATCGACCAGCCGCTGACTCTGTCTCTGGAGAGTCTCTCCAGGTCCTGGTCAGCTCCGGGCTGCTCTATCTGACCAGGACCCGAGAGCCTGACTCCAGATAAACCTCTTAGCTTCAATTAGCAGGGCTGTGGGACGGGCTGCCCACCACCAACTGTAAACTGCAGCAGTGAAAACAGAACAGCCAAGCTTCTTATGATGCCCTCCACAGCTGAGAGGGACACAAGCCAAAGGAAGACAGATTCATGACAGTCCTGAAGAAAGCATTATACCGACTCAAACGGGAACATGTCGACGTTTGGAGTTCTCAACATAGATTTAACTTGATTTTGTGGCTAATTTACAACAAAATGTAAAAAAAAAATAGCAGCTGATCTATGGTGATTATCAAGAGAATTATTCATTTCATTCACGCGTGAATCGGGGTTACACTATCAGGCAAACATGAACAGAGAAGTATAACATGGGAAGACGTTAAGTATGGTCTGTTGGAGTTGGGAGTCAGGATTATGTATCTTCTCTGTACGCTGCTGTCTCAGAAGATTACAGATACCGTAGGACTTGCCAGGTATCTTTTTTTGTTGTTTTTCCACACTTGTTCCGATGCTAGAGTTGATATGAAGGATGAGGCTCAACATGCTGCCAAGAATAGAGAACAATGGAAGATTGCCTCATGTCCTACAGGGAATGGAGAGGCTTCAAGTAAGTGTTCCGGTACGGATACCAAAACTGCACCTAACTGATGCCTTACTTTAATACTCAAAGCAGCCAAAGTTCTCAGATGTTAAATGATGAAACGTCAGGCCTCAATAAAACATCTAAAATGGGCATTTTGACAAAAGTGTAAATCTGGAACCATCTTTACAGGAACTGAGTAAACGAAGCTGCACATGTGACTCAGTTTTCCAGGAAAGCTTTTGGTTTTTGGGAAGTTGAGCTATTTTCGGTGTCCAAGGTCTCAGAAGTCAGCAGCAAGAGGTAACTGGCACATCCAAGGCTCAGATGAACATCAGACCAAGTCAAAATAGGATAAATGATGAGCAACTGCACCAGACAACATCTGGCTATTTCATTTCAAAAGTCAATGCTACAAGCTTGTGTACTAAAACACGATAGTCATCCATGCATTTCCATGAGAAATAACCAAAAGTGTAGGTGTAGTTGGTGAATGACACCCCCCCCCCACCCCCACCTCACCCTCACATTCCAAGTGTGATTGTGAAAATACAATCGTGTGAAATAGGGCAACAAAAAAAACGTGTCTAGGGAGAGTGTTTAGTCTGCTCTGGGCAACATGGCAGTTTAACATGGTGACACTGGAAGAGGACCAACAGTGGCTGTAGGTAGGTAGGTATATAAGGTATTTAAGGTAACAAACATAATGATTCTTATTTTCAGGTGATTGTACACCAATTGAAACATCATTCTGCATATTTCTGCCATATTCTGCCCCCTCAATCTGACATACTGCACCCATGAATTGGGTTGAGTATGACTCCAAAGTTTTAAAATTCTGTTCATGCATCACCTCTTTGATGAGATGACACTTTTGAGAAAGCTGATAACACAATAAATCAGTTCCCATTTGTATTCTGGGTAACTTTTGGATTCATTCAGCCACTGTGGCACAGTATTTTGCTCCTGACAGCAGAGGATTTTGAATTTTCTCCAGCTCTGAATAATGCATCCGATTACCATCCTCGTCATCATAGCAACAGCGACAAAGGCTCATGGGTATTGTAATATTTTGAGCCAAACTGGCAGTGATAACATAATCTGGAGCACATTGATCGTCCTCTGACTTCACAACTCGATTTGACAGTTTTCGATACCTCAAAGATCCAAGATCCAACTCCAACAAATCTCTGAAGAATATACCTTCATCATCTACAAAGACTGTGGCTGACATCAGGCGTCGTGCCGTGAGTGTGTTTAACTGAACGGGACATGACGGCAATCTCCTCTTTGTTTGATCATCTTCCGGTGACGTGTCCGATTTTCTGCATCATCACTGAAATGCTGTCTGACGAGCCCTTGCGTGCCGTGAAGTCGAGATTGGTATCGCCGCTCCTTTAACATCATGTCAGCCCCTTCAATTAATGTTAGCCGCTAACCCAGAGCATGCTCTGTGATTAATGTTTAATGGGACTAAGGCTCTGTAATTGTGCTAATTGATTTTTCAGAGAGGAATAAAATGGAGAGGACAGTGCCTTTGGTGTACAGGGGCAGCTTCCAGAGACTGCTAATCAACCATTAAACACCTCTCTGCTCAGAAGTGTGCAACACTTAACCGGGAGTCCCGGAGGCTAGCTGAAGATGACTAGCGTGCCAGCTCGGATTTCATCTACTCTTTCCTCTGCTATCAATTCCCCCTGATGGACTCTCAGCCTCTGTGAAAAAGCCTCGCCAGGACTTCGAGGGCAGGCTGAGGAAATGAACGGAGCCTGTCAACGTATGGCTGTTAAGTTGTAACTGGACCGCTCAATCTGCCATGTAACCCATTTCTTGATTTTATGCCATTACCTCAGACAGAGGGCCATTTGCTGAAGGGAGGCCTTTAATGAAGTTGAGAAACCTTAATGTGAACTTGAGCCCTCCAATTCTGCTCTCTGATGATTAGGGAAGGCCTCTCCTTCGGCCATAGAGTGGGGAGTGGGCATGCCAACTGCTCGACCATAAACTGATTGTGATGACCGGCCGTAGGCGACCCGCTCGCTCAGAGTTATTGGACGATTTGAGTGACATCAATGAAATTGTGTATGTGTGTCTTCCAGAGCTGGGCTGTTTCTCTTCTGCCCATCACTCCATCCTAAATTGGATTACGATGGGATAGACTTTGTTGCAAGACCTCCGGGACATGAGGGGAAGGACTGGAGCTGCGAAGAGAGGATGATGACATGTCTCCAGGGGGGAGGATAACAGAGGATGGGAGAGAGAACAGAGAAGGAGAGGTAAATCCAGGAAGGCAGGGATGGCTGCCTGTGACAATGCTGGATTTATGTTGAAAGGAGTCTGTGGACGCTTCCAAAGAGCCGCAAATCATCTTGCTCTCTCCGCGTGTGTCACTCCCGACTCTTAACTCAAATGCAGAATGTGTGAACACAAACCCAGGCGCACAGTAAATTGATTCCTCTAAAAAAATATAGCCTTTTATCAGCTATTTTCAAAAAAGCTTCTCCCAGGGTTTATGTTCCTTTTTATATCGTCTCCCTTTCCCTCTTCCTCTCTCGCTTTTCAAAGAGCAGTCATTTCAAACCCGTATTGGCTTGTGTGCCATGTATTCTTTTTTTTCCTTTTTTTTTGCTTCTTTTATTCATCAAAGGCTGGTGAGACCGAGGCACTGCTGTACTTTATGCGCTCCTAAAGCTTGTTGTTAGCTTGGAGGACAGAAGAGAGAGGAATGAAAGGACTCTGGAACATTTACCGTGCATTTGAAAAAAAAAAAAAAGCCTGAGTGTGTTTGTGCATCGATGTGTGTGTGTGTGTGTGTGTACCCGTGTCCGTTTGTGACCTCACCAGCTGCTGCCCGCTAATCATGGTGCACCTGCGTTTTTTAACTGATACAATCCCTTTGTCCTATTGGTCCCTTTCAAATCCAACACTCACAGATACTCTCCCCATTGGCCGAGGCCAAAATTTAGCACTTTGAAAGCAGCATTAAACACTGAGTGTGTTTGTGTGAGTGTGTAGGAAGACATTGTAATGGCGCCATGGAAGATGCAGCTGCTGACACTGTGAGCCTGAAGGGGTTTGGATGAGGAAGAGGAGAAGGAGGGGGAGGAGGAGGAGGAGGAGGGGGCCTGATCACCTGATTCTTCACTTTCGACTGAATTTCAACCCAAACTGTGTAGCACCTGTTGGGCTGAACCGTTCACTGTTCATTCATGCAGCAGAGACATCGTCAGTGCTTTCATCTGACTTTTAAAAAAAACGAAACCCATTCGGCTCCCCATTCTGTCTCTCCCCCCACGTTTCCTCCTTGGGACTGTTTTCTTCGATTAGAATAATTAAGCACCTGTTGGGCTAATCCATCGCAAACACGAGGGGTGACGGGCGAGGCGAGGGGTGGATGGCAGCGTGTCTGTTTTGGCCCGCACAGGCGCTGGCTCGCGCTGTAAATGTTTTTGATTAGGGAAGAGCTGCAAAGCAGGTTAGCTAATGCTGTGCATGGGGAGGTGGATGGAAGCAGAGTCTGGCTTTAGTGGCTTTGCTAGTCTGAGTAGACGGAACGTGCCAGGGGTTTGAGCCAGTGCTGGAGCAGGGCGGGGCTAGCGGCGGAGGGTGGATGAGGTGGGGATTTACTCTGTCTCACGCACACAATCTATCTCACAGGGCTTATCTTTATCCATTGTCTCTGGAGGGTTTCATCGAATGTCGGCAGAGGCGAGGAGAGAGCTGGAACCAGGGAGAGAAAATGAGTGATATGACAGTGAGAGGAGGCAGGGAGGAGGAGAGGACTGTTCAGTTGGGATCAGCAGAAGGTAGTGATGGATATCAGGGAGATTTTGCTCCGGAACAGATAAGCAAAGAGTCAGGGAGACAACATGGGGTCTTTGATGGAGAAAGAGGCAGCGTATAGCTCAGTGACCAACCAGGGGATTAAGAAACGCAAGCGAGTGAGAGACCAAGATATAAAACAGCAAAGAGAAATAGAGAGAGAGGGGGAGGGATCGCAGCAGAGAGAGATGGAGTCAGAGGGGTCTTTGTGTTAGATGTTTGGGATGTTCTTTATTCCCTGGCGTTGGCCCAATCCCCGCTCCCTGATCGGGCTGGGCAGCTTTGAACCCGGGGCTTTTGGAAAGAGCAGCAGGCTCCCAGGGCGACACATGGCCATAACAAAGAGCCAGGCAAAATGCCCGCTAAGTCACAAAAGCCCTGTCCCTTAGGTCATCTGCAGAATTCAGCATGAGCCGCCACTTGTCTGCCAATCAGCATGCCAGGAGCTCGGTGTTAATATCCTCCATCATAAGGTTCTTACATTAAAGCTGTCTCTGCTTTATTCCTGTGCTCAAGCATGGACGAAGGCCGATATTAGGTTAATTATTTAATTTTGACCCTCGTCACATGCAAGTCCACCCCTGTGCCATCATTCATATTTATAGAAAACTGGTTCAGCTCTTAAAGCTGCACTAATTTATAGTTTTATATGAACGATGGATCAAGTTATATAGAGAATTATCATCCAACTCTGCTGTTCTCAGCTCACAGAGCAACTTTAGAAGTTATAGTAATGTAGTCAATGTTGTGTTTACAACTTGTTGTGCTTTAAAAATCTGAATTTCAGATATTATGCCAACTTGGATTTCATTTTCATATCTTTGGGAATCATTTCTATCAATTAAAACAGCATTATGCTTAATAATGTAGTTGTAGACATGTCGTACTGCAGCCTCAATGAAAACTGCTTAAAACCATTTTCATTATTGATTAATGTGCAGATTATTTGTCAATTTGTCAAGAGATTACTGATTATGAGGATCAGGGAAATGTGAGAACATTTGCATATTTTGTCTGAAAATGGTCATATCTGAAAAGTTGGAACCAGGAAACATTTGGCATGTTTGCTTGAAAAATTGATGATCAAAATAGTTGCAGATTAATCACTGCAGCGCCTCGATTTGGACGTAAAAACCAAAAGCGAATCATCAGCAATCAGCAAAAAGTCAAAGTTGAAGCAGGGAGTCGGCCTGTGAGATGGACAGACGGTTGAGGTAATCATTTTACTGTTCAGCCTTGTTTTTTCCGAATAGCTCAGCATTTGTTCAAAACCTGCACGATCTGCTCATGTCTCTAGTCCCATTGGACTTGTTGTTGCAGTACTCGCAGTGCTTGGCACTGAAATCCGTGAGTGCGTTTCAAGAAGAAAATATGACCCAAACTGGAGTTTCCCTTTAAATAGGAGCAAAATCACAGCACATGACTAACATGGCTGCCCTATTTTTGTATATCTTTGTGTCATAAACTAACATTCACAAACCCTCATGACTCCTGTTATGTCATTCTGGCTCGGTCTAAAAGTGCGTATGCAGGGAACAGTAAATAAGGACTGTATCCCCTGTATTCGACTGTTGTTAGAGTTGAGGAAAAACAGGAAACTCCACATAAATCTTGACGAGTTACCTCCAGTTTACCCCCATTAAAATTTATCTGTTGAATTTCTCACTCCTGATAAAGTTCAAAATGGAATTATTTTGCTAATGTTTTCTGATCTGTCTCTTTGAAGAGGAAATTAGTGTATAGGAGTATCCGGCCAAGTCACGGTAATTTAAAACTGATTCCAAATGCCAAATCATACAAATTCAGTTTATTCTTCTTGGCCTTTGGAGCTCTCTGACCAACAAGCATCGTAAATTATACGCAGCACACAAAAGCCAACAAACACAACATTGCTAAATTCGCCTTGCTTGATGTCTCGAGGTCTCTACAACATGAAACCCACTACATTTCCGGAATGAGTACGAGAAAGTCAGATTTACACCAGCTTTTCTGCTTTGTGTATTTTTGTTGGAGGGTCTGTGTGAAGCATCAGGATTCGTAAGTGCTGCTATTAACTGGGAGGTTGACTCCTGCCAAGTCAAACACCAGCACCAGTCAAGTGCGCACAATAATCAAATCATCATTTCACTGAAAGTAATCACTTTCTCCCAGAAGTATGAGAACCTTGATCCCTCTCTCTGTACCGAATAGACTTCTGTCATTCCAGATGACTTCATGTTAGTGGAGTCCTGGGAGTGGAGCCAGAGCGCATGCACACGGAGAGCCAAAGCACAGTCGGTGACCAAAAGTGCAAAAACAGAAGTTCTGCGTTATTGCGCTTTAAAAATCTTGTTTGTAATGTCCTGAGAGAAAACCTGACACTTTCTTTTTAATTATATAACTCTGGAGATATTTGTTTCTCTCTCAACACTTTTGGACTTACATAATTAGGACTGGGTTTAAAAGTAGTTTCATCTAATCCCTTGTTAAATTCTTCTCATTGTCATTAGATATTCGGTAGGTTTTTCATAATTGGTCTCTGTGTAGCTGTGGGCTAAAGAAAACATTTCCAACTGACGTGGGAAGAGAAAAGCAAAGATTCAGCTTTTGGAGAAACACGCTGTGGTGGCCAATTCGATAACAGACCTATCGATCTGCCCCACAGTCAGCCTGACACGTCACTTAAATGGAGCACTATCCAGGTGGAATTCTTGGACTAAACTTTGGTACGCTCCCTGTTTTGTTCTGGCTTGATTTATTTCATGTATCCAGAAAGTTTCCTTCTGTCGATTTCTGTCCATTGGATTGAGAGGGAGAGAGAGCTGTTAAGTGACATAGACAGTGAATAAGAGTCAGGGAGTGCCAATATCGACAAAGCTGGTGAATCAAAGGCATAAAAATGTATTTTCTGATTATCACAAATAAACCTAACAACTCTACGGACTGTTCTGAATTGAGTTACTACTCTTGCATAACAATGCAATCTTTCTAAAGGGAATGTTGTAATATTGCTTCCAAGAAGCCCCATGAATATGGCAGTACTGGAGATTCCCTACCTTTACTTGTCTTTTGTACTGAGTATTGTTAAACTGGAGGAGACTTACATTTCTTGGCATCAGCCTCCAACACATTCAGCACTAAATACTGCCAGACAAGGCTTACATTTTCTATCAACACCTAGAGAAATCGTGCTTTATCATTTCCTACGCCTGTAAAATCAGTGAAGGGAAACCTCTACACATGTAGGGTTGCAGAGGCCGCTCTTCAACCAACCCAGCTGGAAAGCAGCATGAAAACACAAGAGGGATCCCATTTCTATCGGAGATGGCATCCTTCACTTCAGACTTACCAACGCTGACGTGTTGTGAACGGTTCATACAGGACGGCCCAGCCTCGCGAGCTGACGCTCTGTCAGAGATAAGCTTGCTCCTCTGACTCGCCTTGTGAAAGACGGAAACAAAGAGCTGGGCCTGCCGCGCCTTCATCCATCAAGCCTTCACACATTGTTTTACTCGCACTTCAGTTTCCAGGATTAGTTTTCCTTTCACCTAGCCCACATCTGTCATCTTTACACAAAAGCACATTTCTATAATCAGTGGTGCTGAAAAACAAACAATGAGCAGCTACATACAGAGGTGATTGTGTTATCACATGGACAGAAAATACATCGCGCAAACACACAGCTTTGAGTGTCCGATTATGCTTGGAATCCTGCATAATATTTTCCAGTTAATCATTTTAAATTTTACTACAGATACCTGTCAATCATCTTGAGTGACAGCATGCCTTGTTGCTTCCTGATGGTGCAATGGGACCTCACTGATACTCTGTAATTTGATGCATAACCTGAGGACAATCTCTCATAACACAGTAGCCGTCAGGAGCTCTTTAGTGTTCCCACCGCAGAGTGTGGTTTTCCTGGTGAAATACAGAGATAGCCTCTCTTCCAGGACACTATATTTTGTATTAACTAAATTAACTGCTTTGCCTCTTTGTGGTGACAGCTAGATTGGCCAAGTCCTTCTCTGAGTCAGCCTGGTGGAGAGGTGTTAGCAGCCTCAAGGCTTTGCAATCAGACTTTATTCTCTTGTCCTTCAGGGAAGTCCCACAGAGGGCCCCTCTTGATTAAAGCTCCACAGTGACTGACTCATACAATCTCAGTCCTGCTGGCTTCACAACAGCTGGAATTGCTCAGTTACTCAACTTCCATCCCGATGTCAAGCAAAGTTCTGCTGTGTGCATGTGTGTGTGTAAATACGAGAGTGACAGCTAACCTTAGGAACCAAGACATGGGTGTGTATTAAACAGCCCTTTTCAAGCTTGTTGGATTCCAAGCCTATGGGGACAGCTTCAGTGTGCCCTCAAGATTATCCTGCCAATGCTCTGCTGTGTTATTTGCCCAGTTCAAGGCCAGGTGCAGTCAATCACCTGCTACCTCAGGCGCCAAGCAGGGACGTCACTGCATGTGACTCCTTTTCACTGCTGCATCAAGGCATAAAACATGGATGTGTTCAAGTGTACCCAATGCATGTGTTAAAAGGAGCCATTGTGGGTGTTCTCAGCTTCCTTAGCAGGTTGGAAGGTGGGAGGGGAAATTCTTAAATTGCTATCATTGTGCTCAGAGGTGTGAAACCACTAAATCAGAGCCCCTCGCCCCCCCATTATTCCTGTCATGTATGATGTATCCCCGCCTACAGTGATTCCTGTGGGGCGGATTAGCACATGATACAGTACAGCTCCTATTCCAATCTCTCTACATCAAAGGTGTTCTGAATGTCGCCCGAGGATCATCCTTTGCTCTTCTTACTTCTGCGCTGACCTCAGAACAGCCTTGGGATACTGAACAGACGATAGATCACAAGAGACAGAGGCACATGCACATTTATATGGCTATAATCAAGAGATGAACCCACAGAGAATTATCACCTAAATGTGAGCGCTTTAGTGCCTTTCAACTCATTGTTTTGGTTTTCCCCATTCATAAACTGTCTTGGTGCACTCAACTGCGCCCATTAAGCTCACTTCCAGCCACAGTGGGCATCTGTTGTCTATTCAGCAGCGAACGGCAGATGGGCAGAGTTAGCTTCTCTGTGAACACAAAGAGGCATTTAACACAGGGATAGTCAACTTGCCTTGCCTAGGGTCCAAACATTATATTAAATTATTGATCAGATCAAATGAATAAATAAAGCTCAATGATGTGCAGTGCTACCAGGATGGAACGCTGCACTGACATTAGCAAGTTTGACTCTTGATGGTACCTGATATTAGCAAGCTTGCATACATGATTTGCCATTGGGTTGCAATAAGTTGGAAAAATTCATGTATTTCATTGACAACCTTTCAACATTTGCTGTCCTCGAGTCTATACAAGTGTCACAGCTACTGTACACTTCACAGTTTACTGATAATAGGCAAATACACCTTCCCAAATAACAGCCATGGGGCATCATTGAACATTTACTAATTGGTATGAACAAATAAAAAATATCCAAGTGTCAATCAATTTATTCTCGGGAGTTCGAAAATGGTTGGGGGACTCAGCAGTCCATTGCAGGACAAATCTTAAGTGGTTTAGCAGCTAAAGAGCCAGGTATTTTTTGTGTTTGGCTGTGACAAAAGAGTGAGAGTGAATATTGGATATTCATCATGTAGACACAGCACGACTCCACATGAATGCCAATGTTGCTTCATATCTGCTGGATGTGCAAGTAAGTGACTCTTTGCCAACAAGTTCACAATCTTAACTGAAATGGTGATAATATATCAGTGGTGTGTTTACGTCTGGTCTCGGATGGCCAAAAGTGGCGAGAAATATGTTAATTGAGTTTTAGGTTGTTTAAAGCTGTTCCCGTACACTTATTATGAGGATTAAGACAACCAGATCACACCATCTGCTTCCAGTTATTCCAGTCATTCCTAAATCCCTCTATCAGAAGCTACATTGTTATGCTTGGGTTATAGTGAGCGCCATACTCATTTTTATCTCTAGGAAAGGACAAAAAAGGGATGAAATTAATTTTTCTGCAGGCTGAGGTGAAAACACTGAGAATAACGACCTGCGAGCTCCTGTGACAAGACCACTCATCTAAGCATTAGTCATGATAAAGCAAAGCACCCAGCTAAGTGTTCATTAAAAAATCCTCTAAACCAAACAGTACAGCAAATACACAGGTGCCATTAAATGAAATAGGTGACAGGAAACGAGCAACATACTATAATGCAACATCTGGAAGAAGAAGCACATAAAGTGAAGATTGGTAGAATGGACGGATTTGAATAGGCAGTGCAAACACGTGCAGTGTATGCATTTATTTGTGTGTAGTGCTATCCGTGCTGAATAGAGACACAACCAGAGGCCCCCTGCTAATTTACATTATGAAAAGGACTACATTCACAAACTGTAAAAAATGTCTGCGTGAGAAATCTAATCCACCATAGAATTTTAATTCAATCTTATAGCGAGGATTATAGTATTTCCAAGAGGACACGATGAATAATCTCTGCTGAAAAACGCTGAAATGGAGAGACTATGAATGATATTGATCCTGGAGGGAAACGTGGTTATCACAGCAGCAAAGAATAGAACAGGGGGTAGGTGTAGGTTGAGGAGAAGTGGCTATTTTAAGTGAGAATGTGATAACGGATCGAAATATTAAAGTAAAAACAGGCTCAGCAACGACACAAGAAAAATGTGTCTTCGTGTTCAAAGACTTAGCAAGAATAAAAATGAATAAAAGAAATGTTCCATTTTGACTTCTCTTGCTGTATCCGTTGCCTCCCGAGCCACAAGTTTAATTGAGAATTGGAGGCTGGAAAGAAAATGAAACAACAGCTCCTCATATGTCAGATAGAATAAGGAGTGAAAAGCGAGGGAAAGGCCTCAGATGTGAAAGCCCAAGGGCTTTATCTGTGGATAGGGGGAAAAGGTTCATGGAGCGCTGCGTTCAGAAATGTGATGCACAGAGCTGACACAGTCAGCCATTCACCATCACAATGGGCCTTGTCTGGTCTAGATGATGTATTTCTATCTCAACCTTCGGTAGCGTTCCACTCCTCTGAACAGGCCCCTGTTTGCGGGGGCAGATGTCAGTCAGTGGGCCGCCTGAGGAACAGGAGCAGTGTAGGCAGCCCTGCATATGGACTGACTGTAAAAAGACATTAGAAATGACTTAAGTAGGGCTTAAGGAGAAGCCTGGTTTTGATTGAATTAGTATTTGGAGCAGTGTTTCACAGAGGTCACTAGAGAAACTTCAATCAGAGCAGACCTTTGGGTGCCAAGCTCAGCTAGTGTGCCTCTACTATGTGGTATTTGAACCATTTCTGCATGTCTCATAAGGCTGTTTTTCTGATCTGCAAACAGTAATCTATTAGGACTGGCTATGTTTAATGTGAACTTTAAGCTATGGACCATAAACAAACAAAGAATTATGGCTTCCCTCATACTCAGGACACTAAAGATCCACCCACAACAGCCCGGAGATACCAGTGTCAATCAACACAGTGCACAATTACAATCAAATGTGCTATCTATGGGACATGTGACCCCTGGTCTATTTTTACAGCAGCAGAAGGGATGACAGCACTGGCTCTCCAGGGAAAAGAAATGTGTGTATACATTCTCTCACATCAAAGCCTCGGCCATACTGTCCTGTGCTATGTCTTTGTGGTATGTGTGTTAAGCTACCTAGCATAACTTGATAATGCACAGCAGCGTGGCTTTCCTTTTTACTCTGCTGCTTTGGTGTAAACACAGCAGGGGGCCAAATATTGGTCAGATATAGATAGCCTTTGTTCATTGTTATTCCATTGCTTCATGGAAGGCTTTACTGTAGACAAAGACAGGAATGGCAACGTCTAGAGGTTAGGACCTGTTTACAGTAAACAGGAAGACACAAGTAAACCTGCTTCGTCATCAGTAGAAATGTTTCAAGTAAAAGCACCACAGTCTGGAGGTTATCTAACAATCCCTAAACACCATTAAAGAAACAAAGGGTGATGACATTGACACAGGGTCTCTACAGGACAAGGCATTAAAGGATAATTCCAATTTATTTCAACCTGGCGTATTACCAAAAAATGTGGCTCTAGAGGACATTGTGCACTTGCCACCTCTGTTGTTGAGATTTTTATGCGCATCGTTTCAAATTTCTGAGTCTGACTGAAAGCTGCTGCCTGTAACAGCCATCATGTGTATTTGGAAATCTGTAGAAGGCTTGTAGAGTTCACTTTGATGTATACCGTTTTGCGCAAGTCCTCATTTCCCCAAATCTCTACAATGAAGGAGGTAGAGAGCGCATATTTAGCATGACCCATAGAGCCATGACAGCCACATTTAAGGGAATCACTCCAGGCCAAAATAAACTGGAATTATCCTTTAAGATTAGCTACAAACAGAGAAGCTGCCTGAAACATATGGTTTGACACACGGAATGTGTTTATCCCTTTTCCTGCAGAGAGTTGCATGAAAAGATCGGTGCCACTGCTAGCATGGATCTGTCCAAAGGTAACAAAATCTGCCTGCCAGCACCTCTAAAATTCACTGATTAACATGTTATATTTTGTGGTTTTGTTATGTGCTGTGTTATTTCCTGGCATGGAGGAGTTTTAACTGCACCCAGCCAAGAAAACCATATCATATTCTTTGATATACAATGTTGTATGTCATTTTTTAAACCCCTTTACATCTCAGTTTATATTTAATCAAATTAGAGAGTCTGGATGCCTGGGGCAGTTGCCTGCTTTGCCTGGTTGGTAATTCAGATGTGCATCTTCACTCATCTTACCTAGCAGCTGCACTCCACGGGTCAGACCGTAAACATCAATGAGGGCCCAGAGGGGCTCAGCTGTGCGGACTCCACTGAAGAACAGCATGGGACTGGACTCGTTAATGCGGTAGAAGACTCTACCCTTCTTGTCAACCCAAAAGGCGATAACATTGCCCTCGTTGGCAAACTCCTCAGGAAGGGCCTTGGCCCAGAAGCCGCTCTGGGATACCAGGTCAGGACAGGCATACTTGGGTAGGTTGTCTGGGTTTATCCTGGAGGGATCTTTGGAGGTGAAGCCCAGACGTAGAGCCCCGCTCCAGCAGCACTGCTTTTTAGTAATCTAGGAATAAGAGAACAAAATGTGGTTTTATTGGTCTTATTTCCTAGAAATTTGATCTGACTGTTCAGACTGCCATTTACCTCAAGGCTGTAAATCATCTCAAACTCTCAACTTTGACATCATATTTGACTTAACATGGTTTTCATTCCTATGAAGACGGTGTTGTTGAGTCTTCATCGAGGAACTCCAGATTTACAATATAAACTGAAGATAAAAACAGTCCAATAATTTGACAGTTTAAAAGCTTCCAGACTTTTAGGAGCTCAAGTGCTCCACTGTGACATTAAATACCTTGAGGCGGACTTGCTCATACAGCGCTACAGGTCTGTTGCAGAAGGTGATGGCGTTGCAGAAACTGGCCTGCCTCTTGACTGTCTTCTGGGCAAGGTCCATGACGATTTGGGATCCCTTGGCATTTGGATGGAAGAGAAGTGGGCTGATGGGAAGGGGTCCACCAATGGTGCCACATTGGATAGGCAGGCACCTCTTGGGTTTGTGGTGACATCGGTGTGACGTGGACGGGAATGGGCCACCGAGGGAGTCTAAGGCAGAAGGAGACAAAGCACAGAGAGATGAGCTTTTACTGTGAAAGAAGTATGTCCTAATTAGGAGCAGGAGGATAGGTTTAGTCACTGTAATTAGTGTCTGATGTTTTCATTTCTGATGAAACGTTTTGCATCACAGAAAATACCATCAGATATTACAGCATGGGCAAAGATTTCTGAGTTCTAGTTTTGGGGGTTTCTGTTGATTATTTGTGAGTAACGGAGTAATCAGCTAATCAGCCATAATCACATTAGGACCTGCAGGGTGAAAAGCAAATCTCCATGCAGGTCATCATTGCAACACATGTCCAGGACAAAAAAAAAATGCTCTTCAGTTATTCACATACTGAACTGTTCTCAGATAAGAGCGTCCATGTCGACTGAAAGCCTTTTGGTTGGGTATCTGTCACCTTAAGTCTTGCAGCCTCTGTGTTTAATTTAGTTTTGACATATTACATACCAAAAGCATGTTATTATCCATTATTACTGGGCTAAATAGAATTTAATTCCATCACAAGTTTCTCACAAGGCTCTGTATTACATATCGCACTCTGTCATGAGCTTCATCCCAAAACCCAGCAGTTCTATGGCTGCTTGCCAAGAGTTAAGAGGACTTGCAGAGGAAGGCTCGACTGACTTGATAATTGGATGCATGGGCAGTAAACGTGTCTGAATGGAGTCTGAGTGAGAGTGTCTGAGGGGGTATGACCACAGCACTTGAGCAGCCACTAGACGCAGCATGTATTGGAGCAAATTCACTGATTTTCCAGAGCTGGTAACTGCCAGTTTACAATAGCTCAATTAGTATTCCGATGCTGAACTGAGGTCAATGGTTTGGACTGAAAATCCTAAAAATTGCATGTGATATTTCTTCAATATGTTATATATAATCACTCTGGGATGCTAAATGATTTCCATAAGTTTCGGAACTTGAGATTGAACATTTCAGTATTTTGTGGTTAAGTAGTTTAATTTATCTTTTTGTTGTGCTTACTTTCTCTGGATTGCCAACTGTCAAACATCTCACCTGGATACTTTGGTATCCAGCAGGTTATTGGCAAGAAAGCAAAAATTCTCACAATAGCAATTGTGATTGCAGGTTGAGAGATGTCCCATTCCTGACTCAAAGCACTACATGTCCCCCAGCTGTGTTGTATTATAGACTGCTGTCAGTGGAAAGATCGGTATGCCTGTCTCTTCTTTGATTGATTGCTCCCTGTGTGCTTTGCTGGCTAGAAATAAACCCTCCTAATCTCTTCAAATCTGAGGCATTGATACATCGACATAAACATCAGCAAAACCTCAGACTTGCCCTGATGTAGATGCAGTTAGCTGATGTCTTTCTCCAATCAGTTTCTAGTCTGCCATGCTATAAACATGTTTGGCCACCTTTGCATGGGAATAAACATTCCGCTTGTAAGAGTATCACAGTGTTTTAGAGAGAACTGAAGAGCCCCAGAGTAGCCTTAGAGAAAGAGAAATATATCAAAGCCCCTTTTTACTACATTGATCACTCTAAATGATATTGCATGCTCCTAAGATACAATTAATACCCAGGGATTGCAATGTAAAGGATAGAAAAAAACATGGGATGTTAACATAGACACTATCAATCATGTTGTATGGATCCATCCATATCATTTTCTGCACTGATGGCCATGAGCTGCCAAGTGCAACCACTATAGGATTAAACTTAAAATCAACCTGACATAAATTCTTCAAAAATGAACCCGCGACATGAACAGAAAATAAATTGACTTCTTTGGCAACTTGCCCGACAACTTAACTTATACCAATGGTATATTAGGGCTAATTAAAAAATATATACAAATTAATAAATTAATAATTTAACATGATCAAGTTACAATGTAACAGAGTGAACCCACAGACAATAGTGTATGTTATATATATATATATATATATATATATATATATATATATATATATATATATATATATATATATATATATATTATCTCTATTGCACTCTGGGCCATTCTAATTCCACCTCATAGCAGATGCTCACTCACAGAAGTAAATGGCTATAATTAACGTCAAAGTAAAATTATAGTTAATATTCAGTTCATGGTGCTCTGGACTCGCTCTATCCACTGTCATATTCACAGAGGACTGTTTGACAAACAAACAAATGAAACCTAACACGGCTGCAGCAGCAGATGTCCTGCGGTGTCCTGATAAGACGTGCAGTTAGTTCTAAAAAAAACAAAAAGAAAAAAAAAAATCATGCTTTGTGCTCTCCCTCTTTTCTTTGTCTCCCTCTTCTCCCTCTCGCCTGTGTTTATCTAGCAATGACCCCACCAGTTTTTCACCCTGTAAGCGTGTCTACCGTTCAATCTGGCCTCAACCTAATAGCATCGTTGAGGGCTTTTGTCTTAGGCAGAGCCACAGGAGAGCGGTTGTTGAATGTGGCGCACATGGTCCTGGGCAGATTGAGCTGAATGCATTACCGGGGCTCTGAAGAGACGCAGCTGCTGTAGAGAGAAACAGGCTATGTGTGAATTCATGTTCCTTAGCAACCCTTTCGTATCTAAAGGTCTTGATCAGTGCACTCTTTCACTCGCCGGCTATCAGCTAGGATACAACAGATGCCTTTTGTGTACTCAGACACAACAAAATGATATTTATAGTCTTTTTAAGTCAGCTGGTGTGTTAATTCAAACAAAGGAGAACAACAGAGTACAGAGCAGAACTACCATCTTACTTTATTTTTTATCCTTCATTTCACCGAATATCTTGACTAACAGCACTTCCTTGATGACTCAGTAGAAGTACTGAATCATAGCCTGTAAACCCCCGTCAACTCCTGAGCAGCGACACCACGTTAAATAGAAGTTAAGTGTCTTTGTGACTTTTGACCCCCTGCTGTTCAAGTTAACATGTACGGGAAGAGGAGGAGTGTTTGTGTCTTTGATCGCATTACATTTGAAAAAGTAAAAAGAACCTTAATGCTTCACTCTCACCACTCTCAACCTCATTCCCAGCAGCAGCAGGAACCAAAAAAAAGGTCTAACAAACCAAATGTAGACTACCTAACCAGCATCAAACCACAGACACTCAAAGTTAGTGATCGTAGTGAAGCATTTAGCACTTAAAACAAGTTTGAAGGAGCTGAGAGAGAGCGAAACAGATGTTGTATTTGCATGAATCATGCTAAAACTGCCTTGCAGTATTAACTCTAACCCTAACACTTCGTAGCCTGTGGCTTGGCTTTGCTGCTAATTCTACTCTTTAGCTAAAAAAATACTACACAGTAGAATGTTTGCTTTGGACAAAATCATCAACTAAAGAAAAGTATCCGTCTGAGTTCCGTCTTAGAAACTTAAAACTAGACTTTCTGGTTCACATTTTGTCCCTGTAGCAACACCCCAGATGGTGTTTTGTCTGTATGATCAACAAAATGTGAGTTTTGACCTTTTTAGAAATTGTGGGAGAAAAGTGGGAACATCATTTTCTTTCCTGACAAAGCAGTTTCACTGTTAAATCCCATGTCGTAGGATTAAGCTATTAGACAGACCAGAGCAGCCTCGATCCTAACGACTGGTCTCAGTCCTCCAGTTACCTCATCAACACAAATCCTGGAGTACGATCACGTTCACAGAACCCTAGATGTGAACCCTCGAAAATGGCTCTTGCTAGCATCAATTTGACAAATGCCTTAAAAACCTCCATTTGTACATGTGGCTTTATACGTGCGTTATCTGGGAAAAATCAGTTTTAACAGCCTCAGAGGAGCCGTTTTGCCGAAGGTCAAGGATGTCTTATTATGAACAAACAGAAGGTGAAAAGCTTGTATTCTTCTGCCCTGGAGCTTCCAAGGTCTTTATCCTACTAATAACCACACACACACACACACACACACACACACACACACACACACACACACACACACACACACACACACACACACACACACACACACACACACACACACACACACACACACACACACACAGCTCCAATCCCTCATCACAATACACAAGCTTGTGTGCAGCTAATACCTGTCATACGGCAATGAACATCTCTGTGGAGTGGTAGGATAATCTCTCACCAGTTCATCTGGCCGGTGTTTGAGACGTGAGCCGCGTGTGTGTGTGTGTGTGTTTTTTTTTTGATTCATGTAGTCATTACTCACCAACCGTCAGCTGAGTGATGGATTTACGATTTGATAAGTGGGATAAAACTATTCAAATATTTGCTCAGTATTTGGTAGGCAAATGATTTCCTAGTTCCTGGGAGAAACTCTAAAAGCTATTCTCCAAATTAAATATTCTCATGAGGTAACAGTTCATGTGGATTATATGAAATTAGGTCAGATATTATTTGCAAATTGCAGAAGATGTGTGTTAAAAGGTCTGGGATTGAATGGACATTTACAGGGTGTGGTGATAACACTGAATTGCACGTGGAGGGTATAGTGACTCATATATAGCTAAAGTAATACTGTACTGCAACAAACTTCCTCTGACTATTGTTTCCAAGCAGTAAACAGTGGATGTTGCGCCTCATGTATACTCAAATGAAATATTTCCAGATCACCTTGACCCAGATCTCCATATATAAGTGTTATGCCTAATATTAGCGCTGTGGAAACATGACATGTCTGTAGCATTCAGTCATTACAACACAGGTAGCCCACGTAGCAACAGGGGCTGCTGATGCAAGTACTGCATTTGTAAGGTAATATTTATTTCAAAGAGTTCATGTACCCCCCCCCCCACCCCCACCCCCCTCTTCTATAATACTTGTTGCTATGGTAAGCTCAGCTTAACACTTCTAGGAAACCATGGAGAAAACACAGATGTACACACACACACGCACACACACAACCTGTGTGGATCTGTTAATAGTCTCGTACCTTTGTTTGTTGAATGAAGCCATTTGGGAACCATGCAGACGGTTGGGTGTAACATAAAATAACTCCTACATGTTTGCATTTCAAACCTATCACTGTGTCCAGATGTAGCCATTAGTGGAAATGATTCTTAATGTAGTGCTGTAATTTAGATCCATCACCCAAACAAACTGTTAAGAAAACATATTTTGCATTGTTTTCCCGTCATGTGGAGCGCTCTGCTCCTAACAGTCATTTTGTTCTCATGGAATACGTACAACCATTATCAGCGCAGGGAAGATAAACACATGCATTTTCTCTTCTACGAAAAAAATGGTGACCGGTGTAAAATGTGACTCTTCAGGTTCTTTATTTGGTTTTGTTCTCCGCAGATCTCTTAACGGCGTCATTTACAACACCACCAACAAGCCTGGAGGGCAATGACAAACAACTTCTTAATGATGTTTACATAGCAGTGTCTGGATGATGTATCCAATCCCACTGACTCATGACAAAATGGCATTTCAGCTTGATGTAGCACCAACTGTGAAATGAATCACACAATAGCGGCAACAATTCATCACACTCATTATCATTTAGGTTCAGATGCTTAGAAATACAGATCAGGCAACGTGGTTTCGGAATCTCGCGGCATATGTATGGTGCTTTCTACGGTGTAGTTCACAGGGTATTGTGTGTCTTGCTTCCACAGATCTCCAGAGTTCATCATATGTGCGTTTATACATGTGACAGATGCTACACAGATACAGACAGTGTGTGAAACCCAATAGGCTGTGGCAGAGATAGTAACTGTAGCTGTAGCTGCTATTCTACCTGGGGACACTCATTACAGACTCATCACTCATTATGTTGGTGGTAACCAAAGGGCTTGACGCGCTGCTAGGCAACATCATGACAAATCTATTGGCTCAGTGTTGGTGCACTGATAGATGGCTTGTGCCCATGGTAATGTTGCATTGTGTGTGTGGGGATCCATAATGACACCGGTCAGAGCAGCATCAGGTGATCTTGTAATTTAAACCTAGCAGCTGGCAGCGTTTATGACCTCATGATAGGCTATTTTATAATATCCCAAAGATTAGCCTGACCTGACATTTTGTTTTCATTCATTCATTCCGTCATTGTCTTCATGTTAGCTGGTTTTATCTGGTGTCCAGCAGTGGATTGGCTTTTCATAAGACGTTTTCATGATCTCGCAGATTCTTGCCCAGAATGATAAAATATTTGCCTAGAGCAAACCAAAATTCAAGTCCAATATTTCCACAGTCTGCGGCGCTCCGCTTTGCTCTTCTTCTTTATTGGAACGTACATTAGGTCTGTTGCAGAGGCCGACTCAGTAGCTGGCCCAGCCTGTAAAAACATTGGATTTAAGTGTTGGTATTGGCCCAGGCAAAAATGTTTTATCTTTCTCCTGATCTTCCAGGAGAATACATTTGAAGATAAAGACTGCTAATGTTTTAACCCCCTCCCCCCATTATTAACATAGGAGAAGCTAATAGACTGAATCACAAAGTAAAGTACTGAGCGCTGCTGATTCTCAGTTGAAATGGAGCTTTGGTAGCGGTTGTCTGGAGCATTAATAATATGCACATTTAAAAGTTGTCAGATTTTCAAGGCTAACGACAGTTCATGCAACTGTCCTTCAGTGCACTCTTGTCACCATGTTTGTGGCATTTCCCTGTTGCTACATTTCATGGATGTATCTACATATGTTGCTAGCTTTAAGAAGATGACATTCTTAATTATGCCTTGGCCCTCAACGAGCCCAACATCAGACTGATTTGAATCACTTCAGACTCTTGAATCGCCACCAACAGGAACTATTCTAACACTGGAAGTCAGACTCAGCCCCAGACTTCTTAATTGATTATCTTTTGATTTTCTGTTTCGGCCCACTCCACTATCTGACCTCTGATTTTTTCAGTTTAACTGAATTAACTTCATTGTCCCAAAGAGGTAGTTTGTCTCTCAGCTGTGCAAAATGCAGGCCACAGACCAAGCCTGGGCTTACCTACCATAGAGACGCTCTGCTATCAATAATTCACACCGCGATGACCTCGCATTGAAACGTGACACAGCGGAGATGGCTGGTGACGTCATCCACTACGGCCCACTAGTCTTCACGCTGTTACCGCATTCTCTTCACGAGCGCGATTACACAACAGTGATCAATAAGTAATAATATTGCATGGCCGCGTACAATGGAGCACAATGTGATCCAATGATGCTGCTTTGGCAGTGAAAGAGAGCAGGCTGGTGGAGAGGCGTAATGATATGCAGCATGTATTGACTGAAAGGAGGCAAGATGCTATTCAGTACTGGCTGGAAGTCATTATGTGGGTGCTGCCTTGAAGGTGACCTGTCATGAGGATGAGGATGAAATGGCTAGCTACACACACACACACACACACACACACACACACACACACAATTTAGCATCCTTGCTGTTGCTCCAGAACACACTACCTTAAATCAGACATAGCAAGAATTATCTGGACGACACAGACACACACTCAACAATGCCACCTGACCCTGAGACATATGTCTCTGTCAGTCCCTAACAACTGTCTTGATCTGATTAAAGCGGTCTTTCTTGCTCTCTCTCGTGCACATAAAGAGAATGAGGAAGAAGAAAATGGAAATATTTTCAATGGTGACCACTGGCTTGCATGCTCTATTAACGGTCCATTGTCTTTATTTGGCGTTCAATAACCCAAGGCACATCCCATGACATCACTGAGATCCCATATGAGTCCAGGAGGTTCAGAAACTTCACTTTGTTATGTGGCACCTCTTCAGCTTAGTCTCCACTTTGCATTTAGTTACTGAATCCAATTCACGTCGAATGCAGCCAGACGCTCCATTGAATCAGCCTGTGCAGCCTCAGACACTGGCCCACTTTCAGTCAATCGGGAGCACACAAGTGGTAGCTACCCACACACTCGGCAGACTCAATTATGCAACCAACTCGACGAGAGCTGTTTGGATGTGCTCTGGTGCTTCACACCTGAGAACAACAGTCTGCATAGATGCAACTTTGGAAAGCATAATCTGTTCCTGTGTAAAGTCACACCTTTCCCACGCCTGCATGTTTTCTGGATCATTTCAAGTTTTAGTTGTTGCATTTTCCCGAAAGCACGAGTATGGAGGAAAACATCAGTGGAAGGGTCCAAATATGAGTGCTCTTTTTTCTCAGTTGCAGGAAGAAGCAACAGCATTCAAATGCTTTGTATGAGTGGATCGCCATAGCAATGCCTGTACTTTAATGTTAAATTCAGTTTAACCCTGTCCACTTCCCATTGGGATGAACAGACTCCTGTAAACGTTTCTAACAGTGATTATCAGCTTCATAGAATATTGGATTCTAATTGGTCTATTAAGGCAGCTGGCCTTAATATCCTGTCATTTATGAATAATTAGTCATAATTATGAATAACGAGCTGTTTCACATTCAGTCATAACACTCTACAGGGAGAAATTAGGTCAGTTCTATTGTCTGATAATCGGGTCGTGTGTTACTGTAAAGTTTTAGTCATGATAAAGTACAAAGACCTTGTTGGTATAGTCATTTCCAGTTGAGTTATAAAAATTAATCCAACTATGCCCTAATATGTACAACATATCAATTTATGTACACTTTTTTTCAACCAGCTGCTTAAAGCGCCTTTACAGCACTTGTCACGTTCACTGACTGCTCATCAGATGAGATACAGCACTTCCTATCCAAAGCGATCAAAATAATACACACGGCAAAGCCATCAGGAGCAATTTGAGGTTCAGGTCCAGGAAATATTAACAAATAGAAAGTGAAGCTGCCAACAGAGGCTCCACTCTTCCAAAGCTGACAGTTTGGCTTGTCATAGCAGGAGAGGGGTGGTGTAATTAATAACATTAATTAACAAGTCCATTCCATTCAAGTGGCCATATCAGCGAGCCAGCATGCAGAACACTGTATTCTCTATCAAAACGGACAGAGTCAATGAAGCAGGAAGCCATTAAAAATATTTAGCCAGATGCAACAGCTATGTTGTGGAGTTTGGGCACATGCAAGAACACAGAGAGGACCACGTAAACAAAGAAACAACAAAAACTTGTAACATGTAGGAATGGCAGCCAGTTGCAATGGCACTGTAAAGTGCGACTGTCAGGGCTTTATGTACAAAGTGATTTTGAACCCATCCCATCAGAACTGGGTGGCAAGGAAACACTTTATTCTTTATTGGTATCATAATACACTAAAACAATGGAGAAAGCCTGGACCCATTGACAATGTTCATGCTCTATAGAAGTGGATTACCCACTGTATGTACAGTGGCACAAGAGCAGGATAAGGAGGCCAGATATCATTCATCCATCAGGAAATGATTAAAACAACAGCAAATGTTGCAACCAAGAGCCCCAACTAGATCCAACCCATACATCTAATGCAAAACACACTCTAGTTACATGTAAAGTGATGCCAAAGTTGTGTCTGAACCTTGTGGCCACAGTGAAATCTGTATTTGTTCTAAAGGATCCTGCCGTCTTTTAACAACAGGACGATTACACACACTGTGAAAAACTGAACCCACCTGTTCATATATAAATATTTGCACTCTGAGCCAACAGTGAATTACTTAGGTAATATTTGAATGCACACACCTTACGGAAAGTAATTGTAAGTGTTTGACCTTGATCCTGAAGAGAAGGAGCTCTAGCTGCCTCTCCCCGCTGTCTTAGTCTGTCCCTCTTTAACTAATTGGATTAATCTTGGGGGCTTTAATTAGAACGATCAGGTGGCCAAAACCAGCCGAGGCTGTAGGAACAAGCACTCGACTGAACTCCCATAGGCTCTCTTTTATATAGATATACATCACAATAACTTTGCTATTAATAATCCTATACATAGAGCTCTGTGTCATACTTTGGACACCTGCAATGATATTATATTTTAACAGTGTAAATGATAAAGATGAAGAAAGAAATTGTAACAAGAAGAAAAAAAAATCATGATGGGTATTTCTGTTTGTCACCACAGGGTACATCAAATAAGACACCCAAGGCCTCAAGATGGCCTACATTGTGCCCATGAACCTACAAAGAAGCTGTTGACTCCTACTGGGTGCTGAAAGTAAAGCCACAAAGGTTCCTGTGAAGACCTTTACCACACACACACACACACAAAAAAAACTTAATGTCACTTCATTGTCACCATTAAAAACAAATCACTTTACACTGAATGGCGTTAGCTGTTCGCTTATAGCCACACGTCATCCTGTGAGATGCATGCTGTATAGGCAATAGGAAATCAATGTATTGATTTGGTGAAGCACAGCTGCACTCGCTGAGCCTCTTTATTAACGAGGGGAAAGCACAGCTGAGCTCACAGCAGAGGAGAGGAGAGGAGAGGAGAGGGAAACCCCACAACTTTCCATCCTCCACTGACTCAAAGTGTCATGTTCACGCTCGCGGAGCCCGCACAAACACACACTGTTTGCCGCGCTCCTAACACGGGCTACGGCTCCTGCGTTAGGGCGCGAGGAGGTGCCGACGTTGTCGGAGGTGCAGTTTGTCGCGCGGCGTTAATCAAAAGACAGGCGAACACAGCTGCGCGTCTCGAGACCCCCTATTCTAATTAGCGGAGTGACGTAACTGTGAGCGAAGAATAGGGCTGTAGTGGCAATATGGTTACCTGATAACACAGCCTGTACAGTGAGCACAGACAATACTCGTCTATGAATTAAACACTGAAGCACTGTTTGGGCTCAAGTGGACACGGCTGGGGTAAACAGCTGAGCGTGAATATGTATTTCTTACCGTAAAAGGTATTTCTCGTTATCTGGCCCCCCATAGCTTTATTCCTGTAGACTCGCGCTTATCGCCTCAGTGGATTACTCAGATGCTCTCGTTGCACAGTCCACGCGCTCGTGACATGATTGCACGTTCGCATCCAAAGAGACAGCCCTGTCGTTTCTATTGCCTCCGAATAGATGCAAAACAGTGGACACACTGGACCCACACCTCCTTCTCAGTGAGCGCAGGGATCCGCGAAGGCAACTCCCCCACGCCCCCCTCCAACACCACCACCACCACCACCTCCCACCCCCATTCACTGAGCAGCTCTCTCCGCCTCGGGTCCCACTCACTCACACTTGATTTACATAAAAGGTGGAGACTGGCTGAGAGGGTTTAACGCTATCACTGCCGCACTGGGCTGGAGCATGAGGTGGGGAAGTGTGCACACATATTAAGCCTTTGTTCTGTAGATGTATTGACCTGTGTTCACTTTGACCCTCATGTAGGTAAGGCTAGCAGGCTACAAGTAATTATATATGAGAAAATAGTGTATATAGTTCCACATAGACAATCACGAGGCCAGGGGCCTAAATATAAACAGTGCATGCAGTGGTGGGCCAGGGGAGGTCCATAGAGAGATGTTCAATTAAATAGTGCCATGTGCTATATATGCCATGAAAAAAGAAAACCCACCTCTGTCATTTAAATAAACTATTACATAACTAAACTGAACTCTAAATAAATTATAAATGTAACTAAATGAGCAATTTCTTATTTTCTGTATGTATTTTGTCATATACAGACATGCCCTGTTGGGTAATATATTGATGTCCAATTTCAAGTCTCTATTTGATCATCTATTTGATCACAATGCAATATATGTTGGTTATGGCTAATAACAATAGTTAGCACTGAGGCCCATTGTAACCACCTTCCACCACTGTCTGAGGCTAAGTATGGATCCAGGAGCTCAGAGAGCGAGTGGTCACATTCTTCACTCTCAGCACTCACTCTTTCACCTTACATACTTCCTTATGTGTCTCAGGCCCCCGGGCAGACAGACCGAGCGACCCCCTTCAAGAGACAGGCCTCTGACTTGAGCTGTCATCACGTATCCGTGGTGACCTCACAGCCCTCAATCTCAGACACCACTGTGTTTACTTTGGGCCTGAAGCTGCAGGCTCTTAGATAATGGCACCATGAAGGACTGGGTGATGTTAAATTATATATATGAATTAATGGATTATGAATAAAATCATATTGGGTGAAAGCCAGGAATACATAGATGGAACAAGTACTGAGATCATTTTCCTTTAAGGGATAGTTCAACATTTTGGAAACTACGTCAGTGCTTTTTGGCATAGTGTGAGATGAGGAGATCGATACCACTCTCACAAATAAAAGGGCTATCGATCTTATCTAACACTGGAAAAGTGTATTTATCAAAATGTTATTTTTTTGCTTCAAAGGAACAGTGTAGGATTTTAGGATTTAATGGTAGCAGGGTAGTTGATGATTGCAACCCCCTCATCCAAGGAGAAACTATAGTATCCATATAGCCAGTGTTTAGTTAGTGTTTAGACTCGGTGGACATAATAAAGATAGATGGTGTATGCGTGACGTCAACCTTAGGTTTCTGAAGAGCTGTTTTGAAGCTTAAAATCTGTGGCCCTGGCCACTGCTATGTCGATAGTCCTACCTCTTCCACCTCCCGGCTAATCTAAAAATCAACAAAGAAGAACAACATGACACCTTGGTGATCAAAGAAGCTATCTGTATTAACACTCGTCTGTCAATCAAAGTGGTCATGCTCTTAATTATTCATGACTTTTAGCCTTAATATCATTTGATTGTTAAAAAAAAAAATCACCCTCAGACATCATTTAATTAGTGTATTATAAAAATAAAAATTGTGTGTGTGCTACATAAGAATGAGCCATTGAGTTTGCCATGTTGAACCAGCATAAATAGCCGAGAACAAACTAAACACTGACACTAGACAAGGACTTGTCTCGTGTTTTTTGTGAGTTTTACAGCCACTGTAGCTTCCTCTTCAGAGGGTGAGTTGAATGGTATTCACTTGGTTGCAATCTGCAGTCTCACCACAAAATCTGAATGAATCCTACAAATTGGTCCTTTAAGTAAATGTACTTAATTGCATTTTACTACTACTTATTATAATTTCTTACACAGTTTCAGTAACACATCATTTTA
Organism: Nibea albiflora; assembly: GCA_014281875.1. Lineage (NCBI taxonomy): Eukaryota > Metazoa > Chordata > Actinopteri > Sciaenidae > Nibea > Nibea albiflora. Next base: position 26,604,107 of record CM024789.1, read on the forward strand.
AGGAATGAAATATTGTATATAAGAAAGATATAATAATTCTATTGGGGGAAAGGAGACACTTCTGATTATTACACAGCAGGCTGTAAAGTACAGTGCGTTCATGTTTATGTTTAAAGCATTACCCTCTAAATCCTGCAGGTAATAATATTTACATCTCCCCATCACTTTTAATGATTACAACCATGTAACCATAACAAATACTCTAGCCTTCCTGGGATGTTGATCAAAATGAAATCAGGACCACAACCTCAAGGTTTAGTTTGCTAAATGAGACACTGTAGACGCACACATGGCGCGCACATTTGAGGTGAAGACAGTTGGTGGAAAGTGCTCATAGCACAATGAGAAGCTAACCACATTTGGTTTCAAGTATCACCTCTGCAGACAATCGTAAAAATCTGGATTCAGGCTTTTGAAGAAGTCTAGTTAACTGAAGCCAACCCACTCTCAAGACAGGACAAACAACAGATATTGAAATTAGCTTCCTGATTACATTCATCAGTAATTATCTTTTAGATCAGGGGGAGACTATCCTGTCAAAATAATAATAATAAAAAAAATATTTGATTGAAGTTAGAGTAAGCATGATGCTTTGGATCTGACTAACTTATATTCTGACAAATAGCTCAGTTGAGTCTTATAAATCTCCTTACAAATTAGATAATTGCGCTAAGTTCTAACAGCTTTTTGTCACGCTAGGGAGACAGCTGTAAGAAGAGCAGTGACTGGACGCTGGCCAGACAAGTTTCAGGAAGAAACATTGGGCCATAGCCATGTCATGTAACCTTGCAGATAGAGACGAGAGGAAAGGCCTGAGGTAAAGTGGACTTCCTCGCCTCGCTTGACGTAGGTGCTGTACATGAATGCACTGCACTAGAACATCCTTCCTTTTTTACTTCCTGTTTTAATTATGCAGCCACGAGTCTGTCGGCCCTAACCTTTACACAAGAAAGCCTCTTTTGGCACCGGTCGCCTCTGCAACATGATTGAGGTGCATCTCTAAGAGTCTGTACACAGAATTGAATTACATAACTAATTCAGATAATGCTGCAGTTTAACTGCTATCAGAGGGGACTGTGCATGAAACGTCAGCTGATATACTGCGTTTCTGACAGTTTATATGGTTTATGTGTGCCATTAAGCCCGTCTATATTTTCTTAGATTAAGGGAAGATCCCTGACTAATACCATAAGCATCATCAACAGATGTTACTGTGCTTTGTTCTGTTCGGGTTCGGTGTGCTCTTGCTGAGCCATGTATACTTAAGATTCCTGATAATCTCCTTAGAGGTATCTGGTGTTTGCAATAACAGCTATAGATATGTGAACGGATACAGTATGCAGAATTCTAACAGCACATACATTTTAACGACATACAGCTACATCTTTAACTGTTTGCTGAAACACTTCAACTGGCCTACAGTATGTTTGCATGTTCCTGATAGGTGACATATTGTATCCGTGTGAGTTATGACTGTTTGACTGCTGTAAACCTGGAGAGTTGAGGGTGAATGGTTGGACAACTGCCTACAGTCAACACTAAATTTAACCCCAGGCACGCACGACCACAATGTTTCCCAAACATTACCAGGTGGTTTTAGTAACCTTAACCTAATCAAACCATACCCATAGAGAGTACTTTTTGTGATGGTAATGGTTTTTGAAGGCACTGACTGAGCCAGAACAGAAAACACTCATATTTATCATTTTGGAAGGCAATGACAAATGATCTGTCTGCGCTGTGTTCCTGGAAATGTTTCAGAAGAAAAGTGACTTGCTCTTCAGCAACACCATTTCAGATATACAGTAGCTGGTGTGCAGAATTATTATTTCTTTATAGCATATTATACATATTTGATTCATAACCATTGTCATAATGCATGATAATGTGATTATAAGTTACTTATAATCACCACCAAACCATCTATGTGAATAGTCACTGGCATGTGGTGTCCTCACACCCACAGGCCTCCATCTCCAGTTTGTGACAATTGGGCAAGTTATGAGGATGAAACATATATAAACACATGTTTCACGTGTGTATTCATTTGTCGCCATTTGCCACCAAGTTTGTCTGTCCCTGCATAGAAGATGTGTGTTTCATGGTCTGGGAATGGAGTGCCATCATGAGACATGATGCAGCTGCAGATCTGACATGGTGGCTGATGATTAACCAACCCTCATCACCACATGTCCCAGCATGCTTCAGTCACTGACAGCAGCTGGAGACCAGACCTGACCAAGGTTACCACGACAACCACTGCTCGAAAGGAATTACGTATGGTTAACGGGGGACGCATGTGCGGGCACACAGGGACACACGCTAACACAAAGTCTAATGCCCATTGAAACACGGTGTGTCCATGAACGGTAACCATACAGTGGGACAAAAGGAGGCGACACAAACAGTCAGTTTAGTGAAGTAATAGCACAGCGAGGTGTGTGTCGTATACCAATCCACAGGGGCGACACAACATCCTGCCAGCAGAATGAGGCCCGCTGTCCTCTTTTTAAGTGATTTGTATGGAGGTGAAAGAGAATCTGGCAGCAGATGCCTAGTGGCAGGGAGGTCAGTGGAGTGGGTCTCCCGCAGTTGGCATTGTCTGAGAGTGCTGCTTGGCGCGTGTGTGCAAACAAAACCTCCTTTTCAGGACAGTCTCTAAAGCCCCATCGCAAGGCCATTTGCAATATGATTAACAGTAGAAGCGATACAATCCAGAAACAGGAGACGACGGAGAGAAGACAGACGGAGAAGCAGAGAAACTGTGACACCCCCTAAATTTTTGCAAAAGTGACTTTGGATCATTATGTAACCTGAAGAACAGAAAATGAGAAACATGGAAAAAGAGAGGGGGGAGGAAAGGTGAGAGATAACAAGTAGGGGGCATTTGCACAGTTACTGCAGCAAGCTCTGGAATAATGATGGTCTCCTCCTTTCATAAATCCAGCCTTATTGCAAATCCCTTTCTGTCTATTCTGAGACATGCCCTCAGCAGGTACTCCAGATAACTACACTCTTAGTTATTAGCAAAGGTGAAAGTTAGTTTGAGGGCATAGGATGTCTGATGTAATGTAGTACTTTTCATCAGAGTTGGAGCAGAAGAAGTGGGGAGGTGATAATTAGATCTGTCACTCTGCTTTAATATCTCTCAGACCCCGTTCGGCCCTGGGCTGGATTGTTACAAAGAAATGCCTTATTGTCTCTGCTGCTCAGGACCTGAAAATACCATTTCCATGTCTGATATGCTGCGGCAAAATGTGCTAGTGAGGAGTGATGGGCTTCAATGGGGGACATGATATGATAAGCTGTGGATATGAAAGGATTTGAATTATCAATGAAGCTTGTGATTTAATAAGGCCTACATGTTGTCTGGTGTATATATAATACTATGTTAGGCTGAGACTAAGAGAATACAGCCGGCTAGTGTTTTTGTGAGACAGTAGTGCCTTGAGCTACTTATGCTAATCCTATGCTTGCTAACACGATCCCAATGACAATGAAACATTTTTATGCAGCAGGTTTCATTTTTAACATGTTGATGATTTTGGTTCAAATAAGAAGCTACAGCTAGCTTAGCGCAAAACTAGAAAGAGCTTGGCAAAGCCAACAGCTTCCTCATTTCCAGTGTTTGCTAAGCTAAACTAGTTGCTGGCGGTAGCTAGCATTTACTGTACAAACATGAGAGTAGTAAGGATCCTCCCATATAACTCAGCTGTCAAGATATTAGTATAGACCAAAGTCTGGACCAAAGTGGTGCACCGACCAACTGAGCAACTGAACTCCTCATCAGCATTGTCATCTCTGGAGCCACACCATGAGGAAATGCATTGTTTCCTCTATCTCTCCCCTCTCTCATGGGCTCCAGTAAGCAACATATGGTTGTAATTCCCCTCAGAACAGATCACTGCGACTTTTAAAGTGCAATTCTGATCATGATGAGGTGTTTATTGTTCATTACATTAGATTAATATGGGGCAGCTGCTGCGTGGGAAAACATGAATGTGTTTGCATGGACTTTTGGCGCCATCAATCAGTGGCACTGCTGGTTTCGCGGTTTCCAAACCGTGCCCTTGGTGAGTCAGTTTAGTGTTCCCTTCTTGACACCCACTGGCTCAAGTCACGTTTGGCAAAAGGATACTTCCAGATGCGAAGACAGATCACCAGAGCTTTCTTTTATCCATTTATGTGACCCTCACTTCTTCCCTTTCCCCTCATTTATCACATTTACAACCTGTGCTGCTCCCCTCTCTCTAGTATTTTGCGCTGTGTTCAGATCCTCGAGGAACTGTGTTGATCTGAAACAAGATCAAATGAAATGAAGTTCTTGAAAGTGTTGTGATTGTCCCATGGAGGTAGCACAGCTCAGAATGAAAATCACCTCAATCACTGCTTTATATGTACTCACTAAAACACTAGCCTTTTTAATTAGACACAGGAGAGGCCAACAAAGACATTACCAGGGGCTACACTGTTCCTCTTCTCATTTGGGACAATAACAGAGAAAAGCATATTGAGGAACTTTTTTAAGGCATTCTTTTGCTCTTGTTCCCACAGCTCAGACCTGCTTTTCTCAAGAATGAATAAAAATACACAAAGATGTCTCATGCTTTGAAGAGAGAAGGATGGAAGACTCAGCAAAAAGAAGTCACAGGATTCAGCTGAGATCCGATAGCTTCAGGGTAGTCATGCGGAGCAGGGTGCAAGATACAATACCCAGATGAAGAAAACAATTTCTAGGAATTTGTTAAATGTGCGCTCTGCAGTATTTATACAAGATTGGGGAACATCCATGAAAATTAACTATATCCAACAGATGATTGTAACTTAAAATGCAGTACAGTATATGAATAGTAAGCTTATTCTTATCTGTGTAAATGTATCAAAGTTCCATGAAATTTTTATTTTTGGTCTTTAGAGTTTTGAAAAATGACATTTCACGTTCAAACAACAATATGAACCAAATCCACAGACCTCACTGTGACCCATTTTTAACAAAATTGCAATCTCTAGATGAAATCGTCCCAGACGAACCTGTTCACTGTGAGCTCTGTCTAAGTTGGAAAGTAATTTTTCAATTCTGGAAGAACCACAAACAAAATTCCTTCCACCTCCAGGGTTTTGTGGTTGGAGGCTGAAATCTCAGACAGTCATATCAGAAATTGGACAGATAAAGCTAAGTTATCTGCAGAGTTCAATAAAGCTTCTGGCCTTTCAGATCCCCCCCCCAAAAAAAAAGACATTTGTTTATATTCAAAGCCACAGTGTTCCACAGTTGGAGGAGACATTAACACAAGAGATGACTGTTGGTTTCCTGTTTCCAACTGACATGTCAATGTTGGTTTCTTTTGACCTAATCAGATATCTGCATATAAATGCAGAGCATATCATGGTAGAGTAGTATAAGTAGAGTGTCATCTGCAGATGTGACATTCTCATTCTATGGTAATAAAAGCAACAATTCTATTTTCATAGAGCGCCCTAAATCTGACACACTTGCCTTATCGTTTGCTCCTTAGCCTAATGGGATGTTTGTTTCAGTCATCTGTCTGATGCATGTGTGACAGACAGTCTTCCATTTTAATCAATACAGCTTCTACACAGGCATTTATAACATGGCTCTTCAGTCAGTCGAAACACGATTTCACATTTCTATAATCTGTTATGCAGCTAACTACTCCTATGTGTTTGGCTTTGAGCGCTGCCAAACCTCAGGTGACCTACACTCAATACTGTGCCTGTACATAACCTGTGTAGAGACAGATGGAGGACCAAAGCTGCTGCTGCTGCACTGCCAACGTGCCGCTTTTGTGGACACGAGTTGTCAGATTATAAAACACATTTATTTTTGCAGCTGCTTTGGACAGTGCTGACAAACAGTATCGTCCTGCAATATTGAAATTGGTGCGTCATATTAGAAAACATCCTCTACAACACACGTCTTGTTGTAGAGGACAAACAAAGTATTCTATTCTTTAATGTGAATTAAGTTACTATCTAGTAATTAAGGTTTATTTTGCATGTCCATTCTGTTTAAACCCAGTATTCATGCACAGATTAAGATAAATATTACTGCACTTATAAATTTGCATATTGCTTGTAGAATTAGATTCCAGTAGTGGCTGGATTGTGTGATCCAAACATTTCCAGTAAGAGTAAAGGTTAGCCTAACCTCCAGAGAAATCTAAAAGTTTGACACTTATTGAAAAAAGATAGATTTAATGATTTCCAAAATTCACAACATGTTTTTATCTGATTAAATATTCACTTTTAGTCCATATTTGTTGGCGTTTTTGCCAAAAACGAAATTTTCACTGCTGTCAAAAACAGTTTTCTGTCCTGCCTCTGCACACAAAGGGAGGCACGCACTCGTATTAACAGGGCGGTATCCCATCAATCCACCAGCACCAAAAGTGACTTTCATAAAACCACAATAACAAAAAATCTATTTTCAACGAGATCATATGAAATATCTGCTTTCATTCGTGCAGTCGCCAGTTTGGAAGCATTTTTAGATTACTGATGATGAGCGAGTGCCGTGCCAGTTATGCAAAGTGAAACTGGTGTACCGTCATCCACTATTGCTTATCCTTTGCAGGAGGGTGGAGCTGATCCCAGCTGGTTGACAGGCGGGGCGCACCCTGGACAGGTCGCCAGTTCATCACAGGGCTAACACAAACAACTACTCACACCGAGAGTCACCAATTAACCTTTGGACCATGGACAGAGAGAACCCACACACACAAGGGGAGAACATGCAAACTCCACAACAGAGGGAGTTAGAGGAACTTTCTTGTTATGAGGCGACAGTCCTAAGCACTGCACCACAGTCACAGCTTCACATGTCAATGAAGCTGATATTTCTGGCTCACAACATAAAAAAAGAGTCCTAGACCACTGGAACTATTTATCCCTGGCATCGCTCTCCCAGGCATTTCCCTGCAAATCAACAAGCAAACTGTCTGCTCTTGGACACATACTGGTCTTAAAAAAAGAGCCTGCGCATGCTGTAGCTGTTCATTTAACACCATATGAAGTTCATATTTTCTATAAAACAAAGAAAAGAAAATCTGAGGCTGTAAATCAGTGTAATTTATGACGCACTTTTCTTAATACATTTTACAACATGTTTGTTGAATATCCATCTCTCATTTTTTCCGACATCCAATTTTCCCTGCACTCTGTTTTCGTGCTTTTTTGTTGTTGTTGTTTTAATTAGGGCCGCTTCCTCGCCTCTATATGTGTTTGTGTTACATGACATCTTCCGAGTTTAAATTTGTATTTCTCCCAGAAATGTATTTTCTATTGATCTCCAGCTTGCGTGAAAAGAATGCTATTTTCTAACTTTCTCTTCTTCTGTATGGACAGACACTGCAGCAGTATGAATCTGCCCCTGGCAGCTAGTTTAGCACACAAGAGGTGTGTGTTAAATATATATGTGTAAATGTTAATATTTCATAGATTTGACTGAAAATTCTCATTTATCAGGCTACAGTAGGCAAGTTTGTGACATTGTTTCAGAGTTCCAGAGTCTTTGAGTAAAAACATATTGAGAAAATGTTCTAGTTTATTTTATTGCCATTTCTGTCATGGCATTTATTATTTAGAGACCCTTGTTTGGGTCTAGTGGATTAGATGCCATCATATATTTTTAAAACTAATGAGTTACATTCGTTAAATGAAGTAATTTAATAAAAAGGACCAACTCATATGAATGACTTTATCCAAATTAAGGATGAACTTCAAGGACTATTTCTTTTTTTGGCAATGAAGTCATGAAATATGACGACAGACCTTCAAAGCTTCATTCAAAAACCTCAAGATTTTTGGCACGCAGCTTCAGAATCTAAACAAGCCAGAGAATAATCATAGTTGTGTTTGCACGAGTCTTAAAAATGTGCCTCCATTGAGCATGTAATATCACTTTGCCTCATAAATAATGTCATTGTGTTACATCAGCATCAGTGTAGCAATGAAAGGAGACATTGTGTTTCTGAATGATACACCCCGAGGGGAGCACAGTGAAAACCAGGATGAAAGCTTCCCAATATCTCTAACTCTAGGGCTTTTTCCTAGATTGAAATTTTCATTCAGGAGCGGAATGAACAGAATCAATAATCAGAACATCAGTCAGATCTTTTCAAAGACCAGATTATGTAATATGAAGACCACTCGACCATAGGCCACTTTTAGGATAAAAAGAACATTTCAGGAGGACGGCTGTTTCATCATGGCACTAGTAGTGTTAACTAGCCAAAATATTCTTGAAAGAAATATGTGTACTGGAAAACATGCACGCTATCATTCATATTAGCTCTATACAACTGTGTGAAACACATTGTAATGTTTTATAGAATCTGGAAAAAACATAAACCTTTTTTTAGGTTAATGCTCACATTCAAATGAGCAATTTAAAGTGACAAAATTAACCTGCGTGTCTTTGGACTGTGGGAAGTCATAGTACCTGAAGAGAACCTGCACAGACACAGAGAGAACATGCAATGCATATATGGAAATCTAATCTATAACCGTGTACAGAGTTTAATGTTACTTGGACCCTATGAAGACTCCTCATGCCTGGGGACCATACTTCTTCCTATTCGCTCACAGATCTGTGGTTCAGATGTGATATCTGTAGTTGGACCCTAATGAAATGCGTAGCTATGTGAGAACTAGTTGAGTTCAAACTTGAAAATTTGCATCATATCACCAGAATAGCAGAGGAGTATAAATATTAAAGGCGTGCCAGTGAAGTTCTGAATAAAGTTGTGGTTAACTCGGTATGTCTCTAGGCTGAACATCAGCAGAGATCACTGCATTAGGCTGCTGAAGCAGTTACACCTGAAACTGGAGCAAATGGCAACATTAAAAAGAATTTCTAAAAATATGAGGTTATCCTGTACTCGAGCCAAAGGTGCTAGAGGGTCTGAAGAGGGTCTGGCAGAGAGAGTCCAGACAGTGGGTTGAACTAGCACAGAGCCAGATTCTGTCGCAACAGAAAATCTAATTAAAGAGATTATTGAGAGTTTTATTGGAGAGTAATGCTGCATTTAAAACCATCTGAACAGAGGCAGAGTCACAAAGGTGGCCACTTACTGTAAAGGGAATGAGGCTGCAGCCACTAAAAGGATGTTTGTGGGAGTGTGGGTTTGTGAGTAAAACGAGGGAGGCTTTGTGGTAGACTGTGAATGTAGTGAGGCCGGTCAGATATATCTGGTTGTGTCGACGAGGTGAAAAATATTTTCGAACAACATGCGATTGCTTAAGCATTTTGCGTGGAGGCATTCTTATCTAAAAAATGTTGTATGCTGCCAGAAAGGCTCTGAAGTCAACAAAAGTGATTCTGTGAGAGTGACTGCAACCCACAAAGGCATACTGCAGAGCAGTACTCCTTGAAATCCTAGGACGCCTGAAATCTATCATTCCTGTCATGTTTCCGGGCCCTGTCAAGCTCCTGAATCATTCAGGGTCCTTGTCTCTGTTTAACGCTATGGTTAAACGAGCTGGGGTTAAAATAAGTACCTTGGGAAAGTTAGAAAAAGATTGTGGTTTGGGTTTAAATGATTACTTTGTTAAGGGGACCTTTATGGTTCCAATAATCACAGCTAGTTTAAGGTTAGCAATCAATCTCAATCCAATCATGGTCAACTTTCACCTTGGAAAGTCCCTGGAAAGGTTGTTCCTGTCCTATCTTGGTTAAACCATCACTGGACCCCCCTGTAGTTTACCTTTAGGTGGGAGTGGAAGATCGTCATCAATCATCATCTTCACCGTGCCCATGCTCACCTGTATAGGCCAGATAGTACTAAGAGAATCATAGTTTTTTTTCTCTTGATTTGTTCTCTAGTGCATTCAGCACCGTCCAGCTTGTGGAGCAAGCTGAAGGTGTTGCAGGCGATTGTGGACTGGTTGTCCACAGTTAGACTTGGCTCACTGTGGTGAGCAACATCGGGGGCAGTCAACAGTCCCGTCAACCTTTCTGTTCACCCTCTATATCGACATCAGGTAGAACTCCAAGTCCTGCTACTGCATTGGTTCTTGGACAACATTACAACTGTGGCCTCCATTAACAAGAAGAAGGAGGCTGAGCACTGGGACAGAAGTTCTCAGATGACTCTGCAATTATGGATTCCATCGGCAAGGGGATGGAAGCTTAGTACAGGGTCACTGTCGACTGCTTTGTTGTGTTGGTGGTAGAAAACCTGTTTCTATCCATGAGGTGGATGTCAATGCTGCACAAGACTACCTGAGAGTACCTGAGAGCACACCTGGTCAACGAGCTGGGCTGCTGGAAAACACACTTTTGGCGCTGATATGATATAAACCTTGCCAGCTGGTGAACATTTTGGAGCATTTAGCAGCTTAGGAACCAAACATTGACTCCAAATGAATGCTAATGTCGCTGTGTGTTTGCGCGATGTGTAAATCGGAAACTATTTGCTAACACGTTCGCCATATCAACGTTGCAAGATGATTCCGCGTATTTACAAGCGGCCTCAAATGGTCCATGCAGCAACACATGTTGAACAGCTACTCTGTCAGACATGCAACAATGAAATAGTAATTCATGGATCTGTTTACAGCTTAGCAAAACAAACTGTGGGCTGAAATGATTCATCAGGTCGCACTGTTTTGAAGACAGCGAATGTAGTCATAGTCTTATGACACGGTAATACTGACCTCGTGATTGAATGTTGTCTCCCACATTATATGAAATGTGCACATCCTGTAATGGGAAAAGTGGCCATTAAATGGCAGTGATAAAAACTACTATTAAGAGAGAAACAGAACATAAATACAACAAATGATTGTTACTGAAAAAAATGGAGTTCAATGTAGAAACCACTAAGTCCACGTATGATTCCACTTGTTTTGAACCCCTCTCAAAGGAGGTGGGCAGGGCCAGCAGAGTGAGCTGACCACCCATCAAGTCGCAGCTATAATGTAAGCGACAGGGACGTGGATTATGACATCAGCGCTGAGTTGGCTCTTAATCACCCTGGGACTAAATAGAGAATCTGTGGAGAGACTTTTTGCCCGAGAGCATGGGAAAAGTGCTTCACTCCAGTGGAAAGCTCACAACTTTTCATTCACTGCTGAATACTCCCCCACAGCAGGTGTCAAAGGGGATTTTGGTTCCTTGCAAAAGTGCAGGTGGTTTACAGCTGGGACCTGGGAACATGCTTGTTTCTCAAGCAGGCTACTGCCACTAGCTCCAACTACTTTCCTTTTACTCATGCACACCCACTGTCTCTCACCCACTTTCACCTCACTCCACTGTAAAGCTCTTGTAAATGTCCCATGGCCACACTACTGGTGACAGATGGTAAAGGCAGGATGAAAACTCCTCAAATAAATATGTAATCCCTTCCTCACATGGGCCGTAGCACAACGCAGAGATAATCCCATCAGAACCAGTGCCGCAGCCCCGGAGAGCAGCAGCTCGGAGGGGAGATCCCCCATTTGTGTGTGTGTGTATTTGAATGGCAGCCTGTGGTTTCTGAGTGACAGAGGTGAGAGACTAATCAAGTGGCATGCTGCATTACAGATCTGATTGGAATGCATTCAGAAATCATCGGTGGAGCAAAAAGCTTCCACCTATCAGTGCGCATGACTGATTCGCACACCACTAACACTGATTTATGGTTACTTTGGTTCCTCAATTTTGGTGCCTCTATGGGGGGTTTCCTATGGCAACCAGGAGACCGTTATAGCACTTTAATAATCATAAGCCTTTTACTATTGTCCAGGCACAAAAATGTGTTGACTTCCCCTCATAAAGATAGGAACATTACATGCTTTTACGCACAGTGACAGATGTGTTTTAATGGCACCATTGTGTGATATGGGAGCAAACAGCCCACTGTGTGTTCTCAACAGCTCCGCAGAGTTTATGTGGAGAGAGGAAGAGGAACCTCACCACCAAAATATGTAAAATGTGACAACATTAAAGGATAATTCCAGTTTATTACAGCTTGGTTCTTATATTCATAGTTTTGGTTCCTATATGATTCCTATTTGTTATGACATTGTACTCATCAAATTTTCATACATATATCTACAAGGCAACTTTGATTTTGCAACACTTATTTTGGGGAAAAGACAAAACACTCTCCCCGAGACGCTCACAGAGAGTCCTCACCCTTGAAGCATTTCTCTTGTAAAATTAAAGCAGAACATAAAGCCCACATTTGTCTAGCTTGTTGCAGTCATGTCCTCGCACACTCTCCTGTCAGGCTCTTGGAAACAGTCAGAACGTTTTTGTCTGGTAGTCAGCACTTTTCAGTCTGTCTTCATTGGGAGTTGCTTTCCACTCTTTTTCACTTTGACTTTATTTACTCTGTAGCGTCAAGACATCTAGCACAGGCAGTCAGAAACTCCAATAGGTCGAAATGGGCTAACTAAACACTTTTATTGTTGACTAACTCTGAAAGACAGACTATAAATGGACTTTAAGAAACTCACTACTCGAGCAACACTAAAGTTATAATAGACCCACAATGCAACATCCATATACTCTCTCCATAAAAAACAAAAAACAACAAAAAAAGTTTTCATCCGCCAATACGACTCCTCATCAAAACTTAATTTCCAGAAATAACATCTTCTTACAATGAGGCCAATACAATATTTGCTGAAATCACGTAGTTAAATCAAAAACAATGTTCTTCCTGACAAACAAAAAGAGCAGTGATATGATCAGATAGGTTAACCAAGTCAACTGGAAAGAAGCAACCTTCATGCGTGCCAAAAACTGCAGTTCTTTCAACGGCCACTTGAGGCTGATTACAGAACGAGTCAATCTCCAAAAGCAGATTTGTTAAAATGTCCCATTTCACAGCAGAAATAAACACATTTCATGACAACTGCAGTGAGGCTGAATTTGTATTTAACTCACCTGTTCAGATGATATGAAGGCTTAAAGTTATGCAGAATTAAAAGTGTGGCCAGATGGTGCCATTACGGGTGTCTTGTTTGAGCAGTCAGGATTTAGTGTATTCAGCATGCCTCACCACATTCATGAACCACGTCTATGACCATTTTTAGATTAGCCGGGAGTGGAGGCAGGACTGACAAGATGGTGGTGACCAAAGCTTGGCCAAAGCTAAAGCTACTATGTTATCTTACTGTAATGTTTACAACGGACAGTTACAAATAACTGGTCATAATCATTCTTATCTCTTTATCTTTATTAAACCTGAAGATTTGGAGGTCTGGTTCTCCAAATACTCGCAGATTATACCATGTAGATTTTTAGCTTGTGTCAATCAGGTAAAATTGTTATATGGATTTATAGATGGATTTTTGATGTATTCTGAAGCTTGGAAGGTAAAAAACTAAAATAAAACACACAAAAACGTTCTGAGCATTTATTAGTATTTATTTATTTATTTACCTCTGACTGCTGAGGCTTTGTTGTTTGTAGTTATGGAGGCTGAAGTTTTATGCCAATTAATGACCATTATTGCTTGTCCCTGTGAAAGTTCAACAAATTGAGTACACTTTGAGAACCAACACAGACTTTCACCTGTTTAAGGCATTGCCTTCAGATGCCGTGACAGCAGTGGAGGGAATAAAACTTTATGATAATTAATTTTACAGCTGTCAGTGATGACAATGCTCATTACAAATGCAACACAACATATCTTTTAAAAAGAACCTTTTCGGTCTCCACAGGTAATTCTTTGTCAGGTCACATTACCTGTGGTGTACCTCAAGGTTCAATTTTAGGTCCAATTTTATTTTCTGTTTATATGCTCCCTCTTGGCCATATGATTGAACGCCACAATGTTTCTTTTCATGGTTATGCAGATGACACACAGATATACCTCCCCCAGAGACCTGATGACCTTAGAAGCCTAGCTGCTGTTTTAGTATCTAGTGGTGTGAATCGCTGGATGGCACAAAATCTCCTGAAACTCAACAACTCAAAATCTGAAATCATAATTCCCCTATACACACCAGCTCGCAGCATTAGGTCCTCAAGTGGTTCCCTTCTGGCTGTTCCAAAGTTGAGGCTCAAAACTAAAGGTGATTGGACGTTTGCCATCAGGGCCCCTCGACGTTGGAACTACCCTGACCGGGCCCTAAAAATAGTTCTAAAATTTCATCACATAGTTATTGTCACTAAATTAAAGATATTTATTTTGAACAAGTCAGAGAAATTATATCATTTACAGTTTACTTACCATTAATATGAACCCAAAAATGTTGAGAACCCCAAAGTTACATCAAAGATGCCTTATAAGACTGTGTCATGGTTTTATATTAGAAATGAACAATATGAGTTCCCTGTATTAGCATTAATTAGCACAATAACATATATGGACAACCTTTCATCACATTTTGGGGCTATTGAGGATGTTGAATCCATTTCTAACTATTTTGGCCAGAATATTGATGAAATGATGATTCAGTTTAGAAATGTCATATCTTGATATCTTTGCATGAACATTGTCCATGAGGAACTTTGTGCTGAAATTAGTGAAAGCGACTGCATATGAGATAGATGAGACATACAGATTTTCAGGTACCTGTACTAAAGATAATTTTTTTGCCTTTTATGCCTTTAATGATAGTACAGCTGAAGATAGACAGGGAGCAGAGAGAGGGGGAGTGACACGCAGTACATGGCCGTCCGATGCGGGAGCTGCAGCGAGGACTGTAGCCGCCGCACGCGGGGCGGCAGCTTAACCAACTACGCTACCGACCGCCCCCTTGCTGAAGTTGAGGTTGGTGTTGTTCAGCTGGGCGATGAAAACTACTGCCACCACTTCATAAAGAGCAGTTCCGTCCATGTTGATGTTGGACCCGATGGGCAGTATTGTATTGCTATGTGTATTTATGAATTTGTTATAGAAATGTGTTGCTATTGCTATTTATATTTATACATTATTTATGGCACCCACTCCCATAGCTAGAAAGCTATGGTAGTAGGTGCCTCGTGCTGTAGGCCTACAAAAACAAAACTTATACCACTAGATTCAGCTCGTTCAGGACATAGCTTTCTAGCTATGGGAGTAGTTGCCTCGTGTCGTAGGCACTCGGCACCAATTATAACTGAGACAGTGTGATTCATAATAATTCATCAAATGTTGTTCAACAAGCAGAACATCAACCAGAGAGGCAGAATTGGAATGTCTTCGGACAATCTGTAGGTGCAAACAGCTGTTTCTATGCAGACCAATGGCAGACCATTGTGCCCACTGTAGGAGGTACTCGAATGTTGGCAGTTGAATTAATGGATAATTTGTCCAAATATCAAAATACATTCGATTGTGAATAAACCTTCAAAAGTCAAACATCGCCTATTTTGTTGTTACAGTCTTAACATTCATGAAATTCAACCTCAATGAACTTAGCTAAAGATTTTGCCTGCTACAAGTTAATCTAATGAATTAAAACCTTACAACAAGCCACAGTTAGCAGTGATCCAATAAAAAATCCTTTCTTCTCCTCATGAAGTGGACAAAAATACTCACAGGAATTGTAACTTAATTGCATCTGCACACAATGGAAATAGTCCATCTGCAAATGCTAATGTAGATGTTGTTTTTACAGTATTAGACTCATATTTTCCGTTTTAAATGATCACACTATACTCACATTCTACTGTTTTCCAGCCTGCAACAATATGCAAATGATTTTTAAATGAAGTGTAAGTTACCCCTTTTTAATTCAAAAATAATCACCTTCCCGTCTCTGTTCAATGCTAGCATGCAACAGAACTCAAGGCATCACTTTACATGCTGATTGACTTGTCAGTTTGCCAACAATTACTTCCACTTTTCTTGACTTTCATTCCAACTTCTTCTCTTTTTTAATTATGAAATCAAAACCATTTGTGTGCTTGATATGCTCCATTTGATCTGGTGCCACGTAGAAAAGCTGTTTGTTTGGTGGTTGGAAAGAAAAACAATTTCTTTTCTTTTTTAACATTTTAAGGCATTAGGTCACATTAGGACAACTTATTGGCCTCTCCAAGTCGGTTCATTTTCCAACCGCAATGGCTCCACTCTCTCACAATGGTTCACCACAAAATACCTAAAGCTCTATTTCATTTGATCCTAGTTGGGTAACAAGATTTGATCTAACACAAATTAAGCTATTATCAGTGCCACATGCACCATTCAATTGCTGAGAATCATGTATCAAATATTTCCATTGCACAAATCATTTGATGTAACAAGGGAAAAAATAACATTTTGTCAACACGCCTCCATCTGAATGGAGCGCTGCTGTTTCCAGAGACAGGTAGATTTTGACCCAAGACTAAACATGATGGATAAAAATGCATAAACCACCCGAAGGCCCTTATCATTTCAGGCAACAAACTCATCCATTCATTTTTTCCATAATCACTTATCCTTATCAGTGTTGTGGGGGGATGGAGCCAATCCATAGGGGCATGGGGACACAAACAAACTCTTAAACAACTCCAGACCTTTCCTCCTGAGCTAAAATTGCTGATAATTTAGTTTGAAAAACTAATTTTGACCACTGTCTGTCATCAGCTAAATAATAATAAAAACATGTCTGTGAGCTTTTTAATAACTTGACCTCATCTAAATTAAACAACCTATCAGGGTTAGCAAGCACCAAAGTAGCCAGTTGCAGTGACTCTTTAAAAAAAAAAAAAAATCAGTTTCTCCTAATTTAAGCATGCACCCAACAAGGTGAGTAGAACAGACGTTAGTTTGGTCACAACGGGCGACATCCTTGACTTTCACTTACATTTAATGATACCAAAATTTACATTTTTTTTTTAAACAATTATGTAACCAGGATAGATTGCGGGGTTACAAAATGCCGGGGTTCATTAACTAGTTTGAATCATAGATATGATATAAAACAAATATACAATGAATCACATGACTATTTTTATGTGACAGGAGTTGCGTACTAATGAGCCCACAGATAATTATCACCCAATTCTGCTGTTCCCTCGTAGTTCTCTTTTGGTTTTAGGGCCCATAATGATGTGTTTCACTGTCATTTTTATGAGCAGCAAAAAGCAAAATAGTTTTACAAACACACTGAACACGACCTGGCCAGCAGCAGATACAAGGCAGCAAAGTTAGCATCTCACTGCTGAACATAGTGAAACCTTTAGCATCCAAGGAATGAGGTATTATTCTGAAGAGGTGGAAGAGAGGCAAAAGAGAGTGAATATTGGACCTTTTTTTTTTATCAGACGACAGGAAACACGACCTTTTTATGGTTCATGTTTAAACTTGTGTCTCGTACCACAATCTTTCTCTAACCTTGACCCTGTACAAAAGAAGGAAAATACACACAAACATACATACAAACACACTGTCAGTATACTGTATGTACCTTTAGTACAAACCAGTGTGTAAGCTTTGACATAGGATCTGTGACGTCGACCGCCTCCTGGCTAATCTAAAAAGGCAAAGACATGGAGCATGGGTGGAGTTGAGGTGGGTTGAATAAAGGCCTGGTTGCTCAAACAAGTTGCCTGTAACTGCATCCCCTGTCAGTCAAAGTGGCCATGCTCTTAATTCTGCATAGCTTTAAGCCTTAATATCATTTGAAGAGGTGAGTTGTATATAAATTCACCCTCAGTACAGTTGTCATGAACGGGGAAAATGAGCTGCCTCATGATCATGAAGGAATGTGAATGAAACATTACTTTGAATTCACTCAGATCCATTTTGTTCGGAAGACAAAACTAGGAGTCAGACACTGATGATCCGTTCCCACAAAACATCACGGCTGCACCTGTAGCTCAGAATGCTGATGTTGGATGTGTGTTTGGAAAATAATAGCACCATGAAAGCAGCTGGATCTCCAACATCACCGCTGACCCCTGTGTCTTTTATTTGAAAATAACATTCATAAAAAGGCAAACCATTCCGGAGACTTCTCCTAACATAACATTTTCTGCATCTATTCTGCAGTTTCCATGACTCGCAGCACTCGCTGTGCATGTGTAAAAAGCGCATGATCATGATTCAAGCTGAGATTAATTATTCCACTTCTCCCCTTATAAAAGCTGCGGAGCCACTGAGTTGAGTACACAAGGCAAGCTGCTGGCATCAAACACACATCTGTCACTGTGCGTACACACAGGCAATATAAGTTCTTGTGGATAACAGTTACAAGGATTGTGATTAATAGCCATATTTCTGTCCTGGTTACCATAGTGTTAGGGCACAGAGACATATTGTCAACATAGCATCTATGAAGCCCTTACATAAAAATATGTTTCACTGCGTGACTGTTCCAGGAATAAAAATGAATCAATTTATCAATTCTGTCAAATATTTCTGACAATACATGATATGAATGCACTGCATTCTAACAGGTTGTTGCATTTTCAAGAGCAAAACAATGCATCACTCTCACAAGGCGCTCTTGAGCCATTTCAAAATGCATTAATAACAATCTGGTGATAGCTCCTTGCTTTTGCCTTGTCTTATATAAGTATGACACATCGTCTGACCTGATGAGCTCATCTAGCACAGGCAACTGTCTGGGCTGGAAAATGGAAGCGGTGTTTTTTTAGAACTCATGTTTACAAAGTGTGAACACTGCATTACAGTGCCCGAGGTGCTCCAATCCTCCCAGGAGTGACAAAGTGCCTGTATCACCTCTCTGTGTTTGTGTTTCTTATTTCGGCAGGTGTTAAGGATGCTCGAAAAGACTCGGGGCGGGCGGGCAGCTGTACCGCCGGTGCCGCGTTGCATAAGCGAGGTCAACTGTCACGCAGAGAAAACAGAGAGGTCACCGCTCCAGCAAGAAGTGCAGAGAATGGTTGAAATGTTTTCTGAATATTTCCTGCAGTGTATTATTAATGTCTTTTTGTATGACTCCACTCTTGCAGGGCTTGAAATATGGTCTATGCTTCTCTAATTACTAAACAAACACAGTATAATTTTATTTAATGACCATTCCCCAAAGAGTAAGT
This sequence comes from Nibea albiflora, assembly GCA_014281875.1. Classification (NCBI taxonomy): domain Eukaryota; kingdom Metazoa; phylum Chordata; class Actinopteri; family Sciaenidae; genus Nibea; species Nibea albiflora. The sequence continues at coordinate 26,623,035 of CM024789.1, forward strand.
ACTCTTAGTTCTGATTAGGCTTTGTCCTAAGTTCATATGACTAACAGTTTCCTATTACAACTAAACTCTGAAGACCACTCATTTTACCAGATGTTTGCTTTTTTCATTTCTTCAATGCTCAGACAAAGACTTCTACTTATATACTTAAATATGGATTATATCGCACAAAGTTCAGCGAACGAAGCCGAAACACAGCCTTCATTCTTTAAAATAAACACTGCACACCAGATTTCAGTGACTTGATCTTTTGGCCTCTTGGGTGCAGCAGAACTCGCTGAGAACACTGCAGTCATTTAAGCAACTATTTTAGCAAGCAACACACATTCAACAGACACAGAGGAACATTACCATTCATTTAGAGCCACGTTTATGGCCTCCTGATGAATGTCAGTAATTCTCTCCATATAAACACCAGCACAGATAAAAAACAGAAGAAAATTAAGTCTCTAAACTAAAATCTTGGACAGATTGTTCCACAGCCTCAGGACCATGACCTCAAACCAGGCCTCTGCAACAGACAAAAGGATTCCTGAGGATGTCAAAGTACATGCCAAGACATACAGTACTAAGAGGATGGACATGGCAGCGAGAGAGACCAAGAAGGCCCTTAATAGGAAGAAGTACTATCTTAAAATGGATTCATAAACACCCTGGAGGCCAGTGTGACGCGACCTAAGTTTTAACAGACAGGTAAAGTCTGCTGTCAAGGCCAGTTTCTTCCAACTGAGAAATCTCCAAAATCTCTTAAATCTGGCACTTCCTGTCACCCACTGATCATGAAATCAAGAAATCATGTTATTCATGCACTTTATATCAACCAGACTGGACTGCTGTAACTCACTCACGGAGCATTTTCTTCCAGGCTACCATTTCCTTGTAATGATCCATAAATTTCTCTACAGTCTCGCCCTACATACTGTATAACTCAGAACTTCTCACCGCCACCAGCACCACCAAGACCACTGGATCTCTGCCCTGTCAATGAGTCTGTGCCTTTTGGAATTAAAAAAGGCTGGCAACAGGGCGTTTTGGGTAGCAGTAAATGGAATAAACTTGAAACTTTTAAAGTGATGTGCATGTTTTGTTTTTTGATAAATGCTCCTCTGTGTTCACCAGCTAATTTCTAACTTAGCCTCACTGCTGTGGTCCTGGACAGGTAGCGTACAGTGGCTAAATGTCATATTCACATTGTTGTCCAGTCTGTAGTAGTGAAAGTCTTGTGTCAACAGAACATCATGGGAAGTTCAGTGTGAACATTAATGTAATCCAGTTAGGGATTTTAAAAGGAGACTGTTCTTTGTGGTTTTGTTAAGGAAGCACTACAAACACAGGAGTAATCATTTCGTGTGAGAACACATGCAAGTGACACAGTAGCTCATTCTGTTTTAAGCTGAATGTGGCGCTAACTTCACAAGGTACAACTTGTTTCTATATTATTATAAAAAAAGAAAATCAAGTTCACATTATCTCTGTCACTATAGTAACTGTGGAACCAGGAAGTCATGATGGCAAAATGTTTGAGGGCCACTCACTGAAATAAAGACAGAAACCGAGAACCAGTTCAGAATAGTCCATTTTAATCATTTAGTCAATTATCAGTTGGAATGGGATATAACGCAGATTTGATGTTTCCTGACAGTTCCATTTGCAAAAGACTGATATAAAAAAAATGAGTCATGGTCTAAGAAATGTTCCAGAGCGTGGTTTCATTTCACGAAGAAAGAGGTTAACAATGTTAGCTGTAATGTCTGTAAAGGTGGAAACACGGATATATACTGAAACATCTCACTGACACGTCTGATGCTACAGACAGACTGATGCTACAGACAGACTGATGCTACAGACAGACTGATGCTTTAGACAAAGTGACGCTACAGACTGATTCTACAGACAGACTGACGCTACAGACAAAGTGACGCTACAGACTGATTCTACAGACAGACTGACGCTACAGACAAAGTGACGCTACAGACTGATTCTACAGACAGACTGGCGCTACAGACAAAGTGACGCTACAGACTGATTCTACAGACAGACTGACGCTACAGACAAAGTGACGCTACAGACTGATTCTACAGACAGACTGACGCTACAGACAAAGTGACACTACAGACTGATTCTACAGACAGACTGGCGCTACAGACAAAGTGACGCTACAGACTGATTCTACAGACAGACTGGCGCTACAGACAAAGTGACACTAAGACGGACTGATGCTACAGACAGCTCGGCTCACCCATCAGCTCCCTTTTTTCTACTCTATTTATACTCAGACTTAGTCAGACTTATGTCCCAAATGTTTGTTTTCCACTCAGAAAATTGCTCAGGGATCAATAAGGAACTCGATAAAAAAATTGGACCAATGAGCAGAATCAATAACAAAACTTTAGTTTGGGCTCTGAGGACGCATGTTGTTGTGTGGTGCACAGCTCGTCAAGCCACTGGAAGCATGTGTGTGATTTCAGGCCACATAAATAAAACTGACTGATCTTTGGTTTCAGCAATAACTTCCATTAGTCGAGTAGTAGTAGAGCATGTGAACTAGTCTGTGCATCTGTTTGTTGTTATGCATAAGTGTGTGTATGAGGTAACAGCATGCCCTTGTGGTGCCCTCGCAGTAGTATCGTGTGGTAGAATGAGGTGAGCCGGAGTCAGTTTGCTGTAATGAAAAAGCGATGATGTACAGCTCAGACTGGCTCTTTAACTCCTCGCTCCCATCTCCGTCTAAACAGCCCACGTCACAACTCAATGAAGCAAAAAACCACAGGGCCCATAAAACACTTCTCAAAGATGCGTTTTCTGTCCCGACATCAGAGCTGTGAAATAATCAGGACGAAAGTAGCTGAACAGCTTTGACCTCTTAGTGTAACGACTGCTGTTCAGAAGCACTGCTGAAGTGTCCTTGAGGAAGACATCAACTGAACTCATTTTCCTGGTCGGATAAATGCTCAAAATATTGACTATATTTTATTCATAGAGCCTCTGTAACAAAGGTAATTGAAGTTGCTTTCTCTGGTACTACACACACTTTTCTCTGCTTTGCTCAGGCAGGACTTTGAGGGTGGGGTGAGGTTTGTCTCTACAAAGATGGAGAAATGGTCTGGAACTAAACTGTTACCCGTGAGGAATTACACTACATCTTGTTCGGTGGTGCATTTGCATTCCCCATGTCTGCCTCTGCCTTTGTCTGGCACTCGCACTGTTTTTCTTCCAGGAACACACACACACACACATTATGACACTACACATCTTATTCTGCTGCATCTGTTTGTGTCTCGTTTTTTCTGCCCTGTCTGCATGCACCTAGTGCGAACACACAGCAGCTTGTACCGTCTAACATTATGTCTGTGTCAGCGGCTGCGGCTGAACAACACCTTTAAGTGCATTCGGTGATGCGGTGTCCCTGAGGATGACTCTGGTCTGGATGCTGTCCCACTAAAACTCTCCCTGTCACTTGGATAGCTGTGCTTAGCGACATTTAAAGCATCATACTGTAGACTAGAATGCTGACTCACACACAAAGAGGAAAGTCCAGTTCAAAAGCCTCCAAAAACACACTGCTGTATGTTTTCAGATCATCTAGCCAGCGAAACATGAACAAACAAATCCTTTATTCATGTCTTTTTTGGAGTTATGTACCACTTCTGAGAAATAGCTCCAGCTTTGCAGTCTGACACTGACTCAGGGAGAGTGAACCAAAAGAGAAAAAAAAAGTTGCAGTCAGGCTGAAACTCTGTAAAGCTCAGGGGAGCTGTAGATTTCACCCCATTCTTTTCATGGCTGCACTTGTTTGGTTTTTTATTCTGTTATTGCTTCTATATTCTAGTAGTTTGTAGCTGTTTTGATTCTGATGTTGCCTTTGCTGAGTCTCCTGTTTGTGCCACCATGTGAGGTGTCTTTGAATACCCTTTTAAGACATTGGACAAAATACGTGTTATTAATGTTGTCATATTAAGGTGATAATTCTCATCAGTACTAGCAATCCTATTTACATCAAATCAAATAAAAAAAGCTAAAAGAAAAGGAGAGGCAGACACCGTCAACACTTCCCATGATGCACTGAGCTCTTCTCTTCCTCCATCGCTCTCCCTCTCTCCAATCATGTCACATTAATGCACATTGTGTGCTCTCTCGTCTCACGGGTTCTCATGGACCGTGGCTGCTACTGTGGTCCTGCATGACGTTCACTATATTATTATTATTATCATCATTACTGCTACCATATCTCCATTACAGTTTATAGTTATTGTTTTGTGGCTGGTGTGCAGCTGCGTCTAACTTTTGTTATGAGTTGGCGCTATATAAATAAAACTGAATTGAATTTAGAGTAGAGGTTTACAGGCAGATAAGGTCTGGTTTGCCTTGATGGCAAAAGAGAAAATTCACTTGCAGAAGAAGCCGTTGTCTGTGTGTCATATGATGCATTGTTAATGTAAGAATAAATATTACAGCAACTTAAAGCAAAGGTCACATGTAAAGTCCTGCAGTGGGAACATTACTTGCAAAAAAGCATTTTTGGTAGAATGCACCTAAAGTTGTTAGTGTTTAGGGTTTTATTACATGATATATTTCTGTTCTGTTTGACTTGAGTCTGGACCTGGTCTTGAATCTGGAATCAAAGCGTTTTGTATTGTCTCAGACTCCTGGACTTGGTCCTTGGTCCTCACTAGTTGGTCAAGACCAACTGTAGGTCTTTTTATATTTATATTTTTTTCCATGAAATAACTCTCTCCTTTAGAACAGCTACACCTGTGTTACTGAGCAGTTGTCTGTTATTATCCATTGGCCCTCCAGGAGAATCTGGAACCATATTTTATTTTCAGAATTTATTTTTTGTATTTCCGATGTTCGCCCAGCAGTTTAAAATAGTTTGGTAAATAAATCAGTGTAATGTGTAATGAATAAAAATGCACATAAAGGTACATTCTGTTAGTCTTTACATGTCTTTAAAAGTCATTTACCTGCATATAGAATGTTATTGTCACACCATCAACACCATCAACATAAAGCTTTATGTAAAGTGAAATTGCTTCACTTAAAATACATAACAGATTTTTGGTTTGAGCTTTTCTCTGGAAGTCTCATTTTCAGCATCATCTCTTCATGTATTTCATTAACATTTGTTTTAGTAAGTACATTTTTATCAGTTGAATTTCCAGAAAATGTACGTGTTCATGTTGCTGCCACACATTGATCCAATTATCAATTAATTAATGCATCTATTCGATTTTTAATCATAGAGAAACAATGTTGAACACATTTTCACTATTTGTTTTTGCAACTTATTGTCCTCTAAAACATTTTTATCTATAGAGCTAATTATTAAAATATAACAATATTAGGCCTCGAGCATAACCCCACTACAACTGCATCGCAGAGAGATGTGAAGTTCAAGTGACAGAGCTTCCTGTAGTAATATTACACAGAATTTCAATATACTTTGGTGGTTTATGTAAAAAATGAGATGAAGATCTGAAGTCATCTGCAACAAGCTGAGTCAGCAGAGCTAAGAGAAGACCATTTATCCTCCTGAAAACAAATGAAAGTCTGTGCTGAAGAAGTGAGCATGTCTGAGATGTGAGTTGGAGGGATGTGTGCGTGTGTGTGTGTGTTGGGGGGAATATAAGCTGCCTGTGTGACTGAGTACATTCATCATCCCCTCAGCTGAGCATTGATCTGCAGATATCTCTGTTCCATATCTGACCAATCACTGCTCGCCGTCCAATCGGCAGCCTAATACAGCGGGATGCAGAGCAGCACAAACACATCCTCGTCCTTTTCGTTACTGAGCGGCTGTCAGTGACGTCGTCTGGCCCTCATTCCAATCAGCAATCATCTCCTGCTGATAACGCACTCTGGAAACCATCACCATGGGAACTGTTTCACATGTTATGGGTGGTCGTCAAGGAAACCTGGCTGAATAATGGCCCCTCTTTCTCTCATGCACCGCCTTGCCTCCCTTCGCCTGACTCACTTGTTCTGCGCCGTGTTCCTGCGATGTGAAAATAGCCGTGCGCTCTGAGAGCGTGTGTCAGAGACGGAGAAAGAGGATGTGAAAGGGCAAACTGTGTACTTATGGTGATTATCCTGATGACAGCTCCTTTTTAAAATGTTCCCCCAGGCTCATTTCACCCACTGTAATCCAGATGTAACTGTGGGATCAGGACGGGGGAGGGAGCGGGTGCTTTTTTTCTACTTTACATGATTGTATTATACATGAGGCTCAGCCCACAGGGTCCTGGAAAGAGCTTTGGAGTGGTGTTGCGAAAATAAGTTTGGCTGTCCAAAGCAGATTTCATTGTTTAACTTTAGATTAAAATCCTCAGAGGTATTCTGTTACATCAGTTGGGGCTTTGCATTCACCTGCCTAACTTCATCATTTCCCTCCTCTGTGTATACATGTATGGCATCCATCCCGATTAATTACAGCTAATATATACGTTAGAAATTGGACACTCACGTTTTGGCTATGGCATTTGTACTCACCTGTGCATAAATCCAACAGAGGCTCACTCATAACCAACAAACCCTGCACAAACCATGAAGAAAACTTGGAAACAATCATGTTATCTAGCTGATGAAGGAAGTCGGCATCATCTTACAGCTCGGGAAACAAACATTTGATGAGCTTGTTCTAAGTTTGTTTAAATAAAGACTGAAATTTGTAAAAGAGCAGGTTTGGTTTGGCAGCAGCCAAGAGGATTCTAGTACAGCCATGAGTTACCAACAAACCTTTAATTACAATGTCTGTTTGATCCTGCTTGACAAACAAACAAAAATGAATGGAGCACACAGTTGTGGACAGATTAGCAGATGGAATTCCTGAAGAGCACTTTTCTTTTAAGTTCATTCTTTAAAAGGAACAACATGCTCCTTGTCCAAATTGGACAAGGCTGGAACTGAAGCCCAGGGTTCACTGTGTGTCAGTGCTTTTTAGTTATCTGATTATCCATTCAACTGACATAGTAAGCCATGACAGTGTGACAGTGAGAAATAGCAGGACCCTGAAACTGAAGCCATCCTTCATTGGATTGTGCTTTTCCTGTTGTCACGTATCAAAACGTCTTGCATGAAAGATGCCATGAAAAATTACGGGCCACAGCAGCTTGGACCGGTACTTAATATAGCCCAAATTTGCAGTGGATTCTTGTGGATCTTGTCTTTAACACCTTTGCCATTGCAAAGGTGGAAGAACATGCACCATGTGTCAACTTAAGTTAAATAACAAGCTCCTGGTTCATTGTGTAGCATATTCACTAAAAACTGCTGATTTTGGCTTATAGACAGTAAACAATAACACGACAATTGTGGAACATGAATTTGCAAGATGGGGCCAGTGAGCATGCTAGGTAGCTTGGCTAATCAGCTTAACGTTGGCTGTCTCACTGCCTATGGTAGCAGGTTTTTTGTTGTTGTTGTTGTTGTTGCTATTTTATGCATACACTGCACAAACACAGAAGATGCCACCAAACAAGAACTGTGCACTTACAGATGAGGAAGTTAAGGAAATCAAGCAGCCAAAAATAATAATAACAGACTTGAATGATGAATATTCTTAAGATTACTCATCAGTTTCAGTCAAAACCTGGACTCCTTTCATGCTTTGCTCTGCACTGCTCATGAAACTTAGTGGTGACAGAGTGCTCGTGCTGGTTGGGATGATGGTGAAATGTAAAAAAAAGTTCATAAAGTTCAATTACAAAAACAAGAATGAAAAATATTATTTTCTGTCCCCAGCTGTTATCCGCTGCCTTTTGATAAGCTGTAACTGACAGAACAGATAACACAAGGCCCTCCTCCTGCAGCCGGAGACAGGAGCTGTTCTTCAGCACCCACACACACACACACACACACACACACACAGCACAGCACAGCATATCCACAGAGTGGATACAATGTGACTTTCCATAGTGAGGTCACTATTCCACCTGAGGATGTCTAACACATTTAAACTAGCCTCACAGGCCTGTTGCATAGTTATCAGTCATATAGTGTGTGTGTGTGTGTGTGTGTGTGTGTGTGTGTGTGTGTGTGGTGTGTGTGTGTGTGTGTGTGTGTGTGTGTGTGTGTGTGTGTGTGTGCGCGTGCGTGTGTGTGTGTTCTTGCTGGTTACTGACCTTTGTGAGAGTTGTGGAGTCTCTGGAAGCCCTGCTGTTGTCCTCTTTGCAGCGTCGATAAAGCAGATACATTGTTGCCCATGGCAAGACGCTGACAGTAATTCAGCACAGCTTTGATGGAAGTCTGTTTGTCCGACTGATGGCTACTGTCTGCACCCCGCTGAGACAGTTTCCAACGATTAGGACACACACACACACACACACACACACACACACACAGACTCACTTATCTCTTCTCTCGTGGACAGCAGTGAATGTGTGGGCTAGTTGTTGTTTTTAATGCCGCCCTCCACTCATCACCAGAGGACTGAAAGCTGAAGAGGCAACAGGCGGCAGACACACACATACACACACAGGTGTAGAGCTCATGTGACGGTGCTGAATCCTGGATGGAGCTTTAGGCTTTTCATCAGCCGAATATGACGACTGAATAATCCTCTTCAGCACACACACACACACACACGCCCACGCATACACAGGCACGCAGCATGCAACATTTTTGATATAGTGCTCTTCATTGTTGAAATAAAACTTGGTCATGATCATGTTCTCTTTCAGCGTCGTGGTTAATGAGGTGGAACTTGAGCAATAAAAGAAAAGAAAACAGAGAAGAGAGATGATGATAAGCCGGTCTGCAGGCCTCATCCAACACCTACACATGTGACTTCACTCAGCAGCCGAGCGAACGTGCAGTCTGTTGATCAAATGTGGAACACACACACACACGCGCACACACACACACACGCGCGTCTAATGAGCGCTTGATCATGGCTCATGAATTGTGTGAAGCTGCCATCTAGTGTAAATCAACAACAAACAGCTAAACAACAGAAGACAATGACAGCCTGAGGTCGCTTTCCACCTGCAGCTTTTATCTGAAATCACCTCCAGCCACTCCTCCAGTAAGAAAAACACGAGAGGATTCTTTTTTTTTTTTTCGTATTTGTTTTTTGTATTAGTTTATTTAGTTTTTGTATTAAGAGCCTTGATGGAACTAAATAAAAATAATGATTCACCTTCAGAGTGACAACTGTGACGTCATGTGACAAAGTGAATGAGAGTCTCCAATTGTCTCCAGTTTTACCACTATTAATGATTATTAATTGTTTAACCAATATATCGATCAGTGATCTCTAACATGCAGGTTTGTTTGTGGTTTTGCCTTATGTTTGGCTACTTGTGAACAGACATCATCTCAAGGTTATTGTTTATTGCTTCATTACGGGGTTCCATAAGTGAATTAATTTTATGTCACTTCCCATCTCCACGAGGCGTTCCAGGGACAAAAAGGGAAGAGACCACACTTTTATTTTTTATTTATTTCTGAAAAATCTACATAGAGAAAACATGGATCAATGATTGAATGAATGAAACAAAGAAATGTAAAAGAATATATATAAATGTTCTAATCTAATAGGTGGGCCTCTATATGAAGACTTCTAAGACAGTGCAGGTGGCTATAGTTTGAATTGCGTTTTGTTTCAGAGAAATTGAACCCCTTGATTAAGATAACTGAAGCTTGGCTTCCTACAAGTACAAACCTATAAATCTACATTGATGGATATGGAATTTGGCCATTATGATAATAAGGATTGAGTGATGAAACTGGGTTAGCCCAGGTATGTGCTGTATTTGTTGATTTCTGTTGGTTGTAGCTTTTATGTTAAACAATGTAAAATGGTTTGCATTGTGAATCTAGCACAAATATAAGTCAATGGACAGTGTTAGAAGAAGCAGTAGGAGTTACCTGTATGAGTGGTACAGCTGAGGTTGAAGGCTAAGTAGCTGTTATTGTGTGAACAGCTACACTTGATATACTCTATGTTCTCTCTCCAACAGACACAAAGCAACTGCTTCAACAGGTACTGTTCAAGTGGCATTACCTCAGATTGTACCATTAGTGGAGGTCACTTCACTGGACTTCCTGATACAAATACTTTACAAAGTCATATTCTCACAAACTTTTCAAGAGAATCACTTTTACCTCATTTAGCTTAAACCTACATTTCAACCATACATAAATCAAATAACAAGTTAACCTAAAGAATTCTTAAACTAGTTCACCCCTACGCACTTGGACTAGTCCAGTGATGTCATCAATTATGTCAGCCAGGTTATAAATACAGGAAGTGTCCATTTGTCCCTGGACCACATGGTGTGTACTGTAAGTAACAAAGTGAATTTAACTTCCCACATCCACTCTCAACTCAAGTTAACTGTTTTATTTTTGTGTTCATGTATATTTTTTCTCCATATGTTTAGTTACACGTGTAGCATTTTGGCACTTTTTGTAAATGAACCACCTTCTTTATCTGGATAAAGTTTGCAGACACTCTGCAGGCTCTCAGGCCTTCTCCACATACGACACCAACACTGTTTGAACAGTAACTTTGAGCTTTGGATTAAGTTGTTTGAACTGAAGTTTTCCATGGATGATGTGCATTGGTATAATATAACAAATACATTGACTCAAATACTGTACTATATTTACAGTACTGTACTTACTTCACTCCTCATAATTTCGGAATATTTACAAAATGAGCTTCCTCTTAACAACCTGCAATGTAAAAATCTGTGTACATGTTCAGAATATTATGTAACAGTGGACAGTTTTAAGGTACTCACGGTGTATGTCAGTGCAAATCATAATCATGAGGTTGAAGGAACTGCCCAAGGAGTACAGAGACAGAATTGTGGCAAGGCAATTTCTGCAGCACTCAGGGTCCCTAAGAGCACAGTGGCCTCCATAATCCTTAAATGGAAGAAGTTTGGGTCAACCAGGACTCTTACCTGGTCATCCAGCCAAACTGATCAATCGTGGGAGAAGAGCCTTGATGAGAGAGGTAAAGAAGGACCCAAAGATCACTGTGTCTGAGCTCCAGAGATACAGTAGGGAGATGGGAGAAAGTTCCACAAAGTCAACTATCACTGCAGCCCTCCACCAGTTGGAGCTGGCAGAGTGATCCGACGGAAGCCTCGCCTCAGTGCAAGACATATGAAAGCCTGCATAGAGTTTGCCAGAAAACACATGAAGGACTCCCAGACTATGAGAAATAAGATTCTCTGGTCTGATGAGACGAAGATTGAACTTTTTGGCATTATTTTTGGGCATTAATTCTAAGTGTTATGTGTGGAGAAAACCAGGCACTCCTCATCACCTGCCCAATACAATCCCAACAGTGAAACATGGTCGTGGCGACTGGTTGCAATTGAGGAAGAGATGAATGCAGCCAAGTACAGAGATATCCTGGAAGAAAACCTCTTCCAGAGTGTTCAGGACTTCAGACTGGGCTGAAGGTTCACCTTCCAACAAGACAATGACCCTAAGCACACAACTAAAACAACAAAGGAGTGGCTTCGGAACTACTCTGACCATTCTTGACTGGCTCAGCCAGAGCCCTGACCTAAACCCAATTGAGCATCTTTGGAGAGACCTGAAAATGGCTGTCCACCAACGCTCACCATCCAACCTGACGGAACTGGAGAGGATCTGCAAGGAAGAATGGCAGAAGATCCCCAAATCCAGGTGTGAAAAACTTGTTGCATCATTCCCAAGAAGACTCATGGTTGTACTAACTACAATCATACTTTAATTCGTAGGGCGGCACAGTGGGCAGCAGGTGGACCTGGTTCGAACCTCGGCTGGGAGTTTGCATGTTCTCCTCATGTCTGCATTGGTTCTCTCTGGGTACTCCGACTTCCTCCCACAGTTCAAAAACGTGAACCTTAACAGGTTAACTGGTGGCTCTAAGGTGTCAGTGTGAATAGTTGCTTGTCTCTATGTGCCCTGTGATGAACTGGCGACTTGTCCAAGGTGCGCTCAGCCTCTCTCCCAGTGTCAGCTGGGATAGACTGTCGCCTTCCCACGACCCTTGTGAGGATAAGCGGTACAGATTATGTATTTTAAATCGACATAGTTTGCGCTACACAATAAATACAACTTCTGAATATGGTCGGCTGTATACTGCAGGATGTAGCAGCAGATCAACAACATGACTGCAGTCGTAGAATTTAAAACACCTAATTGACTGTTTTCTTTTAAGCTGTTGACATCAGCTGAAAAAACATTGTATAAGAAATTCTGTTGCCTTGCAGGTATGCATAACATCACGCGTCAAATGACTGCATTGACTGAACAGGCAGCATCGCTCTATACATAGTAATTTGAGGTGTGCGTGACAGGATCACACTCTGCAAACCTGTGATTTGGCTCATGCTTCCTACACAATTAGCCTCTAAACGTTCTGCCAGTGATAGCCTGTGACTCCATTTTTCAATTCCGAGGCGGCAGAGGCCTGGAGAAGACACCTTGGATCCTTTAGGGAAACATATTTTCCATATTCACATACTCTGCATGTAAGAAGCCGAGAGAAGTGTGGAAAATGATTGGTATGGACCTAAGATAAGGTGATGATTCTTGGTATCTTATATTCTTTGGAGATGTTTGCCTCAAACATTGTTTAGATGTGTTATTCATGTCACTGCTCCATCATGATGAGACAGTTTAAAAACAGAGATCAAAATGGAAGAAGCAGAAGCAGAGAGCCATTTTTTATTCCACTCATTCTCCTTCCCTGTTGAAACCCAGCGCCTACATGATGAGAACTCCACACCCACAGATTTGTTTCATTTTCAAACTTGTCTTTACCCCCGGCCGGCGCTGACTCAAGTGACATCACTTGAGGACATTTATCAGACTTCACACAGCTCCCTCTGGAGCCACTAAAGGCTTAACGCAGTCGTACTCCCAAAGACCTGCAAACACAGTTTGATATGTAATATTCAGTGTTCCCCTTCAATCAATCACATCCTCCAAAGGGAGAGACAGAAATCCTGAAGAGCAAGTTGAGAATAATTGGTATGCGGTACATTTTCACAGACTGTTGCAAGTTAATAGTAGAAAGTGAACACGTTTCAAAGCTCTTGGCTACAGACTTTGAATTATTATAATATGTTGGCATACCTGAACTTACAACTGCATGTAGGACACAGTAAATCAGACGCACAGAGGATCGGATTTTCTGCTTACGCCTCTGCATCTGCACCACCTTTTACTTTTGCTTTCACTGTCTTTTTAAAGGTAGCAGATAAAAGATAGAGCCACTGGGCTTTCTGCTAAACAAACAGGCTAAAATCAATACGGGAAATGTTACTTTGTACATGACTAACTGTTGAACACTGGCATATATAAAGGACCTTTTGCTTTGGAGAGAGTGCAGTCACAAAGGCAGAAAGCCTCAGCACGATACAGTCCTACTCATCACTTGTGTAGGCTATACAACGCCAGAAGTGAAGTCCACCAACTTTGAGCTGCTTTTTGGTGTTTCCAAATGCAGCTCTAGCAGGACTTCCAGATCCGTCAGAACTCCAGGGAAATAAAGGAGCAGGTGAAGGAGGTGAAGCGTTTGCACAGCCAGTGCTGAGGCCACTATGGCGGCCATCAAAAGCCCTGGCGCTGCAGGGGCAAGAGGGCTGAAAAGGAGGACAAGTGACTGGGGTCAGTGAATTCAGGAGAGGGACAAGAGGACAGAAACATACAAGCAGGGCAGAAACAACACACACACACGAGCTGTACACAGATGCACACACGGTGCCTGATCTTTGCCAAATAAAGAAATCACAGGTTGACTCGGGGCCTCCACTCTTTCTTTAAAGGGTCATGTCTGTGTCTGTCAAATTGACTTTTATTCACATATTCAAGTCACTTTTATTTATTGTGCAGCTCAAAACCACAAAAGGGCTTCACACTCCATAAAACGAGAAAGAAATCCATGCAGCGGGACCAGAGATAATATCTTTTTTATTACATGCATTCTTCTTGTTAAACCTTGTGCTTACCTTACCCACAGTGCAACTCCACAGCCGACAGTTTGGCCAGAGATCCAGGCTCTGTGTTATGTGAGTAGCAGCTAATGTAGCCCTGAGGTGCTGGCCTCAAGCAGAAGTCAGGACTGGGTTACTGAGGTCTGGTAAGATCCCACTTCATCCCACGCTGCAGTCACAAGAGGTCTCATACACACTCTCTTTTTGCAATTCAGAAAGCTGCAGACTTAAAACATCACGCTGCTGCAAACAACCAGCTGGCATGGAACCTGTGACTCTAAACCTGCTCTAATTAACAGGGTTTTCTTCATTAATAATGGATGTAATTAGTAATTTATGGCGTGAAAGAGGTTGTCTGTACCACACTTTGTAATTCAGGCTCTGCAGACCTTTTTTAGCCTCTTTGAGCTCATTGTTTTGGTTTTGCAGCCCACACCTTTACCAGTCGTATGCTACCCTCCGAGCACAACAAAGCGTTTAGATGCTAAAGAGATAGTTATAGGCACAGCAGAGCTAACCAGAGATCGGATACTGGACTTAGAACAAGTCCAGTGTGTCCGTTGGAGGTCTATATATGCTGTTGCCTAACACATTCAACATAACAGCTCAATAAGGCGATGATAGGTCCCCGTTACAAAAAAATAAATCAGCGGGTAGAGGCTGGACCCAACTGCCAGACAAATGCAAGACCTGAACCTGACCTGAGAGCTATTTTTGCTTTATTTCACCCATTACTGACCACCAGCTCACCAAGCTAATGGTCAGATAATAGTAATTGGCTACACTATCCTCGTCAATCTTTCTACAAGGCATCATTGCGACATACTGTATGACACACAGTGATGCAGACAGATGTTGAGACAGAGACAGAAAAATGACCAAACCCAAACCCGGTCCAAGCTCGAAGCTTAATGCAGCAGAGCAGCCTGGTGGGTCAGGAGATCAGAGGTTTAGCATGCCCGCACAAATCCAGCTGATAAGTCAGCTGACAGGTTGACCTGGAAGTGGATACACCAGTAGATGCAGTTTGTTAGAGCAGCTCCAGGGGAATACTTTCAGGGTTTAGTTTAGGTCAGACTCAGAGAAGTCTGAGATGATTTCTAGTGATTTAAAGTTTTTTGGAAAGCTGTAAAAAAAAAACAAAAAAAAACTTCTTGCTCTAATTGCTGTCGATCATGCCAGATGGACGAAAACATGAGCTGAAATTTTTCATAAATTTCTCCTAAAACTGTCTCCACAGTGAACACGTCAACGCACTAGAAAATACAAACTGTGTATCGGCACTCGGTCTCTAGCTAATTACATTAAAAACACATGATCAGGACTCATGCACTCAGACTGTCACTCTCTCCTGTCCTCTGTCTCCCGAACTTCTTCTTCTCTTTCACCGCCGATTACTTCTTCCTGGCTGTTCCCAAGGCTGTGGCGAGGTGTAGCCGAGCCAAGTTTATCCACCATGCCAATCGGATGTGTTGCTGGCCTGGAGAGTGAAAAACGCTCAGCTGTTGCCTCTATCATTTGGCTGCACTCAATCCGAGTCAGTGTGCCATGGTTGATTTTTTTATTTATTTATTTTTGTTGCTGACATTTTGTGGTTTGCCATAGCTTGAAGTGCTTAGTGACATTTTCGCGACCGGCCACCGCTGAGCTCACCGCTGAAAACTCTTAATTTATTCCTTTTCTTTTTCTGCTTTGCCCATGCACTCGAATACTCCACAAGTTGCCCCGCGTTGTCTCTCCCGTCATCCCTCCCACGCATCTGACAAATCTTCAATCACCCCAAAAGAAAACGAGCAGTTATTGCGCAAGCTGAGAATCAGCTCCAACGTCCTGCAGAATGTCAGCAGATGACCTGAAGGTAAACCCTCTACCGTCGACACACTTGTACACCTAAGCAGAGGAGGACCACCTGTGCTCTGATCTCTGTGTATACACGGTGTGTGTGTCTGCACATGCATGTTTCTGAGTTGTGTGTGTGTGTGTGTGTGAGGGAGAGGAGCAGGAGTGAAGGATCTGACAGTGGAGTCGCACTGTGCAGATGAAAGACACACACAGTGCTCTCATCTCAAAGCGTTCCTGGCTGTGGACACTGGTACTGCCGGCAGAAAGAACTAAAGCAGTCCTCAGAGTCCGGTATTGCTTTTTCAGGTGCTGCCTCTTCTTCAGGCCCTCAGCTAGACACAAACTGAACGATATTTGACCTTCTTTTGGAAAGGTGGAGAGACCTCTGATGTTATTCCTCTTCTGGAGGATCTCCATAAGGAAAATAAAAAAGCATCCTCGTGCCTGAGGCGCCAAGGCACTGAAAGGAAACGCTTTAGGTTTGGCATTCAGAGCCTTGATTGCATCCAACTGCAGCAATGTACACTTGTATCATGTCGAGCTTTAAAATAACTGCTCTTTAGGGAATGATTCATGCATTGCTGGAGCTTAACTGTCCCTCAGCCCCCACCTCCACCTGCATTGATTTTACATTTATACCCAGCTAAATTCGTCCAATATTGCTAACATCTTCAGCTTTATGGTACTCATTTTAAAACGATGACTCGAGGCACAGCTCTGGATTCTTAATTCTGTACCTTCAGAAGCATAAATCCTAAGATGGTGTCATTTTAATTTTAAATAAATTTTTTTAAAAAAGGCTGTAGTCTCTTCCCAGAGTGTGAGTACGAAGCAAGATCCACCCTCCCTCTCTTTGAATGGAAACCTATCTGGAAGCTTCAATGGATAATTTATCAGAGGAGCGCTGTCACCACATGTAACCACAAGGGGGCACTGCTTGGACACACTTCATCATGTAATGGACCCAGACAAAACAACCACATCTGCTCAAACACTTGTATTCCACCGCCAGGAGATGGAAGATCATTTCTAATCTTGAGCGAGAACAAATGTTCTATTTAACTTTATATCTCATTTCAATGCAAAAAGCCCCCCAAAAAACAAAAAAAAACAAACACTGGAAAGCATTACAACCAAGCATCCTTAATGTCTCTTGTGAGGCGGAGGAGCATGCCAACACACAGCCTGCTTTTGATGTGCAGGCACATGACGTGCATCCTGATTTCACATGAGAAGCTCTCTTCATGCTGCTGCAGGATTGTTGTCATTTCCTGTGAAGTGGAGGTAGTAATTTATGAAAGGGAGAAAGAAAGATAAGAGAGGCAGACACCAAATACAGAGAAAGAAGAGAAGGGGGAAGTAAGGGAGGGTGGTGAAGGAAGGGGAGGGGAAAAAAGTTGATTACATTTTCCCATGGCACTGTGATACCTGTTTTCCGCGAGCAAATCCCCTGGAAAATGGAGAGGTCGCCCATGAATTGCAACTAGAGAGACAAAGAAAACAGGGTGATAACCCTAATGCCTGTGACACAATAAAATCTATTATCCACTGGTCTTTCCCTATCTCCTATCTCTCTCTTTTTAGAGCCCCCCACCCATACAGGTGTCAGTTCAAAGAAAAGAGGCACATCGGATGTGCGAGGAGATTGCAAGGCTGAAAGCGACACGAGTCATCGAGAGGAAAGAAGAAAAAGGAGAGTTTCACAAGGTGAGGTGCAGTACGCACACATAGCAGTGATGCTGAGGGAGACGCTGAAACTCACATCAGCAAACTGGAAAGAGAGAGAGACACACACACACACACACACACACCACACACACCTTGGCTGATACAATGTGAGCATTCTCTCTATTCTTTGTCCATCCTTCTCTGTCATGACCGCAAGTGTCTCGTCAATGTCGTCTCATGACATCTTCTTCAGCTGCTTCCAGGAAAGAGGGAAAAAAAAATTCAAGGTATTCAGCCGGTGATGCCATGATCCTCCAACAATTTATGACTGCACTTTAATGACGTTGTGGTGCTTAAGGCAGCCAAATTAAATAGAATTAAATAAATGGTTAAAAAAAGGTTTTAAAAAGGTTTAAAGCACAAGTATTTGAAACCTCTAAACCTTAGCTGAAGATAACTGATGACATCAGTACACCCTCATGACATCATCAGGGTTAAAGCCATTCTAGAACTATTTCCACAGTGTGAGGAGTAAACTGACCTCCATGGGCCAAGCTAATGAAGGGCTCTCACAGCCCGAGCGTTAACTTGGTTGTTTCCAGTCCTGACTGTCGGAGAGCTCACTTGTCCTTCTTGTTTCTTAATTTCAATTTAAATATCTTTTTCATAGACAGACCAGACAAAGACAAAGATGGCAGCATAAAAAGAAGTGAGTACATTTACATGCAGCTCTAATCGCCCACTTCTCAGTTTTATCTGGTTTTGATCACATCCTGGATAAAACCTTTACAAAGAACAAAGAGACACCTGGTTATTCATACATCTATTTCATATAACACTGATCATGTCTTTAATAGGAGATGGTCTGTTGTGATTTGCAGTTGATGCTCTTTTCTTGTCACATTGACAATAACACTAATTCTCTGCATTAGTCAGACTCTCACGTTCATGTTAGTGTGTAGTTATTATTTTATAATTATGTTCTTTGCTTCATCAGTTAAATGATGAGTAGTTTATGTTTTTCTTTACTGTTGCAGTGTAGAAAGGTGTTGCAAGGTTCACAGGCTGAATGTGAAGCTTCGTGAGCAGAAGTAGAAATCTGACCATTTCAGACCCACATTGTCTGACCCGGACCCAGAAGGTCGGGATCATCCAAAAGTTGGCAAATTGGCCCTCTGAATGCTGACCTATCTGGCAGAAACCATCCACCTGCCAACAATAAACATAAGATAGTCTCCATAAATTGGGAAAAGGAATTAAAGTTCAGTTTGTTCTCTGGCCGACACATTATTCCACCGGTGCTGAAGCCTGCAAAGTTTTTCGACATGCCAGCATAGCTGGCAGATTCCTTTCATGCTGCACCTGCCATCGTGGTGGAGTGCTGATCTGATTCCCTCTGAGTGATAAAATGATTTGATTCGACTGGTGACTATCAAAAACTTTGAGGCAGAGCTGGCCCCGAAGGGGGTCTATCCAGTGCCCTGCGCTTTCTCCAGGGCATTCACACTAGCCAGGACATGTGTGAGGTACTGACACCGGGCTGTTCGAATTTAAAAACCTGCTACCAGCCCATCCTGAAACTCTGCAACATACTTTAAAAGAGGTCTGGTGGAACCAGACTGGTGGAAGTTCACTAAAAGGACAATGCCGCATTGCTGTAAGCAGTAGGCACCACCATGATATGTGTACTGAAATGAGTGGCAGTGTTGGTAAAACCTTAAGTTGCACTGGAAGGACAAAGACCTTGGTGTAGAGCTGTTGGTATTGCAGTTCAAACTGCAGTTTCTTCATCTGCAGTCACACGTTATTCTTCCAAAGGTGTTTGGTGTATCCATTTAGTGATGCCACTAGCCATTCTTCAACAAATGGTGCCCTGACGTGGCTCAAAGAGGGCACTCAACAATAAAGACGAACAGCGATTTGAGCATTTCAAAGCAATGGATACACGAGAGAAGAGTGGGGGCTTGAAAGCAGTTCCAGGAGCATCTGCCTGTCAAGTGCCTCCAAGAAGCACTGGATGCCATACAACCTCTTACTCATTGGTCATGACCCAACCAGGGCCTTGGACCCTGTGCAAACAAAGGCTTATCCCAGTGGGGTGTCCAGGAGAGCCTTCCAGGACAAGAGGCAACAAAACCTTTACACAGTCATCTGTATTTTTCAGTTAGCCATTTAGTTATGTATTCAAGTTCAACCTTGTGGTTTGGCTACTGACAAAGAACCAATTAACACACTTCAGTTCACTTACTTTCCTTCTCTTTTTTTCTTTTGAGAGACCAAAGAACCGTCCAAAAAAACGACATGGCCTTTTCTTTGAAGAGAGTCAGACGAGGTATGATTAATCAATTGTCTGACTGACTAGACGGTGTCCTTACCTGAGTACTGTGTGGGCCATCTGATGTTGTGATGGATGAGTTAAAAACATGCTGCCACATTAATATGTCACCCTGAGGTGATGGATGAGAGCCCAAGATCTGACGGGGAGGTCAACAGCCACGATCCACTGCACAGCGACCAAAGGGAGAACACGAAATGCCCATTTCTTATGACAACCAAGACGCTCATGCTTTCTGACACTGTATGCACTTAGCAATGTTCACTGGCCTCCCTGTTGCTTTCAAAGACGTAATCACTGTCTTGTTTTTATCTTATTTCTCACTTTCTTTCTCTCCTCCATCCCTTCATGTTGATCTATCTACCTGTCGTGCTTTAAGACTCTTTGTTTTTATCCAGGTTTACTTTTGCCCCTGACTGTTATTTTATGCCTCTCACCTCTTTACTTTTTCAAGAGATTTGTGTCTTTCCACCACGTCCTTCCTTTTACTCTCTCTCTGTTTCTGTTATGTATACTCTCATCATTTTTCTGTTAGACATAAAAATAATAGGCTTTTTCTCACCACTGTAAGCCTTTCTTTCAGACTTCATAGCCCCACATCCTGCTACAAAATGAAACGGTATACTGGCACACGCTTGTCGCCATGCAAGATAAATAGTAGTTATCAAAATGTCACAACCAAATAGTTTTGACTACAATACAGACTACCTGTCACCGGGCAGAATTTGAGAGCCCCAAAAGTGAAGCCCAAGCTGACAGAGAAACAGCCCCAAGAGACACATTGAATAAGCGATGAGCCTCACAGCCAGCCTCTGATGTTAGTGGTGTGAGGTATATAAGCCTGTCACTTCCATTTACCTCTTCCTGTTTGAGCCCATATAAAGACACGCTGTGGGTTCATTGTAAAGGTCACACATTCTCAGCAGCTCCATGATGTACCTACAACAAGACCTACCTGTTATTTCACGCACAACATCATTTGTCGCTTGGCATTAAACTGTTTTTCCTGGAAACACATACAGAATTTATTTACATGCCGTAAAGCTTTAGTAAACGTGTTTGTGCTGTTCCTCTATGCTGCATTAGTGCCGGGTGATTCTTCATTAGAGGGTCAGTTCATGGTTCACAGCAGCTCACTGCACTGAAAAGTGAAATTAAAAGAACTCAGTGGCAATTTCCAGTGTCCCTCTTACTCAAAGCTAGTTGCATTTCAGTTTTTTTCCTTTATGTCTGTTTTTCCAATTGTAAATGCACTCAAGCCGACCAGATCTTTGTAGGCAGGATCATCTTCCGGGGGCAGAACTAGCAAAAATGATAACAGAAAAAACGTTTGCCCTGAGAAACAGCTACCTAGCCAACCAACCAGCTTACTAGCCAGCTACATGCTATTGACTGACAAGAGCACACAATGTTAATAAAAGTTCCAGAAAAAGCAAATTCGTGTGCACTTCTATCCACCATCTCTATGTGAATATTAAGAGTGGGTGCATTGAGATTAATCAATCGTTCACATGATAACCTCTTGATTATCAGCCCATAGTTACTCTGGATAATCCACTGACTAGTTTAAGAGAAATCCTTGCTGGCAGCATGTTGTGTTGATAGATAATGAGGATGTTGTTTCAGCAAAGACAAATTGCTGAATTTCTTAAAATATCAGGGCAAAATTGTCAGCGCAGTGCCTTCCATTGACCTACATTATCTGGTTTAAAATATCTTAAAACCTTGATAAGCTGGGTATGAGTGAGAGGAAGCAAACCATATTTCATATTTCTTCAATTTAGGCTTTCCAACCCTTGAAATGTCTAACTTTCAGCATCTCAAAGCACACTTTTTTTTGTCTTTCCAGCATGCAGTGAAAAACTGTACCGCTGCTTAATTTTCCCCAATATTGAAACACATATAGAAATATACAGCTGCTGTAGAAGTAGGGACCAATGACCTACTTTTTTATTGACAATATACAAGCCGGAGCCCAAAAATGGTTTATAAGAGGCTCTGACAGGCAGGCTTTGATCTGGAGTACTGCTGCATCTAAAACACAGCTCTTTAAAATCCCAGCCGTCTCTGCTCTTCTTGAAAAAAAGGGTTCTAATTGCTCTTCAGGGCTCTCAATGTGAGATGCAAGGGAAAGGAGAGTACTCCTGACATGGATCATCATGTGCTAAATATTGTATCGTTGTTGTGTGTAAGGAGATGAGTGCCTATTCATATTTAATTGGCATGGGCAGCACTGTGCCACACTCTGGTTTACTAAGAGGTGTGGGATTGCGTAAGCAACACTGACATGTATGAGTGAAGAAGTGTTGTCCTGTACAAAAATACAGATCTAATGAGTGTCCTACTGATGTATGATTCTAATATAAGACATATATTTGAATTATAGAACATTAGATCACAATGCATTGTGATCTGATGCATTGTTTGTCATTCATTGTTTGAAAAAAATAAATAAATATATATATATATATATATATATATGGTTATTTGTTAAGTTCTGAAAGACTTCAAACATATCTTTATTTTTTAAACATATCTCTCTATCATTTTCATATTAATGGTATGTACTGTAGTGACACATCCTCTGTGTGAAGTAAAGCTAGAGTGTCATAAACTGCCAGCCACTTGAGGCTGGTTACAGAACATAAGCGCCTATGTTAAAATGTCCAACTTCAGAGCAGAAATAAGCATGCTTACAGCCTGGTACAAAAAACTGTTTTGGTCTCTACGGCTAATTTCCCCGTTCATGACAACTGTACTGAGGGTGAATTTATATACAACTCATCTGTAGAAATTATATTAAGGCTTAAAGTTATGCAGAATTAACAGTGTGGACCCTTTGACAAGTAGGTGCCAGGTGTCATTCAGCCCGCACCACACAGTTCCAAATGGCTCTTCAGAAACCTGTGGGTGACGTCACACGTATGCTGTCCATCCTTTATATTGTCAGTGGTAGTAACACTACTAGCTTAACTACATTTCCTGCAGGTAATGTAGCTAATCTGAATTGATTGATTTCATTTGCGTGCTGTAGTTTCTTGTCATATTGCAGTTACTGATGTGACTCTGGACAGAAAAAAAACTACATGAAATGTGAATTTTGTGAATCAGAACCAAGTGCTATTTGGAGGTGAGTTGAAGTGCGATTTCAATCAGGTTTATACAGATGCATCTTAGTCCAGACACTCTGGTTGCTCATAACAGATTTCAAAGTGTCTTTTGAGTCATCACAATGTGACACACAATGACAACATCATATCCAGAGTGACAGAAGTCAAAATCACAGCGACTGAGCTGCTACTAGCGCGGTATGGAGGACAGTGCATAGGAGAACAGTCTGTGGACAGACACTGAAATAAATCGTCTGCTGGGGGGGCTTCTGTACAGACAAAACTGCTTGCACGTCGGTAAGCTGCATAACCAGCGTTCCTAGTTACTGGCACCTACATTGTTACCACAGCAACCCATGCAGATCACTTGGCCATGTCTGAACACACAAATCAGATCTGATCACTTGCAAATAACAGTGCGGACAGTCTGTCTTAAAGATGTGATTTGAGAAACAAATCTGATTTGCCTGCAGTCTGAACAAAGCCTCGGTTCGGCACCATTCCAGGAACACTGTCAATCACAGGAGCATAACAGCTTCTCTGTCTTCCTTTTCTCTGTTATTGCCTAAATTTTCTCCAAACACTCCATCTGGCACCACAGTAGCAGTATAAGTTGAAAAAAAAAAGGCCCCAGGAATTAAAAAAAAGTTTAGACTATGTGTCCTGAAAGCTTTAGAATGTCTGGAACAGAGTGCAGACAGGGAGAAAAAGACGTTGAGTTTCATTTTAAAAGGTGCTGAAATCACAGAATGCAAAAGAATTGTACCTTAGGTTGGCCTAATACGAATTTAAATGTTTGTCAGAATATGTGTGTCAGCTTGTTGTGCACATTCATTTTCATTTTACGAGAGGGTTTTTAGGAGTAAGAATTTATATTGGACTTGGAGTTTGTCCCACTGCAGTAACAGTTTGGAACAGCTTTCCCTCGGATTTATGAATTTAGTTTATTCTTATTCAATGCACACTCGCGCAAATGAGCATGAACACAGATGACATTAGAATTCAAGGCACTCACCGACATATGGTCTAATGACGTGCTCCATAAATTGCAACATGTGGGGCGTTGAACATAAAACATTTACGCGTGTTGTCGATGAGGCAGAAAAAAACGAGCGAGGAAGCAACTTGATTTAAATATGGCAATTCATCATCAGTGACTCCTGGCTATGCGCGGGCTCTGTCTAGATTATTGGTTGCAACACAGACGGTTATCCTCAGCTCGCCACCTTCGTCTCACTATTTCCATGCGTTTGTGTCAGCTGGATAGGACGCTTCTGCAAACTGACAGAGGAGGGGCTGCCAGGGATTCAGGTAGTAAAGATAATACAGTAGAGCGTCCCTTTCACTGCCCCCCTGCTGGAAGACATGGTGGTTATGTATCTCAGCCTCTCTTAAAGAATGGAAAA
The DNA here is from genome assembly GCA_014281875.1 of Nibea albiflora. Taxonomy (NCBI): domain Eukaryota; kingdom Metazoa; phylum Chordata; class Actinopteri; family Sciaenidae; genus Nibea; species Nibea albiflora. Next base: position 26,647,336 of record CM024789.1, read on the forward strand.
CTGTTTCCAGAAGACACTCATCAAAGGAACAGCCTGCAGAAACTCTCTCTGCACTGTAGTAGCAGGCAGCCTCACTACCCTCAGCCGTGTACATTAATCTCTGATGACGCAGTGCTGTTCTGCAGTCTCTAATGGGCAGTGTACAGTCGTCAAAGTACACTGATTAATTATCATATTAGGAGCAGTGTTACTGCACCTTATTATCCAGTTTTATTCCTCCTGTGTCGTTGTGCAACACTGGAGCACAGTGGCAGAAGAAAAACATCACCAGTTACTCTTTCTAAACCTAAGCTACTGCTCCCTCTCTGTAGCTTTCAAGGGAACAAAAAGCTCAAAGTGTGCTTTCCCTATTTTTAACCAAGTGCAGCTCAGAGTATGGATTTATCATTTCCATTTCCTTCGTAAGGATTTTCATTCCACTCCTGTAATTTCTTTCTTTCCTTCTTTCTTTTCTTTCCTCCAGATGTGGAATCAAAAGTCAATGTTCTCCTCAGCTTCCTGCCAAACTTTCACTTTGATTTTAGTCCCTGTCATCATGTTCAGTCTTCTTCCCGTGTCGCTCTGGTTCTGGTTCTGGTTGGTTTTAAACCGTCACTTTTGTCTCTGGTAAAGATTGCAATTCTACGTTTCAATTTGAACTTTTAAACCGGCTGACATTATTCCCACGTTGGCCATTAAAGCGGTGTCTTGCTGAGGGTGGTGAACAGCCCTTAGCTGCCAGAATGAATGCTGTCACAAAGTGCTGCACAGGATTTTGAAACCAACCTCCTAATGTGTCTTTACCGCCGACGAGCTTCCCTGAGTCACTGAAACACTTAAACATTCATGAATATTTCCCTTTTTGCTTAAAAATCTGCCACCATGTGCACAAAACATTGCTCGATAAATCAATCTGAAACTGTATAAGGGGCAGTCAACAGAGTTAAAACAATAAAAATCTACTTGAGCATTGCAGTGCAGCTATTGATTTTAATCCAATGTTCCTCCTTTAATCAATCATCTTTCAGCAGCATTAATTCCTGCTTCTCTGTAGCTTGAGGCGGACACCTGTGAGGTGAGAGGAAAAGGCTGTTCAACCCCTTTGTTTTGCCAAAGCAGCTGAGCAAGTGCAAACATTTCATAAGGAAGATTGATCTTCTTTGAATGCGAAGAAAAATATGTGCTACTAACCTTATTCAGTTTGTAGACAAGGCGTGTGTTTGAGCAGAACCCCATAAAATATTAAAAATTGATTTTTTTTCATCTCACTTGGTATCCAGAGCAGCAGCCACTTTTAAAGGAGCGTCCTTGGGTGTAAGTGCACACTTTGTCCGTGAGTCACAGAATTACGGCGAAAACAGTCAGGAGTCCATGCCCTCTGGGGTTAATGTTCCTTTAAGGTGTTTCTCACCAACAAGAATAGGCCGGCGTTCCACGATTGCTTCATTCAGAAATCCCTCTTGAATAAAATCATTTGATTCCACGCATGTTATCTTGGTCTGGAGTGAAGTGAAGTGAGCCTGGGCAGTCCATGATTGGATTAGCAGACCCATGCGCAGGAAACAGTATAATACAAGCGAGAAATCTAATTTGATTTGGAAAGGATCGCAGAATGTAATTTGATGTTTCTTATCTTGCTTTGTGTCGGACAGGGAAGAGGTGAAAAAAAAAAACAGAACAGGATAGCCTATGTGTGCTGTATTGATCTCATACAAAATGAAATTGGCCTGGGCCGTTAACAGAGCCTTTAACACACATCTGCAGTCATCCGACAGCAATGGGAGCTGTTAAGTTCACATCAGCGGAACACAGTTGTCGTCACTGCTTGATTTTTGCAATTTCCTACCAGCTTTGTCGAGATGGCAGGAATCTGAATCTGAATTGCTTTCCAGGCGCAAATCATCATCTCGGTCAACCCCTTCTTTCTGACTCATCCATAAGTGCAGACTTATATAAACGGATCACTGAGCCAGAGCTAAAGCAACACCAGAGTCTGTCTTTCATGTACACCTACAGCAAAAAAACACCTTTCAGAGCTTCAGACAAGGCGGTGTGAGCTGTGCACGAAGTTGATAGTCAGTCACTCATTCTGTCAGTTACCTGCCATCGTGGCAATTAGCTCACCAGCCAGTCAGTGATATAACAAAGTTAGTCATTAAGTCAATCATTTAAGTCTCTTTCACAACAGCACTTCATTATGTAATATAAATGTGCTGTCAACTCTACATGTGGGTCACATATTTGAATAAGCCCCCGAGATGCTTTTCTGTTAAAACTCACTTAAATGATGTCACATTTACATGTCAGAGAGGTGTTAAAAGACAGTTTTATTCCGGCTTCTTAAAATACCAGTGAAGAGGCAGCAAGAGCCCCTCTGTCTAATCTCTCTGTGGCCTTCCACTCTCAGTTTCATGGTGACAGGTGATATTGACCATGTGTACATGGTTCATTTTTTTAAAATGGCAGTATTGTAAGATATTTTTTTGGCCTTTTTGATAGAGACAGCTGAAGAGTGACAGGAATGTGGGGAGAGAGACAGATGGGGAATGACATGCGGGAAAGAGCCGAAGGTCAGATTTGCACCCTGGGCTGCAGCGGCAAGGACTGAGCCTTTGTACATGTGGTGGATGCTCTACCGACTGAGCTAAATAACGCCCCCTGGAATAGATGTTGAAGTTTAGATAGCTGGAAATAATTAACAAATGTACAAATTTAGTAAAACAAACTTAACTCAACAAGTCGTGTTAGTTATTTTGTAACAGATGTTTAATTTAAGAGAAGTGCTGATGAATTCAATGGATTAATGCATTTTATTCCAATGAATAAACCTTTTTAATTAAGATGAACTAGATTTGCAACTAACCCAAGCAGTTAAATCAACTGACAAACCAAACTTTAGACAAATGTTAACACAGCTGACTATTGTAATAAGGCTGACCCTAAGCAGAAAAACAAATCCAAATAAACCCACAAATCTAAGACAAACATGTACAAAGGCATATGTATTCAAGATGACATTTGGTCATGTTAAAAGAACAAAGTGTTTTTTCTCTGAACTTTTCTTCATGGGGCTGCTGCTCTAGCAACCGAGCTAAACAACACCCCCAAACCGAGAATTTTAAGGCGATCACATTTTACTCATATTTTTAGGTTGAAGCAACTTATTTGATTTTACAGCGATGTTTCTTTGAATATACATTTTGCAAGAAATAAAACCTTGTGATAGCTGAGGTTAGGTCGTCCCACAATCACGTGTAACATCTATGTACTATATCTTGACGATGAAACACTGAACACACGGACAGGATTAGAACTGCACCTGTGCAGTGCTGTGATAAATCAAATCAAATGACATAAAACAGATGAGTTGGGTTGAATTTGGTATTATTTTATAAACGGATTTATTTGCCTGCAGAGTAAAAGATGTAAACTGTTGGAAAGCCCAATAATCATCAGACCATTATCTTTGATGATAGCTTGGACTGTGTCGGACTGAATGAATCAGGCAGCAGAATTTATTCCACCTCATAAAAGATGAAATTGACGAGTTTTTATGAAGACATTCCAGCAGTGAAAAGCAGGGGAAGCATCCCTTGTGCTCCTGATGGACATTAATTAAGGACTGAACTTCAAAATAAGTTTGATATGCTGAGAACCTGAACATGATATTAATTTAAGTGCCACCGCTCCCTCCTGCCCATGCACCAGATGTTATATGACATGAGCCGCGCAGCACTGTCTTTAAAGATCCTGTCATGTTTGGATAAAACCATTAGGAAACATTTACATACTGACCCGAGACCTGTGTTGGAGCTGTGACTGTAACAGATAGATGAATCCAGCATGTTAGTCATTCACTCACCTACTCACTACGCACACTTGCCCATCCTTGACTTTGTGCATGCTGCCTCGTGTCAGCAAGCTGGATTTCTTACGGCAGACAGTGCAGCTGCAGCACACAAAGGGAAGGACGTGACAGCCTCGTGCAGGTCATTTATAATGTGCAGCCAAGCCCATTAACTCAGAGCCTAATGTTTGTTTGTTTGAGCTTGTTCCATTTGATCCCCATTAAAATGCTGTTCCAGACCAATTGGACCTTTTCTAACTGCCAATGGAGGCTGCTATATTAATGCACCGACTTGTTAGGCAAAGTAGAAAGCACGGCTACAAGAGGCTTTCATGTCACAAAATGCCAAATCACAGGAAGAGTTCAGATACAGTATAAATCAAAGTCTTTTTTGATTTCCCTTTTTGGTTTCATCATACTTTTATATCACGTCTTTGATAGTTTGAAAAGAAGGCTGAGGCTCATCTCCCACTTTTCTCTGAGGGTGTCCTCCACTGACAAGCAGAGCGACCTTGTCACATTTTTCCACAGCTTTTTGACCACAGGCTGTAATTATTTAATGAGAGTCCCAGCGTACCCTGGCCTGACCCCACCTCACGCCTTTCTTCCCCCGTACATGTGCAGCAAATATCTGTGCTTGGATTTTTGCTTGTTTTTTTCCCCCATTCACTGTCTCTCATGGTCTGACTGTCTGTCGAGTCCACCAAGTGACAGACGGACACTCTGCCCTTTTCTTACTTGACAAGGTTAAACGGAGTCTGAAAATCATGAGCACCTTTTTGGTCTAAGTCAATTTGTCATTGCCAGTTTCGAGGCTGAAGACGGGTGCTGCCATGCCATGCCAGAGGCAAACTATCAAATAACTCATGTTTTCATTACCGGTTCCCTAACTACAAGTCCTGTATCATCTGAAGACTTGAAGCATTTGTCAAGAAACACGACTAACAGTCTACAGTCTTGCTAGCAGCTACCTGAAGCTGCACTTCAGCACAGCAGTGCTTTGAGCTAAACACTTGTATTAGCGTTTTAACATGTCCACAATGACAAGGTTGATGACACACTGATGGAAAGAAAATGGGATGTTTGCTGTGTTGGCAGTCTTAGTTTAGCATGCTAACATTTTCTAATTAGTGCTAAAACTCGGTCAGGTCATTAAGCAGAGGAACTAGGATGAGAAATTAGGGTTCACTGAAGTGGTGACACATTTTTTTGGCAATCCATCTCATTGTTGTCAAGACTTTTCACCAAAAGAAAGAATCATCATCTTCATGAGGTGCATGATGTAAAATCAGTGGATCCCCAAAGACATTATTGTCTTGGCACTATGAATATAGAAGCAAAACTAAAAAAGTCAATGTCATGGTGCACTAGAGGGAATGATGGGGATCAGCCACGTATACATGGACCAGAGGGGAAAAGGCAATAAACGCTCCCTGTCCTCTGCATTTTGTTTATATAGGTTGTAATTTTACTCTGAGCATAAATTACTGAAGGTATTATTCATTGTGAAGTCAACAATGGTCTGCTTTCTACTTTCAGGTCAACTTTCTTGATGCTGCATTTTTCATATGCAGTAATTAATATTAACATACATACTGATGGTCAAGATAATACATTTGCATGCCCATCTTTGAATATACTCAGTGAATCACTGCTATCCTGGAGAAAGGAGTTCCTGCTACATAACAGTCTCATAGTCCTGGTAACCACAGTTTTAACAGTTGGTTGGATCACAGCAAAGCAGGGTCAGCCCTAAAACACTGAAATCTGTCACTGAGTAATGAAGTTAGACTTTTGGAGCTCCCCAGTTGACTGTTGCTCTTTCAGATAGCCCTGTAACAAATATTAAAGTCTTCATGTAAACTCACATTAGACTTCCACATAACACTAAACAACATTTCATTGAGTAATTTGTTGATGCCATCTCCTAAAGGAATCAGAATATTCTCCACAGCAACAACTAATCAAAAGCCAACCAAGAGAAACTAAACTTAATGACTGCAATGTTTCCACATTCAATGAGTGCTGCAAAGAACTCTATCTCACCCTATGTATTGTTTCACGTCAAGTATCTCTTTTAATACACATGATCCAATTAAAAAACACTGAAATACAATGCTGACACCTTTTACCTCATATAAACTGTATAATGTACTGGCTTAATTAGTATCATTTGCTTCATTATGAGTTCTCTTTCAAATCAAACATCTTAAGATACAAGTGAAAAGTATGGATCTTGCAACTGCATCAATAACCATGTGTTACAGCCGCTGCTGCCTTGCCCCTGGTTTATATTTGTGTGTAGTGTCCCCCTATGGAAATACAGGTGTGCGGTTGCCGGTTTCCCTTTGGCCCCAACTGGAGGAGGCGGGGTCACCATCGGCACACGTGCTCAAGTTGTGCAGGGCCGGGATTACCGCGGCATCCTTCCCACGCCGCCAATCAGAGGACTCACTTATCAGCATCGCGGGCATTTAAACCACAGCCCCCAGAGAATCCAAGCGGCTTGTTTTGTATGTTGCGTTATTGAGTTCACCTCGTTTAGGAGAAATTGATTGCAAACTCGTTTGATAACTGTGGAGGTTTGCTGTGTTTGCTTCTGGGACTGGGCCAGGTTTAGTTTAGTTTAGCTCTGATTACAGTGAGGATATTTTTGTTAGATCCACTAGTTCGGGTCTATTTTGTTATCAATAGGTTAAATAGTGAGGTTTTTGTTTCTCATTTTGGTTTTCAACTTAGATGATATAGGTTCTGTTTATATTTCTCTTTTTGTAATATTTATTTGTTATTTTGAACAGCATCCGCTCCCTTGGTTCCCCTTTTGCCTCACCTCCTTTTGTTAAGAACAATTTGAATTTTCATTTCATAAATACCTTTGTTTATTAACCACAACCCCTTGATTTTATGTTACTTCCTCTTTCCCCATATCTGGTCGTAACACCATGTCATGTGACCATTGTATGTCATTACATTTTGAGAACTGTATAAGAAATGTTACTGGGACCAGTACAGAAAAGCTTATCACACTGACCATTCATACAGAACTGACCGAGTCTTGTTGTTCTTGAAAAGAGACTTGAGGTTGATATGTGAGGTTGAAGGCGGCCTGACAGTGAAGCTGACAGGAAATGGATACAAAATACATAATACAAAGCGTGGCCTTGTTTGCAGCTTGAGGTGTCCTGTCAAAAGTTTTATGAATGTCTCTTTTATAATGCCGTTGTATGGGGAAATTGCTTTTTGGGGCCATGGGTGATTTTTTTTGGCTACAGTTCCAGGAGAGCAATTGGCAAGAAGGCTGAGTTGCGGCAGTGTATCCAGCTGCAGTCAACTGTCTGACACAGACCTTCGTTGAAATTCTGTTTAATGGTGAAATGCAATTTTCTGAACACTGACAGCTAGAGCTAAATTAGCTAGTCAACTCAGCAAGCACGGCTGCACTGCTGCTCGACACAATGATCATGTTTAGCTTTTCTTTTCTCCATGAACACAGTGATGATCAAACTATCCAAACACACACGGTTTTTGAAGTATACTCTCCAGGAATTCCTGGAATCCAGGTCCAGTTCATGAAACGGTTCCCAAGGACTGCAAAAACCTGAAAGATCTGAAATACTGAGGGAAGATTTAGATTTGTAAAACTGCTTAGCTGCCTTTAGCACACTGCCCTCTTGGCCCAAAGCCTGCTACCATTAAACCTAACGAGATGAAATACTAAGAACACGTCCTCAGAGTTTACCCTGCTCTAAGCACTTTAACCTGTTAGAACCCTCCAAATGTATGCGAGTTTATTCAACACTACAACATTACATTTACATAGAAAAATAAATCCCAATTTATATCTGTAATCTGAGTCACCGCAACCCTGTCAGTCGTCCCTACTGAGTCTTTTGATGAACTGCCTCCTGAGAAAACAGCCTCTCTCTGGGCAGTGAGAGCTGGCTAAACCCTGCTGGTTATCTCCAGTGATTATGTGATGAAATTTTGAGCAACCAAACTTGTCATATCTTTGGCAACATACCAGACAACATCTTCTAATTTATGTGGAAAAGTCGTCTTAACATGGTGAGTCCTCCCTGTTGACTCTACACTAAAGTGCCCCCTGTGAGAGCCAGGCAAGTCCTGCTGTTTGGTGATTATGTAATGTGATGTGAACACTTGAACTCACAATGTCTCTGTCCACCATGCACGGTGGGTCAGGCTCTGCCTCTTTTACAGTACATGGAGGCGCTTTTTTGGCAGAGCTATTTTTAGATTTACACTGGAAACCAGCGTATTTATCTCCAGTTCCAGTTATTAATGACAACTTAAACTCTAAAAATCTAAAATTAGAAGGTATTTATTGACATGTATGGATACACTGGAAATGATTATCAAAATATAAGCGAGCTGTATGAGGTCTAGTGGACTAATCCAGTGAATAGTTTCTAATAAGTTACAAAAAAAACAACACACAACAACACAACAAAAAGCTCGTAGAGTAAACATTCTATGGTTTTTACAATCGTCCCTTCTCTGCAGAAAGACTAGAAGGAGGAGGATAGTGTGGCTCTGTACGAGTTTACACCTTCTTAGGATATAGGTTTTGTAGGAGGTTATACCTTTTTGGGGTTTAAGGTTTGTGAGATGATGCTGGTCAACTCTTTGTTAGTAAGGGAACAGATATGGTAAGGGGTGTTAAGACAGAGGTTAGTTCCCTAGAAGGACAGTTTTTTTAGATGTTCATTCTTAGTTTGTGACTATAAAACCTAGCCCAGGAGGAGAGGCTGGAGGGATTCGGATCATTCGGCATGAACATTTACAGAGATGCATCTCAGACTCACTTGTTTCTTTGAATAAAGTCCTAATTATTCAAGTCAAGACGAGTTGCGGCTCTTTTCTTCCCAAGCTTCCACAGACTGACTTCGGCAGCCACGAGAATTCACAACAATATACATTGAGCTTTTTGTCGTGTCGCCCACTGACAAGAGCCGCCATGAGTCAGCAGTCAAAGCAAGTACTTAAATGATGACTCTGGATGTCTGGAACATTTTCATTTTCAGATCCACAGGACAGCACAATGTGAATTAAAAAAAAAGAAGAAAAAAAAACACAAAAATGATGTTGATGTATGAGATGTTAACTCATAACTGTCCCTAAGTCCCTAAGTGGAGAAGTGATGGTAAAGGGAAAGTATTTGTATTTTAAACTTCCTCACAACATGACCAATGAGGAGATTGTAATGTTTAACAGTTAAATGGTTTTAGTGGACGGTAGCTGACCCAAAATACAAACACCACCTGATGATCAGAATCAGTATCAGTAAACAGTTTATAGAAATAAAAGGATGATAGAGCTCTCAGGAGCAAGGTGATGGCAGGAAACACTAGGAACAGAAGAGGCAACAAAAAAAAACTCCATCAACAATTCCATTTCCATTTAATCTGCCGTTTAATATCTATAATTGGTAATTAATTGATTGAAGAAAATAAGATAAAATAGGACTAACAAGGTCCTACATCATGATGATGTCTCTGTAGAACATTATAAGTAATTAATTCATTGGTTGAAGTAGCTTGTATGTACTGTACAGATGATCTTCAAGTAACATCAGTATGATCCTCAGGATGTTATAAGACCGGTGTGTAAAGTGTGCTCCATGAGAGGATGTCCATATCGATTAAAAATTCAGCTGTGTCTGATTTCATGATTGGGTAAATTGAGATTTTTAGAGCATAACCAACTAAGGAGCTGCCTCTTCCCATAACTGAGATCTGATCTGGCCCTAATTTTAAAACTGAAATGGAGATCTGTTAGAACATGCGTATCTCAGAGAAGGTGCTGCATCAATATTTTAGGACTACATTTGAGATGCACCAAAACTTGATACGAAGAGTCCAAACATTTAAAGCCCTTTTGAAAAGGAGGTCATTCATGGACCTCACAGTAATAACAGCATGGATGGACCACATGGTTGACTCATGTGGTCCATCCACCACTTTGGTCCAGGATGAAAGATCTAAACAGCTATAAGTTGGATAATCTTTGTACATATATCCGTGGCTCTCAGAGGATGAACCCAGCATTAGGTTAACATTGTTTTTAAGTAAAATGTCTCTACATGACATGGCAGAGAAGGTTCAGTCCTTCTTTCTCCATGGTTCAGCTGGCTCAGTTATGTTCAGTCCAGGGACTTGCCTTCTGAAGTGTAAGGTAAGCATAGACCAAAGGCTGAACCCTTAACTGCTCCCAGGGAGGTGATACACAGCTGCCCAACACTCTATCATCTCTATAAGTCTATAAGCCCTTTGTGTGTGTGGTTGTATTTAGGCCTAAGGTTAACCTTCAGCTGCTGGATGGATTTGTAATAAGTTTGGTGCTTCTCTGACTGTGTCTAGCACCATCAACCGGACCAGAAATACAATACTATACACTTTGACACCTCCATCAGCCTTAGCTGTACTTTGGTTTTAATGCTAATAAGCAAATGTTCACATCAAAACATGTCAGAGATGCTGAACATAGTGCCATTGCTTAGCCTCAGCATGCTGACTGTTACATTGCGAACATGTTAGCATGCTGACGTTAGCGTTAAGCTCAAAGCCTTGCATTGCCTAAATACAGCCTGACAGGGCCACTAGATTGGGTGCAGACTCTAACTTTTATATGTATGTAAGATATTTATGAGTGCGGGTTGGTGAGCAAATGAATTAATGGAAGTTCAGGAGTGGTTGTATAGTCAGTAGTGTAATGGTGCCTGGAGAAGTGGGCATCCTCTTAATTTATGTGCCCTATTGTTTTTTTTATAGCAGCCTGTCCAGTAAAGGATAAACGCCCAGTGTTATGAACAGAAACGTGCGACACGGCTCTTGCATATTTAGTAGTATTTGCACATTGTCGCTTAACTTCTGCTGCTTGACTCCAGGGAGTAAAGATCATTATGAAATCAACATCAGACACAGAAGAGGTGCAGAGTTTGCCATCGATGCTGACCCACAAATAGACGAGACAACTATATAAGTCTGCATTTTGAGTGGTTATGCCTTACTTTATCTACTCATGAAAATTGTCTTCACCATGCCTTCATCCTCAGAAAGGAAATTCAGCTCACAAAACACTACTGAGTGACACACACAGAGGATTCAGAAGTGGGTGTACCCAGTGATGATTGAAAAATAAAGAGGTATACCTGCGTGTACCCTGCACTACATATAAATAAATATGCGTATTAATTTGAAAAGGCTGCTGTGTGGATATGTTGTCTCTGCCATTCCATACATGCACTGCAGCTGAAACACTGAAATATATCAGTGTTTCAGCTGCAGTGCATGTATGGAATGGCATCCAAATGAGATATTTAGAGTATGTATGCATTCACACAAGCTAATCTAACCCCTTTGTGAGCACAACACAGTGCCATGCATATTCACGCTAGCGTCCATTAGGAGGAGCAAAGGAGAGGTGTGTGTATGTGTGAAAGAGTGAGAGACAGCAATCAGCCAGTCAGGCAAACAGGAAGGTGTGTGTGTCCAACAGTTCCTGTGTGGAGACATCGTGGGGCTGCCCAGCACCAGAGGTCTGAACAGATGGATTTGGTGGGGCGCACCGGAAGGTTTTCGGGGCGAGCGTAGTCCTGATGTTCACGGCTAGCTGACTCAACCGGGGGGCTTGCAGACAAGGCCAGAGGAACTGGGGACAAGGCGAAAAGAAAATATGGTGTGTTTGTCTGTGTGTGATGTTAAGAGGAAAATGGTCTTCTTGTCTGTTTTTTCTCCCTGTTTGCCGCGTTTTAGCTGTCGAACAGCAGGGTGCGATTATAAAAAAGCAATTATGATCTGTCTGACTGAGCACATCACTAAAAGTGCCTCCAACCAACAAAATGAGCTCCAGTCCAAGTAGATGAGTGACACATTACTAGTCATAGTAATGAGAGGTGCTGTATGAATTCCCCACACAGCCATTGTTCACTGTACAGAACATCAGACGTCGGCAACCTATGGCTCGCGAGCCACATGTGGCTCTTTTGATGACTGCATCTGGCTCACAGACAGGGGTAAAAGTAAGTCGGTACAGTCCGCTACGGCCCAGTACTGTGTACCACTAAAACATTCAGTGCTGTAAAGCATTCATTCAGAAGCAGTCACGGCCGCACTCTGGGTCAGAAAATACCTGTGTACCACACGTTTAAAGTCTTTACGTTCGATGCAAAATGTCCCAGTTAAAATCAGCAGGAGAGTGAGCAGTTGTGTTTCGTGTTATTTTGTTCAATGTTAACGATACAGAACAGCTCGGAGAAGAAACTGCTGATGAGCTAACGACCGGAGAGTTAGCTCAGCAGTACATGAGCGCGCATGAGCGTCGACATCCGAAACACAGCGGTTGCTATGGTGATCGGTGCACGATCAAGACCGTGCAGCACCAGAAGTCGCATTAATGTTAAGAAGTATTTCATTTATTATTGGTTAGCTTCAGTATAACAATATTATTAAAAAGAATACATTCAGACTTATTATATAATTGTTGGTCTTACTTAAATTTGCGTTCAGTGTTAAAAAATATAATATGGCTCTCTCAGAAATACATTTTAAAATATGTGGCTTTCATGGCTCTCTCAGCCAAAAAGGTTCCCGACCCCTGCTGTACATCCATCATTCAGTCAGTAAGGCAACAAAACTGCCATCATTGACAGAGGAAATATAGGTGGAATAATCATGATTCCGATCAGAAGGGTTTACCGAAGTCTGGACAGTGGCTGTAATATAAAATATTTATTGAACCATGGATCTCCATGGGCTTGTGCTCTGACCGAGACTGTGACTCCCCACGTGGAGAGTCGGCCTTGTGCTACACAGTTCAACTCATTAGCGATTGTGGTCACAGTAGCAACAGAAAACAGATACAAAAATATAAAAAAAACTATTTGGAGGAGCAACACAGAACAGGAGACATTAATTATGTTGGTTATGAATCTAGAGCATCAAACCATTTCTCATGTAGATAAATTTGCAATGTCTCCATTTGTTTCTTCCATCTCATCTTCCACAGGAACACTTGAAAGATAAATTACAATCATGTTTAGAATAATGTTGCTATGTGTAAGATTTCTATGTTTATTTAGCTGTTAGCTTCATGATATCAGCTTGCCATTTGCAAATCACCCCATCAGCCAAGGCCACAAAGTAACCAACACCAGAATACACAACGGATAATATGTCAGTACTGTATTCGCAACTTGTTTTTGCTGCCTCCAAGTGGCCAAAGAAATGAAGTTGCAGTGTGTAATATTTCGTGGCATCTAGTGGTCTAGTTGTGGATTGCAAACCCTCACTTTCTTAGCATCAAGGAGAAAGTGCACAATTTGCACTCTCTTTACTACACATACTAAGCTGTTTCCATTTCCATCCTAAAGCCATTGCATCTAGAAAGCACTCTTGGTGCTTGGTGGTTAAATCTGAAAATGCTGGTCTTGTGCTGTGTGGAAAGAAAGAAGTCTATGGGCATGCTAGTGGCTCATAGGCTTTAGATGCAGCTGTGCTTTGAGCTAGATGTTAGCTTTGGCCTGGCAACATGCTGACACTCTGCATGTATTGTGTTTACTATGGACTTCATGTTAGTTTAGTGTGTTAGCATGCTGACATTTGATAATTAGCACTTAGTATAGCTGACACTGATAGGAATGCCTTTAGTTTGGGAATTTTTTGTAAAAAAAATCCATCATGGGCAAACTAAAATTTTGACTTTATTATGCCAATTTAAAGGCCTCATGGTTGGTAGCACACTTCTGCAGCCAGCAGTCCTATTTGATTAAAAATTAAGAAGCCTGGTGGTATGTGCAGCCATGTTCATCATTATTACAGTTCATCCAGAGGGAAACATGGATTTCTGTACCAAATTTTAAAAAAAAAAATCAGAGTTATGGTACTACCAAAATTATGAGAATTCATCTTTTGAAAACTGTACCAACATTTGTGCCAATCCATTTCATAGAGTAAGAGATAATACACTGGATAATTAAAAACTTTGACCTGCTAAAAATGAAAAGTCAAATGGTCTCCGAAGTCATCATGGTTCCTCATCTGGGGACCATGTATGTCAGTACAAAATATAATGGAGATCTACCTGATATTCCTCACATTTGAACACAGTGGTGGACCAACCATCCAGCATCGCTACTGTATGAACCAGAAACTGGTCTACCTTCACCTTATTGTCAGGTACACTTTTTGTTTGCACGTGACAAACTATCAAACAACATTTCTTGCAATGAGCTTCATTCTTTTGGTGGTTTTTATCCTGGTGTGTCAACCTCAGTTGACCAGGCTATGCTGACATTGCACTTTAAAACAGTACAAATGTTCCTCTTTTTCTTAACATCATCCTCTAGGTATTAAACAGTGCTTCATAAACAATACACAAACAAACACACACATATAAACACTGTTTCTTTAATAAATGCTAAAATAATACTATAAAGCCCTGCAGGCAGCAATTTAAGCACCCGACACTCTGACAAACATCTATATGATTAGAATTCAAAGCAGAGAGTAAAGCAATTTACAGTACCCCATTTTGAGCCTTAATCACATACAATTATAATTCACACATGGATCATCTTCTAAGCAAAAATCACATCAGCAAATATCAAGTGACATTTGAAATCAAGTTTGTTGTTTGGAAAAAGGATATTTTTAAGATTTCCATCTCTTATTGTTTACCTAACATGATTATGTAAAACAAATAATGATACTATCAGTAGGGTATGTGCCAAATGCAGCTGTAAATTCATGCAAAGCATTTTCATTGCAGAGCTTCAATGCGCACTGTGTGACACAAAGAGAAATCATAAATTGTTCATTGTTCAGTAACCTGATAAATTACTAACTGTAATAATATGAGTCTTATTAAATGTGAGCGATTCTGACTGTGGGCTTTCTCTGTGAGCACAAACTTCCAGGTAAGACTGCCATGATCATCGATTGCATAGTTTTACTCTCTTCAAACTACAGGCCACAGGTCACATGATTGAATTGCATCTATCAGCCCCTGGTAAGCTTAGGCCCAGGCAGGGGTGTGCATGCCAGTGGTGTATGGGCAGTAGAGTAGCTCTGGTCATATAATAGACATCCACACCTCCAGAAACATAAAAAATTAGTTCTGGGTGGTGAATTTGAATGTGATGCAGCACATTTTATGACCTGGGTTGTGCTGAGGAAAGTGTGCTTAGAAAAGAAGGCAATGCAGCAGCACTCCCATGCAAGGCCCCTTTTGTACCTTTTATCCTTGAGGGCATGGGCTTTAGAAACTGCTTTGCACACAGACTTAATGTGTAAATAAATGGCTTCTACCAAAACAGAAGCGTGCATGGAATTACAATGTAAATGATCAATGAAAAACTTCCAATAACTTAATAAGAAAAAAATATATCTCTCCCACTCTTTCTCTCTCTGAAGCTACCAAACATCACATGTTGCAAGTAGATCCACAACGGAAAGCTGGAAGAAAGACATAGCAACTGCTTTGCATTGGCGTGGCAAGCTAGTGGTCAGTAATGCATGAAACAAAGCAAAAACTGCAGAAGATTGCAGCAGTATTCTGATATACGATAGCAACAAACACATCACATCCTCCCTGCAGAGACACGTTCAGAGGCAGCCGACTGCAAGCAAACAACGTTGTCAAGTTTCATAGCATCCAGGCAGGAGCTGCTGTAAAATCGTAACTATCAAGCGTGTAGGTTTTTATTGTCGGGATATCAGGCCTCACACAATATTGCGGGACAGGGATTTAAAGATCAAGCACAGGAACTAAATAATGCAGGGGCTAGCCATGACTGAGTGCGCTTTCTTACTCTTCTTCTACCTACAGCTCAGCCATTTTAAAGAGTGTAGCTGCTTCGGTCAGGTCAGGTTTGCTTGCTTACAGGTATAGCCTCGGGAGGCCTGTGCTGAACTCTTGTATGTTATTATTAACATGTACAGCACTGACACCAAACAGGCCTGCGGGTATCTCAGACGTGCCTGCGAATAAGCAACATGGTTAGAGGTTGATGGTGGAATGAAAATCAGCCCGTCCCTTGGCTACAGCCACACAATCCCAAACTCTGTTCTATGTGATCTTACCATTCCAGGCACAATTATGTCAGCTTTAACCCAGCATGCTTCGGGGGCCAGCTGTGCTCACTAACGTATGCCACACTGTGATCCATTGGAAGCCAATTGCTATCGTCACCCCCAGAGAGTACTGCTTGTGCCCACGGCAATTGATTGGCATGGCGGATGGCTGCTGTACAGTTATCTCTTTGACGTCTCGGGAAGAGATCACGAAAACAGCAGGGAGGCTAACCTCAGGCCCTTTACCACCAGCCTTTTTCAACACCCTCAAACCCACCCTACTGTATGAACCCCGAATTAACAGCAAGCTGTGGAGTACTGAGAGTAAAGCACTTGCTGCTGGTCATGCATAAAGTTGAATTTCATCTTTCTAATCATGGCTAGACATTTTTATGACAAGCCCAATGAGTCACTTACTTTGTTAACATCAGGTAGACAGCGAGCTCAGAAAGGGGATCACATCAGGTGATGTTTCCGATGTTTTAGTCAAGTTTATGAATGACTTAATCATCCAGAACTTAGAGAAAGTTGATGTGACCTTTCTCACACGCAATCTGCTTGAAGGTCTTTTTACTGATGACGTGCTCGTCTCGAGTCATGGATCTTTGAAAGCAGCACCCTCTTCGGTGCCGTTTACAGAGGAAGAAGAAGCTAAAATTTGACAGTTTGAAGAGAAAGAAGAACCAATATTGTGCTTACTCACAGGCATAGCCTCCATCACCAACAATGATGACAAAGTCCATCTGATGTCAGTGCAACCTGCTTGGAGGTGGGTCAAGTGTGCTTTGACCTGATATCTTGAGATGTTTTATCTTAGGTGAGACTTGGTGCTTGCTACTGGTTGGAATGGAACTAGTGTTATATTAGTTACATCTTTGTGTCTTCTGGAAGAAAGTAATGTAATCCGCATTTCTATACAAGTAGCAGTAGTTTAAGACAGTTTCATACATACTGACAGAAGGTATTTATAATATTCGCATCAGATTCAGGATCATCTAATTAAAGGCACATTTTTACATATAATGTGTGCTTTTAGCCCTGAACAGCTTTCATTTAGCCATTATCTTAAAGCAACCACTGTCCCCGGGCAAATTGCTGCCCACTCTTTCAACCCCACACCACATCAAAGTTTTTCATCCTGCTACAGACAATAAATTCATCTTAGAGTTATTTTTTGTCTATATCCATGCATACGCATGCTTTGCTGATGTGTTTGATGAAGTTAAAGCCACTGGGTGATAATGTGCTATCGAAGTTTCCAGTCTTTGTCAAATGACCAACAGTTATTAAGTGAAAAGTTTGGGAACAATGTTGCATGTAATAGAGTCTTACAGGAGAGTAACGCTAAATGAAAACAGCTAATCTATTTGATTTTCATATTTGGATCCAATTTTCACACAAGCACTATACTTTTCACTTCAATCTTCAATCTTTAACTGACCTGAGAAAATCTTTTCTTGATTCTTTCTTTCCATATCCTGTCATTATGTGCCTGTAATTTTCTCCACTGTTATCAGTAGTTCTTTCTGAAGACCTTACCGTACAAGCCGAGCTAACAAGGATTATAACTGACACACCCTGTTCTAATTCCTCTGTCTCATTCTTTATGCCCCTCACTTAAATTCTTTGTCTAACTTTTCTGGACTTGCCTGCCTTTTCTCAGAATATCATCCCATGACGCCACTTAAACTGCTCTCAGCAGAGTTCTGCTGTACTTCCATCAAGATCCTGTCCGTACTCACTTAATGTGACACTTCATACGGTCACTCAATCACCTTTCAGCATTTGAAATAAAAGAAGAATTTGAAAAGTGGGTAAAATAACCTCTTGCCTGCAGGTCTAAAGCCTATTGTTAGAAACAATAGCAATTATTGAAGTCTCTGTATGTTCTTGACTGTAAAGGGGTTCCATGTCAATGAACCCCATTTTCGGAGCTACACAGCAGCTCAGTGAGCCTTAAATTTGAATGCATGTGTAACTACCTGGAGCTGCTTTTCCTTGTTGCTTTAATGAGACAGAGAATAACAAGCTAATTCCATTGTCATTTTAGTGTAACTCAAAGCTTCTCTATGTAACCCTCAGAAAAACTTAGTTAATAATGGCACTGTTCAGACATACATGAGACTGAACTCACATGAACTCTCACATCTAGTGGTCTAGTTGTGGATTGCAGACCCTCACTTTCCTAGCATCAAGGAGAAAGTGCAGAATCCACAAGATGCACGAAATATGCAAATGGCCCTTTATTTCTTTTAAAGAGGTGGATGTATTTCCACATGTTCAAGTGGTAAATGGTCTGTGTAATTGGCTGTTAATGCAATCCATAGTTATTATGTATCTTGTTATGCTAACATGTTAGCATGTTTTGCCTTGGAGCTACGCAGCTTTTATTGTAGCTCTATTCTGCCACTAACTTCCGAGAGAAAAATGTCCATTTAAGCTGTGCAACTTTCATTCCTATCAGTTCTTGGTTTGGTGCTGGGCAGGTAGGAAGGGCATTTGGTGAAAACAGCTGCCTAGCCCTGCTGCAAATCAAGTGGACGAAAGCCACAAGACCAAAACAACGCGCTAAAAGAAGCTAAAAAGCTCAGTGGAACTCTGAAATCAGTTTACCAGTGCAGCTTTAAATCAAATGAATTGATTAGGCACAGAAACAAGTTGACTCTCTTTTCTCAGGACAGCTGTTGGATTTCATGAATCACATTCCTACAGTGATTCCTACAAGCCATTACCTCCTGACAGATCCGTGGGTAACCCTAAATCATTTCTCGCTTTGTTTCTCTGTTCAATTTAAAGCCATTCTTCTGCCGTCTCTGTTTCTCCAGCTGAGATTGGTGTAGATGAGGTTGGCTGGCTTGGTTTTGAAGTGGAGGGGAAGGGAAGAAGCAGGGAGAAGAGGAGGGAATCAGAATAAAAGAGAAGGGCTTATCACGAAAGCTGATCAGCAAGAAGGAGTTTAGTGCTCTACTGACTTGCTTTTTTCTCTCTTTTGTGTTTTTTTTTCTCCAAGAGCAAACACAGAATTGTTCCCTGTCATTGGCTTTACATCTGTCTGGGCGTGAGGTGACTCTATGCATAAAAAAGTGTTGTGGAGTTAAAAGCAGTATGGCTGTGTTACTATTTAAACTGCATGACAATATGCATTTTTAATAGATGACTCTTTAAAAGGATATCCACATCCATTAAGCTCTCCAGCCCTCTCTACCAGTTTGTCAGGGTTTCAGCCCCTGCACTTGTCAACCTCATATTTCACTCTTCATTTAATAATTGCCCTTCCACAAGTCCTATGACAGGATGTCAATAGGTCTTTCTGGAGATGCTAACAATTTCTGCCTCAGCTTTACACACCCCAACGAAAATGGGAAAAATATCCTGTCATATTCCTCTCTTCCCCTCTTTACTTTCTCATTTTTTAAACCACGGCTGTTGAATTTCCAGCGTGCTCCTACTTTTTGTCCTGTCAAAAAGCGTCACCATCAGCAGGTTTTTCCTTAGAATTGCATGAAAGCTCTTGTCGTTCCTAAACACTGTGCCAGCTGAATTACTCCACAGTAAGCGTTGCCCCCACGCAGGTTTTCCCGTGTGTGGCCTCTAAGCCCTCCCAGCATCCGTGTACCACCCTGTCACTTGGATTGCATTTGCTGTTCTCCTCGAATAAACAAGCCAGACCTAACCTGACTGGAAATCTTAACCATCATATTCTGAAACAGATTTTGTGTCATTCCATTCTGTTTTCAGGCATTTTCAGCCGCTTTTACTCTTGTTAGAAGTTAATGAATGCAGCTGAAATAGATCTTAAATGTTGGACTTTATGCCCTCTCTCATCTGTCTTTTTTTTTTTTTTTTGTAGTCAGAGACAGTCTTGTTACTTTGATTTTCTCTTTTTGAAAATAAAGATCCGAGAAGGCTTCTGCTTCCCTTTGAACAGCTTATGCAGTGAATAAAAACACATCACACAAAATCACTGAAACTCTCATTAATGCCTCAGAAATGCAGTTTATATTTACTGATTTCAAATTCTGTTATGGCTCTGTGTGATATCATGTTCATTAGCATAATTAAATTTCACAGCCGCGTTCTTGATTCAATGCAGAGGAATAACTATGTCTTTATCATTCAGTGTTGTAACATCTGCCCCTTTAGCATCACCTCAAAGCATGTGTTGCGCTGCCTTAAATGAGACATCTTTATCTCACCTTGCTTTTTGTTTTGGGTTGTTGTGAAGTGACACACAATGAGCGCACTATGGATGCTCAGCACTGAAGATGTTTCGGTTAGTCTACCTCAATGAAGGATTCAACACACGCTCTTTGAAGTGTCGAGCCTGCTCTTTGCTGAACCTTTGAGTTGGAGGTCTGAGAGAAAAAAGCTTTATATTTTAATTACCTGCAGAAGAACACAGCTTCTTTCACGACTCCTCTAGTTGTATATGTTGCAGTCATATATTATATGAGGTCCTAATCATGAAGCCTCTTTCCAATTAAGCCCGATGAAGCCTATTCTTTATCCAAGGAGACCCTTAGCTGTGCTCCTTTTACTTCATCTCCACTCAAAAAAGAATTCATTAACATTTTGAGGAATTAAATGCCAGGACTATTTGATTATAGGTTTGGTAGTGGTTGAACAATGCAGCTGTCCAGCTAATTCCAGTACCCCCAGATGTGGACAGAGTGAATTTATTCATCTAAGTACTTTAGGGACGGACGCTTATTAATTTCTATATTTGAGTACTCTCATTAAATTATCGAGTATTCTCTGTAAGAATAGAGAACATTCAAGCAAAAATAAAATAAAATAAAATAAAATCTGCACCAGGCTGTAGATTACCCTACATGAAGACAAAACATATCCACAAACATTAAGTTGTTGCAATAATTTCAATAATTCAGTATTCAATATTCAGTATATTCAATAATTTGTCTGGTGACAAAACCTTTGGCTGCTTCCACTTTGGTCCACACAACTAAACAGTTTAGTTTCTGTTAGAATATGTAGAACTAGATCATGCTTTAACATTTATGTGAAATGACCAGCAGCGAAATCAAGTGCCTGCAAAGATCAAGTCATGTGGGACTGAAAATATCATCAGCGGCTGCGCAGATCTATTATTTAATAGAAAAATGAGAGTACTCTAAACCCTGGATATGGATGTTGCAAACCAAGTACTCGAGTGCTCATGCCCATCACTGTGATGTGATATCTAACCCTAATGAACATGGGAATTCATTACTGATAGCAGTAGTCTGGTTTGCAAAATCAATTTTTAACCAAACCTTTTAAAACTGGCAAAAGAAAACACGTATGAACATGGATTTATATCCAAGTCTGTTACATGAATATTGAGAGTTGGGTGCAATCGTTTCTCACTGACCACCAGTCAGTCCTTAAACATACCACAGTCTTTTAAGCTGTAGTCATGTGCAGATATTACAGAAAGCAGACATTTTTAAAACATTGCTATTTGACATAATCTGAGGTTCTACAGTGTTGTCCAGTATCTCTGTTCTTTTCTGGCAGCATAGTTGAACCACAACCAACAGTTGGATAGCAGTGCATTGTGAAGTGCAGTGCTGCTTGCAGCATAGATAAATTTCTTAATAGAGGCAGAGTTTTAGTCTGGGTGGTTAGCCTTTAAGCTCAATCTAATTATCGTAATTATTCGTTGTGCTTTGCAGACTGTGGAAAGACAAATTAAATGTCAGAGAAATCACCCTAGTTAACCCACGCCAGCTCTCCAAAGTTGTATTTCATTGTTCAGGATACCAAAACATGGAAAAAGTGTGAGAAAGACAATCATCTCTTTATTTTCAAAGTAGTGGACTTTATTTTGTTGGTAACATCAACACCCACCCACCCACCACAGCCCACTCTGGGAACACAGCCAGCCTAAGGGACACCTGATCTGGGCACTAACGAATATATTTTGCCCTTTCAACTACATCAGTATGGCACTCTCTCACCACCAGCCTGACCTCGCTGCTTCCTTTACGAATGAATGAAAGGACAGGGGTCGAGGCTTATTAGACAGGAGAAAATTACTTCACTTTTCTCCACTGCTCTTTGATCCCTCACCTTCTGTCTTATCTTCATTTCTTACAGGTGTTTGCAAAGGTGTTTAACACGTCTTATGCATCTATCTGAGAAAGGAACAGGAATAAAGCCGGTACAGCCTGGCTGTGCAGTCAGAGATGAATCCAGTACCACCAGTACTACCACAGCCTCTGGCATCTGTGCAGCGAACACATTTCTACTGGCAATTAAACTTGGTGAAGAGCTTGTCAATGCTAAGGGAAGAAAGAGTAAAATTACTCTCCCCAAACAGATCATCCGGCCTTGCTAGTCTAACAACGACAACTTCAGAAGCACTTCCCCATGATTCTAACCACAAGGCGACCTCTCTTCCATAGCTGACATATTTTAGACACAACCCCAGTGTAAACCCTGTGTTTGCGTGTGAGCGTCTATCCCTTTCTTTCTCCCAGTGTCCCTACACAGAGAGAACCGCAGCTAATGAAGCAGCAGGAGCCTGAAACAAGGCAGTGCATTGACAGCCAGAAGGCAGAGGAGCAAAACTGTGCACAATCATAGCGGGCGCTGAAGGGATTCGACAGAAGAAGCAACCGGACCAGGTAAAGAAACAGACCGAGGGAGGTACAGAGACAGTTAAGACTTGGAGAGCATGAGATATGAAGAAAGAGAGGACAGAGAGAGAGAGAGAGAGCGAGAGAGAGGTGGTGGTGGTGGGGGCGGCTGGGGAGGGGTTTGTAAAGGGGTCTTTCCGTGCTTCATTGAGCTAACTGGCTGCATTGACTGCTACAGGGATGAAAGAGACCAAAGTCTAGGTCCGGTCCAAGCTCATTAAACACAGAGCCTGCCTCTCCAACTGAAGCCTATGGCCTCTGTGACCTTGCTTTTAAGTGAGTTAATGTAGTTTTTATTTAGTTTTTATTGTGTTTTATTAATTTAAGTTTTTAGCATGCTTCAATATCAGTTAGTTTCCAAAGTGATTGTTAGTTTTGTTATTTTTTTTAACTTTTATTTATTTGTCAGGGTGTTTAAAGGACTGGTATGTGGCATTTAGTTGCATCTAGCAGTGGAGTAATTTCTGAACACAAAGGGCCTCATGTGGAGCCAGTGTTCATTTGTCTATTGTGAGCTACTGTAGAAACATGGCGGTTTAACACAACAGACTCCATGGAAGAGGCCCTGCACTGTCTGCAGATATGAAAGTTTAATTCTGAGATAAGAAAGGCATAAGGAGGATTATACATTCATGAAAAAATAGTTATAAATAATGTTGATAAAATAATTGATGATATGCTGACAGAGCCACCAAAATCGGACACACTTGACCTTTTAGGCCGCATTCAAAAAGAATCCGGTGCTGCGATGAAAATGCAGATTTTTCCATTCATTTCAGTGGGCATAGTGTGTTTGGTTGCAGGATTCAGCACAGTCAGCCTGAAATGTCTCTTAAACTGAGACTATTCACATGGCTTCATGGATTAAACTCTGATACTCCACTTGTTGTCTTCTGGCTTGGTTTATTTCATGTGCACAGCTTGTAAATTGTGTGTAACTTACACTACAACCTATAGACACAAAGTTTAATTTGATTTGTGTCTGATAGTTTGAGAGAGAGAGAGAGAGAGAGGGAGAGGCAGAGAGCTCGATATTGGTTGAGAGACACAGACAGTGAATGAGAGTGAGGGGGTGCTGGCATTGAGAAAGCTGGTTAATCAGAGGAATAAAAAGTTATTATCTGATTATTTCACAGCGGTTCTGTTCAGCACAAATACGCATCCCCACATTTATTTTTTATTTTAGTTTGCTCAGTTTTGTCAGTACCCAACATCATTACATTTCTTTTCTTTCGCTGTAGTTTTTTTGTTTATCTTTATCTCGATTCAATACAGTGTTTTTTCACTGGTTGAGTCTCTCTTCACCAAATAGAACGCAGCTTGTCTGGACACAGCTCTCAAGTTCATCTGTTGTGACACACCGAGAGGAGCTTTTACCACGCAAACTAAACAGACCCTGACCGAACGGCCTTGTGTTGCAGGAAGAGTGAATGTGAAGCCGGCCGTGGAGTCATTTCCATCAACTAGGACGAGTGTCTGTCACTATACCGATTTCTTTACACAGAGCCCTTAACAATTGTGTTGATGAAGCTATTCATTTTTTTCCTTTCTTTCTAAGTGGCGACTCGCTGTTTAACAGGGTAATGACTCTTGACTTGAAACACTGACAATAGCAGCAGAGCCACACTTGGAGCCTCAGTGGTGAAATCAAGACTGGAGAAGGTTTTTGTCAGACACACATTGTGTCAGTGAACTCCTTTAACTTTTGACTAGCACAAAAAGAGACAATGAGGTGACATCCTCACACACACACACTCTTTCCAGTGATGGTTGTGTTTCCACAGATACACATAGTAGAATCTTATAAAAGATAAATACAGATATTGGTGGTGTGTGACAGGCCTTACATACAGTACAGGTAAACAAGACGAGGAGTAAAATAAAGTCATGCTGGCTGCTCTGTGAGGCTGTGTTCAGGCATAAATATGGACTGGATCAACGCTAAACAGAAACTTCTCAATTATGTAAAATAATAAATTACTTAATAATGGATACTGACCTTCAAGTGTAACACTGCTGTCCAACAGTGAGTCAGATAAAATTAAAAGTGTGTGGTTCAATGTAGGCATTCATATGTGCCAATACAGTTTCATTAAAAATGATCAAGTATGAAGAAATCATTCTTGATTTTAAATGTATCAAAATAATACAGCAAATAATACATGATGTTATGTATGTGTTATTTCTGATGTCTGGATACAATCTGCCTCCACTACAGTACAGTGTACAGTGCTGTGTTGTGTTATGTGAGACACCGCAGGGGACAAACATGATCAAAACCGCATGGGGACGAAGGTAGCCGAAGGCTGTTTTTTTTAGGGGGGGACGAAGGTGACTGAAGGCATTTTTTTTTATTTTGGGGGGCTTGAAAAATCTTTTTATTGGATCCTGCGGCATATTATGTCAATGCACTGCCAGTGATGCTTGATTTGAATCCCTGTGCTGCAGACGGCATGCATTTTTCTATACCTGTGGTTATATTTAGAGTTGACATTACAGATGGTTGAGCTTGAAGGACACAGAGGTGTTAACTTGTGTGTAAGTTGTGGTTATTTTTAGACATTCAGTAGTTTAAGTAAGTTTAAAGCTAGTCGGCAACTTTCCATAAGTTCAACATGGAGTGTTATAGCTGAAGTGGATTATTTTGTCCTGAAGCGGTGGTAACTGATTTTTGGTCTTTTGAATTGTTTTGTCTCACACAACATAACACACTGTATAGTATATGATGAATACAATTTCCAGTAATATATGTGTAACCCGTACCAGGTTACTATAGTGTAATCGTACTTCGCCAGAGGGTGGCGCATGCATTCAATGAAATGAAATGAATGAATGCCGGGAAATTTTCTAGAAAATCACTCGTCTTCCTTCTTCCGGTGGAGACATGGCCCGAAGCATCACTGGTATGGACGGCTATGGAAGTATCCTATGAAAAATATAAATTTATAAAGTCTCGTACCAAATATTGAAATACTGTGTGTTCATTAGGTTGAAAGCTGAGAGACAGAGTCGAGCTGCATGACTCTGCGAGCTCCTCAAGATAACTCCGGTAAGGATGCTAACGCTAATGCTGAGGTTATGCTAGCTGTGCAAACGCCATTATGTCGTAAAATACCGTTTTTAAATCCAGTCGGAGTTGTGACCTTAATTCTTGCTGTTTGATATCATATAGACCCAGTTTCAGATTGTTTTATGTTGTTAAAGATGTTATTAAAAAATCGCTAATTGTGCTAGCCACGTGCTAATCGCTAGTAATTGAATGTGAACTTGATTTTAGCTAGCTCAGCTAAGTTAGCCACCATTAGAGGTTAGCTGATTGAGGGAGTGTTTATCTCTTGTCTGTAAGATAAAGGTGATTTAGTTAATCTAACTGCTCATATACATGTTTGATATGAATATGAGAAACAGAAGTTCATCTTAAATGTTAAAAGAATACATATATTAAATGTTTGGTTAAAAAGTGATGTTTACAATTGTAATTAAGACGATTTAAAAGGGTTAAAAAACATAAATACCTGTTTTTTTATTTCTATGCTGTAGGATGGGAGTACATGATTGATTGGTTGTTCATTGAAACTGACCTTATGTGGTGTGATGTGACCTATTCATTTACATAATGAATAGAATGTTTATATCCTTTACAACTGGGTATAATTGAATGAATAAGTTGATCAGATTGAAACAGAAGTGAGATAGTAGTAGCTAATGCATTCTGTACTGTATGATAGAGAGAGAGAGATCATCTGAACCTGACCCTGGAGTGGCGAGCCAACAGAAGACGTGAGCGTGAACGGACCGAGAGCCTGGTGTGGCCAGCCGTGGCATCATCGGAACCATCATCATCATCCTACTTCTTCATTTGATATACAGATAAGATCACACGTAAACGTACCCGGGTAGTGAAGAGAACATACTGATTACAAGAGACACACACACCAAAACATTCATGGACTCTGAAGGAAGCAGTTTTATTTTCTTTAACTCTATTGAAGAAATTTCATAAAGAGACACTTTATGTTGAAATGATTTATTTTGGGATTTTTTAATACGCGCCTGTGCATTCAGGAAGCCGGCTTCAGATAGGCAGGGATTGTACATTATGTTTTTTATTTTTGTATAATATAAATGTTCAACCTTACCTGTTCGTGTTGTGTGTTCTTCGCTAACATTTATTACTTAAGGCTCCGTAGTCGTGCCTAGGGTTTTTGATATTGGTCCAACCTCTGTTCTAATCAGATCAGAAATTATAATAACCTCGAGAAACAGCTTATATATGGCATGTGAATAAAAATATAATTGGTTGAAAGAGGCAGTTATTTACATCACTGTCAGATCAAACTTTTAAACTCACGGCAGATAAAGTAACTGAGACATTGCTCTTCCAAAAAATGCATAGTTCTTCTCGGGAAAGCACTTCTCTGGAGGTGTTTGTGTTCAACACAAATTTAAAAGAAAGCATCAAGATTTTTAAATTTTATTCATTAAATCAGGTTGAATTGCAGGACAGATCGGTAGAGGAAGCACAGAAGTAAGAGAGAGACCGAGTTTTCAGTGACTCAGTCACTTGAAGACAGAGCGTCCATCTGGCTCAAACCCATGGTGGATTCATTTAAATCAAAACTCTGTCGTCCCTCCTACTTCTGGGTTATTTCTGTAGCAGGAATATTGCTATATAACCTTTCAGAGTGCAGTCAGCCCCCAGCCGCTTCAATAAATAATCAATGAGCCTGAATTATGCACTAATAAAAAGGCTTCTCATTTTGGATTATTTTATTATTAAAGTTTAGATATTTCAAAGTTTTCCCGGACACTCGTGGGAGACGTTACGGCCACACTCGCCACGTGCAGATTCAGGATAAAGCAAAGGGTTTATGGTATTTGGTGTATGTTTTTAATTCACTTTCGTAATTCAAATGATAATGAGGCCCGAAATAACAGATGACTAAAGTCTAGCTGGTAATTCTCAATTACCTTCTCTGTTTTAGTCAAGAATGGATTAAGCAAAGCAGGAAACTGCCCCAGTGCCCCAAGAGCCCCAAAGGACCCAAGCACTTTGTTTGGCAATTAGTTTGTGCTAATTTAATTGTTACAATTTTGTTTGCTAATATGTGCCACTAAAGTGCAATTAAAAAGTGAAACAATAAGGGCCCTAATGTGGCCCTACACAAGGGTCCTATGTCTAATTTAATACCTTCAGTATTTCAGTTGTTTACTCGGTTCTTATCTATAAGCTGCATGTGGATTTTCCTTTTTTATTTTTACATAAACAACATGTCAAACGATTATATGTGACATAAAACGTGTCACTTAGAGTGACCTGCAGAGAGTCATCGTGTGCACTCTCTCAGCAGTTCACTTCTCTTAGTGTCTTTAAGCTCACTGGTTGGATTTTTGAGCCATTGCATGTTACCCTTCTAACAGGAGACACAGTTAGCTATATGCTAATGTTAGCCATATGGTGGTGCACAGGTTTACAGTGGATTTTTGGAGATGTTTGCTTACACCAACAGTAGCCTGTTGCTACTAGAAATGGTGCTTAAGTGCCCAGTAATACAAAAAATGTAGTGCAGAAAATCAAATGACAATGAGCTACAATGAGTGTTTTTAGTCTCCACACCCTTTATGCCTATGCTAAATCTCAAGTCAATCTAATCTTTTCTGTGCATGCTGACACTTCTTCATCACCTGCTCTTGTTGGCTGTGTTCACTTTTTAAATGAACAAAGACCTTGGTGGCACACCATGCATGCCATTTACTTGCAGCCTGTTGCAGAGGCGCACATCTCTACCGGGAATTGTTGACGTGAAAGTTTGCTGCTTGAGAGTGAGCAAAATCAAGGCATGTGACTAAAAAAAACAAGCCGCAGTCTATGATGTACTCATTCTTATATGCCATCCTGAAACTATCAGTGTAAACTGCCAGAGGCATTTCTTTGTTAATTAAAAACTGCCTATTTAAACACTGTGGCACATTTAGCTGTTGTCTGAAGTGGAATTTCATAATGACATGAGATGTAATGATGGAAATTCGGATCCCCTGCAGCTCTGGGATTTCGTGTCCTCTGCGTTTGTACATTCCACCCCTGAGGAGAGCCTGTAATCATGAAATGGCTTTGTGTGTCTAAGCAGACACATACAGTATCTGTGCATTTTCTCCCCATGCTGACCCTCCCGCTCTCATCGGTGCTAATGGTGGAGCCAAGAGAATCATACAGAACACACCATATGCTGTTCCCAGTAATCGGCTCATTAGCTGCTAGCCTACTTACTCTCTGCCTGAATGGAAATGTGAAATATCATAGACAGCCAGATGCATTGTGTATACTTAGACGTGCAAACATAAACCCAGTGACACAATGTAAAAAATAATCTGCTGAACACTCTGTATTCATTTGCACACACAGACACTTGCAGTACAATATTGCATGCATTAAGCATGGCCTGGTCTCTTGGTCCATAATTACCATATTACTTTGCCAGTCTGTGTGATTCACTGCGTCCCCCAGAGTGCTGTGCAACTTTCTGTTGGGCCCTGGCCTCTACTGCTTTGCTTCGTGCTATCATATCCATTACACGCACGCCTGATTTGGGGCTTTGGAGTGATCTGTTGGGATGCGTCAGCAGGTGTGGAACATGTACATCCACATATTACATCTAAATATTATTTGCTTCCTTTCTGAGAGATGAGATCTAAATCAGTCTAAACAGTACATTGAACCTGCATCAATTGATTATTTTGGCCACTTGAAGGCGGCAGAAAATCTATTAACACAACACTGACACATTATCACTGCTTTCTGTTCTGTTCAATGTCCCATTTTGATCACCAGCCAGTCGCTAACTTTGTCTTTTTGGCTGTTTTGTCTGGTGCAGGTGCAATGCGTTTAATGCCTGTTGCTGTTGCTAATGGGATACATAACAACAATGAGAGTAAAGTGGAGGGTTCTAAAACCAAAACAGCTGTTTAAGATGCTATATCTCTTTGAAGAGCTGAGAGAACTTCAACTGATTTTCTCTGATTGTTCATCAACAACAGTTTTAGCAACATTGCATAGAAATTGGTGTTTTGTGATTTGGTACTCCCCCTGCGCCTGGTTTTCACCACTGTGCTAATTATGGACAGCTGTACACATGTATTTATTATGATTATTTTACTTATGATCAAAAACTAGTAAGCAAGTGCAACAACACAAACAACAAATTCCAACAGCAAAAAGCCCAGCTCAGCCAACGACTAAAAGTTTGTCTTTACTCTGGTCTGGTGGCTTCTTACTCTGCCATTATCTCGTCTTCTCTTTTTATCTTCTGTCATCAACGTCCTCCTCAGCCTCTTTGCCTCATTCATAATGTCAAGGCTGCTAAGTCAGGTTACATTCCCTGCTTGCAGCTCCAGTTCCGGCACAACACCAGCTCCGCTCTGTCAACATCAGCACTCCCCCGGTGCCCTGAGCTCACAATCCAGGCAACCCGGCTAACAGCCTGAGCTAACATTAGCTAACAGCAGCTACCCTTCACAGTAGTTAGCTGTAAAGAGTAGTACTCAGAGCACAAAGTTAGAGCAGACGGAAAGTCATTTGATTTTTTTTAAAAAAAATTTATGGAGCTTTAAGTACGAAGCTAGACTACAAGGCTAGCATGAAGACTGAAAACAGAGTTGCAGTGATACAGATGATGACTCCAGCTCTATCTCAAGATAAAAATTATATTTTCAATGTTTTTATTTCACTCTTGACAAAAGAAAAACAGTCTGAACTGCCCCTGATTGCAAACATCATCTAGCCTTAAAACATAATACAATGCACAGTTATACTTTTTAACTTTTTTTTTTTTTTTTTTTTTTTTTTTAAATATTATTATCCTTGTTTCTGCTGTGTTTTACTGCCAGTTCAGTAATTGCTCGGAGCTTCAAGTCTCTTGGAATGGAATGGTGATAGATTTAAACTTTTTCTCTTAGAATGTGACAAACTGCGGCCGCTCGCTGTGTTCAATCTATATCTCTAATAGAGCCAGATTTCATAAATGAAACAGCAGGCCCCCGGAATAGTTTCTTTTCTGTTTGTTTCCTCCTGGCCTGATAAAAAAGGATCAGATCAGGGGGCAGTTTGCACATGCACAGCAGGATGCAGCCACACAAGTTTTTTACGCAAGTTAAATAAATACAGATGCATAGCAATGTTGTGAGTCTGAATAAAATAGGGATGGCTCTGGCTTCCGGTCTAAGGTAATGATTAAAGTTTGAGGCAGGGGGCTGTCATCATTGCAGTGACCCCGCTTGGTAAACACACAAATAAAAAATCAATTTGAGCTCTGTCACAGGCGACAGGGCTGAGAAAAGTTTAAATATGTCTGGCAAAGTCACATGTTGTCTTCTTTATAGGCACTTTTATATACATGCATGCAAATGAAGTGTGTTAATGAAGATTTGGTGCATAAAGCACGAGTTCAAACTTGAGGCCTCATACAAGGACGTTTGTATGATTTGATCTCAAATAGATGTCTGAGGGTAACAGCTTGATTCGCCCTGTATTTACCTAATGAGCTCCATTACCACCATTTGTTCCCCACACAATACAATTGTAAAGTCCCTGGTGCGTTTGACTTTAAGTGCAAGATTATACGTCTCTGGCTTGTCTCTCATTTGGTTAGCATATGGCTGGCTTGACACCATCAATGCATCATTTGAAAGAGGGAGGAGGCTCGGCGGAAGCATCTCACATCGGAGGGAAAGCAAGGAGGCACAGACAAGTGTTTAAAATGCCTGGGCAATGATGCAAGCATCTGAAAAGCAATTGATTGGGCCACCACCGCTGTCTGAATCGCAATTGCATCCATTTACCTGTTTCAGCCCGGGGCATGGTGATGAAGACAGGGAACAGTTACAGAGCACTGAAGTCCCAAACACATTACCCTGCCTCACCTCTCTCATTTTAAACAGCCCTATCTACATTTCTCTCTAACTGCACAGAACTTATACAATAGCTTTAATCAGATCTGATCAATTTTGCTTAATTAAAAATCACTTAAAGAGTTGTTATGAAGGCTGATTCTGATTTGTTACAAATTACTTCTCAGTTTTGCAGTTTGAGTCCATTATTCATGTTGATTTTAATCACATTGTAGATCTTTTTTTATTGAAATTCCCAGAGATGTGTGTTTTCCTCTGAAATGAGTTATTATATGAGGTATTATTACTCTGTTTTAAAATAAGAGTTTAGATAATCTGCCTACTGAATCTAAACTGATCTTTTCCTTTTGGACTAACTCTGGCTCCTATCTTCGCTGCTGTCCAGACCGCCTGGTCTTTTGTACTTCTGATCACCATCATTAAAGAGCTGAACCTGTAACCACACCCTGTAATGAGGTCATGGTGTACCGACATACCCTGGAGTACACTTTTACATCACTGCAGGTGAGACGTTAGACGTCTGTCGAGTTTAGCTTTCTGAAGCTCGGCTCGTGGGTGTGAGAGGTGACCTCCCAGTGACAGCCTCATTGTGGGGTCCTTTTGGTGCTGATACAGCCACTGTTACATCGGAAGACAGGCTATCATAATAACTAACTTTACTAGAACAGTACAAAAAATGATTAAGAATCCAGCTAGAGGAGCCGTGATGCCAGGTTATACAAACATATTTCCAACTAAAGTGGATATATTTATATATTTATGTGGAATAGACATTACATAACCTGATAACACAAGTCCTGTGTGTGTCTTAAAAAAAATCAAAAATCAATGTGAAGTCCAGGATCTGTAGAATTTGGATTTGCTCACCTGTAGGTTCAAAGATACCTCTCCAAAAAGAAAGATGAACCTCACAGAGACTCAAAGTGAAAAGAAAAAAGGTTACATCTGTGTCAGAAGCAGCTTTTTAATCTTTCAGCACCCAATGCAGAAGCAGGATTAGCTGATTCACTAACAGAGATGTGACCTAAGAAGACATAAGAACTGCTGTACAAAGGGCCTTTATTGAAAGTGAAGGCTTCACTCTCACACACACACACACACACACACACACACACACACACACACACATACACACACACATACAGGACTTGGACTGGACTAGAGGTTAACTTTTCAATACTGGACCTGAGGGCCAGTCCTGTATCAGATGTTCAGGGTTGTGGAAGTTAGTGTAGATAAAAACAAACCAAGAGAAACACAGTGTGGACATGTAGCACATTATGCTGATAGAAAACATAATTCGTCTGGCATTTCATTTCACATAACTTTTGCTGTTGAAAATTGTAGCATATCACTGCATAATTCACGTCCATGCAGGTTTGTTTTGGTCTTCACAAACTTCTTCGTGAAATATTCAGTCTCCAACTTTGTCTGTCGACCATTTGGTGTTGAGCAGGTGGTGCAAAGTGGCTTTTTCATGAGATAGGTGAGACTGGAACCAAACAACGAGGCCGCAGGACGTGAGAAGAGCTGAAAGAGGCTAAAATGCTTCATAGAACTGAGGCAAACTGCAGAGTCACTAGGAGTTTCACATTATTGTTAATATATAAAACATTGATGAGTGCAGCTTTAACATTACATATTGCTGATGAAAATACTTGTCAGTGTCGGCTCTATTAGAAACTCTTGGCTTCAAAATAAATGCTGTTCTCTGGATTCTTCCTGAGGCTGCCCACTGCTCCTAAAAGGTTAAAGTAGGTCAGTGAAGTTTACTTTGCGGAGATGGTGGAGTAGTCGGACTAAAAGTAGCAACTGCAAAGTGATGTTCAGCAACTAAATGTTCTGTCTGCTCTTTTGTCCTGTCTGCTCTTTCAAAGTATCTTGTATCATGCAAGAGCCATTCATTTAACAATGCAAGTTTATCCCCACAATGTCATGTCTGAGATCACAGCCCCTTCCCCACTATCCCTTCACATGCACAGCTTGATGTAGCCCGCACGGGCTTTGCTCAAGGCTTTTTGCTCGCCCTGTTGCCAGACTTGCAGCAGATTGCATCAATGCCACCACATCCACTACTGCCAAAAATCATTGTTGTGTTTGTCAGTTGTTATTTTGCTCTGACCACCATAGAAACACATTGATCTTGACAGATTTCGTCTGCTAATGCTGCCCTGCAGAGTTACACAGACCTCTCTGCACGCAGGCCCCCTCTGTCTGTGAGCTAGTTGAAATGAGAGTCCCCCCCCTCTCGCCGCCTCACCCATATCCGATTTGCCTGGGTAATTTAATCATGTGAGTGTACAGTGGTTTGATTGGAAGACGCGAGCAGCAACATCCCTGACATAAACCCAGGTGAGATTAGGCTGCGAGATTTGTTACCACAACGCACCGAGAGAATTGCTGAGCTGATACAGTCTAGGAGGATCGTAAAAAAGGCAGGCGAGGGCGAGACAGACACAGTGTGTGTGGGGGAGAGTCCTATATGAGATCTCTGTGTTACGACATGAACCCATTGACAGGTTGCCGTGTGCTGGTGGGGATCGGAGTGGAGCCTTATTTTGACTACTTCTCAGGAAATAATGAAAAGGGAAAGATAGCAGAAATGGAGCATCATGCCCCATCATTCTCCTCGACTAACACATGTAAACACACACACACACACACACACAAAACAGTGCTGCCCTTCAGCGTGTTTCCTGTCATGGAGACCGCATTAAAGAAATGATGCAAAGAACACAGACTCGACACTAACTTGATCCTCTTTGAGGGCGCTGGATTATACTCGTCTGTGAATGGTTAGTGAGAGACGGAGAGGTTCCTTTTGTGCAATTTTACGATCCCCCAATCGTCACGGTAAACTGTAGTTTAGGCTATCTAACTGATTCAGCACTGCACTACACTATATTGCTATGCTGTGCACTTCTTTGCCTGATTTTCACTAGTCACTCATTTTCAGTCCAAAGGTGAATTGACTGTCATCTGACTCGTCCGAGATGACATCGGCAGCCGAGCTGCTGAGCAGACATCCCCCATTGCCGCCTCATTCCATTAAGTTAAACAGCCTCAGCTACTTTCCAGCCTGTTCGACATAATGCTGTCCATAGCTGTCGGCTGCTGTGGTGAAATGTGCTAGAAATTGGCCGCAAGGGTGGAATATGGGGTAAAAGTTCTCACCCAGTCCCAGCTCTGAGGGCAAATTTTTGGCAGTGGTCTTCACAGTTGTTCCGTGTTCCAATTAATACAATTGTCAGAGATGGTGGGTGGAAAGGCAGTGGGGAAACATGTGGCTGGCATGAAGCTGACAGGGAGCTGGACATTCTACACGAAGAGAAATGATTGAAAAAAATCACCAGCAAATAAAAACAAAATATTAAATATATAAAATCTATAGCAAACAAGCAGTTCAAACAGACATCTGCAGCATTTCAATGTGTTAGGGTGAGCCAGTATGGGATCATGTTTTGAATCCTGTTGGTTTTGACATGGAAAATGTTTATGGAAAAACTTTAAACTGGAAGATATTCAGGAAAATATGCTGAAATACTGAAAATTGAAATGCAAAAGTACCAAAACAAGCGGACATAAATGTATATAGATGTGTAACCCGCTCAGCCATCTTTGCAGTGTTTGTGGATGGGATGCCAGTGAGGGCTCATGCCCTGAATCCCACTGGTTGGTCAGGACCTCTGCATGGCAACATATAGCATGCGAGGAAAGAGGAAGAAAACGAAACTATCCCTGAAAAGAAACCCAAAATTCAACAAATGCAAGTGTAATACATGTACAGTATGTAATAAGCATAAGTGGGAAGCCAGTGAGGGATCATTTCGCTGAATGGTAAATGAATGTAGTGTCTTTTCAGCTATCCAACCACTCAAGGCATGTTAACGCTACACGTTACGTTCACCCATTCATACACTAATGGCAGTGGTTACTAACATGCAAACTCCTCATCAGTTTGAGGAGTTAATTGCATGTATGACGCAGCCTCCTGGGCTCAGTACACTTGGGAACTGAACCTCCAATCTTTGTGAGAATCTAGTGGACCACCTGCACTACTTCCTGAGTCATAGCCACCTTGGATTCTACAGGTCGGTTAGATAAAAAAAACAAAAAAAACAAACAAAAAATGCCTAAAAAAGTGCAAAACATGCATGAAAAAAATAATAAACTGTACATAATTGGGAAGCCTGTAAGGGCTCATGTCCTTTTCACAATTCTAACAAAGCCATCTGTTTAGCTGAGCATGGCTAAGCCACGGTAAGTTTATGGATATAGGACCTTTCAACACAAGGTAATTCACAGTGCTTTACATAAGACATATTAATATATCAACACAATATAAAAGACACCCATAAACAGGCTCTAAAAAAGTTCACATAGAACAATTCTCTCAGCTCACTCTCATATCACCAGTCTGTTTTATTGTCTCCATAGTGTGGCAGCACCACTGGGCCATTTCCCCTCCCTCTGTCCCCTGTGAATACTCCACAGCATGCCCATAGGAATACTAAGGGAGATACATACACAAGCTGTTAATGATCACATCAACAACAGGTAGTTCTGTTCCTTGCTTCTCCCCACTGCTCTCTTCTTGCTACTAACAAGTAGCCTAAATGCATTTCTAGTTTCAGGGGTTATGGGTCCATTTCCTCTGCAGCCCAATCGGGCCCTTGCTTGAAAGGATTGGTCCTTTCAGTGGTTAATCAAAGTGCACCGGTGCAAAGTATCTAAACAGCCAGGGAGCACAGGCTAATCGCACCTCCTAAAAAATACATGTAAAGAAAACAGCAACATGCACAGCAAATCAAAACTACAAACGAGCCAGACCATAACTCAAAATGAATGCAAATAAAGTAGTACAAACACAATCCACCCAAAAGCAAACAGATATACAACTCAATAAATGTCTGCCGTGTTACAATAGCATGTGAATCAATACCTGCTAATAGCTCCATACAACATATGCAGTAGCACAGTGTAATCTCATGACCAGCTAAACACACGGTAACATAAACACATCATCCTTTACTGCAGGTAGCAGCATTTACACGTCAGCCTGTGAAACAATGTGGTTCTTTTATGTGTGTAGTTGTTTTAAGATGCCTATAGAGCAGGGGACAAAGAGACTGAACAGACCCCCACATGTAATTATTATTTTTTAAATGTCTCACATTTTAAGCCTGGCCTATAATAGCTTTTAGATTTACTTTATTTAACTTTTATTTCACCTTATCAACCTATTTATATACTGGGTTATTAGTATGTGTTTATGTGTTTATGGCTGATACAAAGTTCATGCATAATTATTATTGGATATTAAATGCCAAGAGCTGTGCATGTCCACTGATTGATCCAATTGCAGTGCAGATGCCTCCGCAGTTTGTAGGTTGCAGTACCTCTCATGGACCATGAGGTCTATGGGATTTATTGATAATAGAAAATGATAAAATAATGTCAGCATGACCTTTTTAAGTAACGTTTGAATGGAGATTTTAGAAGTCTGTCTCATATTCTAAGAGCCTGTGAGACTCACCTGATGAGGGAGTTTATTCTGTGCGGCATACGTATTATTCCAAATGAATCACTATTTAATTTCAGATCTTACAGACTGTGTGTTGTTTTGAAGTCCATGTGCTGTCAGGAAAACAAACACCGGTGCGGTGCTTAATGTACCTGATGTGCTTTGGTGCTACATTAAAACATAATGGTGTCTTTTATGTGTGACTCTTACTTGATGAAGATTGCAACATCAAACAAAACAGTATTTGTATTTCACATGAATGAAATGAAGAAAAAAAAACATTTCCATTTCTCATTCCGTGTGAACTTTTACCCTCAGACACGGGCCATTCCACGTACATGTTGACTTCACAGGGATGTTTGTAGGCCTAAATGTTCCGTGTTCTCTTTTGATCACTTGTTGATGACTCACATTAGATGCTTTTAGCTTCATCATTAATTCACCAGATGGAGAGTCAGAGGATCTACACAAGGAAAATAAATCAGTGGATATTAGGCCATTCTTCAGCGCTGTAGGACGATGCACGCCGCCTCAGGGGGGTTACGCTTTCTTTGACATCATCAGTTTCTCTGCATCGGGCAGAAGTTATAGAAAAGGAAAGCTGTGAAAACTGAGAGTTCTCAAAATTCAGTCAGGCATGGATTTCTTCCACTTCTTGCCTCATTTTTAAGGTTGTATCTTCAGTTTTTACAAATTCTTTCAGGCCTGTGTGTCGGTTAGTTAAACAACACAGTCAGTGCTATTTAAGGCGAGGTTACAATTTGAATTGAATTGTTAATTACCATAAATATCTGTGACCATGTCATTCAGATGACAAGTCAGCTTGTTTGCTGTCCTTCCATGAGTTTGATGGCGATTCAACCTCGAGACCCCATAGTGCCCCAGAGCTCCCATTCTATATTTCACTATCATGCCCAAGAGTGCCTGTTATTTCAAAGTCCCAGGCTTTGTATTGTAAATTGGCTGACAAAGTGTCCCTGTGTTTACAACCTTATGGAAGCTGTAAGATTGTGTTGTGAGGGAGATCATGACCCAACGTGGGTAAGAAACAAAGACGTTGAGAGTTCAAGTGTTTAGCTCTCATCACATCACATAATCACCATCATAATCACCATAAGCAGAGGGACTTAACCAGCTCTCACTCTGAGAACGAGGCTGTTTTCCAGGGGGCTTTTCGCAAAACAGTTGGCGGAGATGGCTTTTCCTACACAGAAATTATATATATATATATATATATATATATATATATATTCTCATGTAGCTGTACTGTTGTTTGTTCTCAGAAAGGTCTGGAAGGTTAATATCCGTTTGGTCCCTTTGTGGCTAGTTGCGAGACCGGTCCAGAACGTGATAGGGCTAGAGATGTAAGGAGGTGATTAGCCTGCACTAAAAGAGGTGCTATTCGTGTGTTGTGTCTTCTTAGACAACTTACTAACATTATCCACAGGTACACCTAGTTTTCTAAGTTTCTAGAGTGTGTGGACTAGCAGCTGTTAAGCTGCTGGAAGGTCAGTAAATCCCATCAAATCCCTTCGGATTCTATGTCTGCCTCCAATATGTTATGTTCTGTTTTGACACTTCTGCTTTAACTGGATATTTAAGATGCAACATGTGGGTGTGGAGCAGTGTAACACATTACTGAACTACAGAGTAACATTAATGAGCAATTAATGACAGTGGTCATTATCTGTAAGCCTTTGCTTCTTTGACATTCACCAGGTTAAGTCTGTGTTATGTACTACTTAGCAAGAGACTGACCCATGCAGTTGCCATTAACATACATGTTAAAGTAATGAGTCTAGTGGACCATGACAAGGGGGGGGGCTGGAGGCTGAACCCAAATGCACGACTCGTTCACGGTCCTTTTTAAAAGGGAAAGTCTTTATTGACAAAGTACCAAATGAAAATCACTCAAGGAGGAAAAAAAACACTACTGAACTAACTACAGAAAAAACGGAAAATCACTCTTACGAGGAAAAACCTGACTAATGAAGACTGACACAAAGTAACAAAGGAAATCTACAAAAACAAGGCTTGAAACAAAACTGACTTGAAAAAAGCACAAAACCTGATAACACATGGAGCTGGACGCTGGTTCGCAAATCAAGGGACGTGACGAACTGGCACAGGACAAAGGGAAACACAGACAATATATACACACACACAAGGTAACAGGGCACAGGTGAAAACAATCAGGGCAAGGGAAGGCAATCACAGTGGCGGGAAACACACAAGGGCAGGAAGCAAAGGTGCCTGAAATGAGAGGGAAGAGTTATTTCAAAATAAAACAGGAAGTGCATAACAAGACAACACAAGTGATGACTTACCATGAAGTGCATGACATCAGACAAGACGAGACTGGGAAACATGACCCTGACTACACATACATGTGGAACTCTGGACTTGACCCTAACTAACACAACATAACACATGACAGACCATGCATTTTTCAGTAGTTCTACTTTACTGTACTCCTTATTTTACTTGAAATGAGCAAAGAACATTTATTTATTATTACAGTACTAATTATTTGTATAGCGAAAGCTTGTATTGAATTGGACTTTATTTTCTTTATTTCATTTGACAATCAGTTGTTGATTACATACAAAATATTAGGTTAGGGCACTGAATCAAGAATCAAGTTCTATTATTACTGTCCAGTCTGGATCTTTGCTTGTGTCACAGAAGGGAGGTTCAAGAGGGACAACAACCAAAATCCGGAACCAAGAAACAAAATTGAGAACACAGGCAAGCTTGAGAAACACGCATAATAGACAAAGAAACAAAGGAACAGGAACTAAATAGCATGGGAGCTACAAAATAAAACAGGAAACACAAAACCAATTCCAAATTGTTACAGCTTGAGGAAATTTCCTAATAACACGATGCTCTTATATCAGAGACAGTCAGAGAGGTTGTTAGTCTGCTCTGTCTGACTTATTGATCCTTTATCTGACTGAGGTTAGCGTGAGTTACAGTCTGACCACGGCTCTGAAATCTCAGCAACCTCATGGCGCTGTCCGTGGTGCTGAAGAAACAGACGGATTAGTCTGAAGTCTCTCGCTTAAAAAAAGAACAGAACTGCCTGCTGCAAATGTAATGCCAGAAGTGATGACCTGCATCTTTCAAAATAAAAGTCTCAAAATAAAAGTAAATCAACTTAGTAGAATTTATAATGTCCTGAACATTACATTCACACGCTACTAGTTAAAACGAAAGACTGTATTAGAGGTAAGATTTTGATTGTAAGATTTGATGTTAAAGTAATTCACATTTTTTTTGTAGAATAAGTTTTTTGGCCTTTTTATGCCTTTAATGATAGTACAGCTGAAGATAGACAGGAAGCGGGGGGCAGAGAGAGGGGGAGTCGAACCGGGGCCAGCTGCAGCAAGGACTGTAGCCTCCACACATGGGGCGGCCGCTCAACCCACTATGCCGCCGACCGCCCCTTTGTAGAATAAGTTAAGATTATCAGTCAGCTTCATTCAACACTTGCGTGATTTTATAATATTGACCATCCCCGTATTTTTTGCTTCAAGCACTGTCAAGACAGTTAGACCTCAAAGATCACATTCTGAATGTAGTGTAGTGTGTTACACACATGTCCAAAGAATTAACAGAATAAACATCACGCTTTCAACACACATGCTTTTTGAGTGAAGTTATTTGACGCTGTAGCCTCACAGCGATGCGTCACTCATGCGTCTCCCATGCTGCTGTTTGAGAGGCGTCGTGTCGTGGATGTCATTTGGTGGCTCCTTGTGCCACATTGCCACAAGTTCAGTTGCAACAACATGTAGTTATTGGTCACATGTTCTTCTCTTTTGATGTATCCATCTCCGCATATCCATCTCCTTCACATCCAACACGCCACAGTTGGATGATGTGAGGGGTTTGGTGGTGCTGTATGGGAGAGATGCATGCCGGCCACTTTCTGAACGGCCTATAGGATCTATTGTGCCTGTCTAACATAACAAAAGAGAATAAAACAGCGGAACTGCAAACTGACACAAGTAATTCATTAAAGCCTGTGATGAATGTGCGAGTGAAAATAACTTTTTCTTTCTCATGACAACTGTTCTCATAGCAGCACGGCCACTTGCAACTATATCCTCTAACTAATTCATGGCTTTCAGTCCTCATTTACAGTTTTACTTTTATTGGTTACAAACTCGTCTGTCTTTCTTTTTCATGCTCGGCAAGCTTCATGCACATATAACTCATATGCCTGTACGCGTGCAGGCTTTTCATCATGAGCGCTAACAGCCCTTATACATAGTTTTATAAGTGCAGTGTGAATTAGATTTCTGTTCCTGGAGAGTTTGTCCTCTGACTTACTCGGAAAGAACTTCCGATCTCTCTTCCACTATAGATGTTAAAGGTGACGTTTACCATTTCTGTAATTACTTGGATTGTGTTACAGAGATGCCTTATGTGTAGTTTAATGACTGGGGAACACTGTGTAATGTTTATAGACAGGGCTGGATAATTACAAATGGCATACAAGGACATTGTTAGTCAGCTTTTGGTGTTTAATTTAGATTCAAATCTATAGTGTCTGTTATGAGGGCAATGAAATTAGTTTTTCTTTCTGTCTTTGCTCTAATTAATTTGCTCCTCTCCTCTCGTGGTGCGTCTCTAATGTTATTTCTGGCAGTCTTGCTCCTCTGGCTCCTCTCCCACACACCCTGGTGCCTGACCAAGACCATGTTCCAGTGGTTCAGACTCTTACAGCGGTGTGGTTGAAATCTTTATATTGCGAGCAGGGGGGGGGGTAATGGAACCGTGGGAGTGAGTGCGGGTGACAGCTACTGTTACCAAGATACTGTGAGGCTCGAACGCTGTTGTGGAATTGAGATGATTTTCAGTGTGCAGTAATGGTCCTCGCTCTCTTCGCCTGTGATTCTCTGTTTCACACAGCTCACTCGCTCGCTCTCTCCTTCTGTCTCTGTCATCTCTGACTCTGGCCGCTCGTTAGCCCGCTATTAAAGGACAAAGGCGGACCAGGGCATCATGATATGCAACTGTTGCCACGGTTACTATGAGCACATCCTTGTTACTATCAATCAAAGTGGCCACCTGTAGATGTCGCTAGACCCCCGCTGGGTGTGCGGAGGTATCTGGATGCATTATGCTGATTATAAACAGCCATAATTGTGATTACTTTGTTTGGCCCCGTGGTCCTTCAGGGTCCCACGCTTTGCCCGTTGTGTTTACCTCTCTCATACTCGGATTGCATTGGTTTGTGTCCCACTAATTTACAATGCAGCAATAAAAATTTGTCTCCTTTTTTCATTTGCTCTCTTTCTTCTCTTGCTAAGTGGCAGTCAATATATTGGCAGTGCTTTAATTTTCTCAGTTGCTCCTTCTCTCTCTCTCTCTGTCTCTCTCTCGCTCTCTCTATGTCTCTCTTCCTCCTGCAGCAGCAGCACTATTGCAGTCAGTCAGTTTTGAAATATATTAGTGAAAGCTGGCTTCCTTTTGACAGTTTGACAGCTTAGATTTTCATGAGCCAATAAAGAGCAAGTCATTGTGCCCGGAATAACTGCTGTGAGAATATTGTTCTTCCTGGGAAGATAACAATGCCGTTCATGCGGCGGACCCTCGTCTTGATAACATACATATTGATCATTGTCACTTAGCCGCCAATTGCCTCAGCACCCCCATATAGACAAATCACTCACGCAGCATAGCTGGGTCGGTCTATATGTTGATATTGATGCTGTGTCACAGTGGAGGTATAGAGTCTAGTGGAGCATGAGCAGTCCTTTAAAGACATGTCGGAGCTCTCTGCTTCTTTGTGACTTCCCTTTATGAAACCATCTCAATTCATGTCCAGGAGCAGGCATGTGAGCCCAGATAAATGAGGGAATCTGGCTCTGGATGTAACCAGGGAGTCATTTGTTCCCATCCACTATGCAAACTCTATCAAAAACAGGGAGAGCAAGGAGAAATAATGATGGCAATGAGTCCAGTCGTTCCCTGCCTTCTCCCCGTGTTCCCTCCTTGAGCGGGAAACGTACATTCTGAAAGCTGACACTGAATCTACAAGGACCATATGTTCTTTTTTTTTGGTGTTTTTTTTCATGCGCTGAGCATCCACACAGTCGCTTTTAAGGTGGGGGGAAAAAAACAGACTGTTTTCATGTGTCCAGTAAAAAGGCTGCCACAAACACAAGGGCTTTGATTGTTGTAATTGTGGCTCGCTGTGACAATTAACATCTGGACACGGCAGAGGGGAAAAAAAACACCACATGGAGGCACAGATTTATGCTTTCATGGCATATTCAAAGACCGCCTCAGTCCTCTCATCCTCAACACCAAGCTGCTATCTAACATGTTGGGGCCATCTTTTGCTTAGAACATAAAAAAAAGTCTCTTTATCTGCCGTTCTACACAGCATTGCTTAAGTATGCCCCATGTTATCTGTTCAGTGTGAATTCATGCGTTCTCACATCTTGATAATTATAATTTTCTGTCCTCGCGCCTACTTCAGACTACAAGACACGGATTTTAGCTAGTTCACAATGCAGATATAAATATGAAGCTTCTCAGAAAGCTCACGTTACTCCTACACAGACTAGCATTGGAGTTCCCGATTAGCTTTATTGTAATTACTTTCCCGGGCGTGAGTTTATCAAACAGCTGAAGAGCGTTCTCGTCGGTTTTACTTGTGTGATCAGTTTAATCATCACTGAGACTGCTGTTCAAGCTATAATAACTGTTGGAAACTGATGTTTCATGTGAGAAATGTCCAGGCAGGCAGTTGTATTGCGGGACGTGTAGGATGCGGTGTTTTTGGAGTTTTTGGAGTTTGACCCCTACGAGTGGAAAGACTCAAGAGTCAAGATATGTCAGCCTTTGCTGCATCAGTTCTGACTGTTCTTTTAATTTGTTTCCTTCAAATTCACAGAAGTTTAAAACTAAATTGTGTTTTCATATTTCTTAAAATATGCGTTTGAGATAGAGCCTCAAAGAGGTCTTGTCAGCGGGCTTACAGCTGGGTTTTTCAGCACCTCTAAATGAGGATGATCATGCTCGATGGTTTTGAAGTGCAGTTCCCATAATATGGAGGCTTCTGGGATGTAAACAGGAAGTACCGTGGTGTAATGAAGTCATTTAGTTTGCTGTGGATTACACCTATGAAATTTGGATTCTGTAAACGTGGTAGTGGACTAGAGAAGCCTGATTTCCCAAGATGGATTTCATCAATTTCTTGGGGTTGTGTGTGGGTAAATGGGTTTCTACTGGAGTTTTATTTGTATACAATAAAGCTAATCTGGAGCTCCACTGCTCCGGTGTTTGTGTATTTAAAGGAATACCTTCTAAAGCCAGACTAAACACAAAGACATATGCTCCACATCACATTCCTCTTAGCAGTGACAGGGCCCTCGTCCCCTGACACAATTACACTAAATCAAAAACTGATAATAACAAGAGTAAGCAGCATGCTGCACCATCACTACAGTTAATAGAAGTAAGCAATGCTGTCAGAATAAAATTGCAAGGAGGGGAACAATCTAATTACAAACCTGCTGCATGTATACATGTATTTACAGGAACCAGGTTATTACAGTGTGTATAAAACGAGTGACCTGCTTTCTTTGTGGGTGTAATTACCAACACAGTAAACTGTTTGGTTGACTATACATCGTGTCGTTGGCTGAGAGGAACCTGTTCTCACTGCAAACCCAAGCAGCTTGGTCAGTGGCCCTGTGCTTCAAACGAGGACGCTGTGGTGTCATTCCTGGCCGCACCCATCTGGAGTGG
Organism: Nibea albiflora; assembly: GCA_014281875.1. Classification (NCBI taxonomy): domain Eukaryota; kingdom Metazoa; phylum Chordata; class Actinopteri; family Sciaenidae; genus Nibea; species Nibea albiflora. The sequence continues at coordinate 26,692,090 of CM024789.1, forward strand.
TGTGCATGCAGTGCAGTCATGTGATTTAGTATAAAGAGCGGGTAAGTCAGCATGAGGAGATGTTTTGGGTGGGTGGACAGGTCAAACAAAGGACTTTTACCTGTCTGCGCAACATGTGAATCCAAAAATCAGCAATGACTTCTTGTGATGCCTGACTGATATGTTACATTACATGTCGTATATGTATATTATATAGTCTATGTGTCAGCCCTGCGATGAACTGGTGACCTCTTCAGAGTGTACCCCGCCCCTTGTATCCCACCCAGTGTCAGCTGGGGACCGCTCCAGCATAGAATAAAACTCAACACGTATAAAAACATAAAGGTTACATATACACAAATATATAAATAGACAAATAAGGGTCCTCGAGGGTTCATAGGTCAAAGGTAGATCTTATAAATAGGTGGGAAGACCATTAAGAGATTTATAAACCAGTAAGTGTACAGACTTTAAAAGGGTAAGCAGTCATTGAATGCATGCATGGATGGAGAGATGTTTGTCAGCAAGCTTTATTTTGAAAGTCTGACTGGATGTGTATTATTTGTAGCCAACTCGACCACAGAGCCCTGCACATGCAAAGCTGACGCTTGAGGGTACTCACAGCGTCCTTGTTTGAAGTGCAGGGACTTTCACTGAGCCACCGTTTTTGACAGGTCTGAGGTGAGAGCATATCATCTGAAGCAATAGTACAGAGTCAGGCATTTTTAGTCGACTTGTAAGCTTAAGGCAATTCTAAACGAGCTATTAACATGATGTCATGTCATGTGGTTTCACTTCTCTGCGGAGTGGTGCAAACAACAATAACAACGTTAATTACTAGTAAAGATACCGAAAATGTCACACTGCAAAGCCTTTAAATGTAGATACAATAAAATCACATGTTTTTTTTGCACCGTGGTACAGAATGTAGGTTGAAATCCTGCGTCTGATTGGCTGTTCCCTGCTCTGAGTATAAATGCGATTAATCACATGATCACTTGGGAGCTGCTCTTAAAGGTTACCGCTATATTTCACTGAGACTAGAGTCGGGAAAAAAAAAAAAAAAAAGTCTGACTTAGATTTATTCACTCTAACTTAGCGATGTGCTGCTGCTTTCACATCTCGACGCTTTGATGCTGCAGATTTGCAGCCTGTAAATAAACATTTGCTTACAGTAGGTGTTCACACATGCATCTGTCGCTCACAACATGAAAAGGGGCCTCACATAAAAGGATTAAGCCTTTGCTCAGGACCAGCGTTTGGGATTTCTGTGCTGCTTTCTCCCCTCTGCGCGGTGCTTCACCCTCCTGTGAACCTTCTGGGCTTCGGCTGATCTGAACCCAGCAACTGTCACTCACCTCTGTGTTGTGAAGACGCAAACTCGCACCCGCACCTGCCAAAAAAATTCACATGCCACAGACAGGCTTTCTCATTCTCTGCTGCTGGCATAGACATTTCTATGAAAGCGCTGCATATGAATGGGCTCACTGCTGGTTGCCCCCCAGTTATGAGTATATGAGTTTACACCAAGTGCAGTTCCCTCACCTCACAGTCACTGTCACCCAGTGGACCTTGTCACACATACAGTACACTCTCAGATAGCAGCTGGGGCTCTGTGAGTGTATTTTATCATTTTTTAAAGAGATCCGCTGATCTTCCATCTTCCGTTTTAGTTCAGTGCCACTGCTCCTCGCATACACTTCCTCCATTATCGTCTTGACAAATTGTACAATGTACATTTTCCGCAGCACTAATTCCATCAGTGCAATAACAAAGGCGTGTTATTTTCAGCATGCCGCTGCTCTGAGTCGCTCTTTGAAACAGAAATATTGTTTTCAATCATGGTAATTTACAGATGGTTTTATTTTCCCTTTTCAGTCCTGTTAAATGACGAGTGTGGTTTAGTGGAATGTAGCAGGGTAGTTGCTGAGCTGCATCTCCCTCACCTCACCCTCTGCTTCCTAGCGCAAAGGAGAAAATGCAGGCTGCCATACAAAGGACCTGTATCTAGAGTCACTGCTTACTGTAATGTGTCTTTTCAAGATGGTGGACAAACAAAAACCAAACATTGGGGTTTGAAACATTGACTTGAATGGCCAAATGGGGCAAATCTACACGGTGGAATTTAGGCGTAAGGAATCAATCAAAGCATCTGCTGCAATTATTGGCATGTCCGACTAACTAACACACTACCTACAGTAGTCCGTAAATCAGAAAGGTTGCTACATTGTGAATAATATAGAGATTCAAATCTACTTTGTTTTTACAGCAGTCAATTTAGTGTGATGTGAGTTTTAGTGGCATCTAGTGGTGAAACAGCAGACTGCAACCAACTGAATACTATTTGAAACTATGGCTGTGGAAAAACTTACAGGCCCCAGGGTTTGGTTTCATCATTGTTACTTTCAGGTGATACATAGTTATAAATGTTATATTCCATTTCTACCATATTCTCTAAATAGAGCTCCCTAAAAATTACACGCTGGACCTTTAACTCATGTCAATGAAACTCTACACTTCTTGCAAAGATGCTTTCACACCTTCCAGCAGCTTAAAATGTACGATAAGAGGTCTTCACAAGTTTGAGACCTGTGGGAAATCTATCAGGCATACATAAATGTACATTTCAAAAAAAGAGACCCAGCCCAAAAGAGACTCAAAGGCAGCCAGGCTCACTTAGTATTAGACTGGAGAATAACCAGACACCAGCTAAAATGTGTTCAACCCGAGCTGACCTAAGTGAAGAGATAGTGTTTGGTGCTGTTTATCTGAGGTGAAGTAAACTACACGCACATGTCAGACTCAAGCCTTTTCTCATTAGAAATGAAACACGCTGAAAATACCACAGATAAAGTGTGACTGTCACCAAGGGTATGTGTGACTTGCCCAAGTTTGATTTGGAGTGCAGGATGCTCTCATTGTTGATCCTTCTGGCTGACTGCAGCTAAATTACTAATAACTGAAATGAACTTAGTGAGGGCCTCAGGGCAAAATCCTAGACTGTATAAAACGTTGACACACAGGTCGCTGAAGGGCGTGGCAGTGTGGTTGCATTGGCCATTGCCATCTTGACAGTCTTGCCCCCACCGGCTCGCCACGAATCCAACAACAGACAAAGACATGGAGCTGAGGCGGGCTTGATGAACTGATTGCCGAAACCAGCCACTTGTGAGAGCAATATAATATTGGGGCTTATGGAGATTGACTCATATTGTGGCCGTTCAGGAAACTGTTTTGGCACTTCCTTGTTGGCTTTATTGTACTGAGTTTGCTCCTTGAACACAATCCCTCCTGTTAATGGAAGGTTTTAAATGCGAGGCATGTTGAATTGTATTTATAGTAGATAAAAAAAAAAAAAATTAAAAAAAAAAACACATCTGAAATTAATTATGAACTATTTATTGCATTTAAATTACAAAATTAGCAAAAAGTGAGGGGGAAATTAGAACCACTCCCAATGGACCAGCACACATTATGTACACACACATGCACACACTCCTAAAAGTATCACTGTCTTTCTCTCTTTCTCTTACGGTCTCTGCCCTGCACTCTCTGTCCAGTTCACAATACGTAATTGCTTGGAGTCATTAATAACCTATTAATATTGATGCATGTTATTTAAATGTGCGGGTTAACGACTCGGCGGACCTCATTAAGACTTGATGGGGTCAAACTAGGCCTGCAGTCCCACCACAGTGTGCCTGATTACACTTTTAATAGACTGTGGCTTTGATTTATTCCTCGCCATGTACAGTCTGGGAAGAGATGTTTTAATTGTTAGTGATGCTTTGAAGGAGGGCGTCCGGCTTTGTAAGCGTGCAGGTGACACTAGTTAAGTGGCTGTTCGCTAACCCTCGTTACAAGCGTAGCAACTGTTACTAGGCACGGCAAGGGCTGTTTTGGATTTCTACACATGCTGAGCTGCTGTTGATGTGGCTCTGCTAAGATACTCAATATACAGGTTTTCGGGGTTGTATCTTTTTAAGAAATGTTGCTATATTATGTATTATACTCAGGTTGGAATGTATAGTTTGACTTGAATGTTTTAACAGCACTCAAATCGTAAAGGTATAGTTCAAGGTATAAGGTTATTTGTAAGGTAAAGAAAACACAGTGATTCTTATTTTCAGGCGATTATACCCTCAAGAAAACATATTCCACCCCTAAGTTCTTTAGCATTATTATATGTTTTAATTTTGAAATAGCTCACCACTCCTTATGTAATAGGCATGCAACAGTAGTGGAACAAATTGGTCCCTGATTGATGTAGTACTGTTTGATGGTGTTTGATCAGATGGCAGCAAGCAAACAATATTTTGTTCAGTAAAGGAGGAAAAAAGAGATGGATGTAAGCAGACCTGATTGTTGTTGTTGGCTGTTTTTCCTGGATTAAAGTTCTCCGTCGTTCACAGAGTTCACAGAGGCGACTTATGAGATCAATGTAGATCAGAGGAGAACAAAAAGTGTTGCTGATGGCTGATATTTTTTGGCAGAGTCTCACACTACAGCCAATGGTATCATTAACAGCGTGCATGCATGTGACCAATAACAATATAATGATATACAACAATATAATATAATATAATGATCAGGGCGGGATCTAAACACACTAAAGTTTAGCTGCTTAGCTAACACGGACTCATCATGCTGCTACGTTATCAATTAGCTTTTCACTGCGTGCGTGCGTCTGGACATTGTCTGCAGGTGTATCTGTGTAAACGGCTTCACTCAGCGTCTCTCTCTCTGAATGTCTCTTTTTTTGGTTAGTTTGACGGTACATAATCATGAATGTAGCCTGATTGTACCTCGATGCTGAAATCTTGTTTTAGAACATAAGTGTACATGGCAAATGTAAAGCCTCAGAGCTTCCCTTTGATTAACAGTATGATAGTGATGGCAGAAAGGTGAGAGCTCACCATCACACTGACAAGGCTGCAAAAGTTGCTGTTTGTATGATACATGATGTAAGAGGCTCACTTTAAACAATATTATTATTAATAATAATTAATAATAATAATGATGATGAGAAGAAGAAGTAGAAAAATAACGTACTGAAACGTACTGGTTGATTATTTGAAAAGAGTAAAACTTGAGAGAAGCTTGGCAAAAAAACGTTTGTCTTTTAATGTGTAATTTTTAATCTATGAAATCAAACAGGTCATCAAATGTCATAAATGTTTTGTAACATAACATGTTCCTATTTGCAGCTAAAAATTCTGCCAGCCAGTATTATGGAAAGCGTTAACCATATACCATAACCTCGTTTTCTCTCTCTTTGGTGCCAGAAACAGCAAGTTTCCACCTCAATTACAGTCAAGTAATGTAAGGTTTAATATAGCCTCTTTCATACAAAAAGCAAATTCACGTTTGCTGGTTGTACAGCAACTGTACAACAGCAACAGAAAATCAAATATGTCAGTTTCCGTACGTTATATACCATGGGCAAAAGGACATTACATTTATCTGGTAGTGTGACTTCAAGTCCTCTAGAGGAACATGATTCTTCAAGAAACATTTTAAAGTCATCTTTCCAGTTAGAGTTTGGGTCAGTAATACTGGAGAAAGATGGTTGATTCTTACGTTTCTTTCCTAGCTCATCAAATGTACTTTGATATATTTGGCAATAGAAATCACTGTAATCCTGTTACTGTAACATAGTACATTTGGGAAATGTTCACACATTCAAGCCTCTCTCTCTTTTTAATTGTTGCCTGTGATCTTCTGTAAAGCCTGCTAGTTCTCATTATAAAAGTTCTCAGTGTTACAGTGGTAATTAACCTTGATCCGTGTCTCAAAACACGCCGTATTGGGTCCTTGAATTTGAGAGAATCAGGCCTGGAAAGTCCTTGATATGCCCTTGAGTTTCTTATTTAAGGAGATGCGTGGGAACCCCGCTGTGATACCTTCTTACAGACAGCGGGGAGCTTCATAAAGGTAAGTAAAATGTATTGTAAGTCAAACTAAACGGAACTAACTAAACTAAAATGTGTTCCACCACTTCAAACAGTCAGCTTCAAGTGGGAATGCAAGGCAGACAAAGGCTCTTCAGGGAGACAGTAACAAAAGACTGCATGTTATGTGAGCTTGTAGCACAATAAAGCATGGATAATTAGATAATATAAGATTTAATGCCCCCTTTCAGTCCCATTAAGATAAATGATAAGATAATCATATTTGGTTTGTTTAATCTGCTCTCAGATTTGTTAGCAGAAATAGAACATAATACAGACTGCAATATATTATAACACCAGAACATCTGAATTGCATTCAGTTATGTGAAAGATGACCTGCATCGACCGTCAAGAACCTGAACAATGTTTTTAATGCTTCTGTCTGACAATATTCAATCATATTGGAACGGACAGTGAAACATGCCGTCTGGGTTACTTCCAGGGCCAAGAGGCACATCATTAACTAACTGTGTTACCTAACAGGTCTGCTGAAAACAGCTTCATTCACTACTAGCACCACTGACTGCAGTGTATGGAAGCAGGTTCTGGATCATGTCAGAGTTTAGGCTGTTTAGGCAAAGTTAGATGCTCTGCCTCTTCTTTAGATTTGGGGAAGGTTACTCTAGAAATCTGAGCAAACATATTGGTTTATCCTTACCCGGACAGCCGCCTAATGTAAAAGTGAAAACATTTAAAAAAATTAAAAAGTACGTAAGCTAAACAACCAAATAATGAAAAGAACATTCTGATCTCATATTTTCTACACTTCTGTTCTACACTGCAACACCATTTCCATGTCTTCTACCTGCAGCTAGGGGCAGTAATTTCAAGCAATTCATGGCTGCAAACATGAATAAATTCAATTGATTTTCAGCTTTATTTATATAGCTCCAAACCATAACAAAAGTTATCTCATGATACCTTCCATATAGATCAGATCTAAAGTGTACTCTTTATAGCATTATTTACAGAGTCAACAGTTCAAACCATGAGCAAGGATATGACGCCGGTGGCAAGGAAAAACTTTGTTGAAAAGGTAGAAACCTTGAGCAGAACCAAGCTCAATAGTGGGCCATCAAGTTGAGTTAGAGCGGGAGATGGGGAGAACGCAGACAAACTCTGGGGAAGAAGCTAAGCTGCATTGATGGAACATGAATGTGAAGAGGGAGAGAAAGAAAAGAAGACCTCGGTTCATCATGGTAGCACAACTCAGAGTGCTTTCACACCAGAGCAGAGTTTGTTTCCTCAGATAGTCCAGCTCGTTTGGACCAATGTGAAAGCTCATCCGAACTCTGGTTCAGACTAAACAAACGAACTCTGGTGCGGTCTGCTTACAGATGGATGCAAATGGACCATCCAGTGAGTGAACCAAATATCAGAAAACCAATGATGAGCCGGGTTTTCTTCTTCCTGGTGCTTTTATTCTTCCTAGTCAGTGCTTGTTTTTGGCAATACCGCCCCCAAACAAGCAGCTGCTGTCAAAGTGAAAGTGAACCGAACCAAATGAAGGTGTGACATTTTTTGGCATTCCCCGCCCGATCGAATCGAGCCCCCCGGACTACCCTGGTGTGACAGCAACATCAGAGATTGTTGAGGACTTTTCTGAGTCAAGCTAACTATGAGCTCTATGAAAAAGTCATATCTTAAGCCTACTCTTCAATGTGCTACTCTTCAAATATGCTAGGACAGTTTGGATCATATATGGTGGTGTGGTATATAACTGCTTGCTCTCCACCTGACCTGAGCATCAGTCCAGTCTGTTTTTGACATTCAGCGTTACTCGTGAGTACAGGTATATATGGGAAAATATGGATTTCAATAGCTGGTAATAAAGGAGCCGGCAGGATGTGTGGCATACTTTAAAAAGACTGCTCAATGCCGATGCTCACTAACTCATTTTATCTGTTTCTCTGTGAGATGGAGAGGCAGCCGAGCAGCTCCAGCAGTGGCAGAGTACCATCAGAGGGAGGAACAAAAAGCTCAAGGTCTTCACTGACTTTCATCTCTGTCTGTGTCTCCCATCTGTTTTATCATTCCCTCCTCCCAACTACTTTTTTTTTTTTTTTTGCCAGTCAAAGCGTCTCTCACACTCTCTGTCACACCAACACAGACGCACACTTTTTGTTTTAGTTTTTCTTCTTGTTTTCTGTCTTTTCAACCTTTATCTTTACGTCTCTTGTAGTCCTGCACGTCTTCCACTTCTGTCACTCTCTGTCTTGTTCTCAACTTCTCTCTGTTCCACCTGTCTCCACCCCCCTCCCTGCTTACGTCTCGCTTTCTATCTCTCATTCTTTCACTTTGACTTTTTTTTGTTATTCCACTATCTCTGACCACTGGCACAGAAATGGTACTTGAGGCTCAGCTGACCCGGGGTGGATATAGTCCTGTGGCGCATGTTAAGGCAGCAGTATTTCCCTTCAGCTCCAGAGTGTCTCCTCCCACCCCCGCCTCTCTCTGCCTGTCCTTGCCTGCTGTTGTACTCACAGTACTGCTGCCACCATGTCCAGCAGGCCTGCCTCTCCACTCTCCTCTATTGCCCATCCCACAAAGGGCTTCTCAGGGCTCCCATAAATCATTTCTCCCTTCACAGACTAGTTGTGAGTTCGGGCCAGTTCACTTAAATGAATAATTAGGCCCCCTCACCTCCTCCTCCTCCACCACCACCACCACCACCTAATTAAGTGCTCAACCATAAAGAATTACTGTAGCTACATTTGCAACCCACATTTGGGGTTTTAAAAATGCCCCCTCCTCTCTCCTCTTAATTTTATGTTCTAATTCAGACATTATGAAAACATTCAATGAATACTGTGAAAACTGAAGAAGTTATTACCATTTCTCTCTCCTCGCCTCAGGTGATCTCACAGCGGTCATAAGAACTCGGAGTTACTCCACACTTGTTGTTTAAAGGGATTTTTTTTTTCCAAAATACTGCAGGTGTGCAGAATACGGCTGTGAAGTGTCTGTAGTTAGCGACACATAACTTGAATTTTAAAGCCTGTCCCTGCCCAGAGGTGAAGACAATGTGAGCTGAATTCTTTGATAATTTATTACCAAGCTTAATTAAATGTGAACCTCCGGCATTGTTGGCAACGGTTTAGCTAAACAAGCTTGCATCGAGGCAATTGCAATGCTAATATGGAGTAAGCACCGTTTAAGCCTCCAGTAAGCCAACATTGAAGAATCTGTTTTTATGAAATAATAAATAAATAAAAAATCTGGCTTCTTCATTTGTAATGCTGTTAATTAATACGCTGTTATTTGCTTTGTTAGGTCATATTAGTGATATGGTGTCAAATGGAAATCAGCGCTCTTGATGTTTCTCTATGATAAAGTGATTGATGCATGCTGAGGCAGACAGAGTTTTCCTGCATTGAATGGGATGCGGTTGTAAATAAATGGCTGTCATGGCCAGAGACGGGAATGGATTAAAAAGCACTTTTAAACTCACACAGACGTTTTCCTTTCAGCTCCATTGTTCTATTGTGTAGCCGGGGACATCGGCAACAGTTATGACACTAATTTCCACAATAATTGAAAAACAAGGAGGGAAAAAAAAGTCTTACAAAACAAATTTGTTATGCTACAAAGTCAGACGAACAGGTACAACACATTTAATGAACTCCACACCGTCACATGCTTTGATGAGTAGAAATGCAACATCCGTCTCTGCCATGCAAAGTCTGAAAATATCATTTTTATCCTTTGAACATTATTTGATATTTATTCATGTTTTGTTTACCATGCCGTGCCATCTCTTTTGACTCATAGCTTGCAGTGCCGTGTGCGTGCAAATACAGTGAAAGCGCCTCAGTAATTACAGTGCAATTATCCAAAATTGTAGTTCATGCACAGGCTGTTGCACTGGGGGTCGGGGTAATTGGCCTTCTCTGGCGTTCAAAGAAACCCCACAAAAGTGCCTGTGATGAAGTGCCCTCTAGGTGGGTGGTAACCCCGACTAAGATCCTCAATACACACCTCATTCTTAATGACATCACTGTGTGTTTGTGTCTGTGGGATGAAAGGTTAAAGGTTATCCAGGGTTTGTAACTGTTTCATGAATGCAACATGACCTTCTACACGCCAGCGCTCTCTCTTTTTTTGCCTCTAAACTGTTGCATATTCCAGCACCAGATAAGAGAGAAGAGGTCAGAGGGAGAGCACCTTCACACAGTAATATGCATCCGCCCTATAACAACAGCAGATAACAGCGGAGCTATGAATAATGGATAATCGATGTGCAGATGCTGAAGTCTAGTCTAAGCGCATGAAGAGCTGTGGTAATGAGCTGCAATACTTTTATATGCACACCTGGTTGAATCTCTCTGTCTGTGTACATACAACAGCACTTGAGTGAAACAGCAATAAAGCAGCATCGCCAGCTGAGAGAGAGAGCCAAAATGGCAGCTCTTGGTGCTCCCGCCTCCTAACAGTGCCAGCTGAAACCACGTCACTACGCTCCAGTGAGTTTCACCGCTGCTCAGTTTTGTCCCAACCTGGCTCAGACGCCAGCACAGAGAAGATGACATGGTAAAACTTTAATTAAGGAAATGATGATTGTCCCAACTACTGCATTTGGTTTGATTGTTATAGCCACTCATATTTGCACTGAAATTTGGCCAGGTTCATATCACCAGGAGGCTACTTAAACATATGAGGCCGCCACCGCCATTCAGCAGCCACCGGGAGTGTAAGGTGGCTTCAATTACCCTTACTTGTAATCACAGCACTGAAGTTGTCTCTCGAGATGTCTGTTTAACTGTTAGAGGGTCAGTATGGCTCTCCAAATTCTCTCTGAAATGATGTTTGTTCCCTCGCCTGGTTTTGGCCTTCTGACTCGGTGGGAAGGTTGGAGAAGTGGGCACATCATTAGCAGTCCTGCAATCCACTGCAATTTGTGCTTCCAAGAAAGCAGAGAGTGGCCACCAGCATGCTCAGACCAGGTCAGATACTCGTAGCCAAACACACACTTCTTTTGATTCGCTCTGGGTGCAAGAGTTGCAATGTGATGTGTGGGTAAAACGTGGATCTGAGCCTCGACTCTCCTGTTTATGTCCTCTTCAGTTCAGCTGTCATACATGTTTCCCCAGAATCAAAGCTGTTTGACTATTTAAGATTGAAGTCAGCATAATGGCCACCTCACACTAACATGTGGGCATCGGTCTAACTCAGTTCAAAGAGATCACAGCCTGTCGTCTATCCTTGAATCAAAACTCAAAATGTTACTTATCCAATGCTCTCCTTTCATCTATCCTGCATACATGATGGAAGGAAACATCTTTTCATTGGTCAATAACATTCTAAATGCTGACCGTAGACAGAAAAGATGATTTTGAAACATGGTTTTCAATATCATCAAGTGCTGTGTTCAGACAGGTTTAAGTGGTGGGGGGAGTAGCTAAACAGTCGAGCAACACCAGTAGGTGAAATGTAGACTGGAGAAGTGAAGAGCTGCTATTATGTCTGGTTGTCTGTACTCTTTGCTAAAGTCTAAATGGAAGGAGTGTTGGAAATGATGACTGTATGTAATGCGCTGTATACCATCATCTCTCTCATAGAGACAGTCTGGCAGTTGTCACACTCCCAGCTTGTCATGCCTCAAGCGATGGTGTACAGGATGCTGCGGCACAAAACGCATAAAATGCTGGTGATCAAAACGAGGTGAGGTGGAGTGTGTGTGAGTGTGACTGTAGTCAAACATACAGTTGAGCCCCCAGATGTTCATGGAAATTCCCACAAAAAGAAAGCGTATGTTAAACATAAATATGAAGAAGACAGGACGTCATCTGCGTGTTTATGTGGTCAGAACATACTGCCGCCTGCTGTGAATTCCTGCTGTTGTGTTTGCTAACATAGTGGTATATGTTTTACTTGCTCGTCGAACATAAGATATGCATTGAGGGGCGTGTAGGCACTGTGAGACAGGCTCTTTATGCAAGACAGCGATAATTTACGCATATGTCAATACAAATTGCACCAGTGGGGGTCATAATTTTAATGGACCACACAGACTGCCAGACTGACTGGACAATCAAGTCATTAGGAGTGAAATGTCCCTTTAACAATGTGTTATATAATAAAATGTATTCAGAAAAGTAGACCACCAACAGCCCATGTAGTTAAAGAGGAGACAGCCACTGTTACCCATGTGAGATTGTCTTAATATAAATTCAATTCAATTTAAAAGAACATCTTTCCTTTACAGGCTTAGAATGAAAGCTGGAGCCAGATTGGTACAACACATTTAATCACAGGTGTTAACAGTGCAAACTATGACAATACATGAACATACTGCTCATTTAGAGGTTGACTCGATGCGCATTAGCTCCGCTTGTTCTAGTACGTAAATGGAGCTGTTAACCTTAATTAACCTACAGTCGGTCAGTGAAACCTCTCTGAAGACCTCACTGAAAACACAATAACAGAAACATTTACATGGTTACACTTAATTTGAATTTGTGTATTTGTTATCTAGAATGGTTAGTAAACCTTCTTGGATTAGTCAGCCAACATAGCGGGAACATGGTTAACTAGGATTTGAATAAATCACCGACAGTGCCACCAGCAAAGCACCCCACATCAACGCATCTCCTTCGCTATGCTTCATGGTGGGAACCACACATGTAGAAACAAGTGCTTACTTTTCTCAGCACCTAACAATAATCTCAAATTTTGACTCATGGTGATGTTCATTCCTTGTGTTTCTTGGTCCAAGCAGTTCTCTTCTTTTTGTCATGTTCATCATCCTTCAGTCATGGTTTGATTGCATTCATTCGACCATGAAGATTCACAAGGTCCTCTGTGAACAGTGCCTGCTACTTGAACTCTTTGATGCATTTATTTGGGCTCTGATCTGAGGTGCTCTAATGAACTTCTTCTCTGCAGCAGAGGAAACTCGTAGTCACCTTGTCCTGGGGTGGTTCTCATGAGAGCCAGTTTCATCAGGGTGTTTGATGGTTTTCGTGTGTGTGCTTGAGCTGGATTAACTGACCTTCATGTCAGTAATAGTAATAGTAATGATGGACTGTCATTTCTCTTGATTTAGTTGAGTAGTTTTTACCATAATGTGGATTAGAACAGTAGTCTTATATGGCTATTCACTGTATAGAATGGTGCATCACAGCTGATGGTCTCAAACACATCAAGTATAATTCTGCATAAGTTTCAGTTTCAGTGCTTATCTTGTCCCACTCTCAGTGGCATGGCCCTTTTATAGTATCTGTCTCACCCTCATTGTCTGATATCTCCTGATGCTCAGCATGCTCTCCCTCACTCTCTGCTCTGGAAACTTGTGGTTGCACTTCATCTTAAATTATTAGAATCGGCCACAAGAATACCATCGTCTGCAGTATATTCCATTCAAAATTACTTGAACATGACAGGGCACGAACAGACGGTACTTCAATTACTTTGTCAGTTCAACAATTCTAATCTAATAACAGCTCTGAACATCTGACTGAATCATCAACTTTCATCAACAGAAGGAAACTATATCTAGTTTGTATATAAATTGATCTACTTGAATACAGAACTACAAGATGTCATAAAGTATTTGCACATATTTTTTGGCCTTATCATCTAATACTTCACTATAGCCACTCACCAGGCTCTCCAACACTCTGCAATGGAACCTAACCCTGGTTTAACCCTGTATATTATATAACTCAGTTACAATACTGTGCACACATATAATATACTGTATATTTGTCATTAATTCAGTTTTTTTAGTTACTTATAGCCTCCTCCCAACTTGGATGCTTCTTAGAAAATCGGCATACTCACATTAATTCCGCAGGATATGGTTTCTTGACATTTCTATAATAATGCTTCACCTGCTGGTAGTCTAAATCCAGCTCTGCAATGTTGTGCTGCCTCAATGTGCACAGTGTAGCTGGCACACAACCAAGCTACAAAGACAGAGTCTGTGTATCAGATTTAAAAAAAAAGCCCTCTCTGCATCCACTGGCAAGTGAATACATGTAAAGGTGTGCCATGTTTAAGATTTGTGATTCTGTTGAGAACATGACATGTATTGAACTTTATTTAACACAACTGCTGATCCCCGCCTTAGAGTAAACTCAAATTCACATAATACACATACGCCGATTTTTGTTGAATCTATTTCTGCATGTTAATCACAAATGTACTGCATGGAGAGTCTATTAACCCTTTATAGGCCTTGCTTGCCAAAATATAATTCTGGAACTTCACTGAGCTCCAACCGTCCAAACTACCGCAGCATGAAGAATGTGACCGCCTTATATTTCTTCCTGCAGGCAGAGAAACGACCGAGCTGAACGCGGTGGGGTCTCAGATGAAGCAGTATGAAAAAGGAGTGAAAGGTTGGCCGGTGAGCTGCAGAACATAAAGAAGGAATGAAAAAGCAAAAAAAAAAAAAAAGAAAGGAGAAAAAAAGTGAGAATTCTCTAGTAGGTAAGTGCTTCAGCCCCCTAGGAGGGGACTGAACTTGAACTGTGCAGGAGACTGAGACACAGAGTAGAGTAGGTAGGAAAGACTGTGGCAAGTAGAAGAGAACATGCAGAGCTGTGTATTACTTTAGTGGTAAAGTGACAGTGTTTTCTGCCTCTGTGTAAATGTGTTCCTTCTTTTTACATATGCATGCTTTCTTCCTGTGATGACCTTCGTGATCAGCAGCCAGTCTGTACGGGCTCCCGACATGTGGCGAGCGATACTTCAGATCATAAAATCAAACGAGGACAGACACACACACACACACACACGGGCATCTTAGACTGAAAATCAGACAATCAATGAGGCAGAGAATCAGCTGACCTTTCCTTTTCCGTACCTGCTATCATTTGTCTGGCTTCTAATAGAAACTGCAGCATGGAAGATTAAACCGTGATATGCGGCCTGCCCTCATTATGGGCTCTTACTGAGGCAAACGTGCTGCTGAAGATGTCTGCTTGAGCTGTGCTTGTGTGTGTATCCTTCCACTCTAAGCAGACTTTAAGTAATTAGATTGAAGGCTAGCCTCCACAGCAGTGTTTTCAGGCCTGACAGCAGGGAGTTTGTAGTTACTGTTTACCCAAATATTGATTTATATCTCTGTGCCAGCAATGCCAGGACACCCAGTGTTTGGCCTGCGGAAAGTAATTGAAAGGTTTTTCTGTTATATTTGTCCTATTTAATCCCCACCTTTGCAGATACACTAGCAGCCACAAATATCTGGGAAAAAAAGCTCAGTATACACATGATTTAATCATACTCTGGTTTCCTTTCAACATATCAAATCATCATCATCATCTCCTCCCAAACACAGATATGGAAATATATGGGAGGAATTTGTCCTTGTTGCTAGGCTCCCAAGTGTTCTCAGTCATTTCAAGATTTACTTGCTTGCTTCATTTTCATTTGCAATCAAGTGCTATTCCCCAAATTGTAAGCATGACTCAGAAATTCTCATATTTCTCCACCCACAGCAGAACTACACAACATCACAGCTGATACACACAGGAGACATTAGTTTTGGAGAGCGAGCGCATGATGATAGAGACAACCTGCTGGTTGGAGGAAGTTGGCCCACCTTGGATAATAGCAGCAGATTGAATCGCCATACTTGGTCAGCTTCTCAGCCATCTGCTGGTACCATGGGAGTCTGGTGTGTGGACCCCCCACTCGACCAGCCCCCACTCAGGCCTGGCCTGGACTTTGTTCAGGTGGATGCTACATATGCTGTCATATGTGAACCGGTGCCCAATTATGCTTCATCTCTGTTTACCGCATGAACAAAGCACAGTTTGAATCACAGTTGTAGAGGAATAGGAAGAGAAATCGAGTGTGAAGGATGATATTGAAAGTTTTTAACATTAAGTTTGTTAATATGAGCAGGGTGAGACTGGAGACACTCAATGATACACAGGAGGCCTGTCACGTGCAACTCCACAGCTGTTGAGAAGCGTGTTTAGCTTGTGACTGTTTAATGCAAGTCTACTCCAGACCCCTTGTCACCGGTTAAACATGTCGAGAGGTTGCAAGCAAAGATCTGATTCTCAGATTGCATCAATTGATTCATTTTGAGAGGTCTGAAGAGGTAAAACACGTTAATATTTTTTCATAATCTTTGTATATGTATAGGGGTCATGAATCAGACTAATTGTTTGATTGGCAAAATAACCAATAGATTACAATCAATCGATTTAATCACATCCAAAAAATGTCTTAAAAGTTACTAAAGCCAATTTTTTGGAGAAAAGTTTTTCTAAAGTTTGTTCTTTAAAATATTCTTGAAACAAAGTCAAAGAGGTTTTCAGGGGATGTTGGACTTTGCCAAGGTCATGCCCCTTAAGACAGCTGGGGTGACGACAGTGTGTGGTTTGGGAACCTCAGAACTCAGAAGATCTCTGCTTTTTGCAGACGATGTGGTCATGTTGGCTTTGTCAGACTGTGACCTCCAGTATGCACTGGGGACGTTTGCAGCCAGAATGAGAGTCAGCACCTGAAGGCCATGGTTCTCACGCTGAAAGACTGAGATCATGAATACAATTGTCCAGAATGAATTTTTCCTGTAGCTCAGCCTTAGATATGGGATGAGGAGCTGCTCCTTTATGTCGTAAAGACCCAGCTGAGGTGGATCCAGTGTTTGATTAGAAAGTCTCCTGGGTCCCTTCCTTTGGAGGTTTTCCTGGCACATCCATCTGGGAGTAGACACCAGGGCAGGCCCACAACTCAGCTGGAGGGATTACGTACCCCATCTGGCCTAGGAACACTTTGGGATCCCCAAGGAGAAGCTGGGACGTTGCTGGGGGGAGGAACCTGTGAAACACCCTGGTTAACCTGCTGCCACCATGATCTAACCCTGGATAAGCAGAATATACAATGATGGATGGGGCTTCAGAACTACTAGATGGATTACCATAACACAGGTTCTAACACAACAGTATCATTTCACAGCCTAAGAGTACAATACAATACAATAGTTGTTTGATTTTGGTCCAAGGCCCACAATTAAGTTTCAGTTTTGGACCTCCAGGCAAAAAAAAGTTTAAGCACTCCTGAGTTTTTTTTTTTTTTAGTCAGTAACCACAGTCAAAATGAAGAACATCTCTTTTTCCAGACTGCAATGAATGTCCCAGATATTATTCGTTGTGACATATTTCTACAGCGCAAAAGGACAGTGGCACTGTGGATTCCCCTTTCTTCTCTCATGAATGGCGTGCTTAGGTTTGTGCTGGCGGCCTCCTTCCAGGGTCCACCTTTAAGAGGAGGTCCTGTGGCTCAGGCATGCTACATCCTCCCAGAGCCACATTCCTTGTGTTAGAATGTATTTATAATTATGCACCTTGCTCCATACAAAGTGTCTTCCTTTTTTCCTCCCTCCAATAAATATTTTTTTGAGCAGTTTTTCCTGATCTGATTCCAGGAGTACAGATAGAGGGTGTCATATGCTGTATAGATTTTAAAGCCCCTTGAGGTACATTTGCAACTTTGGGCCAGACTGGTATACCGGACCTGATATATCGCTGCACCTAAATCCATGTCCACTGTTGAGTGGTCTGATGTTCTCATATCTGTTATAATCATCATCTCCGATACCTACAGCTGTCCTCAAAATGTCACCTTGCTTAGCTGAGGCTCAATCATCCGGCAGTTAAAAAACACATAAGAGCCCATTTAGCTTGAGATGGCTGAGTCGCTGGGTGGCCTCACACTCAGCTGGACTTGCTCTTGAATTAATAAGCCCCCCTGCCACCCCAACCCAGAAACATTTCCAATGGCTCAAGACGTTAAATGTTAAACACAGAACGTTGAGACAGCCACTCTAGCAAGACCATGCTAATGATGTCTGTATTGATTACTAGGTCTCACTCAAGCACTTCTGCAGGTCTTATAATAGAGAGAGAGAGAGACAGACATACAGAGAGAGAGAGAGAGAGAGAGAGAGAGAGAGAGAGAGAGATCTGAGCTGCTAATTGTGTCTTTGAAGATTTTGAGGACTGCGTGTGCTTAAAGGGTCAGATCAGGTCAGACGGTTTCCATTTAGAAAACGCTGCCTCATTCAGTTCAGCGAGTCAAGTGTGTGAAATCAGCACTGTCATTATTTATTTATTTCTTTTTAGTGGTGATTGATGCAATTTTAGTAGCTGCTGCGATGGAAGTAAACCACGGCATACAAGTCAACAGCTGAGGAGGAACGTGTGAAGGGTCTGAGTTGTAAAACCTCCATCCACTCCAATCAGAGGCTGAATCCAGACCTCTGCTGACCACCAGGTGAAATACTACTCCGGCTTGTGAGCTTTTCCACTGCTTTGATAAGCGCGTGTTCGCTGCACACTCTTGCAGCCGTGCTTACATCCGTAATCACCCGGCAGAAAATCTTTGAGAGCTTAAAGCAGCAATTACAGTAAAGTCAATCGATAATGACAGGTTTTAGAGGAGTCCAAATGACTTTTAATGGATTTTAAAAGGTGGCATAAATAATGCACAGGCTAAGGTGTATAATTACGGCTGACTGCCAGCTGCTGTTTAACCAAATGTATGTAAAAAGAGATAGTACCCTCCCCTACTTTTTATCAAGCGCATAAAAAAAAAAAAAAAGGATGAGTGCAGTATTGAGGTCGACCTCTCTTATGCAGCACTGTGACCGACCAAAGCCAAACTGTCACTGCAAATTAATGGCATCCAAAAGCCAGCGCTTCCATTTCAGAGGGCTTCCTCTCTGGATGCCGCACGCAAGACCGGGGCGCTGTCTCCATTACTGTGCCACAGAGGTTTGATGCACCAGATCCAGCCAGGCTTATGTCAGGCCGCTCACCCCGGCTGGCCTCAGTGGTGTCCCTTCAGCCGAGTGCTCCCTCAGCATAGTTCCAGAACAAGAAAGAAAGAAAGAAAGAAAGAGAGAGAGAGAGACTTTCACTTGAATCTGTTTCTGGACCTGACATTAACGCGCGCACTGCACCGGATGCTAATCCCACTCATGGTGTTGAAGCGTCTGGACAGCTTTATTACAACAGCTGGGACAATTAGAGATGAGAGGTCTGGAATGGCGACAGGATCACGTCTAAACATTTGTTTATTTTCACACCTCTGATGTGCCTTTGTCTTAAATTAGAAAGAAGCTAAGATGAATTTCCTTTATTCCCTTTGTGGTGACTCACTGTTTTTCTCCTACTTCATTCTCTCCATATCGGCCGTGCTCATGAAGTGTATCGCCTGCTCCATCAGTAAAAGAAAAGCATTTTCTCTTGTTCTCACTCTTGTTATTCGTCTCCATTGATGCTGGGGGAGCTGTGAGGCATGGGATTTGACTCGCTGTAAACATAATATCACCTCAAACTATGCCCCCGTGCTCCCACCAACAGAATAACTTACTCAGCGTGGCAAAGCTCTCCACGTAGACGGCATGTCACAATCAGCTGAGTGGAACCAGAGGATGAAGAAGTGAATGAAAGTAAAATAAGATTAGCTACAGCTGCACTACAAAGGCTTCGTCTTTGGTTTTTCATGCCTAATTAGGCTGAAGCTTTGGACTGTGTTCAGAGAAAAAGAGATGACAAGTGTGCTTTTAATAGACTTTAATAATAAAGGTTTTTGTAATGTGACATGTAAATATTATTGACGGGCCTATGAGACTCTTTGAGTTGAACATTTATCAATCTTGGCTACATTTCCATTTCAATTAAGTTAACTTCTCCTGATGAACACATGCCAACAATGGATGAAATGTGTACTGTACTATAGCGATACTTTAGTTATCAATCATTCTGTTGATTATTATTTATGATTAATCAATTAGTTGTTTGGTCCACCAAATAATGAAATATGTTGATCACTGTTTCTTGAAGCCCGTGGTTGTTCAAGATAACTTCAACAGATGCAAACATAAACCGGAGACTGAATCTGTTTGTTGATAACACAAATGGAATGTGCAGTGCAGGTGGGAGAACCAGTGACCAGAGTCAGACGTGGCAGGAGGATGGATGAGCACTGGGGGATCATGATTAGTCACAAAGTTTAATTTAAATTACAGAGAAGCAGAGTTGCAAAAACACAGTTGGGTGTAACGTTTGAGCACGAGAGCACTCTGATTTATGAAGCATAGGTTGATTGGTTGATAAGTCACAGCTGATGAGGTAATCAGGCAGGTGAGACAGAAACTGCCACGCTGGCCAAGCCCAGTGACACACACACATACACACACACACACACAAGGGGAGGGGAGGGGAGGAGAAAACAGCAAGAAAACACTAGGGGTCTAGTCGAATAGTCAGTTTTGCTTAGGAAGGTTCCTCACTGAGTGAAAAGACCTGAAGTATTTATGTAGCCGCCATGTTTGAGGCTGTTTGAATTCTCTAAATGTTAAGGAAAGGCGCTTTAGTGCTTCCTTTTTCTGGTTTCTGGTGTTGACTGTAGAGTCGTCAACAGCAAAGTCATTGTAAAATACACAACTGCAACTACAACTAAAGCATTTATAAGTTATCCTGACCATTCAAATGAATATATAAACCATGAATATCACATCTTCAGAGTGATGGGACATCTGGATTGTCTCTCCAGAACATCAAGGTTGAGATTAGTGGACAGGAGTGTGAACATAAGCGACCACTGTGACACTTCATTTTAATTCTGTGTCAGGCAAACAATATGCCTTTATTTTAATTTCACTGATTGTCCACGTTTATATATCCTACATGAAAAACACTGTAAGAGCGTACAGCGAGAAGTATTTCAGATGCTTGTTTTGTAGTTCATGTTCTGACCTTTGTAGCTTTAGTACAGACCATATCAGTGTCTTATCATTTCAGTACAGTCAGATTCTCTGAACACCACACCTTTCCTCGACTTCATGACGTTTCACATTGTGTTCAAGGAAAAGTGCTTAGGAAAGGACTTAGGAGGTAATTTTTTTGACTATTCAGCTGGACCCTAAGAAGGAAGGAGGTGAACAGCCACCATTTGACAATGGTTGTCTTGTCCATGATCTCAAGTATTGTCACAGACAATAATAATAATAATAGTTAGTAGAAAACTAATTGATTAATCAAATCAACCAATTGTTGCTTGTAAAGTACGTACAGTGGTGGTCAAAAGTTTACATACACTTGTAAAGAACATAATGTCATGGCTGTTTTGAGTTTCCAGTTATTTCTACAACTCTGATTTTTCTCTGATAAAGTGATTGGAACAGATACTTCTTTGTCACAAAAAACATTCATGAAGTTTGGTTCTTTTATGACTTTATTATGGGTCAACTGAAAATGTGACCAAATCTGCTGGGTCAAAAATATACATACAGCAATGCTAATATTGGTTATATGTCCCTTGGCCATTTTCACTTGAATTAGGCGCTTTTGGTAGCCATCCACAAGCTTCTGGCAAGCTTCTGGTTGAATCTTTGACCACTCCTCTTGACAGAATTGGTGCAGTTCAGTTAAATTTGTTGGCTTTCTGGCATGGACTTGTTTCTTCAGAATTTTCCACAAGTTCTCAATGGTCAATTTAGGTCAGGACTTTGGGAAGGCCATTCTAAAAACCATAATTCTAGCCTGATTTAGCCATTCCATTACCACTTTTGATGTGTGTTTGGGGTCATTGTCCTGTTGGAACACCCAACTGCGCCCAAGACCCAACCTTCGGGCTGATGTTTTTAGGTTATTTTGAAGAATTTGAAGATAATCTTCCTTCTTCATTATCCCATTTACTCTCTGTAAAGCACCAGTTCCTTTGGCAGCAAAACAGGCCCAGAGCATAATACTACCACCACCGTGCTTGATGGTAGGTATAGTGTTCTTGGGGTTAAAGGCCTCACCTTTTCTCCTCCAAACATATTGCTGGGCATTGTGGCCAAACAGCTCAATTTTTGTTTCGTCTGACCACAGAACTTTCCTCCAGAAGGTCTTATCTTTGTCCATGTGATCAGCAGCAAACTTCAGTCGAGCCTTAAGATGCCGCTTCTGGAGCAAGGGCTTCCTTCTTGCACGGCAGCCTCTCAGTCCATGGTGGTGCAAAATGCGCTTGACTGTGGACACTGACACCTGTGTTCCAGCAGCTTCTAATTCTTGGCAGATCTGCTTTTTGGTGGTTCTCGGTTGACTCTTCACCCTCCTGACCAATTTTCTGACAGCAGCAGGTGATAGCTTGCATTTTCTTCCTGATCGTGGAAGTGACAAAACAGTGCCATGCACTTTATACTTACAAACCATTGTTTGCACTGTTGCTCTTGGGACCTGCAGCTGCTTTGAAATGGCTCCAAGTGACTTTCCTGACTTGTTCAAGTCAATTATTCGCTTTTTCAGATCTGTGCTGAGCTCCTTTGACTTTCCCATTGTAGCGTCTGTGGGTGTGTGAAGGTGTTTGTATCCAGTGGGCCCTATTTGAATGGCCTCAGAGAAGTCACCAGCTGTAGTCACTCATAATCACTCACAAGAAGTTAAGAGGCCATGCTATAAAGCTCATTTCATTGACAAGACTTTCTAAGTCACCAAAATTGCTAATTCATGTTGCTGTATGTATATTTTTGACCCAGCAGATTTGGTCACATTTACAGTTGACCCATAATAAAGCCATAACAACCAAAATTCATGATTGTTTTTT
The DNA here is from genome assembly GCA_014281875.1 of Nibea albiflora. Lineage (NCBI taxonomy): Eukaryota > Metazoa > Chordata > Actinopteri > Sciaenidae > Nibea > Nibea albiflora. Next base: position 26,714,574 of record CM024789.1, read on the forward strand.
GTGACAAAGAAGTATCTGTTCCAATCACTCTATCAGAGAAAAATCAGAGTTGTAGAAATAACTGGAAACTCAAAACAGCCATGACATTATGTTCTTTACAAGTGTATGTAAACTTTTGACCACCACTGTAGAACTATTTACTTACTGCAGTTTACTCACTGTTTTGGTTTTTACGGCCCACGGATCCACTGCCACTGCCGTCGTGTTGAGCCACCTGCCCAGCAACAAACACCAGGCAAAGTTAACTGTGTGTAAACTCCCAGCATGCTCGGTACATCTCTCTGCAACAGCATTGACTCTTTGAAGTGAAGGTTACGTACGCTACCCCTCCTGATGGTTTTTGTATGTCCATAGCAAACCTCTATAATTCCACCCACATGGCACACGTGCATGAATATCAGCTTGATAAAATCATATTGTTCTGAGCAACCACCGGCCCATAAGAACCGCTGGCCCCGCAGACTTGGAGCTGATTCAAATTTCAAATCTCATTTGGCAGGCTGTGCACACGCTAAACTGATGCAGTACATTAGCTAGTGCAAAAGAGATTCAGTGGCCCTCAGGTTGACAGATATTTCTAGTACTCTGGAGTGCTGGAAGTGCCTAACGTTTACACACGCTTCATTGTCCTCTTTTGACTCTCAGGTGGTGTTTTGTAAGTTGATAATCCAGGCTTTTACGCGACACCTACTCCCTGGCTTGCAAGAAAAAGTAAAAGCACTCTTTCTGTAAGTCTCCCCTCATTTCTCTCTTCTCTTGCCTCCCACAGTTCCTGACAGTTTTCTCCTTCACCCTCCTCTTCAATCTGCTTCCTGCCCTCTGCTCTCCCTCCTCATCAGTCCCTCCATTACCCCTCTTGTCTTGTCTCTTGTCCCTCATGTCTCGGCCTTCATGTGATGACGGTGGCAGTGGCCCAGAGTAAGGGATATTAAGGTGAGTTTGTGTGTGAGTGTGTGTGTGTGTGTGTGTTTCCACCTGCTGTTAATGCCATGGGAAGCTCTTTGGTCTATTTCCAAAAGTGAAACCCTCAATCCTGAAATGAAAAGCAACACAACAGCTGACTGCAGTTTTCAGTGCGCTCTGATCCTCCAGGAGGAGAGTAGTTTTTGATTTTTATCCAGTCTTTCCCCTTGGAGACTCAGGGAAGGTTGTGTCTGTTCATCGCAGGGGTCAGATGCCTTTTAATAGGTTCCGGGTTCAACGACGACACAAGTTGACGATTCATCAGCGCGGAGTGATGGAGGAATCAAGTCCTCGGGGCCACCAGCCCGGTAGATCAAATGCAGATCAATGTCTCTTTTGAGCAAATTGACTGGAAGCTGTTATGACACATCCATCTCTTTTAGTGAAATCGCACCTCTGTTAAATTAGTCATGCACTTCAGATGTAGACCTCTGACATTATCGCAGCTCCACCACCTGAATGCTAATGCACACATCAAAAAGCTCCACCAGGAACTTGGAAGATGATTTTCAAACCCCATCCGCAGGATTAGATTTTTCAAATGCAATTTTGGATTAGCTTGGCTTCCTTTCGCACCTTTAACTCCAGTCAGCAATGAGCTTCCATCACTTTCTACATCTATTGATCGTTGGCGAGAGAAGATAGCCAGTTTACCCTCAGTGTTTTCCTCTAATCCGACGTTTTCTTCTCTTTAAAATGAAGGTCATTAATTTTCACGGCTTGCGCTTGTCGAGTGGCTCATGACAATCAGAAAATCAATGAAATCGGTTGAGAATATTCAAACAGCGGCGGGCTGATCCGAGCAGGTAACCTGTAACGAGATGTGCTCAGATATGGATCTGGCGTAGTCCATGAAATCCACACTGATTAAACCATGAAATTAAATCATTTAACGATACTGTGAGCTCTTTGTTTATCTTGATCACGGGTGTAAATCGACATTTTAAAATACATCAGCCGTGAAAATCGTGGATCAAGATTGCATCTTGCTCTCGGTGGGGCGTGTATTCTTACTGAACACACTTGCATGCTTGTTTTTTTTAAACGAACACCAAGAAACAAGAGGAAGAGAAATGATTTTGTCTATTACAACAGTTACTCTAACACATTTTATCACCAAAGTTTCTTTGACTTCACCCTCCTGAAAATCGATGCTTGATTTATTCCGCCTCATTGGTCCTTTCCCTGTGTGTCTACAAGCGTGTGTGTTGTGGTACTTCATGTCATTCTGATGATGCCTTATGAGCGATCGCAGCGTGATGCCAATTCTCATGTAAAGGAGACGAGGCGGGAGGTGTCGAGCAGAAGGCTGACAAGTCTGCAATAAAATGTATGCAAATGAGGCCACAGGTTATTACATCACTTTAGTGTGTTTTCAGGTGTGTGTGTGTGTGTGGAGTTGTGGAGGTGTGTGTGCATGTGATCCTGCCTCTGCAGTCATGTTTATGAACCTGCTGTGCAAGCACAGCTGTAATGAGAGTTGATCATGCGTGGCATACACAGTGTGGTACCGCTGTGCGGTCGCTACGTATGCCTGTCTCACCTCTCTGGGACCTCCAGACTCACCCTGTCTGTCCCGTCATCATCACACCCACACAATAATATAAAAGAAGGACAGACTTAGTCACCACATCATACACACACATTTGTGTGTGAACCTTTAATTGGAGCTTTTACATGTCGCTACTGCAGAAATCACCCAGGTTTTGTTCAGTTGTTGGAGGGTTTGTGAATGTGCACCATTCTATTTCTACTGTTAAGCTAGCTATTTAGGATCAGTTGATGGTTCCAAACTGTAGGCTGGCAGCTGTCAAAGCTATAGTACAGTAGGTAACATTTGAGCAAGAGACAGTTAGATTTTGAATGTAAAATCTAAAAAATCCCAAACCCTCCTTTCAGGCCTCCCTCCAAAATCACTCACCCAAAGCAGATTTTATTTGGGCAGAATTATTTCCAGTCACATCCAAAGATCCTGCTTCTTGCTTTGTTTTTTTTCATTTTTATTTCAGAGCATTTGATTTATTGATTACTCGGGGTGTCAAGAGAATTTCAACAAATGTAACAAAAGAATTGTGTCTGAAATATATTTCTAACCCTAACTTCCAGCAACAATGACTTCTTATTCATTCTATTAAAAGCATGAGATGTGACATGTTTGAAGGAACCTTCAAACATTTAGGCTTTAGGCTGACTAACAAGCAATGTACTTTTGCTGTTCAGTTACTAGAAAGTAACGTCCATCCATTATCCGTAACCGCTTATCCTCATCAGGATCACAGCGAGCTGGAGCCTATCCCAGCTGACTTTGGTACAGTACCTGGACAAGTCGATCAATGGTAATTAGTGCTAAAGTTAGCAAGCTAGGATGACTAGCTTCCACTTCTTGAGTGGAAAATGAGCTAAAGGGCTCCCGTTAGTGGAGCAAGAAAACTAAGAGGGAGCACGTCGCCAAGCAATGCCACCTCTCAAATCTGAGTAAGCAGCCGTGAAAGGAGCGGTGTCTTTTGAAAATGAAAATGTTCACAGTATAGCTGCAGTATCATCATAATTAATATTTCTTTACATTAAATGTGACAAGAACTCAAACTTCATTTAAATTGAAATGTTTGGTCTGTATTGTGATAATGGAGCATATAAGGGCGAGGCATCTTGACAGAAACCTCGAAGAGACAGACAGAAAAGACACACACACACACACACACACACACACACACACACACACACAGAGGGCATACTGAGAGGATGTGGACAATATATCGTGCTTCACTCAACCAATTTGAGCAGGTTTATGTCTCACATTTGCACTCTTTCTCTCCCCGCTGACGTAGTGTCCCAGTTCAGTTCAGCACCAGATTACAGAACCGCCATATTTCATCTGCCGCTTTCTAACACACTGTAATTAGAGCTTAGCAGGGTTTTAATGTGACATTGGTTGTCCAGATAGCTTGCAGAGGAGCCCGTTGATCCTCTTCTTAGGTTTATGTCTTTGGATAAGGAAGTGTGAGGGGGTAAAAAAAAAAAAGAAAAAAAAGAAACAGGGATCATTGCACAGACGGGATTATAGAGGAGAAAAGGAGTGCTTTTCAGCGGGAAAATGAAAAGTTATTGGATTCTCTGCTCCCTGCGTCCGTGCTCTGCAGGGGGTGTGGAGGTTCCTTCACTCCACACAGACAGTGTGTCCATTTGTCCACCGAGCTACACTGAGTTCAAGATTTTGTACAGCTGATAAAAGCACTCAGGACTGCTTGCAAGTGTGCAAGTGTTATTTTGTGCTTGTGGGGAAATTGTTCTTTCTGTTCCAGATGTTTTTTTCTTACTGGATGACTTTATAATTTCTTGAAAAATCTACTTCTACAGTTTCAGTCATGTAACAGCCAGACACACAACAACAAACAGCCAGATCCTGTAATGCTGTTCAGCAGTTCATATAGAATCATCTACAGCTGTTCTCGTTCTGTATTACTTCTCAGCCCTATGTTTCCACATCTATCTATATGCATAACTACATGTTGGGCAGGGTCATGAAAAAGGATGTTGTCACCACAAGTCTGCAACCAAAGATTCTTTGCCTGGTATTTTAAGAATACTTTAGTGACTTTAAAGGCCTGCGTCCAGTTCATTGATCAACCGTCACACAGAATCTATGAATATAGAAACAGAATATATGAATAATTAATGTAATTTGTCTTGAAGAGGCCACAGCAGCATTCCGATTTGTAACTTGAAATTCTCTTGAATTTTCTATACATCTTAGCCTTTTATTAAGTTAGAACAGAATGCAAACCAGGTTATGGTTAGGTTATTTGCATTTTCTTTATACTTTCATAGACTTTTAGTGGCTGTTCTTTATTACTTCTCAGCCAGTTTAGACCAGCTATAAAACTGAAATCTTCATGAGGAAACATTACCTCGACATGATCTTAACTCTGTTGCCAACACAATGTTGATACGGGGAGAATGCAAACAGAAGTATGTAAAATCTTCTAGGTTCTGTTCAAAAGTACAGGTAAGGTGTAATCAACTTCATATAGCAATTTAAATAAACATTGAAAAATTTGTCAGTTTATCTTGTCTTTGTTTTTTAAATTCTGTGTGCATTTGATGATTTGTTTTGTGTGTGTTTGACTCTGTACTGCGTTTATTCTTCTCTCGTGCTGCTGCTTTCCCTCTTTTATTGTTCTGTCGTATTTTTCTGTGCTTTGCCCGTGTGCTCTGTGAAGCACTCTGGATCGCCTTTGGGTATGAAGTGTGCCATGTAAATGAATTTACTTCACTTAAAAGAGGAAACCGAGTTTGCATCCATGATCACCTCAGGTGAGTCGAGGAGCCCAGACTGCAAAGACCCTACTGTCTTTGTGTGTTATCTGGCACAATTTTTTTCTCCTTTTTGTTAGGGGGTTGGTTGCAGTGTGGATTGGCCAACCTGACATTGCTGCTGCAGATTGCAGAGGGTCGATGCAGGCAGCAGTGCCTGGATTCTCGTCATTGTCCAGTCTTTGTGTACCAGTATCTTGTCTTGTGTTTGGGGTTTTGGTCTCAATAGAAGGTCTGGTTTTATTTATTATTTTGGCCTTTGTTCACCTTGAAGTCAAGCATCAGTTTGTTATAAAAGCTTGTATTTATTATAAGCTGTCTGCTCATTGTATGTAGCAATAAATTGCCTACTTCTTGCATTGACTTTCACTTGCCTCATCCTCATGTTGTGCCCTCACATACGGGGGCGTAGACAGTCGAACAGGGGCAGCACGGTGGTGCAGTGGTTAGCACTGACACCTCACAACATCCCGGTTCCTGGTTCCTTCCATCAGCTGCTGCCTCTTGCTTGGTGTAGTATGTTTTCCCTGAGTCTGGCTCAGACTTCATCCCACAGTTCAAAGACATGCAGGTTAATCTGTGACTCTAAATTGCCTGTGTGAATGTGAGTGTGAATGGTTGTTTGTCTCTATGTATCAGCATGATAAACTGCTGACTTGTCCAGGGTGTACCCCGTCTCATGCCCAATGTCAGCTGGGATTGGCTCTAGTCCCACCGTGACCCTGATGAGGGTCAGCAGTTATGAAAAAATGGATTGAACAGTCGAACATGAATATAATTTCTGTGATACTAGGCCAGTTCTTTGGACAATGACATCCGATCACCGCGTTTACGCCTGCTCTTGATAAGTGTTCTTCTTGTTATCTTGATTCTCCCTACATAATGATCGGATCAACAGCATATGCAAATTAGGTAGGCTAATGCGACTGATTTGCCAACAAACATGGTGCATCATGGCTGCTGCAGGGGGTCTATATACTTGTCCTCTAACATGGAGAGGGCTGTTTGTGATGCTCGGGGTAGCAGGACATGGAGTCGTGCAGTCCTTGGAACTTCTTGGGTGAACATTTGCTGCCTGTATATATCTTCCTCTTTCAGATAAGACGTCCGCTTCTTAATAGCGGCTGTCCCTGTTAACAAAATGTTTTTCCACCAATAGTTTGCTATTAACAACACTGTTATGCATTTGTCTGTACAGTTTGTCTATAGTTGTCTGTTTGTATTATGTGTGGGGTTTGAAGAGCCGGGCCTGCTCTCTTGGGTTGTTGCAGTGTGATGGGCCTCACTCCGATCTATCAAGCAGGTAATTAATTAGGATGGATCGATTTAGAGCCTCTCTGATAATGATCTCTCCTGGACATCTCACTTATTTATCTGGGGGTTGGTGGGGTGGCGGTGTGGGGGGGGGGGGGGCTAACGTGTGGTAAATGTTAATAGTCTCCTGACAATGAGAAACACTGCTGATGACGATTATGCAAATACATGTGACTGAGCATGCACGCACGCAAACACACGCTCACACACACACACAGACCAAAAACCCAATCAAGACACAAATCGTGCACAGGTAGACCCGGGCCAGACTCAATCAAGACACATCTGCACACACAAACACACACACGGGAACATAAACACACTTGCTCGACGGAGAAAGCAACTCTCCTTTTATATCCCTCAGGCACTTTTTTCGCAGTAAATACCCAGAACAAAGCACCTTTGCGAGCGAGCCAACCCCAATTACAATCACGAGACACATTTGTCATATAAACTTTGTGCACCGTGAAATTTACTGGTTCAGCAAGAAGCCTCCTATTATTTATAGCTCAGGACAAATGCAGCAGTCTTGACATATGGTTCAGTGTGGAAGGAATTCACAGGAAGTTGAAAGTTCAGCGTTCATATTTTTGAGTGTTTCCAAAACATATGGTCGCTCCTAATAGTCTGAGCGTAATCTAATTTCCCTCCTTCCCCTCAGTGGCGAGCATGCACCTGCAATTTGTGTTCTTCGTACCACAAAGGGGCCCTTGGATAGCAGGTGCTTTTAAGGCCTGGCAGCGGTGAGCGCTGACGGCTCCTATATAAGTGATATGAGTGGCAGCCAGCCCTCCCCTCTGCCACTGGATTGGATTGGATGCTTGCCCCGTGTTTGACAAGCTTTGGCACCTAACTGTGTGCGCAGTGGCACCGGTGCCACTTGGCAGGTTAGCGCAGAGTGCCACTAGTCTCTCTCAGCCTTTCAGCGCCTTTGTTTCTTGCCCCTTTCGGCCGCTATTTCTGACTTTCCAAGTTTGGAGGGGGTGGTGGGGGGTTGGGGGTGTTGAGGCGGAGCACTAGCAGCGCGGGGGAAGAGTGTCACTCGGGTCACAAATGGCTCCGGATTTAGTGTGTAGCAGCGTAGGCCATTTTCCAAACAAACAGAGCAGTTTGCCATGTGCCAGTTTGTTCCATTCTCCTCTTCACTTCCACTCTGCAGCTTGTTTGTCCTCTTTGCTTATCATCTGTGTAGCGCCGCAGCCCTCGACTCCAGGATCGTCTGTCAGTCAGCCAGTTAGTCAGTGTATGAGTGAGTGAGTCAGTCAAGTCAGCTGGTTGTCAGATGTGTTCTCCTGGGATGAACGACGGAGAAGGCCTTTGCCTGTCATGTGTCAGGTGCTGTCATGACAAACTGATGCTAATGACTCGGGGAAGCGGGGGAAGTGTGTGACATCCAGGTATGCTCCCGCACTGTCATGTGCCTCTGTTTCTCCCCTGACAAACACTGACTGACAGGACATTTTATCTGTTTTTTTGAGCGTGGCTGCAGAGGGTTGACTACATTTTGAGATGTTAATGAACAGCGGGTAAATGGCCAACATTTTTTTCCTCCTCGCCTGCTGTCAGAATATAAGTCATTATCACAGCACAGAGCAAAACAGCTGCAGCGTGACATAATGATTTATGAGCCGTGACTTTATTGTCAGTTGTAAAGCCCGTAACTTATACTGTATGTCACTGCTAAACTGTGATTTTTAAAAGGGGTTCAGAGGGTTCCTGTGTAAACATAGTGAGCATTGCCAGCAGATTGTCACACGCCATTTATCATGTGTTTAATTGGAATAAAGCAACGGAACTCTTGTTTGCTAATCAAAGACATGATCTTTGTCGATTATGTTAGCGTGTTTTATTGAGATAATTAACCTTGTGTGTAATGTTATTCATATAAACCCCAAGGAATAAACAATTAGCTTAATCTTATTTGCTATGCCGTGTTTCCCTGTTTAGCATATATGATGTTTTCAGAGCAAAATGACAAATCTTCAAACAGCAGCAGCAGTGTAGTGCACACAGCTGCCCCATTCAGTGCCACAGAATCTATTGCCAATCAATGATTGGATCAATTTTTATTCCATTGCACCACTAGATTCTCAGATTAAATTGTCAGGGTGGTCAACAAACGTATGAAAGGTTTCTGTGACCCCGGCAGCCCTGCGGCCCTGCTTGGGGGAAGCAGTTGAACGAATTGCAGTCAGTGATGTGGGATAGAAGGTGCATATGAGTGTAAATGAAAATGTTTAAAAACTCAGCTGGATTTTATCTCAATCTGAGACAGAGGCACACATGTGAAGTCTGAATTCTGAGGAGAAAGGATGTGATCACTAATTTTGTGTAGAGTAACAAATCACTGTTGGCAGGTGATGAATGAAGAAATAATGTTACAGTACTTTTGAAAAGTAATGACTTATTTTATCCGTCTAACCAGCCCTTTTAACATTCTGGCTAGAATGTGTCTTAAAGGACCTCTTGACATAGTTCATCACAGCATTATGAATGTAGTTAGTGAATGGATGGAATGCACTTAACAATATTATTCACATCAGAAAAGTGATCTGTAATTTCCACCTTAACTCCTACATGCAGTGAGGGTTTTTTCTTTTTTGGGCTGGTAAAGCACCAGAAATTGTTTGGTAACTGTCAAGAAATCCAGAAGAACAATTACATTAGCACATTTAGCAGTACAGTTGCTACCACACAAACAGGGGGATCCAACACAAATCACTGTTATCACTGTCACAAATAATTCAGTGTTTCAACTGATCAGAGATCATACAAATGTTACAGCAGTAACACTGTATAGATTGAAATCTTTGAAGATTTACTCTCTGTCTGTTGGTTTTATGTGGCAGGAAGAATGATTGCTAATTTGCACTTTATGCATGTGGGGTAGATCCCATTCTCTAAGATATCAACAAGTATAAGAACATGTATAAACGTATGAATGCATCACTGACTCAAGCTGAAGATTGATACATTGTAGGGAGCTAACAAAAAATGCAATCTATATCATTTATTATCATGGGGTAATGCCGACCCGTACTGTAATTGCATGTAGCCTGCAATAATGAGAGTCAGAATTTTGATCTGGCCCACAGAGATCATATATGTGGTTATAAAAATGAAAGTGTCCTAAGTCTCAGTCCAATTTTTCTGGATACCAGACATCTAAAATGAAAAAAAATTGTGCTATGTTTTAAAAATCCTACAATGTAACACATCCCCAGATTAATTTTCCAAATGTGCACAGGTCCAAGCAGCAAGTTGGCTTGGAAGATTGAAACGCTTACCTCCAGTGGCTGGAAATGTTCCCTTGACTTTGATTTTGGAAAAGGAGGAAAGATGAGAAGAACATCAGTGTCAAATGTTAATTGTGTGCAGGTAATGATGATGACACTGCCCAACCTTAAACCTCCTAAAACACCTACTGCAAAAATGCACCAATAGGATTGTGCACATGCACCAAAACCCAGAGGATGGCTGCTAAACATCCAAAAGTGGATTTTATCTTAGCAGGTTAGAAGCAACAAAGAACTAATGTGGATGAAACAGTCTCTACGAAACTACGAGACAGGATCCTTGCTGCACCTGTGGTCACAGTTAACAGAATACCCAGGTAAGAAATCATTTGCAATAGCAGAAGTTATTTTAAAGAGTGTGTCTTGCAATCAGTTTGAGCCTGGTGTGCTTTTCATTGAGGTTTATGGATCCATAGGCTGCAGGAAAAAAAGGCCTTATCTGTGCTCACTGGGCTGACATTCACACGGAGTTATCATGAGTTATCATTTTATCCATCTGACCGATGCATTAACACCTTTTTAACATCTGGCTAGAATGTGTCTTAAAGCACCTCTTGAGATAGTTCATCACAGCATTACACTTTTCACACAGAGAGGAATGATTCAGTGAATGGATGGAATGCACTTAACGAAATCATTCAAATCAGCAAAGTGATTATAACTGCTGCATGCAGTGAGAAGTACTCACTTCTCAGAAACGGGTAATTTATAAAACTTACAATGTCCCAATGCCATAGTCTTAATATTGTGTAACTCACTGACAAGTGTGTCTGTCTGTGCTTTTCATTCTATGAGAAGCTTGTTTCAGGTTCGGCCCCGTTGACATTCATTTTATCTTTGAGCTGGAAAAGAAGTCATTTAGACGGGGTTAATTGTAGGGTAGTTACTGAGGCTGCTTTTTGTTGTTACTATTATTGCCTGCTAACTGTGCTGTCTACAAGACGCTGACTGCTCTCAGGTGTGGGGGCGGCGTGCTGTTTCTGTCTTAACCTTAAAATAGGTTGTCACCCACAAGTCTGCACAAAGAACTCATCGACTCAGCTCACTGATGTTTCAGACATGAAAGTACAGTTACAGTACTCCACATGAGTCCACAACACCAAATTATTGTCCTCCTGTTGTCCCATATGCCTAGAATATAGTGAGGTCAACCTATATCCATTCATTTAAAAGAAATGCGCCTTTGAACAAAGGACTGATTGATGCCTGGATCAAGATGAAACACCCGGCTCTGTTCTGTGTTTGATGAAGTATATTCAGATCTTTTTGTATTATACTACATATGGCATAAAAAAAGTTGCCTACCCGAGTTTTAATTTAAGGCTTTATCAGATTTTACAGGCGAGATGAGAGAGACTCCAAGAGGTCAATGCTGGACAGCCTTACAGACTTTGCCACGGATTCGCTGTCTCTGCGGAGAAGAGTTGAAAGAGCTGTCTCTGCCAGCACCAGCTGCTGCGGAGAACAACACACAGTGAATGTGTATCTGTGTTTGTCTGTGTAGGTGTTTTCATATGCAGGATTCAGCAGCAGCAGCGTGCGTGTGTATATGTGTGTGCATATGTGAGATTGGCTCTCGGGGGGGATTTGTGTGAACAAGGTGTGTGCACATTTTGTTTGCACAAATACCTCTCCATGGGTATTTCCACAGGAATCTAAAAAATGTATTCTTTACATACAGTATGTATACAGTTTTGCGGTCTAGCAGCAGAGCCCCTGGTTACTGAATCTTTTGGTCTGTTTGGCTGTCAGCCAGTCCAACATTGTGGCCCAGAGCATTCCATTTAATGTGTTATAGATAGCCATGTCCTAATGGGATCAGTGTGCCCCAAATGATGTGCTTGTCTGTACACCATTAGAATTCAAGCGTTGTAGGAGTACAAACAGCAAGCACAGCCACTTCACGCAGTGACTGGTCAGGTGTGCAGCAGTATGAAAGTAGATAGGACTCTCCTCAAGTTCTACTTTCCAGTTCTTCACACATGGTAGAAATGTGTTGGACTGTTTAATGTATGCATTAACATGGTAGTTAACCCGTGAGTCCTTCACACTTGGCATACTTTATGTTGGGAGGGTTTGAGTTTCCAGAGGTTACTATAAGATGGAGGCCTTATGAATGTTCCAGACTCCCCTGATAAAACTGAATGAGGAGCGACATTGACCGAAGGTTACCCACAGCGGTTTTGCCAGGTGTGATTATATGTGATTCTAGCACTAGTCTGTGTTCCTAGTCTGTGCGGTTCAGGGACAATGCACAGGGCTCTGGGGCCTCCACAGTATGCATACTGCACCAAGATCTTCTCCGATATTAGATTTGTGACATAGTCTATTTTTTGTATTTATCAGGTGAAGGTTGTTCACATGAACATTTAGGAACGTTTAGAAAATATGAGTGAAACATTGTGAATGGATTTCAGGAAAGACTGTCCCCCCTCTGAATGATTATCACATTTTGCCCCTCACTCAAAGCAGGTTTTTCACTCCGCCTTCAAGTCTGTTCATTTGGAACAGTGTTTGACTTCACGCATTCCACAAGCATCCCTTAATGTTACAGTATTAGAAGTTTCCACATAAAAATATAATGAAATGACTGCCATGAAATATAGTAAGCTCATTAATCCAGAGATGTACCAGTTCTATTTTGGCCATCCCTTGAGCTTTTTCTTCAAGTAGATTTATCAATTCTGACCAAATGAGATTTACTGTGGATATTTGTGATCCTGTGGCATTTCATCTTTTGTCACTCTTCCACCAACATTTCTACTTGAGCACAAGCTATGCCATGATTTAGCAAGGCAATTTCTATATGGCATTTGCAAAGTATGAATCTATGTGTTACATCAACTACATCTGGACTCTATTTTGCATATGGCAAATATTCTTTCCTTTGTATATTTCTGCACCACACAGCTCTTTATCTTTTACACTAAAAGTTATATTGTTTTATTGTCAATGCTTCTTCCGTTGTTATTGTAATTGTACAACAGTTGTTTTCTGATCCTGACTTCTGAATGAAAGAACAGACTAATAAAACATGTTCATTCCATCCAACACAATATTAATGGGTAGTTATTAATATTTATATTATATTATATGAATAATGTAGCCATGGAAGGCCAAAGTGTTTGTGGAACAGAACTTTTCGTTCCTTTAGCATCTTTGGTGCTAAATTCATGTGTTCAATTCATATTGTTTGTGTAACACTTTAGATTACATTCTGCATATTATGTCAACTAATGATCAGTTACGTTTGTTATAGTTAGAATTGTTCCTATAAACCAGGTATAGTGAATCAAATATACATACACATATACATATGTTTAAATATAGCTGGTTCAAGCTCTAGAACAGACAGTGGTACAGGAGCACAAATTCTTCACCTGAAATTTTCTCAAGCGTCTGAAGTGAAACAGTCTCAGCCATGCCTCGCCTCATAGTCATGTGCAATGCCCAGGTCAGGCTGTTGATATTTAGGGGGTGTGGTTCCCCCTAAATATGAAAATGAAAATGAAAGAAGCATTTTCATTTTCACCAAAACTGTGTCATCAGCAAACCTGATGTTGTTGAAATCACAGTCTTGTGTGTACTGGGGGTACACCCATAGGGTGCTCTGATATTGAGGATGAGTGTGGATGAGGTGTGTGCACTCATCACCTGGAGTCTGCCTGGAAGACAAGAATCCATACACAAAGTGAGGGGACTATGCTGAAGGGTCAGTCAGTCAGTGAACATAGCCTCCCATAGGTAGGATAGAGTGGTGTGCTATGGTGTCTTCTGTTGACTGGTTGGTATGGTAAGCAAACTGTAGTGGGAGCAGTGTGCTGGGTAGTGAGGAGCAGATGACTTTGACCGCTCATAAGAAGAAGAAGTTCATCACTGCAGAGGTGATTGCCTTCAGGTAGGCTGGACTACCTTTCTTGGACGTGAATGATTGTGGACTTTTGAAGTATGTGGGTATGACAGACTGAGGCAGCCAAAGTTTGAGGACCCACCCACTGATACCATCTGGTCTTACTGCCTTCCTAGCGTTCTCACACTTTGAAAGCCCTCCCGATGTCATGCTCAGAAAGGGTGATATATGTGGAAGGTGCTCCCTCCCATCAAGAACCCTCTGCTTCAATGGTTTTTGCTTGTTGGCTGCCAATTTCATCAAAGTGAGCAAAAAAGTTATTTAGCCCACCTGCTAGAGATGGATCAACATTTGACAAGGAAGAGGGGGTGGGCTTGTAATCATAGTCATAGTTCTTCAACCTTGCCAAATGCTTCTTGTCTTGCCCTCCTGGAATTGTAGTTCCTACTTTTTCCCCCCTTGTAGTCTCTTTTTGCCCTCTTTATTGCTCTTCTTACATTGTCCACTTTGCCATATTGCAGACCTAATTTGTAGGCTGTAAAGCATGAGTTTTTTGACATCACAGTGGTAATCTGTGGGTTCTGATTTGTAGAATGACTCACAGCTAAACAGACTCAGTCAATCCGTTGATGTCTTCAGTGACACGGATGGTGGCGTCTTGGTGTTCCACATGCATGAGTTTGTGCTCTGTAGCCATTTTTGAAAGGCATGTAGAAGTCATGAAAAGTGTTTGCTTCCTCTTGTGATACAGTCAGTAAGTGGAGGCATAGCCTTCTTCAGGTTAGCCTGATTGAAGTCTTAAGCAACAATAAACGTAGCATCAGGATTACTGGTCTGCCAGCACTTCAAAGCTTTGCAGAGTCGGCAGGAGAGCACACAAAGTGGAGACTTGTCCATTTCCTTATGCTGATGAAAGTCTTAGTTATAAGTTATCATGGTTCAATGTGATTTCAAACAAATGCAGTTAATATTGAAATGAATACATGTAAAGAGCACAAATTAAGCAGAGCTAATGGAAAGGTGACTGGTTATGTCTGCGCATTCTAGAAGGTTCAAATGAGAAGAAGAGAGAAGTGGGCTGATTCTTGTAGGAAAATTATCAACTTGAAACTATTAATGCAATAACTGTAAGCATGTATCATAAGCTATTCTACGTGTAGGTGTATTATATTAATCAAGCAGCCCATCATCAGCACCAGTGAAGCACGCCACCTTTTTTTTTTTTAAAGCCAAGGGAAAACACAAGAGGGGGTCATTAACAGCATAATGTGGTCCAGTGTACCTGCTTTTAACACTTTATTTTATTTAAGACTGTAATAAATAGTCTTAATTGTACTGTCTGCTCAAGAGTTGGCTATAATGAATAGGTTAATACTAACCTGATGAAAGCAACCAGTCAGTTCACTGGGTTTTATCTTTGAGAACATTTCCAATAGCACTTTAAAGGGATTGGTTCTTCAAGAAAAAGTAGAAACATCTATGCATTAAGCCCCCCCACTACTGACTGGCTGAGATTCAGGAAAGGATCTTGCTGTGGGTCAGGTTGCTGATGAATATTCTGACCACCTAATGCCTCTTCCTTCTTTCCCTTTCCAAGACTGCGGGGAGCACAACAGTTAATAATGGTGGAGATATTTTCTGTTTGTAATTTTTTTCTGTGTATTTGTGGTGAAAACATGTTAAGTGAATAGTATTTGGATGCCATTGATCTCTCTGTGTGAGGGAAGAGCTGACTCTCTTGGTCTTTCTGAGAAAGCTGTGAGATAAGCAGGACATGGGCAATATGCCACACAAAGTTAATGTTAGTGGGGCAGCACCCATGGTTCACCTTTCTTTGCATTAGGCAGTACTTCCAATGAAATCTAAGGAAATAAGCATAATCATTTCCAACAAGCTCTTTTTTCTTTTTTTTTTTTACACTGTCACATTCTTTGAACATTTATGTCTAAAGGCCCAGTGTGAAAGAATTAGTGGAATCTAGCTGTGAAGCAATCAGCTGAATATTTCTCACTTCACCCTGCCCTTCCGAGCGTGAAGGAGAAACTACAGTGGCTGTGAAACTCTTGTAAGGCCTGAGAACTGCTGTTTGGTTTGTCAGCTCTGGTCTACTGTAGAAAGATGGTGGTGCGGCATGGTGGTCTCAGCAGAAGAGGATTTTTTCCCCCCTTTCTACATAAAAAAGCTAATTCTAAGGTAATAAAAACAGCATGATTCCTGTTTTCAAAGTCCCATTATCTTATTTCTGCCA
This sequence comes from Nibea albiflora, assembly GCA_014281875.1. NCBI lineage: Eukaryota > Metazoa > Chordata > Actinopteri > Sciaenidae > Nibea > Nibea albiflora. The sequence goes on from CM024789.1 coordinate 26,730,559, forward strand.
TATTTTCTCTCTCTCTCTCTCTCTCTCTCTCTCTCTCTATATATATATATATATATATATTCCTACGTAATGATGAATATAAAATACTTTAATTTAATTATTTAAATTAGATGACCTGCTTTAAAACACTTCTATTTCTTCTATTTCTATTCTGAAATAACAGTCAGTGTCAGTGTAGCATGACATTATTTTGAGGCTAATAGGTTGAATGGTGCCTCTATCATTGCTATGCAGCACTAAGTCACCCACACCACCATCTCTCTCACTTATTTTGGTGAAACTGGGTAATTTTTATGACAAAATATTTTCAGGTTTTCTCTGTGATACTGCAGAGTTTCCTGATGGACAGTGAAGTAACTGCCGTTAGCTATTTAGTTCCACTCAGTTAGCCATACTTCCAAGACTGTGCTCAGACCACCAGGAGAGCATTGGTGTTGGTGTACCACAGGAAGTATTCTCCCACAGGAGGAGGGGAAAAGCTGGCAAACAGCGACACTGATGTCCTACAGGCAATGTTACAAGGCTCAGCAGTCTGTACCGGACATAATAGCAGAGGAAAAGAGACGAAGGGTGTTGATGAAGGAGGGAGTTACCGAGCAAGAAGCCTAGTAGGAGGATATTAAAAAATCTTGCTTCAGTGTAGCTGGCTGGCTTCACTGCCAAAATCTGTTAGACATTTTAATCCATCACATGTATTGTACAGTCATAAAGTCTATCTACATGACACACATTGCCTTTTCAAGGACAGTTTATTAATCAACAAGCCAGGTACTCTATGGCAGAGTTGTTTGACAAATTAGATAGAAAAAAAAGAAATACTTTTATTCAAGATATCATTTGATGGCCAAGCTCCCAAGAGCTGGCGTAGAATTCTGTATTTCTTCTTCTTCTTCTTTCACTGTTTACATGGCCAGTATAAAAAACTGGTGAGAAAGTAGACAGACATCATGAGTCATTCAAGGTAAAATGCGAAACACAGTAGTCAAGGTTGTTCTGGTGCTCTTAGGGTTATTTTGGTCAAATATATCAAACAATTCAAATTACATAACCCTGTAGTGCTAAATTAACACATTGTGGAGAAAGCCATTATATCTTTAGGTCAAAGACTGAAGGCACTTTGTGAAGTTAAAGTCAAGTTATTATCCGAACAAAAAGTTATGTGGCAGTGCGTCAGCTGTAATCTTCCCAATCATCACTTCATCTTCCATCAAGGTAAGAGGCCCCATCTTCAGCATTTTATTGAGCTGTTACACAATGTCCTGTGGCGAACTCTGTAGCCTTGTCATCCTGTTGCTCTGTGCCAAAAGGCTGACTTCAAATGTCAACGAACAACCAGATAAATGTTCATATTTCACTCAGCCAAGTGATGCAAACTGAACTAAAATGCATGGGGTGACATGGATTTACATGGCTACATGGAAAGAAGTTAAAGGGAACGTTTGTTTTTTCAAAATGGGGTCATGTAAAGAAATACATTGACATGTTGAAACACACAGCGTTAGTTAATACTGGAGGCTAGTAAATATGATGTTCAAAACATTACTGGTCCTTGAACATACAGTCATAACTCTGCTAACAGACAAATGCACGCAAACACGACCAACCCATAATCCCTCACATAAGCCTGTGGGGAATAGAGAGGACCAAAAGTTTTTGACCTGGTAAAAGAAGATGCATGAAGCAGCTGCGACCAAACTAGTTCAAGAACTAAAACATCTGATGGTATTTTTATTTTCTTGTTATTGTTATTATGTCATTGTAACATTATTGGCTTCCCCAAATGTGCAAGAAAAGGCAATACACTGACTAAAACACAGATTTTAAAGAGGGTTCAATTGCCTGATCATAATGCCACCCAGTTATTCTGTACTCTGTTAGAACCTACATATATGCAGTCCAACATAACAGTGTTATAATGACACAATACTGGGATCTTCATGGTATTCAGTCATCACTGTCTACCCAAACTGCACAGCAGTTCAGATCTGTGTCTGTCTGTTTTCATAGAGCCAAATATAGTAACTGTAAGATAAGGTTAAAGGGGAATACAGCGTAATTCACTGAAGTTCTCATTTAAGCACCCATTGTGCACATAATGGCACTAATTGCCACATGATTTGCACAAAAAGATTAACATGTGGAACTCCGATTGTCGTAATTAACAGTCAAGTCCTGCAGATTGAAAATTGTAGATAGAATGAGGTGTTCTCTCCATTTGCCCTTCTTCACATGTTCTCATCAAGAGGTTTTTTTTTATCACCATATTCAATCCTGCAGCCTGTCCTTAACCTGAGAGGTCTTTATCATTCAAAGGGCTGCAGTTCTATGGGCTTCTTCAACGTAAAGCTTGGATCGAAGCAACACATACAAGATTTTCTATTTGAGTAATCACTCTCTGTTCAGCAAGAGAAGTAATATACATACATACATACATCTGAGCCAATCCCAGCTGACATTAGGCAAGAGGCGGTGTGCACTCTGGACACAAGTTCACCAGTTCATCGCAGGGCACATAGAGACAAACACATATTCACGCCTACGGATGTTAGAGTCAGCAATTAACCTGCTGGAGAGAACCCATGCAAACATGGGGAGAACATGTAGGCTCCACACAGAAAGGCCCAAGCTGGGGTTTGAACTCCGTGCTAACCACTGCACCACTGTGCCTCCCAATATTAATAATAATAATAATAATAATAATAATGATGATGATGATAAATACAAAGAGTTAATGCCATATTTAGCTAAATTAAATGAATCTGTCCTTTCACAGAGTACAGTATTACCAGTTAGCGTCACAACTGAACATATTTTCATTTTCAGTTCTTTAAACTTCTAAATTTCATTTTTGCAACATTTTAATGAACAATTTAAGTTTCATAATCTGCAGTGTGCCACACATCTGCATGTGTGAAAAAAAATTAATATGGAACAACTAATGACTGGCTTTTTCAGAGGTCCTTAGTATTTACAGGAATGCATGAAGTTTTAGGCTCTCCAGTGGGACTTCACATATTTTGGAACAATCAAATTCCCTCAATACTCAATAACTTCAGCCCATTAATGCTTACCCTACACTAGAAAACTTTGAAAAGATTTTTAAAAGTCTGACACCCTCCCAAGTCTAAAGGATGAGGATCTTGCGGGGTCACTCTTTACAAGACTACAATAGATTCATGTTCAGATTATTTCCTGTCCTGCACCTGGTGGACATTTATCAGAAGAAAAATTGTTGAACAATGGAGCAGAAATTAAAGCAGCTTTTGGTCACAGCTGTACTTGTGTCTGCATTTCGTGCATTTCTGTCCACTTTTTTTCATTCTATACTCGATCGTGGCGCGAACAGAAGGACCCTTCAAAGACACACTCTTGCTCACTCCACCAGTTTTCGGTCTTCAAGACAAAAAACCTCTCACTGGAACATCAAATCACGAAAAAGACCGATTTGTGATGTCTCTGTCTTTTTGCTTATACAAAACAACCAAACGCTACTCAAAAACATTCAAGATTTCATACTGTATAATATTATATTGGGAATTTGTCTTTGACAATGAAGTCGTTTGAAAAGTAGTTTAATGTAAGGCCGCATAACTCATCAACAACAACATCCTTTTCACATCTATTATTCAAAAGCACATGTACAGTGCAAACCAGGGGGGAAAGTATAGCATACTGTACAGCTGTGTTCACACAGTAGAACCTGGCTTCAGATTTCATACAAACTAACTACAGAAAGAGATTTGTCAGCACTATGAAATGAACTTTCTCCTGGCTGTGTCACGGTGCACTAACTCCTGAATGTAAATTTAAAAATTCTGTAGTAGTGACAGTTACACTACACTGAAGCAAAGACGCATTATCATACTTGTGATGTTCCTCTCGTACACAGGGCATTTTAATTCCCATCATACCCGTGTCAGCTCCCGCCCTGCTCCCTCCTCTGCCTGTCCTCCTGAGCCTATTTGGGCAAGATAGCTCATTACAAAGTGTGATTCTTCCTCTTCAGAGGGGCTGCCGTTGCCTGTCAGCACAAAGGAATTGCCTGCCTGCTCCCAATCTGAAGATCAACTGAGTGATGAGAGGAGATTGTCCTCTCCCGTCCCGCAGATGACAAGCCTGGACTGTGGTGAGCACCTACTGATGGAAATAGGAACCTGCAAATCACTGTTTGGAGCTCAGTGACAACAGCCTGAGCTCCACAACCAAAACTTGTTCTGGGACGATGGCTGACAGTGGCTGTCGCGTATTTCAGCAATTTTCTTTGAAAGTTGTGGAATTAAAATGTGATTTAGCGACATATTTTTTAGTTTCCTTTTCAACTGGTTCAATTTCAGGTTATAAATCAAAGCCAACCTTCAAACATTACCCTGTCGTTATTCGCAGCATTAATTGATGTTTTGTCTATTTGGCAGCGGCACAAAATGCTGTAAACATAACATTTAAATATTATCGCCTCATAAAGTTGTTATGGCGAATGTTTGAGGGTTGCGGTTGCATGATTACACACGCTCTCCTTTTAGCTCGGTCTGTCTGACCAACCCCTGAGAAAAAAAAATCTGGCTTTTTAGCTTCTAACTGCTCCAGTCTGTTCTCCAGCTAACTGTGACTGCCTGCTGTTTGGTGCTGGGCAGGTAGTGAACACAGGCTTTATTAGAGGTTTGTTTTTCACTACAAAAAAAAAAAAAAAAAAGCTGCCCACTGTCACTGCAAACAAGACTGATGAGAGCTGTGAGAGGGAGCCAAAATAGTAAAGTTGTGGGCTGTAAAAAACAAAATAATGAGCTGAAAGATGCTAAAATGCCCCACAGAGCTGAGCTGTGTTTGTCTCTATGAGTGACACCTGTCCCATTATGCATAATCATTTCATCCAATTAGCTATAATGAATTTTATTTTTTTTATATAATTTGTTATAACAACATATTCAATGACTATCTGAAAAAATGTGACAGTACTATGCAGTGATAAAGTGTGAGTGTTTGCTTCAGGTTTATTCCTTTCTTTGCAGAACCCTGCCTAACCCTAATACCTTCTCTTTTCAAACAGAAACTCACGCCACAAATGATCACGCTAAACAAATACCACAGTAAATTAAAAGTCTGTCTGTCTGTCTGTACATTTTCAAAATTCTGGGTTTTCCCTCCATGGACAGTAAAAGTGGTTCAGTGCCCCAGTTGCAGAACAAAGACATTCAAGACTTCCATTACGTACCAGAGGCATGGCGGCGACTCTGCACTTTATGCATTAATGCTTTTATGCATATGTAAGGCAATTTCAATGGCCAATTTTAAAGCCACAATGAAAGTCTTATTAGGACAAATGGAGTAACACAAGCTGAACGATTCTTCTAATGAAAATGATTTCCTTTTCCCAGCATGCATCGGTCACCTGCAGTTGTTTGACATCATGTTATTGTACACTGCACTTTTCATGTGTGGCCTTGAGCCTTGTTTACCTGTTGTTTACCTGCCTCACCTCATTTGGCCTCCTGGGTACACGGAGCGAATGTGACACCGAGATGAATCAATTCCAGGAGACTCGGACAGAAATCCATCATCTGAACCAGGTCAAGGATCTACAAAGGCATCACACAGAAACAGAGCAGACCATGTGCTTCAAATCAGAGAAATTCTTCTTCAGATTTTAAATTTTATTATGTTTTTGACATTTTGACATTTTAATTTCCTTCTCTATAACACAGCATCCATTAGGTCCGTGCAGGAAATTGCAGGCTGTACAATGGAAATACGCTGTACACTCTAAATTTACCTTCTTCATAATTACCCGTAATTTGGGCACCTTTCAGGTAGCCTCAATCAGGGGGAAATTAATATCACGTTTAGCGTGTACAGAAACATGCAATTTGTCGGTCGACCACAACTGACAGGCCCTGGAGCTGAACCCACACTTGATCATTTTCAGGAAAAGTAAACTCACTGCCTGTTACTGTCCCTCATTTCACTGTGCAGCCGCAGGCTATTTTAGTGGGCCAAATAAACTAACCAGGGCTGAAGACCTCCCATTCAGTTTGTAACCTCTTCCATGCCACCCACTCGCACACAAACACCTCCTTCTCCCCTGACCCTAGCCCGATTTCCTCCACCGGGCTCATTACGTTCACTTTTGAGGGACAGTGGCACACTGACAATGAGGAAAATGGTTTCCTCATTGTCAGCAGCCACTTTCTGCACAGCTAATGGCTGTTATATTTCTTCAACAATCAGTTTTAGGTTTTTCCGTTGCTTCTTGCAAATAGGAATGCTTGTGCCCCTGGGAGTTGTTCCATTTTACATCTCTCACTCTCTTCTGCTTTCCCCCCTCTCGTCTCCGCAACAAAACAGCAACATGGCAACACCTCAGCCACGTCACAGCTCTTTAAATAGAACTTAATTTGTTTGAGTTTTCGGTGGTTATTAGCCCCACCTGGTTGCTGTGAGCGTCTCCTGGTGGGTCGTTTTTCAATTTTCCACTTAGTGCCATGGGGGCAACTATTGTCCTGGTTCCATTTCCATGCTAATTGGTTGATTTTACAAATTTATCATTGTTCTTGCTCTACTTCCAACTGTTGGTACTCATGGCTGCGTGCCTGCTGTTTTCAGTATCAAAGCTCTCTCTCAAAGACAGGAAGCGTGCTCAAAGTGAACTCGAAACATGGCACAGATGTCTGAACCCCCACCCCCCCCGCCACCAGAAAGTGCAGACACTCACTCCGTGTTCAGCTCCATCTGGACACGGTGCGTAGTGAGCGGGTGGGCAGAAAACAAGCCGAGTTGAAGAGGAGAGTCAGCGGAGTGTCTTCTCGTCCGGGTTCAAATGGGAGTAATGAGAGAACAACTTTGAAGTGCAGAGAGTTTAGAACACAGAAGAGAGGACCTTTCCCCAAGACCATTCAGAGCCCGGCTCGAAGCGGGTCATATAGTTTGCCTTTGTTAACAGACGCTGTTTGGTTCTGTCTTGGCAACCACTGTGCTCTTTCACCAACTGCGCTGTTTAGACTTCAACATAGCTGAGCAACTTTATGTTAATCACAACTTTACGAACACATTTTTTTTTTTCTTTGCTCTGTTTTTTTTGTCTCTGCAGGCTGCTGTGGGTACGGATTCCTTTCCAAAAATTCATTTCTATTTACTCATTAGTGTTTGTTCAATTCCAGCTGGATGTGTGTGTGATCCAACTTGGAGACTGTAAACAACATCATTGCATCCTTTAGTCTGTCTTTCAAACATCCTGACTCCAGCAGTCCAAATATGTGTTTTTGATTCCCCTCCTTTGCTTTATTCATTCCTCTGAGATGGAACTCCCTCCGGTGGGGGTGCAGGGTCAGCCGGCTGAATTACAGCAGCAGCGGGTAGAAAAAAATGAAATTATCTGGCAAAGTAACCCGTAAACATAACTTTATATTTGCTCCTAACTTGGGCACATTGATAAAAATGCCATATCAATCACTGACCGTCAGACCTCATAAATAGCTGACACACACTCAGCCTAAAGGTCACTACACTGCATGATAGGAATAAACTTGTAGGTAAATTGTGTATCACACTGTGGAGACTCTCGGGTGTAAGTCAGTTCATGTTTTAAAAGTAGAGCAAAGTCCCACAAATATCTTTTTTTCTTCATAACTTCTCAGAAATGTCAATTGCTGCTTTGGTTGGTGGTGGTTTTACAAACTCAGATTCATCCAGTAGTTTTAGTCTGGATCAAAGTGGTTGACTGCCATCCCGAGCCGTGCCACTAGCTTAGCTAAAAAAATTGGACGCAACTCACTATGTCTGACTTTTAGAGCATAAACTCCAGTATTTCATCCAATTTCACCCATAGGAGCTTAAACTGTTCTTTTTTCAATCCATACATTTGCGTGTTCCCCTGGATCATGATTTATCTTACATTTCATAGAGATATGCAGGTAAGATACAATGCATAAAATCCTCCACCTCTATTCACAAAGGCTTCTCATTCTTCTGATCCTGTAGAATTTGCAGCATTTCTTTAGAACCCTTTAGACCACAGCCAACTTTAATTTGACAGTAGTTTGACAGACGGAAAACCCAGTCATTTTTTTTTCATCTCTTTTTAGTATTATCAAAAATGCATCTAGTGGTTGCAGTCTCTGCTATCCCTCGCCTGCGTCTCCCCTATCTCGTCCTATTCCTGCCTCTCTCCGTCACTTCTCCCAGTATCCGACCTGTCTGCTATGATGACCATTAAGGCTGGGCCAGTGGTGCCGGTGGGCCTGCTGCTTGCCTGCTTGCGTCCCCATTGCACTGCAGCGAGCTCGCTGGCCTGGAGCCGCTAACAAGCTGTGCATTCAGACAGTTGATGCTACAAATGGAGCTGCGCAGTGGACCAACTCCGGAGATGAACAACTGAAGCGCTGCTGAATCCTTTCAGCAAGGAGGGGGGGGGAGCAAGACTGCCTGAAGCTAACACTGGGCCTGACTTACAAACATATTGTAAATGTGGTTGCATGTGTCATTGTGTTATTTATTCTAATTTTACTGGTATGCTGCACTACGCACACTAATAAATAATGTATTGCTAAGGTAACTGGCAATGCTCACCAACAGTTCAGGTAAAGCAGATGAAGTCCATACCGTCATGACAGTGAGGAGAGAGTCCAATATTTACTTGTTAGAGCTACAGGACATATCGAGACAGAAACCAAGCACCCTATCCACGTTACCAGGACTGCAATAGAAATATATGTTAACATGTAGTTTTTTCTGTATCATGCAGGCTTGTGCAAAACATGTTTTTTTACTTAGCTGAGGATTGTCTTGTAACTGCAGTAATAGAAAATAGGAATAATGTTAAGTTGATCTCTTGCTCTGTCTGACAAAAGGCAGTAAAATACAACCATTACATTTAATGAACACAAACAGAAAATGGCGTTTATTAACTGCAACTTGAAAAAGATAACGGTATCACATGCACATACGTTCATATGTCTACAAAATGAAATTGGTGCTTTCCAGCTGCAGCCACCGGTTCAGACAATATATGGTCATGATGGTACTCCTCAGAGGTGCACATCATTTTAGATACATGACATGATGTAGTTTCTCTGTGAAGGTTTAGTTACAGCTAATGCTAATTGACTAATGTAAGATGAAAAGCAATAGATTAACACTGACTAGAGATTAAATATTTAAACATTTAAAATGAACATTTAAAATGTTCATTAGCTCCGAATACTGGGCATCTCTCAGTGAGTGATAAGCAAGTTTTCAGCTGAGTTATAGTATGCATAGGATGAAAATGTATAAGAATATCGAGGGTAGACTGTTTGAGTGGACCTGATGCAGCTGATAAATTGAATACTAGTTTGGTTATCTATAATTTAAAGGTCTGTGCTTCAGTATGTCAGTAGAGGAGATGCCAGATCATTAGCCAGTATAAGCACATAGTGGAGTAAACGTTCACTGGTTTTACTCAGTAATCGTTCTTTGTGCATACCTCATTCTGTTCTTTATAAGATGTACTGTACTTATTCTTAGATAGAAGGAGCAAACTGTTTTAAATTAGAAGTGACTGTAGTGGGAGCACTGTCAGGTGTGACTGTGTGGCAGTGGCAAATGTTTTACATGGCTCACAGGTCAGATAGGAGGACATTTTCTAGGCAGAACGTTTTCTTTAGTGAGCTTGAAGAAGGTCATGACCGAGCCCAAATGAAGTTATGTGAATTTTTGAGATAGTTAGGTTTTACATTAATCTTTTCAAACAAAGTCCGTATGAAAAAGTTTCAGGACTCCTTCTTCATACTGACTTTGAATTAATTCTTGACCTTGGAAATAAAAATGAACATCATTAGTATGTCATCATATACATATCGAATAAACTGATGTGTATGTATAAGTATATATACAGCCAAATCAAACCAGCACCATGCTTCCCTTCCCGTAATCGCAACTGCTGACTTGAATCTGCCACATTTCACTGTAGCCTACTTAATAATGAGGATCTTGTCCATGTTACCAAAACAGAGGAGAATCATTATAATTACACACCTGCTATTAATGTGGCTGGTAATAATAGCATGAAAGAGGATGGAGGATGGCAAAGAAGACAAGGGAGGCAATGAAGAGGAAAACTAGGATAAAAGGAGGACATGAGGAGGATAGGGAGGCAGGAGAAGAAGGGAGGAGGTAAAAGGGGGACAGTAAGAGAAAGGGAAGACGAAGCGAGGGAAGGAGAAAGGAAAACGTTTTGTCTGAGGAGCTGACACCAGCAGTGTTGGTGGCAGCTGCACAAGCAGAGATTTTCTCTTTTTCCGCCTCTTTATTTCACTCTCCTGCAGTCTTTCTTTCACCTCAGATTGCTTTTGACTTGGTTTTCCTATCTCATTAAGCCCAAAGGCACCACATACACACATTTGCACAGCTATCCTTGTTAGGACATCACACTGACTTCCATTCATTGTGGACCAGTTAACCCAACCCCTACCACGGAACCTTAACCTAACCTCAGTTTACACCTTTCACCTCACCAAGACCTCAGAAATGATGTTTCACCTCATCATGATGGTGCTTTGGTCCTAATTAGGACAGGCGAGTCCTGACAAGGTTGGTAAACTTGCAAAGGTCCTCAGTTTGTAACAAAAACATGCGCACTTCAGAGGAATTACATTGACATTTACTTTAATTTCCAGAGATTTCTTTAACTACTTTAACCATGATTCACCTTGTTTGTGAGTGGACAAAAGAAAGGCAAGTCCTCACAATGTGACTGTGTAAAAAGGTTTATGTTCCCACAACATGAGTTGCACATCCACTTCAACCCACACACACACACACACACACACACACACACACAAAATGAAACCCACACATAACCTTCCAATTGAGAAAGAGAAGCCAGAGCCTGGCTAGCACACAAGGGAACAAACAGCATGCTGCGTTTATAGAGTGGGTTCCCTGATGGCCTGGTCCTATCAGCCTCTATAATCAATGGCGGCGTCAGGGAGAGCGCAGCCACAGCTCTCAGGAGGAAATGAACAGACTTTGGGCACCTACCAAGTCGGCAATAAAGAAATACAAATGACCTGTTAATTGCAAAGGCTTCGACGCTGGAGGAAAGATCAAGCCAAAGAGTTCCATAAACCCTTCGAAAATGAACCCTTTTTATTTCTCTGTTCTTTACTGAACGGTGCTCCTCTGTGAAGAGGCTGCATATCTGACACCGCAGTGCAATATGCATCCAGGCTCACATGAGACCTGTGCAGACTGACTCAGGTATTTCACAGAATGGAAACTAGTCCATATTTTTTGCCGATTTAGCATTTCAATACAATAAAAAGCTAATGTGAAATTTTTGCTGTGAATATTGCAGTAGCGCTGAGAGACATGATGGACATCACCCTGTTATGATATGCCACGTAACAGCACATGTGGTGCGGGAGAGAGGGCAACAGCAGGGGAGCTGCCAAGCATATTTTAATGTAATAAATGTGCTGAACAGCCAATTGTGTGGAGAGAGGAGGTATGAAAAAAACTTGCCTTGCCGTGACAACATCCATGTGTCCTGATCGTTAGAATACCAATAAACAGGTTAGCGGTGATGCTTGGGGAATAGGGACCGGGCTCTGTAGATCTGTCACCCCGTCTCGGTGTAATGATTTCTCCCGGTGATAGAGGGTAACCTTGAGTCCTACAGGGGCCTCGCTCCATAGAATGAAGTGGACATGTCTCAGGTAAAATGAGCCCTTTTCTGCTCGCACCACAGTTATTTTCACGCGAGCGCCACTTTGATGGTATCTGTCAGGACGCAGATTTTACTCTGAGTATGAGTAAAACGTGCACATGCATATATACTATGTATGAATGCTGAAATTGATTTCCTGGTCATGGTTGTTGATGAACAGGTGCACAAGTGCAGCATTGTGTGTTGGGTGTTTGATATGTAGACATTATGGGAGAACAAAGAAAATGTGCTGTTATCTTTTTGTTAGTGAATAAGGCTGATTTTCCCTTATTGACAGCCACTTATACTTTCACCCAGTGCGGCATTTATAGAAATATGTTTATCCACTTTCTTGCTGAGAATTAGATGAAAAATGTTCATCAAGTGAAAGACGTCAGACTTCTTCTATGCCCACAAAAGGTTTATTTCTTGCAAATTGTGTTCACAGTTTTGTTTAAATGCATTGTATTTATTGTATTTATTAATGTTTCTCCCCAGAAGGTCAAAGTCATTACCCACCCTCTGCCTCTGACTGTTTTACCCTGAGATTCCAACAAAGGCGATGTGTACTAGCCAATTTGAGAGAAGCGAAAATTGATAGAAATAAACATTCAAAAAATCTGAACGTACAGTAGTTCTTCTCAGTGTCATAATGCCTGCACCAGGCCACATTCCCCTTTAAGTAAAAGAAATGAGCAGTGGAAACACCACCACAATTTTCTACAGGGGCCACCAGATACGACACAAAATAAAAATTCCTTGCCCCTCCAGCCTTCATCCAGGGACCTGTTTTAGGACAGAGCCATATGCCATACTTGTTAGAAGTATTTGCTAGTTCATATGATGTATTTAGGTAAATGCTCATTAGTATGTCATCATCTCTTTGTAATTAGCAACAAATTGCTTAGTGCTTTACATGATCATGCCTGAGAAACTGCAGCTGGACATCGTGTAATATCCTTCTCTATGAAATGTAAGAAACTAATAGTATGTTTACAAATAAGAGTCAAGCTTTCTTTTTAATAGAAAATGTCATATAAATAAATTCAATATAGATAAGGACAGATGCAAAAAGTAGAAATACAAAAGACTTTGAAAACCTCTTTTCTCAATCAGCTGGTGAGTGAATGATGGGGCCCTGCACGAACACACTATTATCTGCCTGATTCGATCAATGTGTTATCGCTAGATTAATGCCATGAAGAAATACCAGATATAAAAACAACAGAAGTAAAACAGACATTGAAAAACAAATAATAATAATGGTGAATAAATGACAACAAATCCAATGTTTTGTTCAGGAAGAACAGAGAGGAACAGTCTCTGCAGTAAGTTGGGGAGTGAGGTCTATATGTCAGTTACGAGACAGATTTCAACCCTGGCCTTCCCTGCAGATCAATGTATCCATTAGATTTGTTTGCTCACAGTGATAAGTGAATCTCACATGCTTGTTTGTTCATTCGTCTTTAATAGATTCATACTGCACATGTAGATGTGATCACTTCCTGTCAAAACATGCTAAAATTATTTAGACCCTTTCAGCAATGTATGATCTTTAAGAAAAGCCATATTATAATTGGTTTATGCATAGTTTAAGAAAAATAAGTCCCACACTTATACAGTATTTAAATTCACTGACAGCTGTTTTTATTGTAAGGGGGCAATTATATCTGCTGAAATATGGATGGGTTTAAACTAAAATGCACCAGAGTTATGAGTATTCAGTTTCTTTTAATACATACAGTATATACATATGCATATGTGATGCACGTCGATACATGATACATTGTAGACTAAAACCTATGAATCCATCATATTTGGTTTCTTTTACTTATTGTACTTGACTTCAACACTCTTGCTGTGTCTCATGTCATTCTTGTTTAAACCATGTAGTTACCCTCAAAACATATTGTATTACTAATATAGCAATCTGGAGGGACACAACTTCTTCCTGAAGCTTTATTTAATAAAAATAATTTTGGCTTTGAAACCATCAGGTAGATATATTTATAGGGATAGGCCCCTATGCATTGTATCTAATTGGAGATCACCCCCTTGGGAACCATAGATGGGATGTTCCTATTGTCGCCTTGGGGCAGTGGAGGAGTTGAGCAGTATAATAGTATAGACTGCAGCAAGAGTGGAGGCATGAAACAGGTAAGGCAGTTTAGTTAAGAAGTGAAATAAAGGAAAGCCTGCAAACAAATCCCAGTAAAATCACTAGATAATAACCCTAAATGATAGTTATTGGACAATCATGACTGGGGCTCCATCCTGAGTCATGATAAATTGGAATAATAATTGTTTCCCTGTTTGAGCTTGTGCTAAAAGCTTCATTTTTCTCAATATATATCAGTAGTGAAGATCCCAGCCTGAAGATGGTATTGAACATCAATACTTTTTAATTTAGTTTAATCTTAGTATTGTGACAAATCTACAATTTAACAACCTACTGACAGGCCACACATTAGGGAATGGAAGTTTTCTTTATCTGCACCTCAGGCATCTTCACTGTGTGCAACTGACAGCAAAAGCAGAGTAAATATGAAGGGAGTGGAAGCATATGACACCTTTGTCTTAAGCCTAAAGACACAGTGAAATGAAAAATATATTTTCCAACTTCTAATACTGTGTCCCTATCTTAATTGTTCAGTTTTCTCTTGTTCCATGATAAATGTGTCAAGAAAGTCAAAACATTTCCCATGAAACCTAAAAACAAAGTTACATAAATTTATCCAATTAAATGTGATTTGGGGTGATAGAATAACCCTGTCCATCACACAAAAACCACACTTGACCATTAAGTCATTTGTGTGGAAAACTAGAAGAACAATATCATTGAAGCGTATCTGGATTTCAGCTAGCAAAAACTTTTCATTTACATACAGCAGACCTCATGTCTCTCTACAACTCAATGGGAAGACAATATTATAGTTTCATATGGCAATTTTAAATTTCAGCTATATGTGAGATGTGTAGCTTTCTTTTTCAAAACAAAAGCATACAAAAGCAAGTATGTTTTCAGCTCATAAAGAGGTTAACAGTTTCTTCTGTATAAAAATCTGCTCAAGTTGAATAAAAAAAAAAAAAACAAGAAAGTCACAGAAAGAGTGAAATATAAACATAAATGTCTTCAATAACTACAATAAGAGGAAACAATAAAGAATATTTAGCTAGCTAGCTTCTTATATGAAAACAAGCAAAACATTATGCTTAGGCTTAATGTAAAGTCTTAAACTGAGGTTTACTGTCATGTGCCGTTCCTGAGCTCTGCTTTATACAATGCCATATGTCTCGCAGTTTTGGGTAATCCAATCACATCTGTAGGATTTGGTTTAAATCACTCTTATAACCAAACACACATCTGGTGTCCATTTCACCCAAAACAACTCATTTCTGTTTCACTGTGACTCTAAGGAGGCCTTATGCATGTGGTTTGATTCCCTGATCGCAGTGCTGTTAATACATTACTTAATTGTCATGCCGATCAACTCCAGCCTATGACGTCAGAAATATGTGTCTTTTACCAGAGGCTGGATAAAATATGGACGTAGTGTCAGTGTAACATGGAGGCTTATGGAGATTGTCCTGTTTTCCCTCAAGTGGCCATTCCAAGAGCTGCTGTTTTGGGCACCTCCGTGTTGGCTTCACAGCCACACAGGTTGCCAACTTGATTCTAACATATTTTAATTGTCAAATCCTTTGATTCCTCCAAACTTGGACATGTTTCACTGTTGGCAAGGCTAGACTTTTACAGCACAGTAAGCTAAGCTGCTAACTCCAAACACTGACATTTTGACACACAGCATTGTACAGTTCATTCTTTACACTGCCTAAAGCTGACATATGTCTGGTGGCCATATTTTTTTTGAGCTAGCTCAGTGAAACAAATACCTGCAAGAAGACTTTGCTGTGAGACTGTTGAATATTTGCCTGAAATGACGGGGAAAAAAAAACAAAAACAAAAAAACGTGTGCAGCTGCATGCGGCTCATAGTTTGAATTCATATCATTTCAAGCAGGTGTGTGTGTGTGCATGTGTGTACACATCTGCAGTATGTGTGTTTGAAATGAGTTGAGCATGTCAAACACAAACATTAGTTTGGCAACATCTTTTCCTCCTCTGCCTGCATACATTCAATTACAGTGATGTAGTGAGTTACACTGCTCCAAACACAAACACATTTCTCCCTTTGTTTCATTTGCCAGACAGCACTATGATAAACACTACCTTTGTTAATAACCCTTGCAAGGAGGCATGCTGGGAATTTAAGTTGGTACTCAACTGTAACAAAATTATTGTTTATGCTGCTACAATACTTTGAGGCATTAATCTTCCTCATGCTATTGATTTTTCTTGTTGTTTGAGCTCTTACAACATTTCTGAGGGGCCGTGTAATGGCGACTCCACCGCTATCTGTGATTATATTAAAGGGGTTTAAAAGGAGGTGGTTACCTTGTGAAATCTAGCTTATAGTACAAATTGAATGAAGAGAGCAAAAGCTATTTTGGAACATTCCTCATGTCATCAGCTGTCCGTTGACCTTTATGTACAAATTAGAAATATTTTAGGGGACACAATCGCACGCGTTAATAGGAAAAATATCAAGTGCCTTTTCTTCCGAATGGCTATATCACATATCACCTTTCCGAATGAAAGCCTTAACATGCAGTTAAATGAATTGTGGCTCAATTTTGCGAGTGCAGGGAAAAGGTATGCAGTGGAGCAGAGATAAGAACGTTTGCAGCACAGATGATTGGAGGAGACGTTCATACAGTTGCTGTCTGCTGAGGGAAAGAGGACCAGATAAGGACTATAGCTCTTAGGGCTTCTAAGGCTCAAATCATCTGCCTCCGACTCGTTGGATCTCAACGGTTTTGCCTTCAAGTGTATTAGATATATGCAACTGCCTGACATTCAAAGAGGCTCTTTCCTTTTTGGGTTTCTCTGACAATTTTCCTTTATGGAAGGAGTTTCTGCAGGCAGACAGATGGAAGAATATGTAGCCAGGCTCTTCTCAGCAGGCGTATGTTGGCGACCATCACACTGAACCTGTACATCCAAGAAAAGGTGATGTTAAAAAGCACATTTCAAGGTGGAAATACTTCTTCTTATTCCATGTGAAAATATGTGTTTGTAGTACAATAACATGAAGAGGGCTCTAGAATTGCTCATGTATATTGTTTTTATTTTAGACCAAGTTTAAGGCTGATCGCATTTGTGTGTAATTATTTGGTTTTACCGTCTTACTATAATTTGAGATTAGATCTGTATTTTCTTTTTCTTTTTAAATGACCAACATAATGCACTACATCTGCACTTGTTGGACAGTAGTTGCAACGCAAGACTGTGGTTTGCCCCAGGGACCGTAGTCAGCTCCACTGTTTTCCTCACAACAGTGAAGGATTCAGCAAGGTCAAGTCACGTCACGTCTGTCTCATCATTTCTGTTCTATATTTCACATAAGTAATGTGTTAAAGCCCCTCTGGACCTGCTGGTGTTTGTCAGGTAATGCTGAGGGATAATTTTAGTTCACATGCGAGGCGAGGCAGCGTATTTCAACAACATAGCAATTTAAAAGTGCTTTACATGAACCATAAAAGGCCTCAAGATGAAATGTAAAAGCAGCATACAGCAGTTTTACGGCAAAATTATAAATGTATTGTCTCTAAACCATTCCGTGCTTTATGAAACACCAGTATTTATTTCAACAGGAAGAGTGTAAAGGCCTCAGAACCAGAGTCATATAATCCAGTTTTTTGGTCTCTTTGGACCTATCTTCATGTTGACTGAAGATATAGTAAAAGCATGGACAAAATCCTGCTTAGATACCAGAGCTTACTTGTTGACATATTGTTCAGAGTATAGACTGACTTAGTTTGTTTTTTCAACATTACTGACTGAAGCTGAGTGCTAACCTACACAGTGCTTGTATCAGTCCCCTGATGATATAGTGCATATGTGCATAAGAATATTTATGGTATTTTGTTGTTTTCCTGAGCTAGTGGGAACATGGGGACATTGAAAAGAAGAGGATTGAGAATGGAGCCTTGGGGAACTCCACAGGTCACTTTCGTCCACTCACAGATATGTAACCAGAGATTGACACAAAGTACTGTAGTTTCTGACCTTCAAGTAGAAAACCGCAAACCAGTGCAGTTTCCCAGTTTCTCACTTGGTCTACTACTGCTCAACTAAGCACCAAGATTGTAATACCAAGAATGAAATTTTAGAAGTTTAATTAGATGTCATTAAAATCTTAACAGGAGCAGTCTCAGTGCTGTGGTGTGGTTGAAATCTTGATTGGAAGACAGTCACAGTTGTTTAGTGCCAAGAAGTTGTGTAGCCACTGAAAAACAGGTTTTTCAATAATTTACTCAACGACGGGAGGTTTGATACGGGCCTATAATTGTCTAGCGTCTAGATGTTTTGTTAAGAGTGGCTTGATGACTGCGGTTTTCACAGCCTGAGGCAAAGAAACCTTGAGAGGAAAGACGTGTTGAGAGAGTAAAATGAACTAATGAAATGAGTTTCTTTAATAAAAGTGAAGCCTGTAGAGATTAACTGGTTTACTTGTTTACTCTGCTAGTTAACATACTAATGGTAAAAGATGGGCACACATCTTTTCAGGCTGGCTCTGTGTAAATATTTAAAATAATGTACGACATGTCTGGACTGTTAGAAACTGGACATTCATCTAAGTGTTTGTTTACCGGTACTGTTACATCCAAGTGATAGTATCTGTGTGTCAGTGCATTTATGTGGCAGTTATTGCCAAAAGTGGAATGTAGAGATATGAAATCTAAACTCTGAGACAAAATGTGTTTGTTTTGAGTTTGACATTTTATATATGTACGTGTTCCATGAACATCAAAAATCCACCCAGCGAGACAGAAAATACATAGTAGTTGTGAATACTGAAGGATGACAAAAAGACAATGTATACAGTGTACAGTGATTGTGTTTATGATGTGAATTCAGCAAGAACAATTTCTTGTCTCATCATTTCTTTCCTACATTTCTAGGTACACAGTCTATACAGGTGCTGCACAAGTAAACATTTCTCCTTACAAATTTGTTGGGATAATGTTTTTGTACTCTTTTCATTTACTTGTGGACTTAATGTGTGTGTTTACTAGATTTCATTGCTGTGCTCTACTTCTTCTAAGAACAGTAAATGTTGTTAATTCACTGCTGATCACCCTTTTCCTTGTTAATAAATTATTTTTATACTTTGGCTTCACCTTTGTTCATGAAATCACATTGTTTTATAATCACTGTCACTGAATTTGTTGTCAAGTACTATTTTTATATTTTCACAGATGCCTCCAGTAAAAACTTCCAAAGCAAACCACCGTCTTCAACCTTTATGGCAAAGCGTGTTTTGATCGCAGCATAACTGCACACCCACACAAAAAGTGAGGACAAAAGACCATTACTCAGAGAAGTGTGCTCCAAATAAAAAAATGCTACAAATCCTAAAACGCAAACAAAAGTCAAAAGACAAACATTTAAAGTAACGCGTTCTAAATGCACTCCAAAAACTGTACCCAAAAGCAATGAATACTTAAACATGTACAACAAAAATAAAGGGGGGTAAATGCAAAAGGAGAAACACTGATATCCAAAGAAATATGCTACAATCACAATGCATATAATAATAAGTACAATACTGAAATAGCATAAAGATTAAGATAAAATGCAACAAACACAACATACAGAAACAACAAACCTGAACAGAAATGTGCTCCAAAATGCATAAATGCAGAATAAGGTGAGAACATTCGGAGGAAAAGATTACTCCCACAATCTTATTGTTTTTGTAATCAGGGCAGTGTTGCAGCTGGACGTAGGTTCCTTGCTAAATGATATATTTATTTAATGCTGGTAACAGAGTAGATGAAGGGAGAGAATGTTCTCATTTATTTATTGTAGATTTCTTTTCAAAACAATGGCCTTTTGATTTTGTCTTTCTGATGCCCCCCCCCCTCCCCCCCGCCTCATCCTGCCTCCCACATTCAGTGATTCACCAATCAGACATGCCCCTCCTCCAGCTCCACCATCGGCCCTGATGATGCTTTTGAACAGAAATTAAGTATTGAGTGATTTCCATATTTTAAGTCCGAGCGCAGTGATTCCATTGCCGTTTTTTGTGCCAGCAATAAGTCTTATGAAAGGAGCTGCCCTGGGGCCATATGAAATAACTTCTGTACTATATGAAGTGGGGCCAATAATATATAAAGAAAATGTCAGCCATTATTTCAAAATTATGCCTGCCACTTTTTTCTTTTCTTTGCAGATGGCTGTTGGACAGTGTTCTGTCTCAGGATCCTCTCAAGGACATCATTTTTCTTCTTTCTAAAACTGCTCAATTCCCCACGCCGCAAGAAAATTGTTTCAATTAGCATTACAGAGGCGTTTTTTCATTTGCTTTTTGCTAGTTGGTTTATCATTTGCCATAAAGATGAAGTGGGCAACACAAACAAGACTCATTAACATCGCTGGCGTTTTGTGTTCTTAACTATCCTCGCCTTTTTCCATGTACTATTTGTCTGTGTTGCTGCCATCTCCCTCAAGATTGAACGCTTTGCATTAAAAACTGGGCCACCCTGGCAGCCTGACAAATGAAGGCAATACCATGTTTGGAGACACCTCGTTCAACAGTTATTGAAGTTGATAACTTATAATTTGCATATAGATAAGGCATTCTTACCTAGACTAAATCTTTAGCATATAAAGTAGAATTGTACTTTTTTTTTCTCCTCAAGCTGAATTGTACTGACAAAAGCTGGCATACAATTTGAGGGTGGATTGTTTCAAATGTTTGGGTGGCGCATGGAATTTAGTGAAGGCAAGAATGTCAGTGTGTCACTTGAGGATGTAATTACAAATGACAAATATTCATTAGGTCTTAAAGAGGATGCAAAAAGTGAGTATTTTTCTCTGTTAGGAGAGACAATATCTAACTATGCAATTACCCAGTCAGGCTGAATCCAAAGCCTAATACTACTGTTCCAGGATGAATCATGCATAAATCATCTAATAAAGTAATAAGCACATGCAGAGGAAGAATTCATTCACATGCTGAAAGGAGCCCAGTGAACATTAGGCACCTTTCTGGGAGCTGGACATTCTTATTTCAGTTGCAACCAGTCCTATATTTAGATAAATGCATGTTTGTGTTTGATGCCCTTACTGCTGGCTGTTTCACAGGTCCTCTTAAAACAGGAATTGCCCTCGAAAAAAAAAAAAAAATCACAGTGCGGGTTAGTAAGGATAAGGAGCTCATCAGACACTGCAGGGATAAGCCTGGTTAATACCCTGTGAACTAAACATCACACTGTTAACGCAGGATGCCATTTTAACAGCTTCCAGGGATGAGGAAGTTGCCACCCAAGTGAAACTGTCAAAAAAATGACACTGCATGGAGTTGGTCTATTCAAGTACAAGTACAACATGTGCTAAAATGCTGGGGCTGGTTTACTGTACACTGTGCTCAAGCTTTCTGTCCTTTCCCAGAAAAATAATGCAGTTCACACAATGCCTTAATGCTATTACGAGGATTATACTGGCAAATTTAATTATATCCATGAATGTTAAATGATATTAAAAAGGTCATTGTCATTTTTCTTTGCAAGTGCAGTATACACTCCCAGGTTACACTTGGCATGCAACATTATCAGTGATTATTCACATCACATACGCTTTTGAGTTTTGACCAGAAAGAGTCACTTTTAAATGACTTAAATATTTAAAGTTATGGTGATAATTCTATCCGTCTTCATGAAAAGTCCTCCCCGACCATCAATAATCCATAAGCAGGTGAAAGCAGTTTGGACCCAGTGAAGGGTCTGTATATTATTTGATTAAGAATCTTATTATTTTTGTCAGTTGTCGTGCCTCTGACTCACTTTCTTTCACAGCTTGATAAGTTGGATGAAATGCTCCAACACTCCAAATTTTCAATTGATGTACAATTCAAAGTAAGCAGGTTTTTTTTGCCTTGCTTATACAAAATCAAAAGAACAATTCACAAAGCTCTGGGATCAGGATGGAATCATTCAATATGAAACTTATTGTCTAACCTTATCTTTTCTGATACTGCCCTTTAGAGGTGTCTTTGATATTCTAGACAAGCACAATGATGACAAAACCAGGCCTGTACCGAACGAGGGAGAAGTGACATTAATAGAAGCAGGTATTCATGATGTCGGTAAAAGTCGTAATAGAGAGAGCAAAGAGCAAAGAGCAGCAGCTGTAAACACAACACTGACAGTTTATCACCTTATGAAGCTGATATGGTCCACAAACCAATGTCTATTTACACAGAGGACACACAGCATTGATTCTGGACACTACAAAAACCTTTTGTGATGACATTTGTGATTTCACTGTCGTAAATATGGACAGCTGTCCTTATGTATTTGTTATGTATTGTGTGTTATGATCAGAAATTAGCATGTTGGCAACTTTGTTAGCAGACATCAAGCAAGGTCAACAACACAGCCAGCTAATATTACTCCAACAGCAAGAAGACCAGCTCGACGTCTGTCTTTCCGACCTTCTCCTTTTCTCTAATTACCTTTCTCCATCAAAGTCCTCTGTATACTCTTTGCCTCTGCCATTATGTCCATATAAGCGTCTGAGCTCAGTGACATAGCCCTGTTGTCCCCCAGCCTCAGCTCCAGCTCCTGAGAACCTCCTCTTCTCTGTGGCCCAAAACACCTGTGGTACAACACTAATACTCCCCCAGTGCTCTGAGCTCACAGTACAGGCGGCTTGGCTAACTAACTGAGCTAACATTAGCTTACAGCAGCTACAGTTCACTGCAGTTTACATTACTGTCCATGGGGAAATTCATAACAATCAGTGAAATAGTTTGTGGTGTGTTACATCATGCAAGAACAGATGTACGGAGAGCAGAGTGGGAGTGACTGTCATCTTCCACCTGATTACAGACCAGTGCAGCATCAACATTTGTCACTTTATCATAGAAAAGTTATAAAATGCTGCTTTAAACTTTAGTTTGATCTTCACTAACTTCTGTGAGTTCATGAACTAGGTGTACTTTGTCTAATGTTTGGTGCGGGACAGGAAGTGCATAGTGGGTTTATCAGCGTTTTCTGTGTTCTGAAAAAAAGCTGCCTGTTGTGTCTGGACTGATTAGAACGAAGAGACTGAACCAAAACAGTCAGTTTTGGGCCATGACACAGAAAACTGTTTTACTGGTTGTTTAAAGGTTGATTAACTGTTCAGGTGAATCTAACTATCACCACTTCTCAGTCTCTTCTGATTGTACTGATGTTCACATACCGTCTGCATATGGGTACATATGTTCTTTTATCATGGTTTTCATAAAATACAAATATAACAATAGCAAAAAAACTTCTGTTAAAATATGACATTGCAGAGATTCAGAGAACGTCGAGATGAAGACAGTGACCCAGTGACAGCTGCCAATAAGTTTAAAAAAAACTCTTTTACTTTGTAGTTGGCACAGTAAACAGACTTTTCTTCAGGCCTGACAGATTCTCCATCTCCCATAGAAACCTTCTCGGATTACTCGGAGAAGATTGTAACATTAACTTCCAGGTCTATTGTGCCACTGGAATTAAGGTTTTTGTTAAAGGAAAAAAAAAAACTTGTAAAATAACACCAAATAACTGAGGAGACATTGTTGCTTTGTCCTTTCAAAATGTCACAGAAAAGCAAATATTTCTGCACCTTGTAGGGGAGACTTCTCTGACTTCACTGTCAGGAATATTTTCAACACAAGCCCTCGACATCTTGTCTGTGATTTCAGCTCCTCTCTAAGTGAATCAGGCATGTAACCGGGCTGGAAATAAACTTGGATAAAATGGCCACTAGAACTGAAAGTTACCACCCACTCTGAGTTTCCCACCTGCTGAACTGAACCAGACTATGAGTCACTGCAGCCCCAAGGCACTAAAATATATTTAAGTCTTTTCAGAAACCTAGAATATAATTGAACCATTCTGTAACATGTATGTTTTTGCGCATGTATCTGTGTATTTACATTTACACTGAACATGTAAATTCTAAACAAAGAGAGACGACTTAGCACTGCTCATTGTAGCTACACTGTCTTTTTTCTGGGTCAAAAACAGACCACTTAGACCGACATTAGCCTAAATGTCATGCAAAATACAAAAATAGATGTTGTGCACACAGTATCTAGCTCTGGACAAGCTCCAGTCCAGGCCCAACATGCGTGCGCGCTAGGCAAAGCAGATGCCCTTTGTTTGGATCAGCGTGCTCTCAGAGGAATTGATCAGTGCAGACAATATAACCTACATGCACTGCTCTGGTGAATGTGGGCTGATTCAGAGAATAGTAGATTACGTCATGCAATCATTACAGACCTCTGTTTTTGTATCTTACAGGAGCTGACCTAACTGCTTTGTGACTAGACGATTCTGCATTTGACCTGGTTTCTCCAACAACCCAAATGTAGGTTAAATTTGAATGGTTACATATTCAGATATTCAGACTCATAAACAAATAGTAAGACAGAGAATTTCTCAGATGTTAATACCCATTTATCTTGAATTGTCATATATAGATAAGTGTGCAATTATATAAGTGTGTTTTAGATTGATTGTTTTATTTTTGAGCAATAAAATGATGAAATGGATGCAATGGCTCAGTCCAGTATAGCCACTTTGGCTGGTGATCCACTTGGCTAATTTCAAGCCCTGATCCACTTAGTGAGTATTCCAAAATTACACCAGGTTTGGGAAGCTATGGAAGTTTTCATTACAGTTCAGTCTCTGCAACAGTCTGGCACACTTCAAGGTCATAGATGTGAAAGGTTAGAGCAACATTATCTTTTCAGTTCTTCAAAACTTGTGAAAATGTACCCCAAATGTGAAATCAGGCTGACCCAAGCTGCTCTTTTCTGTGAAGAAGGAGAGTGCCAACTTTTAAAAACCACCTTTCAATCAAACCTGGGGAGAGTATCTGATTGTAGAAATGTTCCTAACTGACATAAATTTGTCTATGTCTAAGGGCACCATCCATCCATCCGTTTATTTATGCTAATCCAGGTCTCAGTCACGGTGGTAGCAGGCTATGCAAAGCAGCCCAGATGCCCTTCTCTCTAGCTACTTCCTCTGGCTTCTCCTGGGGGATCCCAAGGCTTTCCCTGACTAGATGGGATATATAATCCCTCCAGCTTGCTCTGAGTCTGCCCCAGGGTCTACTCCCAGTTGGATGTGCTTGGAGTATCTGTACAGAAAGGCATCAAGCCAAGACGTATCCTAATCAGATGTCCGAACCGACTTACTTTGAATGTGGAGAAGCAGCAAACTCTGAGCTCCTTCAGGGTGTCTGAACTCCTTACCCTTTCCGCATGAATGAGCCCATACATCATTTTGGTCACTTTTACCTATGATCTCAACCTTTCAGTTACTACCAAGACTTCATGACTATAGATGAGGGCTAAAACCTAGATCAGATGCTAAATGTAGTGCTTGGACATTATTCTTCCTCCTCACAACAACGGTCTGAAATAAGGGACCATATTTTGGGCCACACAAGCATGAACTTTCAGGTGTGCTGGTGGATGAAAAGGCAGGAATGCCAATCATGCATGCATCAAGTGTACTGGGATTTGTCTCACATCACTACAGTGTTGTGCCAATATCATTAATTAATCATTAACAGTAATGCACATCATAACAAGCTAGCAAGATTCAATTGAAAATCTATACTTTATACATTGATGTGTTTATACCATTGAACTGGAATTGAGAATAGTTGCCATACTGCCAAATGTTTCAGTTATTGTCTGGTAGATGCTCCTTTCCTGCACTGCAACTGTCATTTAGCCACAAACCTGTTTAGCTTCTTTCCCAATCATCAATAAAAATGTCAATTAAAATTTGTGCAATAAGTGTAAATGGGATGATTTCAATGTTCATCTCATCCAAGTCCTGTCTGGATATGAATCACTGGAGGAACCCAGCATCTCGAGGTGGATTGGCTTCAGGCAGTGCACTAACCCTGATAAACTTTATATTTACCCAAGATATTCAAATATGAACTATTTCCATACTGTGCATTCTTGTATATTGGTTGAACATTGGTTTTAAAATGGTTTACTGACATATGTTCAACTAGCAAGGCTGTATTATGTAACTGTAACATTATTTGCTCAACTTGGATATAATTAATAGGCCAATGTCCATCTAACAAAGCTGACCAACATAAAGTCAACAAAATACTCTTTCTTTCACTTTAATCTTTGCTTTAGTTTTTCAAAATAAAGGTTAGGGAATAATTTTAAGGAATAATTTTGGCAATAAAGATAATTTCAAATTAAGACAGGGAAAGCAAGGATTAAACACATTCCTCTTTTTCTTCTTCCCAATGCAGCAGTGTAAAACTGAAATCCTAGAGCTCCTTACGTGCTAAGGAGCAAACAGCAAAACAACTCTTGTTGCTTCTGATTCTCTCCCTTTTCTGAACAAATTGTAAGTTAAAACATATTCGATCAAACAGTCATCTGAAACAGTTCAACATGCATTCTCTTGGATGATTTGGGATAGTACCCATTTGAAGCGTTCCTCTATGCTGCTTCAGAGCAGTCCACACTCTGCTTGTAATGTTCTGTCTAAGTTGTTTCTTCAAACATTTTGTTTACAATGTCTATACTCTACACTTTTTTCTCATTGACTGAAAGATAAGAAAATAACAGTGGGTAAATTACTTAAAGTGGAACTACACACCCAAGTTCTGCTCCCTCCTTCCCTACCAGCATATTTAAAAGATGCAGCAGAAGACTGCACAGGACAATCACTGCAGGAGGTGTAGCCTTGTGACTTCATAGTGTGTGACGTGGAGGCAGAGAGACACCGACCAGAGTAAGCGTCAGCGTGACAGACTGACCACCGCTCGGTGTAGCAGGAACAGATAGCCAGCCATGAGCAACAGCTGTCAGAGTCTCTGCAGCTTTGACAGGCAGCACATTCATGGCCCTTTGTAAAAGTTTCTGTGTGGTACCTATAGCTGAGCCAGCGGCTCAGAGAGACTGAGAAGCTCTCTGGTGTGTTTATGTCTATGGGGGAGTGTCAGTACGCAGCCCATTTTTTATCATGGGATCATCGACAAGGGAAAGAATGCAGTCTGGTGGTGCATCTACAGCTGTCAAAAACAAAAACACAAGTCCGAGCCATTGCACCAAAAGAGGCTTAGCAAAAAATAGCGCAAAGTTCTGCATGATGATGCATTTCGAGCAACATATATTTGTAAATGTCTACTCAAGGGTGTGGGCTGGGGGCAGTGGGGGCGTTAACATTCTTATTTTAATAAATGTCATGATATAAATTGGTCCCAAATGGTTGACTGCATTCCAGCATTGGCCTTGCAAGATTTAAAATTAATTAAAACATTTCAACTCATGAAATGCCATTTTTTATACATTGGGTAAGAGTATAAACACTAGCATAGGTCATATTACGGCGTTTAGAGCTCAAGAAACACATTTAGGTGTGCAGTATCTCTTTAATTATGGGTGTTTGGAGGTTTGTGTACGGTACACCTTTGAAGCTTTCCAGAACCATTATAATTGGGTTCAATAGGATACTATTCAATATGTGTCTTCTAGAAAGGACAACTCTGTCAATGTACCGTTGCTTCTCATGAAAACAATTTAGATGGTCTAAAAGACCAGGCTGAGAGCATTGGGCTCAATTGGACTGACCTGAAATTTATTCCCAATCTGAGCTGCTGACTGGCTCCTGTGTGTCCCCAAACTATAGGAGGAAAGAAGCACTCACACTCCAAAGCTAGTGTGGTATAATGAGGCAACCCGGGAACACTGGTCTTATTACACAGCTAGCCTCTAAAAGGTTAGCCCGGCCCAATTAATTCTGCTAGTTAAAAAGGTCAGGGCCCTGTGTTAAAGGGCTTGGGAAAAGCTATACAAGGGCCTTTCACTGCCACCTCATTACTTAGGCTTCATCATACTTCATTATAAAGTCGTAGACATTGTTTAAACATGATTAGAGGGAGCCAAAAGGAGGGCCCAAGCTTCAGTTGAAAGACAAACTAAGATTTGGTCATAGTTGCAGTACAGCTCTCTTACTTCACGGGGCAAAGGTGCCATGGCTAGCTCAGCCCACTTCTTCAGAATATCAAAAGGAGCAATGTCCGACCAGAGAAGGATCATTATAAGTCAAGGTATTGCCATGTAGTGAAATTAAGTGTATGGTAGAGCTGCAGGCAGATGTCATCGTCAGATTCATGGCAGCAAAAGCTTTTTCTAATGCCCCGGTTGTATTTGATGCCAGTAGGAAGAAACTAACCCCCAATCATTTCACTCTTAACAACAGGCACAGCAGGACAAACCATGCCACACTTCAGTACAGTCAGAGTTTCAGCAGGGATCAGGAGCCCTCATCCATTAATCCTGTGTATTTTTAAGCAACAGTATGTAAGATTAGGTACCAGCTATACAGTCCATCAAGAATCCTATGAACCGCTGAGTGTTGAGGCAGAAGACATCAGAGGGAAAGCCAGAAAAGCATTTTCTCCATAAAATATGACCCATTTTCACCACAATTAGTGAAATAGTCAATGTTGTGTGCCGTAGTGCCAACACCATTTGCCTGAGTACAGGACAGTGCAGCATCAAAATGATAGTAATTTTATTTTAAGGTAGAAAACTAACACGATGTTGCTTAAATTTGCATGCAATTACAATTGTCTAACAATATGTTCATCATACACAACCATTTAGCCTTTGCATAGTTGAATTAGAAATAATTAATACAGACTGCCCTGAGGCTGATATGGTCTTGGTCAATATCAACTGCTTTCATATTTTCCCTAAACCCAAATCCTCAAATCGATGCTAATCTAACTCTAACCTCAGGCCCCAAATGTTACACGGCTAGACCTTACTGCTAACCCAGAAATAACCTTGAATTCACATGGACACAGTGAAGACCAAAAAAAAAAAAAAAAAAGCAAAAAAGCAAAAAAGCAAAAAGTTTTTCCCCATTTTACTATCGCAGCACATACTCACACACATCAAATACATTCAATATGATGTGAGACACCTGAGGCACCAAGAGACGTGGGCAGGAATCAGATCAAAGTCCAGAACCTGAGATAATTAAGACTGATCCTTCAACTGCCTGTGAAAATGAATCCATCACTTTTCCACCACAATGAAATCCCTGCTGTGCACTCTCGCAGAGCTTTGTTATCAAAGACCATATTAAAATCAGTAATGCAAGGGGAAATTGAAAGGAAAGTTGTGCAAACTGGTTAATACACTGCTCCAAATCAGAATAAATTTACATCTCCAAAAAGTCATACACTGATCTAGCACATGTCTGGCCTAAAGGAATAGTTCCAACAATGAAACGACTTAGTATAGTATCCATAGATGAATGCTGTAAGTGAAAGTGCCCAGAGAAAATCAGATTAAAGGCAGAAAAGAGGTACAAACTCACAAACAGTTAATTGTACAAGCTGGCTGAGGAAGAGAAGGCAGAAGTGGCAATGACAAACTATGTGTGCTGCTTGCCTACTGCCACAATGCAGCATACTGTGAGAGTACCCAGATGGTGCAGTCATAATGGTCAAACATACATTCGGACCCTCAGTGGTCGTAAGGTGAGGCACCATCAGCACTGTTAAAATGGTGGTAAGCTGCTGGAATATACTGCAATATACACACGGAAATTATACATATGTGTTATATTTATATTTTGGCAGTCAAATGTTGGCAATTCAATGAAGAAGAAGAATACATGCAAAAATATTGCTATTGTCAAGTGCACAACAGCCGTGCTTGAAATGAGACAACACTACTGCACTGAAATTAGTACAATATGCCAGGAAGTACTGAGTGTACACAGTGTACTACATGCAGTAGAAGTTTTTTTAAGAGAAGTATTATAATTAAGACACAACTCTGTCTGCTAGAAACAAAACACAAGTTTGAGATCATGTTAAGGTCTTTGGTGCAGATTGCGTGAAAAAGAGTCTCTCATTAGAGTTTCATATTCTAAATCCAACAACACCACAATCAAACATAGTTTTGGAGTGTTTGATAGTCTGTGGAGGGGTTACGAATAGAATGGTCCCAGCAGTTTGAAAACAATAGATTGACATTGATTATCATCTTTAAAACATCTATGATTACATGGATTTTCTGACCTGAAGACAGATGCTTAAATTTTAAACAGGGATACAATATCACAATATCAGGGAAGAAGAAGTGACAATACTGCTATTGTTTCACTTACTCCTCCCTCGCTTGTGTCAGCAGTGGCTGGTAATCAGTGTCTAAACGTTTTTTCCACAGGGCTCTATTGTGAATATCTCTGCCAGAGAAAACAAGTACTAGAGTACACCATGACAGCTTTGGTTGCGGATATTCCAATGAATAAAACAGCAAATTGTCTTTGATCAAACTGTGATGGTAAATTATCTCCGTTCCACTGTAAACTGTCAGAGGTTTTTTTTTTAGTGTTCTCATCCAGGAGGAACAAGTTTGCACATGATATTGCTGAAGATGTTTTTCCAACTGTCAAGTACGAAATGAAGACGTTGTTTATCTGAAAAGTCTTCTTATCAGCTGGAGTGCTGCAGAGAATGCTGTTTGATGACTTATTCACCTCAGATCTGCCATTAGTTCTTCGTGTTCAACTACCTGAAACATCCAAGACTTGCTGTGGGTTGTCATTTGCAGGTCAAAGGGTGTCAAGGCTAAAACAGTTCTTGTAGATGTCAGTGGTGCCCAGCCTTTTCGGCTTGCGATACGTTAGAATGAAATGTGGGTTTCATTGGTTGCATTTGTCTACCTAAATATCTCTGGTTTCTCAAAACCACTGAAATTTATGGTCAACCTGTAGGGTCCAACACCACCAGGATACTACTCCATCCATTATCTGGGTCACCCTGGGGCTGAAGCCTATCCCAGCTGACTTTGGGCAAGAGGTGGGGTACATCCTAGAGAAGTCGCCAGGGCACATAGAGACAAACAACCATCTACAGACAGTTTAGAGTCACTCATTAACCTATTGAGTGCATGTTTTTGGACTGTGGGGGGAAGCTGGAGTACCCGGAGAGAACCCACACAGACACGGGGAGAACATGCAACTCCACACAGAAAGGCCCCAGCCGAGGTTTGAGGAACCTTCTTCTTGTGAGGCTAACCACTGCACCTCCGTGCTGCCCACTATGTATAATCATTGTTCTGAAAGTGAAAACGGTGAAAACGAGTCTCCTCTTTTGCCAAATGCCAACGCATTTATTTACACAAAAGATATAGTGATACACACCAACCGTCTTACCTCAAGGCACTGGTATGCTTCAACCAATGTACTTGTTGGGCAGTTAAAAATAGTGAAACCAACACCCTTCAGACATTGGACATGGGGGAGCTCAAGCAGAATTCAGAGTTCTTCATCAGCAGTGCAAACTTGTGATCTTTACTGGAAGCATCTCTGCAATTCTTCATTACTCACATACTCACTAATGTGTTTTGCCTTATGGTACCGTGATTTTAACAGTTTTTCTGTTTGGAAGAGCTCACGTATGTTGTTGAATCATATGTGGTATGAACTAGCACTGCCAACAGAAATATACAATGAACCAATATCCAAGTATCTCTCATGCTTTTCTAAAAAGCTCAACACCAGCTGAGTTTAAGCTTGGACTTGAATGAAGGGGAGAGCGGTGAGTGGGAGCACTTTAATCTCACACTAATCTGCTCACGCTCTACTGTCAGTTATTGTTACCATATCACTAACTAAAGACAGTTGACTGAGGACAGGCGTACAGATTCCTGTTGTTCAAAGTTCATGATTGTGATAGTTTCTGTCAGCATCTGTCCAAATCACTTAAAAGTATTGAGAGCAGACTACAAAATATGTCAGTGGTGTCCCAGCCACGTTTCAGTGTACGGGTCTTTAAAAGCTTGTTGGCAGCACAGTTGCATTAATATTTATACTAGAGTATGAATAGCAGGAGCAGATTTCAGAGAAGCCATTTGTTTGTCACTTTGTCTTCTCCAAGATTCCTTTCCTGAACCTGCACATTTTTCTGCTTCTTTAAGGATCGGTTACACAATTGTACACATTCACATGAATTTACAGCGTGCATACATTATCTATTGTCATTCAATGCTTCTGTCAATGGACACACACACATGGGCTTGTCTTCAGAACTGCTCTGAAGCGAATGATGTCCCTTTCTTGAAGGGGGAGGGGGCTTTTAGATGAATTGGCCTGTGAAAAATATTGGATGATGAGAAATCGAAAAATGGAAATCCCTGCTCCCTGGCTCCAGCCGCTTCCTCCAGCCTAGCCGTGATTGCTACTTTAATCTCCCTCTTAAGTCTCAAAACCTCCAACCAGTTGAAACAGCTCTCAGCATTTAAACAAGACCTGTTCAGATCAGGAACATCTGGGGGGGGGCGTTCTGATAAATGAACATATTCAGAGGAACTCTGGAAAGAAAGAAGTTGTAGTTCATAGGCTAGGGCCAGCTATACACCGATTAAGCCAATTCCCAGTGGGAAGCTTTCATGTCCCTTTCATGTCAGGACACTAAAATGAAGCAAATAATAAAGAAACAAAAGACGCTGCCCCATCCCTTATAATACTGATATTAATTTGTTGAAGCAGCCTCGCAATACTTAGTTTATTATTTTCATATACACTCAGTTTGGCACACCTTTAAATTCTAATGCAGTTCATGACAACAGCTTAGCTATAAATTCAACTTTTACAAAGCTAATTAACAATTTTCATGAACACTGTTATGAAGGTATAATTTTAACTGTATGTCAATTGTTGAGGCTGTAGTTCACAGTGGTGTTAAACTAATTAGACGCATATTTCAACATACTGCAGTCCACCACAAACCACCAGGGCTGGAAATCATTGAAAGATGATCATACCAGTATATTATTATTATTACAAGAGAGAATTTCATTCAATGTCTGGAGTCAAAAAGGAAGTGACCTTGTTAATACGCTGTCCATCCTGAGGGTTTCTCCATGCTTGGTACAGTCATTTATAATGTTACACGTATTCCCAGTCTTTACTAAAATAATCTTTCAGCGTTTCATGCATTTATTTTTTAGCAGATGCCACAGGCAGGTAGTATCGGATGTTTTGTTCGCAATTTGGCATGCTGAACGGTACAACACAGTTAGTAGAGGTTGAAGTAATAATATAATGTTATTAATAATTATCATTTATTCATATGGAGCTTATTTATAGTTGGATGTCAATGCATGATTTAAGGGCTAAGCCCCAGATCTCCGCTGACCCTAGAACCACCTCTGTGCTTGTCATAAACTCCTGCCTAACCTGCAGGATACTGCCAGCCATGTCAACGATATCGCTGGCCGTAGGGTTGTGTCTCTTTTGTCTGCCCCTTCTTCTCCCCCGTCTCTCTTTCTTTTTCGCTGTTCTCGAGACAGAAGAAGGAATTTTGAAAAGGTGCAGTGTGTCTCACTTGCTCGCTCGAGCAGCCACTACGAGGTGCTTTCCACTTCACGACAGCATTACACATCAATTATTCAGAGGCACTGAAATAAAGCAGTTTGCCTCTTCTATCTCTTAAGGAGGAAAGAGAGAATCGTAAATGAAAAGGCACAGAAGTGGTGACGATTCCCATGCTTGTGCAATTAAAAGCATCACTTTTAAAAGATTCAAAAGAGGATAGAAAAGTCACAGTCTCGGTAAGTATAGACTCCTGGCTTTCTAAGAAGATCAGACACAGGACTTGGATTATTCCCATTCATGTTGCACTTTCGCCTTAAATGAATAATTCATTTTCTCCCTATCAATGCATCAACCATTATCCCGAGTGCTAAGTATAAGAGTAAACTATAATACATTTAATAACAATCTAAATTAAAGCTGCAAGCAGCGTTGAACGGGCCCTCGCACTCCCACGCAACTCGACGGCTGGCATGTCGGAAGGCACCAGTCGGAAGACGCGCGAACCGCTTTCAAAGCATTTCGCTCAATCGAACACACACATTAGCCAGAATCGGGACAAGGTCAAATCTGATGGAGCGCCACGCCCACATTCTTTCATCAAAGTTCATAATTTTGATAACTTGTACTCAGGAAGTCTATATGAACGTAACTACCAAGTTTGAAGTCAATTGGACGAAGTCTCTAGGAGGAGTTTGTTCAAATAGGACCCCTTCTCAGCCATCCTGAAACACCAAAAACTGTGATTTTCAATGTACATTTTAGCCCATTACTCCAAGAGACTTTCTTGTAGATCTTGTCTAAGTCTACAATTAGGTAATGCTTCTACAAGTGAAAATGGAACCGGGTAAATCACACCAGTGTTACCTGAGTAGTGCGTGTGGATTCTCTCCAATCCATGTATACAAACTGCACTTGTGTTTAATGCTTAATGGTTTCATACATTTTGTCAAAGTAGCTGTATTGTTGTTTTTTTTTTTTTTCATGTGTCATAAAGTTATGTATTTATCATAATGTAGTGTGCTGGTAAAGGTCATGCAACAAAATGTTTTTATTATGAAGAAGTAGCAGTAAATGAGTTTTTGTCCTGTTCATGAAATCACTCAAACTACAGGTCTACTGTATAGTATACAGTAGACAAACCAGGTTCATGTTGGGCTCTGTGGTGGGCGTGACACTGGGAGACCAAAATGCCCATTAAGCGCAAAGAAAGGGTTAGCAACGACAATGCTAATCACCCGCACCTAACCTCAATTGTTGACTGCATTCCTGCCTAATGGCCGATAATCACCTGTACTTCTTCCTCTTTAAATGGAGATTCACAACGATCAAACTGCGATCAAATATTCAACAGGAGGCTATCTGTGATGTCCATGACACTGGGAGAGCAAACTGCCCATTAAGCGCAAAGAAAAGGTTCAGCAACGACAATGCAAATCAGCCGCATCTAACCTGCATTCCTACATAATGGACGATAATCACCTGTACTTCTTCCTCTTTAACTGGAGATTCAGAAAAAAGTTCTTGTTTTATGGTTCAATTTATTTATGGGGAATTTAACCTATTTGATGGACAAAAATGAAAATACCGAAAATGAAAAAACAAAACATAACGCAAATTCCAATCAAACAATCAACAAAAAACCTGCATACCACGTAATGTAGCTTACACCCAGAGACCGGCCATTTGACCGGACTGGAAAGTTGCCGACAGATTTATTATATTATTTTATGATTCAATAGTTCTAAAGGAGTCTGAGTATTTATGTTGTTTATATCTAACATGTCGCTGTTTACTAAATCAACAGAATCAGTTATTCGTCTCTTTTTTCTCGCTGGCGCTCTCTATCTCTCGCTCACGATCTGATGTAGTGAAAGCCGCAGCTGGACACACCGGTGTACAACAGCTGTTCTCAGAGATCGAGTGTGTTTCATAGGCTTCAGAAAACATCAAACAGATATAGCCCGTAAAGATAAGTTACAAAAGAAAACGGGTCATCAGACGTTACGGGAACGAATCGTGCAGCGTAACAAGACGACATTTTAAATGACAATATGAAAATTTTATGAAGATGTCCATGAAATCACAGCTGCACTTCAGAAAAGACGTAAATACGTAATTGTTTTATCTGTGTATTTGTTATGTGCTGTGGAGACAGAGGTGTCTGTGTGAAACGTGTGCACATCGGTGGATTTTTGCTTTTAATGCAGTTACGGCATTTGAGTTTACGGCGGACGCGGTGGACAGCTTACTGGCACACGGGAGCGGGGTGGATGGCCCACCATACTGCCGGCTGTGGCGGTGGGCGCCTCTGCGATCGTTTGGATCACGTCTGGCTGTCGACCGGTATCTCACGATCGACGTATTGGGCACTCAATTTTAGTGGTACGCAGTACCGGACCGTACCGGTTTATAACAATAACAATGATTTAGCCGGTCATGTTGCGAGGTGAGTGGATTGATGGGGCCGCAAAGTTCAAATTTCCGGGGTTTCGTGTTGTTTGTATATCAGCGGTGTGTGTGTGTGTGTGTGTGTTTTTTTTTTGCGCACGCAGCGCATAGCGTCGTATAATGATATAACAGATGGCAATGCTTGCGGAGACTGTTACTGCTCTGTGTTTAGATTCAAACTAACCGCTCACACCCAGCCCTCTACACGCTCAGGTGAGTGGAAATGAACAAAGGGTGCTGGTTGGCTTGCGGAGAATGGGGCTGTTCTGTGTTATCGTCCAAACTAACCACACACACGGAGGCTCAGGGGCGTGGTAATGAACAAAGGTTGCTGGTTGGTTGTCAGGTACGATGCGGTGCTTAACAAAGCCCCGCCCCAGGTGAGCACTATATTAGCCGGAGCTCAGGTAATGCTCGCTGATTCTGTTTGCTTCAGCATCCAGGATCTCTCTCGTTGCTTCGGATAGCTTTGTCTGTCAGGACGTAGCGGGATTTTTTTGCTCTTTGGATTATTTCTTCAAGAACTCTTCACTTCACTTCACTTCACTTGATCACGGTAAGTCACTTTTTACAGTATTTGGATGTTACATTGTTGCTGTAAAGTGATATGTATGTGGTGCATGTTCCTGTTTTGTTAGGTTATGTTGGTTATTGTCTCTGTGGTGAAATATATTCACTATCACAGTGATATTCATATAATATTGATAGGTAAATAATATGCTACATTACAGAGTATATTAAAGTCGTAAAAACGAACTATGTTGGCCAGTGGTCCGCAACCCGCGGACCGGTACCGGTCAGTCAATCAGTTGGTACCTGACCGCAAACGAAATAATTAATTATGTCCGTTTTATGTATTATCTGAGTATGGACGATCTTTTACTTTGAAAAACTTTTATTTTGAGAAATGATTGTTTCGGTGACGTCTGGGTCGCTTGCGCTGCGTAATGGCAACGATAGCCAGCAGTCACGATTCAGAGCGTTGTTCATGGTGCGTGCAGTGTGTTTGTCTGATCATGCAGTGTGTACTGAAAAGAGGCTTACTAGTATTGTGCTGTTCAGTGCAGATGTAAAATTTATTTGTGCTGTGTCCTCTAAGCATCTGCATGTGTATGTAATGTATGTTCCTGTTTTGTAAATATAAGTTAGGATGTTAGTGGTAATATTGAGGCTTTATGTGGTTATTGGTTATTATAGTATACATGTGTAGTTGAGTGGATTTACCGAGAAACATATTGTTTTGTTCATTGTTGCAAATGCAGATGCAGAATTTAGTTGATGTGTCCTCTAAGGGGCTGCAGTTTGATCCCCTTGATACAAAAGTTGCACACGCTTTGTGCAAACAATAAATTGTACAACCCTGCTGTTCAATGTTGGTTACTACAGCTACTGGCTGTGTCAGTAGTCAGTTTAGCAAAACACAGTGTTCATTGTGTTGTTCGTGGTGCAGTGTGTTTGTCTGATCATGCAGTGTGTACTGAAAGAGGCTTACTAGTATTGTGCTGTTCAGTGTAGATGTAAAATTTATTTGTGGTGTGTCCTCTAAGCATCGGCATGTCTATGTAATGTATGTTCCTGTTTTGTTAAATATAAGTTAGGATGTTAGTGGTAATAGTGAGGCTTAGTGTGGTTATTGCTTATTATAGTATACATGTGTAGTTGAGTGGATTTAATGAGAAACATATTGTGTTGTTCATTGTTGCAAATGCAGATGCAGAATTTAGTTGATGTGTCCTCTAAGGGGCTGCAGTTTGATCCCCTTGATACAAAAGTTGCACAAGCTTTGTGCAAACAATAATTGCACAACCCTGCTGTTCAATGTTGGCTACTACAGCTACTGGCTGTGTCAGTAGTCAGTTTAGCAAAACACAGTGTTCATTGTGTTGTTCATGGTGCAGTGTTTTTGTCTGATCATGCAGTGTGTACTGAAAAGAGTCTTACTAGTATTGTGCTGTTCAGTGTAGATGTAAAATTTATTTGTGCTGTGTCCTCTAAGCATCTGCATGTGTATGTAATGTATGTTCCTGTTTTGTTAAATATAAGTTAGGATGTTAGTGGTAATATTGAGGCTTAATGTGGTTATTGCTTATTATAGTATACATGTGTAGTTGAGTGGATTTACCGAGAAACATATTGTGTTGTTCATTGTTGCAAAAGCAGATGCAGAATGTAGTTGATGTGTCCTCTAAGGGGCTGCAGTTTGATCCCCTTGATACAAAAGTTGCACAAGCTTTGTGCAGACAATAAATTGTACAACCCTGCTGTTCAATGTTGGCTACTACAGGTACTGGCTGTGTCAGTAGTCAGTTTAGCAAAACACAGTGTTCATTGTGTTGTTCGTGGTGCAGTGTGTTTGTCTGATCATGCAGTGTGTACTGAAAAGAGGCTTACTAGTATTGTGCTGCTCAGTGCATATGTAAAATTTATTTGTGCTGTGTCCTCTAAGCATCTGCATGTGTATGTAATGTATGTTCCTGTTTTGTTAATTATAAGTTAGGATGTTAGTGGTAATATTGTTCATTGTTCATTTATATTCATTGTGTTGTTCATGGTGCAGTGTGTTTGTCTGATCATGCAGTGTGTACTGAAAAGAGTCTTGCTAGTAGTGACTTTGTTATTAATGCAATGTTGTTGTCCTGATGTTTAGATGCCGCGTGGCAAGGGCTACCGCCGCTCTCAGGCTGCCAAGAGGAGGATGGAGAGGCAGGAGAGTTGGCGTGTGGACGTCAACCCTGTTGACAGTGTACCTTTTGGTATGTACTACCTGGGTTTTGTTCTTTTCTGTGCATTTTGTCCATCCATTTGTCTTTGTTGGTTTTTGTTTTTTTCTGTGACATTGTCTAACTTCTCATGTTATATTATATGTATTGTTTTTTCAGTCCGTGGTACCGGTCAGCGCCACAGGGTGAGAAGGTGGGAGCAGTCGCAGCTGACCAACAAGCCGCACAAGTTGGTCATTCCTGCTGCGCACGCTAACAAGAAGGTATTATTCGAATCCAAATGATTTAAGAGACAATGAATGCATTAAGTATACATTGCCATGTACTAACTCCTCCTGTATTTATTTCATTTCAGTTCGTTCTTCTTGTTGGTGACTCCCACCTGCGTGCCTTGGTGGACGGGTTCGTTGCGATGCCAGAGGGACCGCTGTCCTTTGGCTTCATGTCCACCCCTGGGGCGACGGCAGCGCACCTGAGGACCGAGCTCGTTGCTGCTGTGGTTCCTCGCCAGCCTGATGCGGTCGTTGTCCTGGCCCCCAGCAACAACCTCACCGCTTGCAGGGGGCTGGAGGACTCGTCTGCAGATTTCGCCGCCCTGGTGAAATCTGCACGCAGCCGTTGGTCCAACGTAAGTGTGAATTTATGGTTAGAAGACTTATTCTGGAGAATGTGTGTATTTTTGCAATGTTAAAATTATTGGCCTTTGTAATAACATGACATGTGATTGGCAGGTTGTGGTGCTGGACTTTCCGCCTCGACTCAGTGTTGCAGAGGCGGAACAGAGGCTGCTGCGCATGGCTTACCACAGTGTGTGTGTGGAGCAGGGTAAGTTTAAATTACACTGATATGTTGGAAGATTGATTTTATTTATATCTATGCTACTAAACAATCATGTGTAATATGTACTAATTATAGTGTCATTCATGTTTGTTTAGGTGTTCCCTTCCACCACATTGCAGAGAACTTCCCTCTGCGGCAGCGCGACTTGTGGGCCAGAGATGGTGTAAGTATTTTTTTTTTGCAGCAAAAGATTGTACAGCTGGGAAATGTACTGTGTAGTTTAATGTAAATAATTAGTGATTGCCAATGAATGATAGTAACGTCTTGTGACTTTTGTTTTTACAGACACACCTGAGCGACAACGTTGGTATGCCGATCCTTGCGTACCTTCTGTGGCAGGCAGCCGACAGACAGCTCGCAGAGCCAGAGCCAGAGCCACCCGTGTCGGCCGTGTCCGCCTGCCCGTACCGTCCCCGGTTTGCCACCCAGGTGGTCGTGAGCGGTCACGAGCCACAGCCACGGCCGGCAGCCAACCCAGACGGGTGGGTTACCGTGGTTCGAGGCCAGAAGGTAATATATATTTGATTTATGGAATTGATGTTTATGAAATTCACATACACTGTGCTGTTGTCTTAATCTGTGGCATAACACTACATTCATGTGTAACACAAGCATTTGTCTCTTCCATTTTATAGCGCAGTTTGCCTGAAGCTGAGCTGGCAGCCTTGGACGCTCAGGTGGTTCAGAAGAAGGTATGTTATGATGAATTTATACATGATCTCACAGAAGTTCACATGTTGATGGATTGACTTTGTGGGTTTTATGCAATGGCAATTGACGGTATTCTTTTATTGTCATTTTACAGGTGGTGCTGAAGGAGTGTTTCATTCCACTCACTCCTGTGCGGTTCAGCCCAACCTTGCTGCGTGCTGTGGAGAAGACGAGCCCGTCTTTTCTCCCTTCTCCTGAGGTGGAGACTGCTGTTCCTGTGCACATCCAGGTAATTCATATACATTCTTTCTACCCTCTTGTTATCATGTCTTGCGTTTGCATTCATCATCAGTGCTAAGATTGAATAACTGTATGTATCTGAAATTGAACATTGCAGTAAAATGTTTATGTTTTTGCTGATTTTAGAAGCGAAAGGTGGCAGCGAAGCGCAGGACTGTTGTTGCACGTAGGAGACTGCCAAGAGAACAGGTCAGTATTATTTGTGATCTTTGTGTTTTGGTTTGACACTATGAGAACATATTTAGTACATTTGGCTGTATTCCTGCCTGCATATGTGTTGTATGTGTATGTTAATTGGTTGTTGAAAACTGTTTCTGCAGGTGGACACAGCGGTGTCAGAGGTGGCGGTGGCGAAACCTGTCAATGCAGTGCCTGTTGCGGAGAAGGTTTGTGATTTCAGGTTTTGTTTAAATAATATCAGGAGATTTTACTTGGACATTGATGAAGTTGTTACTTATAAAAATA
Organism: Nibea albiflora; assembly: GCA_014281875.1. Taxonomy (NCBI): domain Eukaryota; kingdom Metazoa; phylum Chordata; class Actinopteri; family Sciaenidae; genus Nibea; species Nibea albiflora. The sequence goes on from CM024789.1 coordinate 26,771,154, forward strand.
TCAATTGCTTCTTATCTTGTATGTTATGTACTTGCTATAAACATTTGTGACTTTGTTCTTCTTTAGATGGACACAGATGTGGAGGTGGTTTCCGTGGTAACACCTACCAGTGCAGTTTCTACGCCTGTGATGGATGAGGTTTGTGAATTGATTTGTTGTTTGAGCGTCATTACCCATTTTGGCGAATGGCCATAAAGCACACTGCCTGTACTTGAATTTGGTCATTAACAATTCATTGACATGATCTTTATTTTACAGAACGAGGCCACACACCATGCTGTGGACCTGACGTCGGAGCCAGGATTGAGCGTACCGCTGGCAGTCCATGGGGGGGATGAGGTTTGTACATTGAATAGTTGACTAACTTGTTTAACCATAGTTGTTAAAAAAAAAAAAAAAGATTTTAAACCCCCTTTTCAAGGGGCAAATCTTATTTACCTAATTGCAGCATAAACACATCCTTGAAGTTATTAAAATCAGTTTTTTTTTTTTCATTTTCAGGTCCAGCCACCACATCCTGCCACACCAGGATCTGCGCAACTGGGTCCAACTCCAGGAGCGAATACGGTCGGTGACATTTCATTTAAGCATGTGTCACAGCTTGGCGGGATTGTGCAAATAGAGAAAAGTATCAGGGGGTCATTCCATCAGGGGAATGCTGTGTTAAGAAACCCTGGTGTGCAGTGCATGGCTGTGTCGTTAGTCAGCATAGCAAAACATAGTGTTCATAGCGTTTTTGACTGGGAGAAGAAAGATTTGGACAGTGTTTTGTTTTTAGGCGATGATTTGTACTCGTCTTTGCGCTGTAGTAACATGATTAGCGGAGAGACTAGATTGTTGTGTGTTCCCGATTTGCCTCAGCAGTCAGTCCTTTATGGACAGACCTTTGCTTTTGTATACGGTGAATGGGTGACAGGGATAGTTGGCGTGGATCAGGGAGAGCTTGTTGGTGCAGGTGTAGGGATGTCGCTAGTGAAAGGGCTAGAATACATGCTTGGTAAATACAGCACATGTTTTCTGACGTTGGCAGCCAGTACATGTGCTGTTATTTGTGAGCATGGTCGCTATGCTGTAGTTGATTCACATGCACGTAATGCGTGTGGAATGGTTGATGCGAACGGGAAAAGTGTTGTTGTGCATTTGCCAACACTTGAAGACGTTTGCAACTATGCATGCCAGTTGTCTGTTTCACTTGGTGCTGGACACAGGCCTTTTGAGATTGCTGCTGTTTCTGTGACAAATCCTGTCACAGATGATCACAGTTCAGAGTGTTTGTCTGAGCATGTGGTGTGTGCTGAGGACAGTGTAGCTAGCAGTGTCTCTGAATCCGCTTCAGTTATAGAAAGCAGTAGTTGTAAACGTAAGAGGGCTAATGTAAACGTAACATTTAAAAAAAGAAAAAGTTCTGACATCACTGCTGTAAATTCAGATGTTGAATTTATTGGTGATGTATCTTCTAAGGGGCTGCAGTTTGATCCCCTTGATAAAAAAGTTGCACAAGCTTTGTGCAAACTGTTAAACATAGACTTTGAGAAGCAGGATTGTCAGATGTGTTCCTCAGCTGGCATGTTGGGAACTCCTTGCACGAGTGACAGCATTGTCGCTGATGGTAACTGTTTCTTTCGAGCAGTGTCTCAAGCTGTGTCTGGTACACAAAAAAATCACCTTAAAGTCAGGCGTGCTGTAGTCAGACATGTAGAAAGGAATGCTTTGCAGTATAGTAGTTTTTTAAGATCTCAGTTTTCTTCTGTGGATAAATATCTCAATTCATCAAGAATGAGATATGTTGGTAGTTGGGCTACTGAGATTGAAATTCAAGCCACTGCCGATTTGTTAGGTGTGAGTATTTATACTTACTACAATGATCGCTGGCTTAAGTATTCTTGTAAAAATATGGCCATGTCTAAGCAAGGGATCTACTTGCAACATGTTAATGGCTGTCATTATGAAGTTGTTGTGTGCGTTAATCAGCCTCGGCTGCAGAACTGTAACAGTGATGTAAATGTGTGCTTTGAGTTGTGTAAAGATAGTCAGTCATTAGACACCCAATATATGACCAGAAGACCTTGTAAACAGAGTAAAAGTAATACAGATTCCTTAAAATCGAGTGTAAGTTATTGTTACTCTAAGTATTTAAAAACAAAGTTGATCGCCAAATGTAGATCAAAATATCAAAGCGATGTGTTGCACAGGGAGAAGAAAAGGGACACGTTAAATATGTTGTATCATCAAAATAGGCTGTTTAAGGAAAAGAGGAGGGATACTAGTATGATTCGATATAAAAAGAACAAGGATATTATTAAAGACAGTCGTAAATTGAAATACCAAGAGAATGATTTGCATAGAGAAGTAACGAAAACTGCAAATAGAATGAAATACCATGAAGACGATTTCTATAGGCAAAAGTTGAAAATAAACATGAATAGGAAATACAGAGAAGATTATTTGTACAGGAAGAAAGTGAAAAGTCTGCACAAAAAGAAGTACAATGAGGATGATTTGTACAGGTCACAACAGAAAAGCGTGTGTAAAAATAAATACAAAGTAGATGATTTATATAGGGAGAAAATAAAACAACTTTCGAAAACAAAATACAAAACATGAATTGTATAGGGAGAAAATGATAGACCTTTATAAAATAAAATACAAAGAGAATGATGAGTATAGGAAGAGAGTTAAAAGCATTTCCAAAATGAAATATCATGAAAATGATTTGTTTCGCGACAAAGCCAAAATACTTTCTAAACAAAAATATCACAAAGATTTGTCTTATCAAAATAAAGCCAAAGAACGTAGTAAAAACAAATATAAAATTAATCTCACGCATAGAGAGAATATTAAAACTAAAAGTGCAAAGAATTATCATGAAAGTGCTGAGTTTAGGAAGCGTGTTAGTGGAGGGGTCAAAATTAAAAGGCAGCAAATGAAAATTCAGGCTGAGGATTTCGATTTTGTTATGCAGAAATTTGTAGACAAGGTTAAAGATGGTCCAGATTTTGTGTGTTGTGTGTGCCATAGGTTGTTGTTTAAACACCAGGTGTTGCAGTGCAGGAGAGATTATTATAGAAAAAAAGGCGTTTGTTTGATTGCAGATAACTGCATCACAGAAAATTATCTACACGTGTGCACTACAAATTGTGAAAGGCAGTGTCTTTGGGTAAACACACCTAGAAGTCAGCTTTGGATCTGTTACACATGCCATTATAAAATTAATAAGGGTCAAGTGCCAGCTGAAAGCATCAAAAACAATTTGGCACTTGACCCTGTTCCACTTGAACTGGCATGTTTAAATAAATTGGAGCAGCATTTGATAGCCCTGCATATTCCATTTATGAAAATGTTGGCCTTGCCTAAAGGTGGCCAAAATGGAGTCCATGGACCTGTTACGTGTGTTCCAGCAAATATTATTCAAACAACCAATTTGCTTCCGCGTACTTCCATGGAAGGGTCTTTATTGCCTGTTAAGCTCAAGCGCAAGCTTACTTATAAAGGCCATTATGAATATGAGTATATAGATACAGCTAATATTAAGCAAGCGCTGCAATATTTAAAAGAAAATAATGTTTATTATAAAGAAGTGAACTTTAATGCCGAGTGGTTAAATGAATTTTGTAAAGCCGATGAAGCAGATCCAAATGACGGTGAGGATAAGATTGATAGTGTTGATCAGTCTGTTGTGCAACATGATGAACTTTTGCACGACAGGCAGCAGCACTGTATGTTCCAGGACACCTGCCTGATGCCTGTCGATATTGGTCAGGAAGCACTTGACCAGTATTTTGGAGATGTATTGAATTTGGCTCCAGCAGAAGGAAACTGTCCTGTGAAGTTTCTGACTGATCACAGTAATGAAGCCAGATGTTTCCCAGTGTTGTTTCCCACAGGTAGCCCTACATACCACGATGATAGACAGCATCGTTTGACATTGTCGCGGTATTTCAATAACAGAATTTTAAATGCAGATGGACGTTTTGCACAAAATGTGGAATATATTTTTTTTGCTCAATATATGTCCGAACTTGAAAAGGTTGTGTCAAATGTGTCCATTGCATTGCGAAAGGGCAAGGGAAATTGGAAGGATCACAAAGTGAGTCGTGAGGCCTTCAACACCGAGGAGTCGCTGAGGAATCTTTTAGAGTTTGATGATGGGTATCGGTTTTTAAAACCACTTAGAGGTACCCCGGCTTTTTGGCAGGGAGCACAGCGTGACCTGTTGGCTTGTGTGAGGCAGCTAGGCATCCCCACGTGGTTTTGTTCTTTTTCTGCAGCTGATATGCGCTGGAAAAATCTTCTTTCTAGCATTTTGAAGCAGGCAGGTAGAACAGACACTGTAGAACAGCTAGAGTGGGCAGATAGGTGTGAGCTTTTGCGGCGTAATCCTGTCACTGCAGCAAGAATGTTTGACTTCCGCTGGCATTGTTTCTTGAGAGAAGTGCTGATGTCTCCTGCAAATCCAATAGGCAAGATAAAGGACTACTTTTATAGGGTGGAGTTCCAGCAGCGTGGCTCCCCACATGTCCATTGCCTCTTTTGGATTGAGAATGCTCCTATTATTGATAAAAACACAGATGCAGAGGTAATTCAGTTCATTGATCGTTATGTGACATGTGAATTACCGTCCAACGATGAAGAATTATTGGACACTGTAACATCTGTGCAGCAGCATTCAAAACGACACTCAAAAACCTGTAAAAAGGGAAAAACTGTGTGTCGTTTCAATTTTCCCAGGCCGCCATCTGCACGCACGTTTATTTCTCGCAGTGTTACTGACGAGGATAACACAAATTCATGTGCGTGCAAGCCGACAAAGGGACAGACGTCAGCACAGTGTGCTTGCAGATGTAGGGGACAGGCTAGCTTAGCGCAGATGAAAACGGAGGTTGCTGCAAAGATCATGTCTGCAATCAAAGAAGCTGTCAGAAATGACAGTCTTAACTTTGAAACAGCTGAGGAATTGTTTCGGCATGTAGGTGTCACCCAGGCTCGTTTCGAGGCTGCCTATAATTGTTGTGCTACTAAAACGCAAGTTGTATTGAAGAGGCAGGCTAACGCTGTTTGGATCAATCAATATAGCAAACCCCTCTTGAATTGTTGGAATGCAAATATTGACATCCAGTTTGTTGTTGATGCGTATGCCTGTGTTGTATATATCATTTCTTATATCTCTAAAGCTGAGAAAGAAATGGGGTTATTGTTGCAGTGTGCACAACGTGAGGCAGCAAAGGAGGGCAACAGAGATGCAAAGGACAGCCTGAAAAATTTGGGGAGTGTTTATCTCCACAATCGAGATGTGTGTGCCCAGGAGGCTGTTTACAGACTCACAAACATGCATCTAAAAGAGTGTTCTCGGAAAGTTGTCTTTGTTCCCGTGGGTGAAAACACCGTTCGAATGAGTTTGCCGTTAAAGGTTTTACAACATAGGGCTTCCTCAGATAACTTTAGTGCGGATGACATGTGGATGCTAAACCTTGTGGACCGATACAGGAACAGGCCAGGTAGCGTTGATTTTCAAGACATGTGTTTGGCTTCGTTTGCTTCGCAGTATCGCGTTTTGTCAAAAAACGAAACTGCTGTTAATAAGATCCAACTTGGAAACAATTGTGGTTACATTGTGAAAAGAACTCGCACACAACCTGCAGTTGTGCGTTACGTGCGGTTCTCTGAAACAAAAAGGCCAGAATTGTTTTATCAAAGCATTCTGCAGTTGTTTATGCCATATTACACAGACGGGCAGCTAAAACCTGTAGGCTTTGTAACCTTTCAAGATTTTTATCTGAATGGCCAGGTGAGATGTGCTGACAATTTGATGCAATCTGTCAAATCTGTGGTTGACAGAAATCGAAGCACATTTGAAGTAGAAAGCGAAGAGCTAGACAATGTTGAGGAGCAAATCAACAATGATGGGATTGTTGATGATGCCTGGTGTGAGTTGTGCCCTGAACAGGAACTAGATCGGTTAGAATGTAGGGAAATGCGTAGAGAAGAAGCACGGGCCAACGATGATGAACAGCCAGAACATATCCCTGACTTGGCTGTTCAGCAAGAGCAGACAGGTCATTTGGAAAAGAGGAATTCCATCATGTGCAGAAGTGACGGTTTGGCGTTTCTTCGCTCTCTTAATGAGACGCAGATGGGTATTTTTAATCAAGTCAGACAGTGGTGTGTGCAGCAGGCTCAGGGAAAGAAGCCGGACCCATTCCACATTTTTGTTACAGGTGGTGCTGGCACTGGTAAAAGCCATTTAATAAGGGCTATTCAATATGAGGCAACAAGGATTCTAGCACCAGTGTGTCGTCACCCAGACGACATTTGTGTTTTGTTGACTGCTCCAACAGGGATTGCCGCATACAATTTACATGCAACTACTATTCATAGTACATTTAGCATTGGCAAAGATGTTCGCTTACCATACACACCTCTGGGTGAGGAGAAGCTGAACTCTTTACGTGCAAAATATAGTAGCTTGCAGATTGTAATAATTGATGAAATCTCCATGGTTGATCATAATCTATTGGCTTACATCCATGGAAGGTTACGCCAAATTAAACAAATAGGCGACAGTTCCCTGTTTGGTAGAATAGCTATCATTGCTGTTGGAGATTTCTTTCAGTTGCCTCCAGTGCGTGGGAAACCACTTTATGTTCAAAATGTTGGTATTGATTTGTGGTCTGGTGTATTCAACATTGCAGTGTTAAACACAATTGTTCGGCAAAAAGATGAGCAATTTGCTCAACTGCTGAACAGAGTGAGGACACACACTAAGGGCACTGCGATGTTAGGTAGTGATGTGCAACTCCTTAAGTCTCGTGAAACCGGTGAAGAGAGCTCTGCTCTACATATTTTTCCGACCAACAGACAAGTCAGTGAACATAATTTGGAATTCCTTCTGAAAACATGTCCTGATTATGTCTGTATCAGTGCTCAGGATTATATCAATAGTAAAAAAACAGGCAAGCTTGTGTTGTTAAAGGGTCATCATTCCGATGCACGCAATACCTGCTTGGAGGAAGAGTTGCTTTTGGGGAAAGGAGCCCGTGTCATGTTGTTCAAAAATATTGATGTTGCTGATGGTTTAGTCAATGGGGTGTGTGGCGCAGTCACAGACATTGTCTATGGAAACAGTGATAAAACGTTTCCTCTTAAAGTCTACATCAAGTTTGACAATGCTGACATTGGCAAACTCTGGAGGAAACGCTGTGCACATCCCCCTGGTGTTGACACAGCCTCAGTTGGCATTGATGCTGAAGAGGAACGGGTCACCTGTAAAGGTGGTATGCGACGTCAGTTCCCCCTCAAACTTGCTTGGGCCTGTACAGTACATAAAGTACAGGGCCTTACTATTGATGAGGCTGTAGTGTCGTTAGACAGAGTGTTTGCAGCTGGACAGGCATATGTTGCTTTAAGCCGTGTCAGAAGTTTATCTGGTTTGGTTCTGAAGGACTTTGAACAAAAAGCCATATATTGTAAAGACAGCATTAAAGAGGCACTTAACAGCATGTCCCCGTTTTTGATTAACAACATTCAAACATACAAATGTGGAACAAATGCTTTCAGCGTCTTTTTAATGAATGTCCATGGTTTAGGCTGCCATGCAAAAGACCTGGCTTTGTGTGTACAGCATTTGAAGCCTCAGTGCGTTGCTGTTACAGAGACATGGTTGTCTGAGAGTCCCTCAGTTGAAACTGTGACCATTGACGGTTATCATTTTCATAGTGTTCCTAGGAATGTGTGTTATAGTGACCCCAGACTGTTGGCCATCAAAGCCCAACAACATGGTGGCGTTGCTATGTATACCTCAGACAATTTGGACTTTGACATTATACAAATACCATCTGTCAATATCGAATGTCTGATATACAATTTTACTGCAAACAAAATGTTGGTTGCAGTTGTTTATCGCCCGCCAGCGTATCCCATGTCTCTTTTTATAAAGAATCTTGGGAAATTGCTTGAGCATGTGGAACCACTAAGTGAAAGTGTTACTGTCATGGGAGACTTCAATGAAAACCTGGTTGCATCAAAAACTTTTTGCAACTTTATGACACAGAGAGGCTTTGTTCAGCATGTTTCAGAAGCCACAACAGCAAAGGGAACACTAATTGATCATGTGTATGTTAAAACAACACATTCTGATGTGAGCTGTGTAGTGCTGCAAACGTACTTCAGCGATCATGATGCAATTATGTGTGAATTTACATGTGGAACTGATAACAGTGTTGTCAACATATAACTGCCAGTTAGTCTCAAGTTGTATTTGGCAAAGGAGGTGGAGAGAGATTCTATTTCACTATGGATTCTTTATCTCTGCTGAGTCAAATATGGATCTTAACTATGCTAATCTTTCATGGGAAAATGGAGTTGTACATCATAGGGTGAGATGTAGCACATCACAGTATGGCTTGATAATAGGGATGTATTTGGGAAGAAAGACTGAGATTTATATATATATTTATTTATTATGTATTTATATATTTATTTATTATGTATTTATATATTTATTTATTATGTATTTATTTATTTATTTAAGTCTATCAAATACATTTATCTTTGCTAAGTCAAATATATTGCATGTTGCATGATTCATAACAGTTAATAATAGGTTGAGTTGTATTTGACAAATGATGCAAACAAAGTTTCTGTTTCCTAATGGATACTCTAACTCAGCTGATTCAATACAACTCAAAGTGTCTACTAGAACATAAACATATAACATAGTGATATGTTATGAAATACTAACCACTTACTATTAACTGCCTTACAAATAACTTATGATTCCTATTACACATGTTAATAACTGCATGCTTTTACTAATTGTTAAACTTAAACAGATCATGAAATTTCTGTTGTATGTGTAATGTGACTTATATGCTCTTGCAGATTTTGTGTTATACTGTGTAACCTCAAACATCTGAAGGCCCTGCATTTGCACTCACACATTTATGAGATGGACATAAACCCCCTGTGGTGTACTTGCTTGCTTAAGGTTAATACATACACACATATTACGATCAGGTACAGGACCATTTCCCTCCCTTTGTTTCCCCCTATGCCCCCTTCCCTATGTGGTGTTGTCTGTCTATTTTGTCAGTCTGTGTTTCTGTATACAGTTGGGAAAATCATGCACTCACCTGCCTGCATACCTGGATACATCACACATGTTCCTGAGCATCCTGCACCGCTGGGCATCAAATACCTGATCATACCTCCAATGTTGTCCTCATCCTCTGACTGTGTATGTTAAACTGTCAATCTAATGTCTTGCTTGTTCTTAGGATCCATATACTCTTATTTAACATACCTTTCTCTTGCCTATATTCCAGGAACCTGTCAGTATGCCAACATGATGTTCTCCATCTTTGCTCTATCTCACACACCTAATGAAACCTTCGTTCCTGTTCATGGCTGCTGGATTCATCTACAAACACTGACCTCTATCTCCATACAGATTACTAAGAAGTCATTCACTTGTTGTACATTCAATAAAACATATTTATTCTTAAGCAAAACTTAATGTCTCCTATGTGTTTAATTGACAAAGACATTTAACCCCGCAGCTGAAATGTTTACTGACAATTTGTTCTTTGAATCATTTCAATGGAGTGGAGCCATTTTTCAATGGCACCTTTCAACTTAGCTGGGATGAAATCCCTAGGAGGACTTTGTTAAAATAGGCCACACACATTAGCCAGAATTGGGACAAACAGTCAAATCTGACGGAGCGCCACGCCCACACCGTTTCATCAAAAATTCACAATTTTGATAACTTTTACACAGGAAGTCTATATGAATGTAACTACCAAGTTTGAAGTCAATTGGATAAAATTCCTAGGAGGAGTTTGTTCAAATAGGACCACTTGTCAACCAGAGCAATGCACTAAAAATGGTGATTTTCATTGTTAAATATCTCGCTTCCTGTTAATTTTAGCCCATTGCTACAAGAGACTTTTTCTGTAGGTCTTGCCATGTTCTACAATTTGGCTGAGTTTCATAATTCTATGTCCAAAATTGTAGCGGGGCTGCCTCAAAGAAAAATTCAAGGGGGCGCTATGGAGCTATTTCGCCCCGCCCCCTACTTACACATGCAGCCGATCTTTGCATCTTTTTGGTCTTAATAACCACGAGAAGTTTGAGACAGCTCTAACAAAACATATGAAAACAGCACAGCTTGTGCTTAAAAAACAGCCAAAAAGTAAAAGGAATTCAAATGTTGGAGCAAATTTGATGGTGCGCCACGCCCACATTCTTTCATCAAAATTCATGATTTTGATAACTTTAACTCAGGAAGTCGATATGAACGTAACTACCAAGTTTGAAGTCAACTGAACAAAATCCCTAGGAGGAGTTCGTTCAAATAGGACCCCTTATCAACCAGAACGATGCACTAAAAATGGTGATTTTCATTATTAAATATCTCGCTTCCTGTTCATTTTAGCCCATTGCTCCAAGAGACTTTTTTGTAGGTCTTGCCAGGTTCTACAATTCGGCTGAGGTTTCATAATTCTGTGTATAAAACTGTGGCGGGGCTGCGTCAAAGAAAAATTCAAGGGGGCGCTATGGAGCTATTTCGCCCCGCCCCCTACTTATATATGCAGCTGATCTTTGCATCTTTTTGGTCTTAATAACCACGAGAAGTTTCAGACAGCTCTGACAAAACATATGAAAGCACCACAGCTTGTGCTTAAAAAACAGCCAAAAAGTAAAAGGAATTCGAATGTTGGAGCAAAGGGTGAAATTTAATGGAGCGCCACGCCCACATTCTTTCATCAAAATTCATGATTTTGATAACTTTTAGTCAGGAAGCTTATATGAACACATCTACCAAGTTTGAAGTCAATTGGATAAAATCCCTAGGAGGAGTTCGTTCAAATGTGACCCCTTCTCAACCGGCCAAAACAGCAAAAATGGTGATTTTCATGCATAAATATCTCACTTCCTGTTAATTTTAGCCCATTTCTCCAAGAGACTTTTTTGTAGGTCATGCCTTCATCTGCAATTCGGCTAAGGTTTCATAATTCTGTGTCCAAAACTGTGGTGGGGCTGCGTCAAAGAAATTTTCAAGGGGGCGCTATAGAGCGATTTCGCCCCGCCCCCTAATTAATTATGCAGCCGAATTTTGCATAATATTGCTTTTAATTACCACAAGAAGTTTCAGACAGCTCTGACAAAGTATTTAAAAGCCCAACACTTTTGCCTGAAAGACAGCCAAAAAGTCAATGGAGTTCCATTTTTCGTCGAAAACATCGGCACGCTTGACTTTGACGCGCCGTCACGGCCACGCCCTCTGATGAAACGTTGAAATTCTTTCTCAGATGTCAAGACCAAGGCCTTGACAACATCTACACCTAGTTTGAGGTGGATATGGTCAATATTTTGCGAGCTGGACGTCATTACGTAAAACTGGTCTTTTATGTCGCCACTAGGAGGCGCTGTGAAATTCTCCAAATATTTTTATGGAAATGTATTCTAGGCCAGACTGTGATTATATATCAGAAGTTTGATGAAGGTTGGAGTATTTTTGGCAAAGTTATAGCACATCGAAATTTCACGCCAAAACGCCAAATTTCGTGGCCCCACCCCTCTGACGCAGTAAATCTGAACCTCACGATTTTGATAACTTTTCATGGTCAAGGCCTTAAGAACACACACGCCAAGTTTCAAACAGATAGGATGAAAGCTGTAGCAGGAGTTCGTTCAAATACGACCCCTGAAAATGACCCCAAAAACACGAAAACGCCAACTTTGAAACAAAGTGCCCGCCGTACACTTCGCCGTAGCCCGGGTCACCAAGAGACTTTTTTGTGCAACCTGGGATGTTACATACTCCCGTTAAATTTCGTACACGTGGATGAAACCGTGTCGAGGGGCTCCTCCGACAACCGAAACGTAGGTGGCGCCGTAGAGCCATTTTTGTTCGTCCATGTGTGAGACCCCCAAAATACGTAATTTTACACCCGACTTTGGGGGGGTAGGCAAATTTTCGCAACTTTTCGAGTACATATAGGCAGTCGAAAATGCGATTTTACTTTAGGAAAAAGAAGAAGAAAAATAAAAATAAAAATAAAAATAATAAACATTTGAAAAACAATAGGGCCTCGCACACAGTGCGTGCTCGGGCCCTAATTAAATGGCACAATTTGGTAACAAGACCTCTTCAACCTAAAGCTGCATTCATCGATTTGTTTAGCCACACTGCTAATTGCTCCACTTTGTTCACCAGCCAGTTACCAACTATGTCTGTCTGCTGTTTGATGCTGGTAATGTACAGGACGCTTGTCAGGTTTTATTTTGGCTGGAATAGCTGCCTTCTGCGGCTGTAAATGGAGTTGGTAAGAATTAGCAGGTAGCAAAAAAAACCAAAAACAATGAGCTAAAAGAGGGTTAAAACAATCTGTAGAAGTGAAGACAACTGCAAAGTTGGATAATAATTATCCAAAAATAAATAAATATGCCCTGTGAAAAAGTTAAGATGCTAAAAGTTCAACAGATTAGTAGATAGTAAATAAAATGTTTTCCACCAATAAAATCATACCAGAAAGGTTATTGTTTATCAGGTGTTTGCCTTCTTAAAAAATATTTTTTTCAATAATGTGGAGTAAATATTTAAAGCATTGTGGTAGTTTTGAAAGGCAGAAAGTTTGTAATGAAAGACAACTTGGAATGCATTACAGGAAACGGTAGGCTCCAGCCTTCTGGGAGGACTAAAAGTTAGAATATTTGCATCTGACCATCTCTTGTTGTTTTGAAGTGTGACTTCTACATTATGAATTGTCCCAGATACTAACTGGCAGCCACTAGGCTCCGGCATGTCTGGAAAGAAGACGATGAGACAGTGTCCACCACTGGGAGCAGCTTAATGAACCGATGAAAAGTACAGCCGCCTTCTTTTTCCATTACAAATGTACAAGTATGTGAGTTTGTACAGAGAAAAGAAGAAATAAATAAATAAATACAACATTTCTGTTGTTGTCCTACAAACAATGCAAATCATTTATCAAGGCATAGCAACACAAACGAACAGACAGTACAGAGATGCTCGCAGATCAGCATCTACTTTATCTACAATTAACCCAAAGACATGCTAAGATAATGAATAATTAACAAATCACTCAGATTAAGACAAGATAATGCTATGCTACTGCAGCGATATAGCAATTCATGATATCACAACTTATCTCAGTATGATACACTAAACACTCAAAAACAAATGAATAAGTGACTTAAAGTAGAGGTGACTAAGCAAGTTCATGGAAATGTGCAAAAACGCAGCATCATGTTAACTTACTGGCTCTTTTATGAATCAAATAACTTCTGAACTTCTCTGAAAAATTAACACATCAGCATAATAAGAACTACCTAAAACGAGAGAAAGCACATTTGGGAAAATTTTGATCACTAATATCGCCCATGACCCATCTGGTAACATGGCGTACTCTGCATCCAGCCACCAGGGGGCCATCCAGAAATGTTGGCTTCATGTTTGGAGAGCTGCAGTGTTGTTCAACTAGATCTGCAGACCTGTAAGAGTCCAAAGAGGGGCGCTATGCCCCAGCCAACATAATACACAGCCTGACCATGAGAATTAAATTGATTTTAAATATTTGTCTCTTCAAAGTCCCCAAACTTCAAAGAAGTTAAATGCTGAATGTGAATGTGGACACAATCAAAAGTTTCATGAAATCATCTTAAATGGTTACCTTCACACTTTCATCTTTTGGTCATTTATTTTGTCCAAATTAATTTTGTACTGCCTCACTAATGGGAGACATTTTTCTTTCAGTGGAACAAAATGAAAACATACTCCATTAATTACGATGAATAATCCGCTTAAAGCTACAAACACACTCTGAGTCTGTGTGAGTGTGTCAAAGTAAAGAGTCAATTAAGCCTATTTGCATATAACTTCACATATAGGAGAAACTGTCTGACACTACCCACTCACAAAGAAACATTTTGTTGCTGTTTTGTCTTTCTTCAGAAAAGAGTTTAAGTTGCCTCCATGTAAACATGAAGTATTTTCCGACAGTAAGCAGAAGGAATCTGTGCCACCAGACTTTGTGTTTTAGAAATGCAGCTCTTGTTTATCCAACCACCAAAAGTTGCCGACAGAGGAACGGCTTCTGTCTTCATTTTATTTTATGTGCAACAAATGCAAACTGGCTTGGATCTCACTCACAAACTTGCTCACCGTGTTTAGCAGGTTTTTTTCTCTTTCCCGAGTCAAACTATTTCAAGAACATCTTGGTTCAGAATTCAAATTTTAAAAAAGTTAGAAAAATAACTTCATAAAATAAAAATTACAAAAATACATAACTTCCATCTACATGGCTAATCTTACGGTTTTCTACTGTTCTTTGTGACCTTCTTGGCATCCTTCCACTGCTAAGAATGCATTGCCACAATATTGTGAAATCCCTGAACGCAGGCACATACGATTTTTCATGAGCTGACAACAGGCCCGTGATAAAACATTAAACAGTGCACGCACAGGTGGCTGGGGGATTATACAGTATATACATACTGTACATCTATATGGATTTCCATAGTATGCAGTCTTGTGCCAATAACATGTTCACACAGAAGGGTTTAATGGATTGGTTGATTGTTCATGAGTACTGCTCAACTACTGACAGTTCACTGATTGTGAACAAAGACGACTGCATTATTTAGTCTTTTAACTTCCTCTTTGCAGTAGAAGTGTAATGCATTGTTTTGTGCAGATTGACATCTGCTGCTTGTGATGGTTAATAAATATCTGAACTGTTATAATACAACAGGCAGCATGAAGGACTGCAGGAGCAACAGAGACAACAGAGGGCCCTCGGCAAGATTTTCTTTGGGGGCTCGCCTTACTTTGCCTGGGGCAGAGAACTAAAATAAACTGTATATATATGGTTTATTAAGTGTTTTATGAGGACAGCAGTGCTTTGATATTGTACTACTACAATGGGGAAACATTCCTGCGATCTATGTAGTAGACATAATCTTCTAATATTAATAATATTCAGACACAAAACACACATTTGGTAGCAAACAATCAATAGACATTCGTTAAGAATTTTGACCTTAAATCGGAGGTCTAAGCAACATCCTGAAGGCACACAGTCTTTCTAAACTGTCAAAGAAAAATGAGGGTGACTCAACTCATGTAGACAGGCATGTTGGCAGAAAAACAAGACGGCCCAGCCAACACTCAGCTGCAGTTGTACAATTCACAATAATATCTGAAAAAAAGAGTCAATGCTTGCGCTGATAATCTGAATGGTTAATTTGCCGTTGATTTGAATTTGCAGTATTGTAGCTGCTGCAAATATGACTATAGATAATCGTGTATGAGTTTTCAAATATATATTTTAACTCAGTACATTTTGATAGATTGCTGCCTGCTGTTTGTTTGATGGCACTGCCTGTCGACCTGTTGTTAGAATGCAGATGGAAGCAGGTGAATTTTTGATCTCTTCATCCATGCATAATGTCTGAGGCAATTCTGTGTTACTGCTGCCTTAAAATTACCTGAGGTTTCATCCTTGTGATTACTCTGCCAGTGAAATAAAGTCGGGTTGAGACAGTCAACATCTTTCTCCCTCTCTCACTCTCGTGCTGTTACACTGTCCTGTCCTCTCTCTGGGTGATGCAGTCAGAGATCTCAGCACCTTCGCTGTCACCAGTAGAGATGTTGATTGGCTTGACATGATCTATGCATTGAACACAGGATTGGATTTATGTCTCACAACAACTTCCTTTATTAATGAAAAACACTGAAGCCCTATCCAGTGGGATATTCAATGTAAGGGGTGAGTCAATGCTGCCTCTGCCATTTATGTAATACCGCTAATTAGATCAGCTCTCTCACAGCTCAGTTCTGGGTTCAGCTGCTCATAGTCATGGTCATTGGTCAGATTGTTATTGGTATTTTTATATTTCTAGTATAACTTTAATTTTCCTTTTCATTATCTTTATTTATGAGGATTTTTCTTTTCTATCTTGTGTTTTTGAGCGTCTGTAAAAAGTGCACTGCATACATGGAGTATATTACGTAGAGCAATTTATTTCAATTTATTTTTTATTTAATAATTATTATTTATTTATTATTTGATAAATTAACTTCTAGAGCAACCAAAAGCAGCTAGTTTATTTATGAGCATGATCCTGATCAGCTAATGTTGATAACTTGTTTATCCTACTGATCAGAACTTTTAAATAGAAAGCTATTATGCATGGCAAACTAATAGATTGAGTATTAAGCTTGTTCTAACACTGTAGCTAACTTTGTGCCACAGTTTGCGGCAGTGTGGATCTGAAGCAGGTCAAATTTATTAATATTGATATGTGTTCTCAACTTTGCAAATTGCATCATGAGCTGATGTTGCATGTCGCTAGGATGAGTCTGCAATACATGTGGTGGGTCCACAGGGCACTAGCTCCACATAATTTTGGTTTGTGCTGGGCCAGGCCCTGTGGTCTAGGGCCCAACCACCAGACACTTGCCAATGAGCTCCTTCCCGAGCGTGGCTGCAGAAGAAGGCCCCAGATTCCCTAGTCCTGGCAAGGTCCTGCAGCTCCTCATGTTCCATCTCATAGGGGTCTTTGTGAATTGCAATTCAGGTTGCTTCTCCTTCACGTCAAAGGAGCCAGCTCAGGTGGATCGGGCATCTGTTTAAAACTCCCCTCTGGGCACCTTTTTTGGAGGTGTTTTGGGCATGTTCAGTAGGGAGGAGACCCAGAACCCCCTGGAGAGACGAGATCACGAGGCATTCCCTGGCCTCGGGATCCCCCAGGAGGAGCTGGAATACGTTTCAGGGGAGAAGGACGTCTGGAGCACCCTGCAGAAAAATGGACGGGTGGATGGAGGATGGTTCTCAACTTTGAGAAATGTATGGCAGGTTTTGTGATCGCAACTTTTGACTGAAGTTTACCATAGCTGGCAACTTTATGTAAAACGAAATAGAAACAGTGAATGGGCTTGTTAAGTTGATAACTATAAGGGTGTATGGTGTGTTTTCGACCTAGCATCATTTTTCTCTTTTGGTGCAGTGTTTTAAACTTGAATTTCTCTGAAGAGATTAAATTAAGAACATAATGCACCGGTGATAGTCAGTACCTGTTCTGAAGCTGGAGGCATCAAGCAATGTGTGCACTTAATTTGATTGATAAAAAAGGTCCGCGATAGTGATTGTCTCCCATTTAGGTATGTGATAAGACTGCTAATGCTAGCCTTACCTGATTAGACAAAGATAACAGGAAGGAGTTGTCTCTTAGATTTTGACAGGATAATAAAGGAAGCGGGGCTGTCAGCCAAGAAGTGTGACTTAGCAGCAGTAATGAATGGAAGAGTCAGGGAAAATGATTTTAGTTGTCTCCCTAATTAACTGTTGGTGAAATCCATTAATGTTATATTTTCCAACAGTCCTCATCCAAAACTCTTTCTCTTTGTCCCAAATGATCTCAGGTCTGTTTTAGCACATCAATGCAGGCAATCAGTGACTTGCTCGAGAATGCTCGAGTCAAGCATTAAATATGACTTCCCTGAATCTGGCAGCTCCGTCACAGCACACCTTTCTCTTTCTTCCTGAAGCGTTAACATGTTGAACACACCGCATATCAGCAGGACATGATTCTGGACATGCTAATTCATAGCTTATCACACGCACAAAAAAGAGGTACGATAAAGTTCAAAGCTTGCCCCCGAGTTTCCTGCTTCAGCACCAAAAAACTCCCTGAAGTATTGCTAAATAATGCATCCAGAGAGAGAGAGACTGGTTACCTGAAATGCCCTGCTAAGATTCAGCAAAGCTGGCCGTTTGGGAGAGCTGCTGCCTACTGAGGACCCTGAGGTGTGAAGATGGATATCCTTATCCACTGATAGGGGAACAAACCTGCCACTGGCAAGCACAGCTGTGACAGCGACAAGGCACTGACTCAGCCATTGGAGGATCCAGTGGCTGCCTGAACGTCACTCTCCATTTAGAATTAAAGCAGTAATCGATACTGCGACCATTCTCCTGCCCCTTATGCTCCCTGCAACTAAATGGAAGCCTTCGAAATGCCTCGAAACTTTACGTTATGAAGTTCTTGCATCCTTACTTATTAACAAATGACATTCGCTGCACTGATGCCTCAAGGCTGCCACAATTAGTCACATAAAACCACACTGTGCGGAGGTAATTTATCACCGGTGCTTCTCCGGAAGAAAAATAACTCACAAAAGCAATACAAGTAATTAGGCTGCCAGATGTGATAGTGCAAAGAACAAGCAATTAGTGGAAGAGTGATCAAGCGATAAGTGAACAAGCGCAAGTGAACAATAGCTCTGTACACTGGGCTGGATGTTCAGAGATGAGAGACACATTTACTTTCATACTGAGTAATGAGTTTTGATTTAAAGCGCACAAAGTTACACCCAAATCAGCCACACTAATTATAGCTGGAGCATTTCTATTTATGATCACTGTGCATAACTGATAAGTGGCGGTAAATCCTCTCTGAAATGTTACATGCTCAGTTCAAACAAACACGCGGGCTAAAAAAGTGACGGCCCAACTGACGGGCCTCCTCATTAGTTGTTGTCTCTATCTCGGCGCTGCAGACAGTTCTCTCAAAAGCTGTTCGGTACACTGAATTAGTAACTACCCCCAGTTTTTCTTCAGTCAATTGGAAATGAAAAGTGCATTTGTATTCTGCATTGCAGCATTGGTCTCAACAAGCATGCATTGTGTGGAATGAAAGTCCAGTAAATCATGTCTCTTCTTGCTGAGAGCAAGTGTGTCACATCACAATCACAATTCCTATTGTATCTGCACCTTGTAGTAGTCATACTGTTTGAATTGCTTCTAATATTACTGCATTCCTGCTGTGATTCTTCTGGTCTCCTCTCTGCAACTGGTGGTTTGGTGGATTTGTGTGTGTCTCCACCTTTATAAATGGAGGTCTGGACTTCGTCCTCTTTGTCCCCACCTTGAGAAGTGATTATGGGTGTTTACAATGTGTCTTTTTTGTAGTTTTTAGATATTTTTGGAGCCTTTTATTTTGGTAATGACAGCTGAGGGGTAATAGGAAAGCAGGAAGAGAGCGAGAGTGTGATTGTCAGGAAGCCTGACGAGAGTGGCTAAAGTAGGAGGCAACAGCAAAAAAAAACAATAGACAATTACTTAAACTGTCTATAGCATTACCTCTCTGGATGTACCATTGGTGGAGGAATTCCATTGGTTTTCTAATTTTTAACAAATTTAACAAACACACTTTGTTGGAAGCTCTTTTACCTGTTTTACCATTAATCAGCATTCCAACCATACATAAATTAAATAACAAATAAACCTAAATAATAATTAAACCAATTCAACCTTAACCCCCACACACTTGGACTACCCGACATCACCTAGTCATGTAAGCCAGGATATAAATACAGGAAGTATTGCAACGTGTTCTTCTTTTGTCTCAGGCCACGTGGTGAATGTCGTAAGTAATACGAAGAAATTAAAGGTGGGGTAGGAGATGTTGGGAAAACAGTTCCAGCAAGCTACACTTTGAAAATACACACCCACCCATTTCTTCAGACCTCTATTCAAAACCACGCCTTCAAAGTACTGGAAGTGTCTCTATTCGTTCACAAATGGGTGAACGCGCAGAGGGGGAGGGAGAAGCAGACTGAAGTTTGATGGACGTGTCAGGATCCAATCATAATGAGCAGCCCATCAACATGATTGTACAGTGTTTTCCCATGATTTCACCAATGGGGTCGTGCAATATGTCATTTTCAAGCAATATGGTAAAAAATGCTCCAGAAAACATCTCCTATCCCACCTTTAATTCTAATTTACCTCCAACTGCAACCAGAAATGAACCAATCAACTATAAATAAATTTAACAGTACCTGAAAGTCTTTTTATTTCAACCAATCAAAAGATGTTAGTAGTAGAAGTACTTTTGTTTCAATAAATTGCTTGAGATGATGAAATTACCATTGTGTGCTTCTAGTTAAATGCCCTGCTTTCATGATATAATATCACTGTAGCATGAACTTTTTCCATGTTCCATACATTTTACCCAAAAGTTGAATTTTTGTGAAAGGTCTATAACCATCTATAATACAAAACACAAACAACCCCAGGATAGACTGTATCGGTAAAATGATCATTACTATGATTAAGACAAACAAATGACAAGTATTGTTAAAGTAAGCTGGAATCAAATGCTGGGCTGCTGCAGTGAAGACCGAGGCCTTTATACAAGGTACGCATGCTCAATCAGGTGAGCTAACTGGTGCCCGATTGTTATGCATGTGTCTTATGAAGAAACTTCAATGTAAGTTGTAGTTTTCTTTGTTTATAGGAAGGACATTTACATTGTTCTTTGGATACAGCAGAAAATGTATAAACACAAGTCCATTCCATTTCTTTGATTTGTCCATTTGAGCTACTGTAGAAACATGGCGCATCATAGCAGACTCCATATAAGAGGTCTGGCTTGCTCTGTAGCTATAGGGCTTGTTCTAAGGTTATGTAAAAACAATGATTCCTAATTTCAGGTGATTATAGACTAAAGAAAACATATTTCCAAATATTATTGCTGACTTCAACATTAAACACTCCCAAATGTAACAGACTTGGCCTTTAAAACAACTCTTCAGTTTGCCATGAACTACATTTCTAATGATTTTGGTCATGTCTTGCCCTTTCGTCCTTCCACACCATTGTATAACAATTTCTCATTCACTAGTACTTTGTAGTAAATTATTGGGGATACTCATGGTCAGCAGGAAATAAATTCTTTTCAAATATTTTTATTACATAAATTCATAACATGAAAGAAGAGGGTTCAAGGTTTGACTAAAATGTTCCCACATCTGTCCCTACTCAGTGCCCATATTACCCTTACTGATCCCATGCTCCACCCTGGTGTCCACATACAAATAATAATAAATGCTACTAAAAACTAAATGAATAACGACCTTCACTTGAATTCTAATGCGTGCAGTGATTTAAATGAAAAGAGTTCTCTGTGTTCTCTGTGAGGATACACATTGCAAGTCACGTACAGAACATGAAATCATGTTTACACGCTGACATGTTTTTTTAAAGAATCAATACATTTTTTCTCTTTCTTGACCACCTGGAACACGCTGTAAACAACACACTCATGCAGTTGTTATGGGAACAATTTACTATCAAATGCCCTGAAACCATTTCAAGTGTTTAAAAATGGTGTGTCTTCTTGTTTTGACTTTAATTGTACATGCTTCACATGATGACATATTTGTAGCTTATAAAATATGTAACACTGCATGGTGGAGTGTGAGCATATGTGTACGTGCGTGTATGTGTATTTGCTGGACAAGCCTTTATTCACAGCTCCTCCACAGTTGTGTTCACTTATTTACTGTACTCATCCTTGCTTTGTGTAGATTGTCTTAGTTATTGTGGGTGAGTGTGTTGATTAATGACGAACGAGGATTGCTTCAATATATCATTTGCCATTGTATGAAAGCGCCCCTTAAAAATAAGATGGATCATACTTAACAAACATGTACATTATCTTGAACATTCATTCAACCATGAGTCCAATATTCACTCTCCGTTTACCTCTTTCTGGTACCCACTGACTCCTGGGGGAAATATTTAGCTGCCAAATGCTCCACTATGTTCACTAGCTCATCGTTAAATGTGTCTATGTGTTGTTTGGTGCTAAGCAAGTAGCATGTAGTGCATTTGGATTGGAAATAATTTGTAAAAAATTAAATAATCTGAAATCTGTAGCTTGAAGGTAATGAGAGGTATGATGCAGAAAAATGAAGCTGTCGGCCAAAAAACGATGAGCTGAAAGATGCTACAATGCTTTGTAGAAGTGAAGGCAACTGCAAAGCAATATTATTTTGTCTTCAGTACTATAAGTGAGCCCCTTTTATATGACTCTCACTTGTTTTATTGATAAAAATATTTGAAGTAGTCCAATGCCTCATCTAGAGGTTTGAATGGAGCTGTTGAATGGACATCAGACTTAAAGCATAAACATATACATCCAGCCATAGTTGAACATGTGAAACAGTGCTGAAGCACAAGCTATTACATGGTTGCTGATGATTAAATGAAATTTGTTCAATCAGATGGATTCCAGTAAGTCAAAGACTTGTTGAAGCAATAGAGGCCCCAGAAATATGCTGCCCCAGGGCCCTGAAGAGGTCAATGTGTGGTTCATGGTATCACACATTCTCAAGCCCTATTATTGTTATTGTACTGCAGTTTTTATTACTACTGACATTCATGAAAAGCTGTTTAGACAACTGTGACAAAGCAAAGCTTAGTGAGAAAGTGAATGTAGACTATTGCAAAGAAATCCATAAACACTGGAAAATATTGCTCTGTCTGTTCCTGCTCTTGTAATCTGCTGAGACTCTGAGGTGTTTCTGATCGTGAACACTTGCAGTCATGATCTCTCGGGGCTCCATCGCAGCATCAGATATGATCCGAATAATATTTATCCCTTTTGTTTCTGACTCTGGCTGACTGCCGCTGCATGAGGTCTGTCATTTATCAACATCTAAAGTAATTTGATTCCATTCAGATATCCAAAGTTAATAGATGTGACAAAGTTCCTGTGATTTATTTCCATGCGGTAGAAATTCTATGGCGCTGGTTAGCATGTGTAGCCAGTTGATTGCAGATGATAGGTTGCTAGGTTACAGGCATGAAGAGGTAAACAAGGAAGAGCGACTTCCACAGATAAGGTACGAGTTCTAGATCACGAGATACTGGCACTCATTAGAACTCCTATCAGCTAATCGCAGTCAGAGGTTGGGAGTCACTGTGATATAATTAAAGCTGTATTACAGAAGCTAAGAGAGAGTTTGAGAGCAGAATATATCATATTTGTGTTTTAAAGGGTTTTTTTTTTTACCTTGCCTTTGTCACATGGTAGATGAGGCAGCAGGTAGAGACAGGACAGGATTGGTAGGCCTGTCCATGTGCTGAAGTGTCCTTGAGCAAGAAACTTGACCACAAGTTGCTTCTTATGAGCTGGCCAGTATGGCCTTGGGTGGCAGCTGTGCTGACATCTCTGTGTGAGTGTGAATAATGGCTGATATTGTCAAGGTTTGTTTGCTCGATCGAAAAGCGCCATCGGAATATACCATTTCCCAAGCTTTCAAGCCTCATGCAATGTTTTAGCTAATCATAAAATTTGAAAGATCCCCGTTTAGAAACAAAAGTAAGTGACACAACTGAAACATAGCCAATCCCACCGATGGCGTGATGGATATCTTATTTTTGGAATTCAGATCTATACTTGGCAGCCAATGCGCCACAATACCACGTACCAAGTGTTATGTTTCACTTCATTCACCACTGATGAACCTCTAAGCTGAATGCTTACTGTACCTAATGACTCCCGGAGCAACTTGACTAATTATATCTGGACAGGAGTGAATGAAGCGTGACCCCTACAGGAGCATATGTCAATCCATGCCCTACTATCAAAGGAAAAGGTCAGTTACAGTTGCGTGTCCAAGGACTCTCTATTATAGCTTGACCTTTACGCTTGATGTGCAAGGAAACCCACAAGAGCCTCATCCAAATGTCACATGTTTCCTGACAGAGCTTGATTCCCCAGGCTTTGGAGTGTTTACTGTGTCGCTTGTCTACATTGATTCAGTATATGTGACCTCCTATTGAGGAAATTCTACAATTAGTGCTAAGACCCTGTATTTGATATATGTGTGTTTTCTAAGACACCCTGAAGCTATGAAGTAGCTCTTCCATAATTAATTTCTCTCAATATTTTATTTGGGAATCCTCCACTCCATAGTTATTATTTATTATTATGATAAATAAAGGTTAAGAGATGTATGTACTCACCATGACCAATCACCTCACACATGGCAAAACAAACCCTGGACCAGGTTCATTGCTTTCATCAGTCAGCATTGTTCTTTTCAAAATAATCTGCACTAGGAAAAAAGTGACAGCATTAGTCGTTTGTTGGAACACTTACATTACTTTTGTTTCCAATCATCTTCTCGTAAGTTGTGTGGATTTCTTTTCATTTCATTAATTTATTCATAAGGACAACATGCATTAATCAACATTTCTGTAAATGTGCCAGTGTTATCCAGCTGGCTAATTTTCAACTGCAGTCCTTTTTGGCGAGCTGTTTTAAAACCTATAAAGTGAGATAAAAAAAAATGTACAGAATGAGGACAAGAAGACACCACAGAGACAGCAACGGCTACAAAACAAGAGTTCCTCAAGACTGAGCACAACCCACACAGAGCAACAGGAAACAGCAAAACATCAGTATAATAATACAGCAAGAGAGAACATGCTGGCACATATAACCACAAACTTTTGATAGACTCAAAGCAGCAATAGAAACAGATCAAACACAATATGTCAGGAAAATGTTCAAGGTATAAACATAACACACAAGCAATGTAACACAGAGTTATAAAACACAATACAGATTGTTAATAAAATCATTTATATTCCATACATACCCGAGCCATGCAGAGCTGGCTGCCTGGCAACTGGCGAAGGACATGGGACAATTTAGCAGCAGGTTGGCCAGTAATTAATCTCGATAAACAGATCTGCATATGAATGCAGAATCGATTGGCAAGATGTTGGCATCGGAAGCGTTCTGGTTTCAGTTCTGTGTATTCTGTAGTCCGAGTAGTGTGGACAAGTCTGACAACATTATGAAAAGGACCCTAACAAAAAGTTTTAAGTTTTCAATACCTTTTGATTGATCCACGCTTTGGATATAAGGTCACAGCACCCAGAGTAACATCACCAGTCTCCAGAGGTTTGCAGCCTTGCATCAGCTGGTTCACTCTCTCTCCCTGTCCTTATCTGCTGTTTCAGTATTCAATTGAATTGACTTGTATTTGTAGTCTTATCCACAAACTCCAGCTCAATTAAATGCTGGTGGCCACTGAACATTCAGCCATGACATTGAAAATCTTTTACACACCAAGCTTCACATTCCGTTCTCCAACACAACAAACTGTCTGACTTCTTGCACCAAATCACCTCACAGGATTTCTCCTTGAGCCAGATTTGCATAGAAACACAGTGGCTCAAGTGAAATATACAGAACATGTTTCAGTTCTCTTTCTGGTCATATTGTCAACAACAACAATCTGAACTAGTCACTGCCAAAAAACAAGCGAGGTTTTTTTTTTAGGTTTTGCAGCTGCCAGCTGCAGCACTCTTACTCAGTACTGGACCAAATTCAAAACGTATTGTCCCCATTTATACAAAAAGAAAAGAAAATATGGTCCAGATTAAAAAATACTAAAGTTACCCTTTGCCTTGAGATTAATATAATTACTGTACATATCACATGGATTCAAGACTCAAGGACTTATTTGTCACATACTAATTTTTCAACATGAAACATGTGGGCAGCATACTGTACTGTGTATATATTCTAGTTAAGGGTGTAATAATAATCATTTGTCTAATATCATTCATATGCAGTTCTCTGGAGTTGCTCTTTTGCAGATATACGAGAGTAAAAAGCCTGCATCAAATTATTCAGAGGGAGACACATGAGGAGATCCCTGGTACATTCTCACTCTTGTAAAGAGTCCTTAGCTGTAAAAATTGATAAGCGGTTTTATTTACCTGCGAGACAGTGGCAGTGCACAGATGTTGAGTACCAACAGATTTTTCTCTTACTGTGAAGCCGTGAACAAATCTACATACAGATTGTTCTTTTTCTTCTTTTACCTTCAGCAGTTCTCACAGAAGACACAATAAACCTCTGGATTCCTGTGAAATAGCTCACCTTAATACACCTGCTGTATTCTCTGATCATGGCGTGTGATAAATCAGCATTCCTCAAAGCAGCTGAGCATCATTACTCGTCATGAAGCAGACTTCAATTTGCACCTCTTCTGAACCTCAGACGAGTGAGTAACTGGCTTTCAAAGCACCCTGTTAGCTTTGCTGGAAGCAGCGCTGAATTCTTTTGTTTTACATGCTGACTATGCTGACATGTTCTGCTTGGAAGTTTGTCTCCGAGACTCTGTTTACCTGGAAAACTAATTTAAGTAATAACGCGCTGACAGCAATACAGTAACCTCAATAACATCAATTATCATACAGATAATAAACTGTGAGACAATATGTAGCACTCTCAGAGCTGGGATGATTTATGGTTATAAAATGCTAATATTTTCAAAAGAAGGAAAAATGTATGGTAAAGTTATATTTCGAGCAACCTTTTTATGCACTATTGTCCTTTTTTGGAAAGTTTGTTGCTGTTGTGATGAAGTATTTCAAATTTAAGGTTCACTTGCTAGCAGTTACACATCATGACTTTGCTCAGTGAATCAAACTCATTTGAATGCCCACAAAGTCAAAATTGAAGTTGTGTTTATTTTAATGGACATGGTGGGCAGCCATCCACCATGAGCACTGTGTTTTAATCAAATATCGCTGACGCTATATGTCACCTATACTCCAGCATCTGGCCTAAAATGTTGATTTTTGGGGGCATTTTCAGGTATTTTCGATTTATACTCATACTCATTTTAGAGTATGTCATTTCTTAATCAATTAAAAGTTTGACTTATCCTGCATTTGAGGGCGTATATTAGTTTTATATCCAATGAAACACTTTCTGTCTTATGATCCTGGAGTGCAGTGCTTCCTGTTTGATACAGTCTTTGAGTGATTCTGAGGGTAGTTACCTGCATCTACGACCAGGCCTCACTGATTACTGTACATAAGCACAACTTTACAACTTTATTCAGTGATTTTTAATCAAACTGGATCATATTTTATACAGAATATATATATATATATATACGCTGGTTTTCTCCCCTCCAGCTGCTCAGATTCAACCATCTGTGATTTACAGGGTTTCCTGATGGCCCACTGACTTGCTAGAGCAGCTGAAAACTAGTTACTGATCGCTAAATGGTTTGTTTAGGCACCAGCTCTGTGAGATTTCGAGACTCTGTTCTGGTCTGGAGATCTAATCACTGAGACTTTCTCAGCCGTGTTCCACAGACAAACCAGCACCAGAACAACAGCAACAGTTATTTAATTCATGCGATGATTGTGGCCTGTCTGTACATGGAGCCACCACCTGAGTGTGAGGATTGGAAATTAACCTGTGCCATGCTGTGCTCATGTCCTACACTCACCATTGGAACAGTTCCCCAATAAAAGTTATTTAGACGTAGTGACCAGGGGCGGTGTTTAGCTCAGTCGATAGAGCAGCCGCTCCATATGCGAAGTCTGCTGCAGGGGCCCAGGTTTGAATCCTGACCTGTGTGGCCCTTTACCGCATCATTCCCCATCTCTCTCCACATTTCCTGTCACTCTTCAGCTGTCTCTATCCAATAAAGCAAAAAGGCCAAAAATATAATACAAAAAAAACCCAAAACAAAACATAGTGACCATACAGTGACCACCTTCCCATAACATACAGGACACCTAACCCTTTTCTGTTTATTGCTATTTGTGAAGCCCCAGTTACACTTGCATAATATTTCTTTTGATCAGGATCAGCAAAGTGCAGCATGACTTGCTGACAGTCACTGGATTTGATGTAGCACGGATGATGCAGGATGACTAAACAGTCGAATGCCTGTGAATGATTTTTTCAGCTTTGGTCTGTGCCAAATTACACCAGCTGGTAACCTTTTTGGTTCGCTTCACATGAACCTGCTTTTGTTCAGTTCTGATGAGGCGAGATGAGGAATCCATTCGTTGATGAAATGCCTGTCAAGAAAGCTTATAAGCAGTCTGTATATGCAGCATCATGTAGTCACCATAGTAACACTTATCAGCGGGTGTATTGTGTGTATTTTGGCAGTTCCACATTAAACATAGTGACCACCCAGCTCTACCCACCCACTCGCTCCCCGCCGCTCCCCATTCTATAGCACACGACTCCTGTTTTTCATCCTGTTTCTGTTTGTCATTATTCATAACATAGGGAAAGAGTTTCTGCCTAATAATCAGTTATGTCTTTGTGAGTTATCTCTTACCAGAGTGCATAAATGTCCAAGTAAAAGGCAGCAAAGTGGTAAATGAACTTGTACTCATATAGCACTTTTCTGGTCCACCGACCACTCAACTTAGAACACTTGTCAACTTCACACACACAGTGATACACTGATGAATATCATTCATACACTAATGAATATATGTAAGTACAAAATAAATTTGAACGTGTGCACTCATCAGGAGTGCACACAGTAAACCATGTAATGCTTCCCATCCAGAGAGCTCACAGTGATATTTCGCTCGCCAATTTGTAATCAGCAATTTGGGGTTTAGTGTCTTGCCTGATGGCACCTAAACTGGACTGGGAATCAAACTGACAACCAAGAGATTATAAGACAACCTGCTCTACCAACTGAGCCCAAGTCAAATATCATTCCACCCCCTGAGACTCCATGTAGCTCTGCTGATGCAGGCTGGTGGTCCGGTCCAAAATCATCATTACTGTTTAGTTTGGCAGTAAAAAAACAGTTTTAACATGAGATGGAGCAGAACTAAAAGTTTGGTTCCAGATGATCCAAACTGCACTGAGAAACTGACCCAAAATATAGTTATTTTGTGGTTTTTCCCTCTGTGACTTTTATGATTCCTAATCAACCTTTCATCCACTACATGTGAAGTTCAACATTGCCTCATACGTTATTCTGCAAAGCAACATGACAACAGTATCATACCATACGCTGTGTATTAACCAACATGAGGTGCCTCCATCCAGGTGCCATGTTTCCCAATAAAGACACTCTTGGCACTTCAGTGCAATTCCATTCTAAACTTTAATAAAACACAGTTGGCATTTTCTAGTCCAATAGTTTTCGACTTACTGTTTATTTAATTTCGACTTTCAGGTCCCCGATAAATCAATGATTCAGTGTTTCCTTACTAGAATGTTCATTAAAGTTTGGAAAAAAGGGGCTGCCAGACACTTTTTTAGGTTTACCAAACATTAACACCCACAGACTCATCATTAAAATATCACTGAGGTGTTTCATATTCAAAATGTGTTTTAACTAGTAGTGTAATATTATGTGACATTATTAGTCTCTCTACTGAAGTCTTTAGCTGCCTCGCAGCAGGACAGACAGAGGGCAGTGTCAGCCACAGATCAGAGCCGCTGGTTCAGGGAGGAATTGCGTGTCTTGCCCAAGGACATTTCCTCCTGTTAAAGGGTGGTCTCCAAGCACCAGACACACACCCTATAGCTGTGAGATAAAAGTGTGTGTCTGAGACTAGTTCCTTTTTTTGGTGCAGTGCTTCTCCAAGTTACAAAATACATCTTACTTGGATGTTGATTGATTTGAAAAATTCCATCTGATTTATCGTTAAAAAGGATTAATAATTTCCACTCCATTAGTAAGCTACGGTAATTGATGAATGGCAGCATCACAAGAGATGAGAAGTTTCATTCACTTTCATTAAAACCTCATTACATGTCTCTGTCTGGAATAATTCAGTCTTGGCATACAGTCAGTGTCTGCGTTGATCTGAGTTTTTTTTTTGGGGGGGGGTTACATCACTTGTTTTAGAGCATACTCTTCAGAGTATTGTTTACATTCCAACCATGAGCCAGTGGCAAGGAAAACCTTCCTTTAAGACGCAGAAAACCATCAGTTCCACCAAAAAAATCAGTCCTTCTCAGATTAGTCTATCTCAACACTTTTACAGGCCTTCAGAGCTAAAGGATCAGAAATTAAACAGAAAAAAGACAGACACTCAATGAACTCTATAATAAACAAATAAACTATTTATGTAGTCGAAATATTTTGTCTGCTTCACTGTACTGTTAGGACCCTTTAGAGTTATTCTGCAACCTGACCCGCAGGATGAGAACAAGCCCCGGGCAAACCATCATGGCCTTGAGGGTACAGCAATTCACAAAACTTTATCAATACACCTTCACTCCCTTTTTTAAAATCAACAGATTTTTGGGGGCACATTGGCAGACAAAACAAGTCAGGGACTTTTTTGCTTCACTTATTTTCACATTGTTATTATAAAAAAAATATATATTGATTATAAAGAAGTTGCTGTGGTGGGCTTACTTCCACTAACCTTGAGAGGAATGTGCATGTCTGCTCTGAGGAATACAG
This sequence comes from Nibea albiflora, assembly GCA_014281875.1. NCBI lineage: Eukaryota > Metazoa > Chordata > Actinopteri > Sciaenidae > Nibea > Nibea albiflora. The sequence continues at coordinate 26,801,248 of CM024789.1, forward strand.
AGGAAACAGATTACTTACACAATAAAGTGTCCCTTGTTGGCGTTGCTGTTGGAAAATACACACTTTAACACACTGATATGATTAGAAATTTGTTGAAATTCAGACACAGTCCCCTGAGTATTCCCTGATGGGCAATTTGTGGGCAGTCAAGTTGATAGACAAGGGCACAACATGCAAGATCACTAATGAGTAACCCTGCTGCTCCTACACACCCAAACAAACACTCGTACGTGCACGCGCTCTCTCCCTCTGTCTCACACACACACGTACGTGCACACACGTCCCCTGCTTTTATATCACTGCTTTTATACCGTCGAGGATAGAATGGCGCATTAAGTCCTTGATGCGCAGAACGTGGCAGCACTGTATCCCAGCTCCCCTCCCCTCCCTCTCTCGTGCCTCTAGGCGCTGCTTTTTTTCCCCCTAGGAGTGTTGCAACTCTTTGCCAATTCCTCCCAATCCATCAGTGGGTGTTCTGCCCCTCCCGGAGGCGCGGGCGGGTGGGGGGTGGGGGGTGCACTCTCTCCCCCATATCTCCAGATTGACTGGCTTTTTCTTACCGCGAAGGAGTTCTTCTGCTTCTCTCTGCACAGTATGCGGTTGAGTTTGGTGAGGGAGTGAGAGGTTGGCACGCTGTGTATGGACAAACCACACTGACAGACGAGATAAATCTAAATAACTGATCAGTGGAGGCTGCTGGCCGGTTTTTGGAGAGCTAAGAATACATGACATTAAGTTTATTTTGCGCCATAAAAAATGACTAAATTATTCAGATTTGCATTATGATTAGGCTGTTTTAATTATAGGTAGTACTATGGGGTACCTTGCCAAAATGGCAGCACAGTTGATGTGCGCATCCATTTGGTTGACCGCATGTTGATGTAACATGTGCTGCTCAAACTCAGCTCACATCAAACCACCTTTAGAACACTATTATAGTTTGTTAGCCACCCACAGATATCCAGGTGGCACTGCGGTTTGGTCCTTGTGTTAGATGTAGTTTGTGTCGTTATACATGAGACTTTTTGTTACTTTTATGTGACCAAAGAAATGAATATTGGATGTATGAATAATTCTGCCTTTTTATTTATTCATTAAAGTCATTTCAGTTGCGTCGGTGTCACTGCCAATGATCATAAATTCAATAGAAAACTACAGAGAAAAAAAATCTAATTATTAAACAAATATTTAAAAAAAAATTATTAGCAATAAGTTATCAGAAAACCTAATTTTATATATATGTATACGTGTGTGTGTGTGTGTGTGTGTTGCTAAGATCTAAAGTGGGCTCAGCACCACGAACAGCTCCTCTCTCTCTCTCTCTCTCTCTCTCTCTCTCTCTCTCTCTCAAACTGTCTCTTCCGGGCGCACACTCGGCAGCTGGCTGCGATACAGCTCCTCCCTCCTGTGTGGTGGCTTTCCCGACCAAAGATCCTTGGACGTGAACAGTTTCGCTGAAGAGCACTTTTCTCCCCCCCTCCCTCCACAAACAACCAGACGGACAGTCGAGGCGTCAGTTTTTCCATATCGACCTGAGAGAAAGGAGTTAAGGTGTCGGATAAGGTCTCCAACGGTCCTTCACCCCCCCAAATCTCTGTCAGCGATGGAGACTTGGGCTGGCTTCTGCCCAGGTTTGCACTTATCTCTGGGTATCTGGCTGGTGGTAGCCGCTCATACCCTCCAAAGTACCAAGGCGGAGATAACTTGCGCATCTTGCCCGTCGCCAGTTCAACTTCACCTGGAGGTATTACAGCTGGGGACGCGCACTGAGGCGACACAGGAACCGGGTACCCTACAAAACATCCGAGTAGAGTTTCGGGAACTCGGGTTTACCGACCAAAATACTGGAGTGGACGACGACCATGAGACAGGGGAGGATGTCCCCCAGTTCCTTCAAGATGCCAGTTTGGATGGAGTTAGCGCAAAGGATGATGCACCAGGGTCCAGCGAAGAAAGTCAACGCGGCGGAGATAAGGCAGGGGGACCCGACATGGGTGAGGATGCTGCGCTCCGGAGAGCGAAGAGAAGCGGTCCTGAGTTTCCCGAGTTCAGCGAGAGCGGGTGGACCGGTCGGAGCGGCGTGGGTGCGGAGGATCGGGGCTCGTTGTTAGAAGGACACAGGCAGGGCAGGTCCGAGTTCAGATGGAACAGAGACGAAGGGAGAGGGAATAACCGGCAGGATGAGCCCAAGCTGACCAGCAGCACTTTCGCTCTGACGGGAGACTCTGCGCATAACCACGCGGTGGTCTACTGGTCAGGACAAAACAGCAGCGTGAGTAGCTATGAATTATCATTTTTTAAAAATTATTGTCCCTCTGTCGCTTTTCGCCTCTCCACGTTTCACATCAACTCTATATAGCGGAATATTTTGAGCAGCTGGGAGAACAAACTCCGTGACGCGCCAGAGCGGAGACTCGGTGCTCAGTCCTGCCTCTGAGTTGTGCTTCACTGTTAACAGGTGCACTGGAAGCTACAGATGCGCACGGACGCACACTGTTCCCTAAATGCCAGACTTGTGCAGCACTGTGAATTGTATTCGGCCACGAACTTTGACTCTCAATGCCATTACGCACGAAGCTCCTCTGCTCTCTCACGGCATTTCTTGTGCTGTTGTGAAATGTCTAACATGTAGACTTGTCTCCGTGCGTTTGAGTGGTCTGTGGTCCAGCATTTTGAGTTTAATATTTAAACTATCGCGATTTAACCGGAGTGAGGAGGGGAAAAAACTGATTTATTTTGAGCGAATTTGAGATATGCTAATGCATGATTCATTCCTCCCAAATGATGCGAGCTTTTTCTTCCAAACTAATTGATTTGGGAAGGAGGGAGTCATGAATTATTGCTCCAATAAACCTTTAAATTCTTTAGATTATGAATTCCTCATCTGTATGGCTGTTTGTGCGACCTCTGAATTTTGGGGTTTTGTTGAACTGAATACCTCAAAAGAGTGAATAAATCCAACGTTGTTTACTGTTTAGGACCTTTTCTTAAAAATATATAATAATAATAATAATAATAATAATAAATGTGACTAGCAGTAATGTGCCATACAGTATTTATTGCAAATCAAAATAAGTGTCAGCTCTGCATGCATTACCACAGACTTTCCAAAGGGGGGTGTTCAGTGTTTGGAGGTTATCCCCATATACATTAATCCTAAACAGGAGATGTGTGCTTCCTTGAATCAATGGTGCCTAATGACATTGACTCTGGGATTAAATGCTGCACTGAATTAAAGGATCATGACAGCATTGATGTAAAATGGAGAAAATGAGGGAAACATCTCCCTTAATTTATCAGTGAACACCTTTTTTCAGAACATTTGTCTGCTACATTTCTGGAACAACTAAATCCTTAAAGAATAACCATATGCTCAAATTAAGACTCAAGAATTTAAGATATGCAAGCCAAATATGAATCTTAATCGTGACGATGGGTTCCCTTGCTCTATGGGTGTGCAAGAGGACAACATGCAGTCCTTATGAGTGTCATAACATAAGTGTTCAGCTCAAAGACAGTGTGTGTGTGTAAACCTTTAGAGCAGTAAGTAGTTCTCACAGTACCTCCAATTTATCTCTGAAATGACACAGACTACATTCAAGCCCATTCTGCCTACACATAGGATGAAAATCCTGCCCCTCTTACACAAGAGGACCCTCATAGGAAGAGAATAATGAGACAAAATGAATCAAACTCATTTACACAACCATGTAAGCTCAGAGGGAGCTGATGGGCTCCTCTTTGTGGTTTCCCGGGCTTAATTTGTTGTTGTGGCTGCTCCTCTTGCTTTATTCCATTTGGAAAAAAACAAAACAAATCCCACATATTCAGCCTTGTCTGAGCTGATTATGACACGGTGCATGAACTTGTTTTTTAACCCGCAGTGAAGACTGAGGCGCTGTGAGGGGAACATGTTTGTGTGTGAACGCATATCCGCGCATGTTTGTGGGACTGCAAGAGTTTGCGCTGGGTGGAGAGGGTGAGGAGGTTATTGAATGCCTCTGCCCCCTCAGCTTTAAATCGTTAATAATTATCCTGAAGACTGAGGCCTCTATTTCAAAGACTTTTCCTCGTTTGTGGCAAGAAGGGAAATCAGGCCTAGCCTTGAGAGCATCCCCAAGAGAGGAGATCTACTACTTAATCTTCATTGGCCACTGGTGCCTGCTCTGGTGATGAATGGAGTGGAAGGACAAAGAGATTGAGCTTGAAGTCCTCTAACTTAACTGCAGCAGTAGTTAAGTTAGAGTAAGAGTGAGTGGCTGGCTAATGGGATGACTAGCTGTTTGGATGAATGACCAGTATGGTCCAGCTGTCTTTATCTTGACCGCGCCTTCACTTGTGGACTGCACTTCAGAGACTACACAGACAACATTGTATTTTTAATTTTTTAATTTTATTTTTTGGTTACACGCTTCAAACCACCTGAGGCATGCTGTTCATCTGCTTAAGACCTATAGAATATAATGACCCCAGGTCCTATTCCAGTGACAGACCTTTGTTGCATGGTGTACCCTTAACCTTTGCTGTCTGTTTCAGTGCTGTCAGCTGACAAATGGAGACAGAAATGCCCAAAAAGGTCAAAGTTTTAAACCCATTGTTATTCCTTCCTGACAAGCAAGCTCTTAACCTTAACCCTGTAGTTCTGCTTTTAAACAGGATAATGGTCATTCCCTAACCTTGACCAAGTAGTTCTACAAAGATGATGATCACCATTTGGCAATGGTGACCAAGTAGGACAATGCAGTTTAATGTAAGACACGGTCATATCCAATCTCCTATCAACTGCCAATATTGGTTTCTTTTAACCATGACCACAATCTTTCCAGAACAATGATCCAGTGCTTCTCTTAGCAATAATCATGGTTGTTCTTTACCTTTGACAAAGTAGTGTCCGCCTGGTATTAAAGTCACTGGAGGACGGTATTTGTTAAGGTTAGAGAAGAGGTCATCAGGTTGCTCATCTATGTCAATGTTGATTTCTTTTAACTTTGAGCACAGTGTTTCCACAACCTTGGCCAGGAGTTCTTTTAATTGTCAGTGACTGCTCCCTAACCTTCCTTCAATCTCTAACCTCAACCAGATAGCACAGTCTGACTCCAGTGTTTGACTTTGACACTGATGGCTGATGTTTGCATCCTAACACTGGTCGACACTGGTTTCTTTACCCCATGAACAGAATCATTCCCTAATCTTGACAAAGCAGTTCTTCCTTTAACCACAAGCAGTTGCTATCTTTAGCAAAGTAGTTTTGTTGCCTATATAAAGAGGTGCCAGATTGACTCACATGGGTCAACTCTTCTTCTGCAGTTCATTTTGGTTGACAGTTGCCCATCCTTGGTGGCTGGCAGACTTATTGGATGGCTGGCAGTCATGTGCCCTGACCTTTAGTCAAGAAACCAATCTGCTACATGCACAACCATTTAATTCTTCTGGATTAAATGCCAAAAACGTAAATGCAAATAAATCTCTGCTGGCTCAGTGGTACACTGTTTATTTGACTGCCCCCCGGCATCGACCACAAATTCACAACCTCTTTGGTCTGGAGACTTTCTCTCAGTCTTGTTCCAGCCAGATTGGTCGGCCGTGTCTTGTACTGCTACTACCTCCTCTGGGAGACTTAACGCTGCTGTTGGTTCCCCAGGGGATGAGATGCTGTGTCCTTTGAGGCATGTACACAAGTCTAATGCACTCTCACTGTCTCTATGTACCTGTCCAGCTTGCTGTCGCTGCCCCTGCTGCCCTGCCCATTTCATTCCTGTCTGTCGTCGTATGTGTCTTCTTGTCTGTGCCTCGGGCTTATGCAGGTTATGCAGAAGCCTTAACCTTAGAGTGAGCATGTAGAGGTAGCAATGTTGAGACTTAACTGTCATTTATTGTATTCATGGGCATAATTCCAGTGAAGCATCTCTACAGCAAAGTGACAAGTTCTTTCCTGAAGTGTCTTTGAGGCTGTGTAATCCTCCACTCTCTGCAGACATGAGCATAATGGCATTGTGACTGACAGCTTGAATACAAAATGGATAGCTTTAGCAATGCCTCTTTTAGTGTGATCTTAAAACATTCATCTCTTCTGAAGGAACCTTGAGCTTTACACCCAACAGCATTATCGCAATGAATATGTCCCTTTAAGAAAACTGTGACCATAAATATCAGCATATTTAGTCGATTTTATTTTTTTTGGCTGATCAACACTATATTTTCTTCCCTGGATGTTTTTTTCATGCACTGTGCCACATGACGCTGTCTTTGATGTTCCTTCATGTGTTCCGTCTGTAAGCGTAGTCAGGTTTGAGGAAAATTAACATAAGACGGGGTGTGTATAAGCTCGATTGGCCTTTAAAGTCACGAGAAGTCATGCAGAGACAGGTCAATCGTACCCGGCAAGTCATCAGTAGAGCTGTGTGTGTGTGTGTGTTTGAAATTCCCACATCCCGCTTGAGAACCGGACATGCACATTCAGACTCTCATCAGCGGTATTTGAAGGCAAAAATGTCATGCAGCAAAAACACACCAGCCCAGACAAATAACGATATTCACATTTTTGCAGGATGTTGGATTCTTTTGATAGAGGAGCTGATAAATGATTCCTGTTTGGAAACAATCCCACATTCTGCAAAAAATGTTGTTGTAGAATACTTTATCAACCTGACTGGCTGCTATTTGCATGTTATGGTCATTATATGCATCATCCATAGTGTAGAAGGAGCCCCGGGACCCACCAACAAGAACAGAGCCCTGTGCAGCATTTCCAACCACGGTCTCTGCAGAGAGGCGATATGATTTAGGGTGTAGAGGCAGGTCTTGTTCCCGCTCACTTTCCATCAGCCTATCTCCCTCCTCAGCCTAAATTACTGATGGTAATACATTATAAAGTTGTTTCTTTTCTTCTCTCTCCCGCTACCCCGGTGGCCCTCTGCTCTGGAGGAAGAAAGAAAGAAGAAAAAGGAGAATATCATAAATAATGTAGCCCTTCCAGCGAGCCTTATCTCCCTTATCCCCGATCTCTCCTCCTTCCTCCCCCTCCTCCTCCTCTAATTAGTGTCTACAAATTTTTGCATTGGAAGTATGATGTTGTGGCAAAGAGCCATGTGCCACAAAACATGAATGGAGAATCTGACTTGACCGGCTTCCAGGCTTCAACTCTTGGCTGCAGTTACTGAACAGTCGGGGTTGGGCTGACGCTCGCTCTTGACCTCTTCATTCCATGCAGTGTAGCTTTAAAAGCATGTTGCGTCGACTAATGGTTACACTGTATGCCTAAGCTTTCAAATTCCATGTGTAGGATGAGTCTTAACGCAGGTTTTAGCCTTGCAGATAAAAAAAAAACGAAATACGCTTGCAAAGGATTTGTGTGGGAGGAGCAGCACAGCTAACCACACAATATGAAATCTAACAAAAAAATACAGTTAAGTATACAATATCAGACTAACACATGCAGATATGAAAAATCCAGCTCGTCCCTTTTACCCAAAGTTAACTAGGTCAGCACAATCTGAGACTGCATTTTATAACTCCTGCTAAAGGTCACCAGATGCACTTAAACATGTCACATAATGTTAAAATGTCTCCTTAGCACTCAGCACAGCAACGCTACCACATTAAAAAGGCCATTCAAGAAGCCATCCAATCAGGATGCATTGCACCTGCTGCTGCAGAGACGCAGCAGATCTCGATCATACGAAGGCGCTAAAAGCTTTGAAGCTGCGGGCACGTGCATAACAGGAAAGCCAGCCGGTCGGACAAGAGGCTTTAAAGCCGCGTTCGCCAAACTTAATGGCCTCATTATGCTTCCTGTACGATTGCCACACTGGCTGAGGCGCTGATGGAAGCCACCTCGCTACGACTTCACAGAGTTGAGTATAATCATACGCTTGGCCACTGATCCCCTTCTCGGCAGTACAAGGGTGCTGACATTGCGCATGTGTGCGAAAGAGTGTGAGGTTGAGAGAAGTTTGTGCGTAAGTATATGTGTGGCAATTACATTGGTACCCCCCAGTGTCAGATTTAATTTAGTTTCATTTCTATTCTGTTAAATGTCTTTTCCCCATCTGGGCTACCCACAGAATGCGGGATACCACCAACCAGAGTGACGCATCTTCTTCCCGCTGCCTTCATGTTGCTGCACACAGTTTGAGCACCTATGGATTGACTTAAGGAGTATTGAGCTTTGAGTTTGAATCATCCATGCCCCAGAGGCACAGTGCATCTTGACCTTATCCACCCTTTTTTTCCCGAGCAAAGTGCGATACCTTGTAATGTTGATGTGACTTGCCATTTCCCAAATACAAGGCAAGCCGAGGAGAGCGGCCAGCCGATGAGCACGTTATAATGTCAGACCACAGAGAAGCGATGGACCGCACGCTGTGTTTCTCTCTCTCCGCCTCGCCCTCTATTCACTTTCTTCCCTCTCTCTGTCTTCCTCCAGCAGACACTGTCCCTCCCACACATTGATATGTCTTCACTAAGTCCCTAATACACAAAATTGCAGGCATCCATAGATATATTTCTTCTTATGCAAATGGCCCAGACACTCAAGGACACGTGTTCATGTAAAAAAAACATGCACACACACACGCGCCCTCAATCATTCTCAGTATCACGTCTCACTCTCGGTCGGAGTGAGTGCCGCCGTGCCTGGAGGAGGTTGTCATTGATGGAGACTAATGTTGACACATCACACCCCAGGACCTGCAGTCAATTAACACATTGTCTAATTAAAGTGATCTACTGGTTTATCTATGAGAGATTGAAAGAGGCTGTAAAATGGGTCCACGCTGCATTAACTTTACAATCAGGTCTACTTCTTTATTTCTATTTGGTTTTTAATGGTAATAACCTACTTAAACATCCCCCCATTACCAAACAGATTGTGTAAGCATCTTTCACTGATGGCGGCGGGAGATAGATGCTCGTGATTTTGGATTTCTATTTTCTGTTAATACTTCTCTCAAGCTGCACAAAATGCTTAAACAGCTGCCATACGTGACAGAACTTCTTGACTGTCCACAGTATCTGCCGCGGAACTCGGCTTGAAAAGTGCCCTTTAAATAAATCATCCTTCAACTGACTATAAGCCATTTCCCTCCTCCTGTCAAGGTCTGCGCCTACTTCTTCTGAAAAGGGACCGCATTACGTTTCTATCAAACACAGTAATTGTCTCTTATTTACCCAGCCTCCATGCTGAGCTGCTTTTAAAATTTTAATGACACCTTAAGAGTTGTTTGAACTGCTTGACTGGTATGGGTACTAATATAAGGCTGTCTTATAAAGGAGTGTGAGTGGTCATGGATATCAATGAATTATTAATCCCTGTGCTCTTTTATAGGTGTTTTCTAGGAGGGTGGAGCTTTCCCAGAACAGAAAGTGCAGTAGCTTTACATAATCCTGTTTAGAGTGAGATATGGCTTGGATGAAGATACCTTTAGTTAGTCACTGAATTGAGGTGACGCTGGAAGTCAGTGGCATTTAATTCCCACTGTAAAGATAGAAATACTGTAGAAAGTGTTTGACGTAATGTTATGTACTTAAAGGTGCAGTATGTAAAATTTTGGAGGCTCTATTAACAGAATATGGCAGAAATATCCCTCTGCTTTTGTTCCTTTGAATGAGCCTTTTATATCTACAGATGTTGTGTCTCTTTCACAGAATCCACCATGTTGAACAACCATGTCTCTACAGCAACACCCCTGGTTTAGATAGGGCCTTTTGTGGTTTCATGGCCACCATAGGAAGGACCAGGTGTGGCAAGGTGGTTGGGATCAGCAACCACACTGGTAGATGCCACTAACACATACACTAGTCTATATTCAAAGTGTTTAAAATGTCAGTTTTTTCTTAAGTGGCGTCTTTCAGTCGGTGACCGTGAGGCTATAATCGGTGGTGATGGTGTATTGGACTGCACTGTGATCAGAAGTGTTTCTAATATTTCATCCACTTCATAGAAGTAGTCAACATCTCTCTGACACAAACCCAACCTCAATTAAAGAAAAAAAACATAGTGGTGAATGGTCAAAGGGTACAGAACAAGTGAATCAGAGGGACCTGAAGTGGCCTTAGAACTGAGTTTTCAAGTTTCCAACTTTTAAAGACACTATGTAACGAAAAGACACAGTTTCCCCCTCAAAGTGAAACTTGATGAATGAACTAATAAATAAATATAAAAAGGACTCCAGGTCACTTTGCTGCTATAGACTCACATGGTCTGATATGACCAGTAGTTTATGGTGACTAATATTAGTAAACTTGACATGTATTTTGCTGTGCAACTGATATTACAGCATTACACTGTGTTTTAGCAAGTACATCATCAACACTGTCTGTTCAGCAAAACCCACATAGGCTTTCTTTAATCCAACAATGACAAGGTCTAAATACTAGAACGTTTGGAGGCTCCACGACTTCATACTTCCACTGATGAAAACCGTCAAAGCTTGTGAAAAATAAAACTGAAGTTGAACAAACATATCATTTATCGCAGCGCTGTTATTGTTGATTACATTACAGTTTGTCCTTCAATTAATTTAAGTTCTTCCTCATCGCTCGCAGGCAAAATTACATTTGATACGTTGTTTCAGCTGATAATTGCTTTAAACCATCTCTGAGTGTTGGCACTTGCATCTGAACAGACAATAAGCTGCTTGCCACCTGTAATCAAGTTTAGCATTCCATATAGCATTGCTTACCAAGTAGGACTGCAAGGATTCTGGGAATCAGAGTGCACACCTCATGCACATTTGTGGTGACCGACGTGTGTGAATTTGTGTGTGCATTAGTGTGTCTGGCAACAACACATGCTGTATGTATGTTAATGTGTGTGAGCTGCCACTAACACATAAAAACCTAATGAAGCACAATAAATTAAGAGTTGTCAGCTTTGGCTTATTTAACTGGCAAAGCTAAAAAAAAATTCAAAGTTTAGTCTTTACTCATTTCCCCATAACATAATTTGTTTGCATCAATTAAACAACGGTAGGAATGCAAGGCTGTAGCAAAAGCATGCTGCAAATGTATAAAAATAGTCCTACGCTGCACAACTACGCTGAAAAAATAAAGTCTCCACTTTACATTAACCTCGGCAGCTAAATAATCTGCATTATTCTTACTGCTGTAATAAATGTCGTCCCAGAAGTGGCCCCACTCCGACCCTCGTCGCTCATTTTCCCGCTTCCTCCATTTGTTGACTCGGGGTTGTACCGAATACAAGCAGTAATGTTGAGTAATGAGCGGTAACAGGCATGTAACTAAATAAATACCCTTAGTCTGACACTTTTTACGTGCTCCAGCTTGCAAGCCTCTTTTTGCCTGCGTCAACAGCACAGTGATTTTCTGCAGTGTGGCTTGTCGTGCTGAGAGCAGCACATAAAAGGCAGCATCAACGAGGGCTTGTTCTTTTTTAATGTAGCGCTTTATCACCTTTTTTTTTTTTTGGTATTGGCTGTAATGAAGAGAGCCTCTTCAATATTCACAATTGCTGAACAAAAGTTGTTGAACAAAAGTACATGTAGTAATCCCAAACCTGGCACCTCCAAGTCCTTTTCATGCCCCACAGTGAAGCTCAAAGCTTCTAAATCCCAATAATTCTCAGTGAAGGTAGCCACCGTGCTGCCCCAGTCCTGTCATAGAGAGACTGATGGTGAGCCTTTACAATCAATGGTGCTCAGTATCATTCGCGGTGTGTCATATGCCTTCAGGCTACAGTGAAAATAAAACAGTTCAGCCACGCTGAGACTTTTTTGGCTGCCGTATTTTCTTGTGGTTTAAGGACAGTATAAACCTGCATTTATTCATATTTTTGACACTAACAATGAATCAAGTGACTATAATGTGACAGAGGTCAGTTGTAGGGTTGAAATCATGCTATATTGGCTAACACCAGCCTCTGCGAGGAGCTTTATTACTGCTGCTTTTGATTTAGAGCCTACACTTTTGCCACATGATTCTTTCTCGATCTCACTTTCATCATTCCCCCGTAGGCAGCCATTTTAGCAAAGAAAACACACAAATATAGATAAAAAAAAGAGAGTTTGGCAAGCTACACACCCAGACATTTTTCTCAGAGTTAGTAGAAACCCAAACAGAGCTAAAGGTGAAGTGAATATTTGACTGCATTCATCAGGTTGTGTGATGCAGCATGTTGTTTGCTTTAGTCAGGTATGCTCTGCGGTGCGTGGCATTTCTTTTTCATTTCTTTTCCCACAAGGCTCAAATGACTCCCATTGACTCACACAGCATGGCAGTGATGGTAGCCATATGCCAAAGCCCTTTTAATTATCACACATTATCCCGGAGCTTGACCTTTTTCATCTGGGAGATGAGCAGAATCACGGCCGAAAAAAAAAAAAAAAAAAAACGCACAAAAACCTGTAAAATGCCACGTTCAGTGAGGTGAGCTTCATTCAAACACTAAACACACACACACACACACACACACTAAGTGGTGTTTGGCAACCACGTCTGTGACAAAACACATGTGGTTTGATACAACAAAGCCTGTGTAGTCTGGGTTTGACCACAGCTCTCTCTTTAACAATGAATCTGTTATTGTGTAATCTTCAGAACTAAGTCAGTTACATAAAATCTCATGAATTTTTAATAAGGGCCCATTTCCGCAGTGTGGTCCGCGCAGACTTTGCTATCAATTATCATGGAGGGGGGACGGATCTCATTCCGGTACCAATCTGATTTTAAACCTGTCACTGTATGAAGACATAATAGAATTTAAATGGGAGCACTCAAAACTGCGATGATTTGTTGCATGGAGAGGACTCTACCAACTTTATTTAATGAATCTATTCAGTTCAGTGCATTGAATTCTGACTCACCTTGTAATTTGTTCCTGCGCATGTAGCCCTGGAGTGAGCTATTATATTCATTACGTATCTATACATCCAGCTTGGTACTAAGTGGGCTAATCTTCTCCGCGCTGAACACATGGACGCAGAATATGAAATATTAACTGATGGCTTCGTAAAGCTACAGACCTGTTTTGTTTTTTTCTTGCTCACTGTGTTTATCTTTCGACGGCGATACCCCACTGATAAGTGCTGGGAATGCAGATAGGCTGTGTATGATTATTAACATTCGCCGAGGTAGGGCCACGAGTGAAGGCATCACTACATCATCCAGACCAGTGAGATGGATGAGGGGAACGGGGGCCGAGGGGAAACTAGGCCTTGTTGGTAACCCGCAGAGCAGCACGCAGCTCTGAAGAAACCCAGCCCAGGTAATTATCACGTTGCGGCACTTAAATACAAATGAACATGCTTTTTCACAGCGGAGAGCAGCTTAATCAAGTGTGCTTGTGTGCGTCCTCTGCCTGTTCCTGTACGCTTCTTGTTTGTTTGTAACATCTTAGCACTTTAGCCCACCGCATTTCCTGAAACGGAGTGCAACACTTCCCCAAACTCTGTCATTTTTATGCATAAGTGACTGCTTTGTGTGTTCTTGTCAAGCAAGTGTTGCTCACAGTCCGCTGCTGCTTTTCCCCCACCGGCAGCCTGGCACGCCATCCAGCCTGTAGCGAAGGAGGCTGACTCTTCCTGTCATTCCCGCGGTCCCACATTTGCCGCCTGCCTGCCTGCCGGCTGCTCCTCAGGCAGTGCCTTTGTCCATCACTAGAGGGAGTGGATAGCCTAAAGAATAATGAAGTGTAATATGAGCGGCAGGACAGGGGGACAGGAGGAGAAGTGGAGCGAGAGGGAGCGGGAGAAGACCACTGATTATTCATTATCCTTACTTTAGAGCTGTGGCCACATTGTGCCACATACGTACAAAAAGATGAATATTCTGCATGCTGTGTTTGTAGAATGTAGCTGGATGTAGCCACTGAACAAATCCTGGACAAATGCTTCACGGCAGATAAAAAGATTCTGTGATTGAAATTAATAGATACAGAGTTTATTCAGCGTGTGTCTGTCTGTGTTTGTGTGTGGTGAAAGAAGGCAGTGGGGGAGCCGTACTCAGTCAGATAGATGGATGGAAACATGACAGCGGCAGACATCCGCTGAGTGATAAAGAGACACAGCCACGCTCTCGGACTCTCATAAAGCAGCTAGCTCGGTGCATGCTAAATATTGCAGCGCATCTCCTGCAGCATCTCAAATCTGCTCCTCGGAAGTAGATCAGGCCGTGCTCGTCTCTCTCAGCTGCAGCCCGAGCCTGTTTGCTGCCCTTTCACAGCTCACTTGCCACACATGAAAATGTTTATGTGGCCCTAATTGAATTTAGAGCTACATGGTTTACCAGATAGAGAAACATAATCGTGGAGCAGGCTGCTACAAGAGAGATAATCCGGCTGGTAAAGATTCTTCGCTTTCTGCATCGTCTCTCTGCGTTTAAGGAGCTTTAGTTTTAGCCGTCGCTGGGGGAGGGAATTTATGTTGAGCCACGTGTTAGCAGTGCTATGCCTGAGGATGCAGTGATCACGGGGTGACGTGATTTCACTCAGGTCATTAATTCTACCGAAAGCGAGAGGTGTGTCAACTAAGCTTTATCATTTTTACCCGTTGGCCACAGCAGCGTTGGTTGTCCATTTGTCTGCCCGACGTGTCTGCACAACATCTCCAGAGATGGATGTGAAATTTTGTCTGGTTATTTATGGCGCCTCCATCAGTCCAACACTTCCAGGTTCACAAAAGAAATCTAACTGGCAGACTGACCTGAAATCTGTTGCACATGTTCTTGCTTAGCAGGATGAACCCAGTCATTTGTATCTACTCCATTATGGACATTTCACTAGCGCCACCCTCAGGACAAAATTGTGCTCCCAGCGTAATGGTTGTTGTTGATTGTAGCGACCTCCATCCAGCTTCAGCCTCAGGACAAAATGTAGGTTATGGATTAGAATAACGGAAGTAACAGTGTTGCGAATGATTATTTTTCATTATCAATTTATCTGCTAATTAATTTCTTCAAAAACTGATTGTTTGTTGCTGCTTAAAACCAATTAAAGCTCATTGCTGTTCCTCCCAGAGTCCACAGTGTTAGAAACTGCAGCTTTAATTGTCTTCCTCTCCACAAGAAAACACAAAATGACTATTCCTTTTACTGTTGTTCAGTGTAAGTAGTTTTCCTGTTAATAAAGATGATGTCATGCTACGTAACAGTCGACATAAAGGTGGCAGCTGAGGCTCAGGAGGTAAAGTGATACTACTAAGCCACTAATCCAATGATCGGTGATTCGATCCCCGGCTCCTCCAGTCCTCATGTCGAAGTGTCCTTGGGCAAGATACTGTACTGAACCCCAAAGTCCCCCTGAAGGCTGTGCCATCGGTGTGTTAATGCATACGAGTGGTTAGCTCCTAAAAAATGATGAGCAGCTGGCACCTTGCATGGCAGCCAATGCCATCAGTGCATGAATGTGTGTGAATGGGTGAATGAGATATGTACTATAAAAGCTTTGAGTAGTCAGAAGACTAGAAAGCTGCTATATAAGTACAGTCCATTTACCATAAAGGTAAGGTTCTATGTAGAGCTCAAATGATTCAAGGATTAATAGAGCAGTCAACTGAAAGATGAAGAATTAGCAACCAGCAACCAGTCATTTATCTGGATAATATATTATATATTGATTATATATAGTTGATTATAGTTGTATTTGGGTTTTTGGCTGTGTGCTGTATAAAACAAGATAATGTTTTAGGAAATTGTAATGGTAAATTTCCACAATTTTCAGTTCAAATTTAAAGATCTAGATTAATCCAGTGGTTCACAACCTTTTGATGCAATACATAAAGGATTGTGGTCACATGACCCCTCACAGGTTAGGGTATTCATTTAGGTTATTTTAGGTATTTTACGAGAACAAAAGCAAAAATGAAGGAGAAAGCAGCGATATACCCTACCTCCAATGTGTGAAAGAATTATTGCTTTCCATGCATCGACTGTGACCTCTGGAATTTATATTAGGATCCCTTTGGGAGTCTTAAAAGTAATTGTCAGATTATAATGAAGGCTGGAGTTAGTTGAGGCTCTACTTCTAAGAGACACTAATAAACCTTAAGACATACAATCTCATCGTTATCCTTTAGGCAGATCAGCAGATACGCAGGAGGAAATGTTCTGGTGGGATTCCGTCCTTGGCCAGTGGGGCCACAGATGTGGAATTTACCCCTGGTCTGTCTCTTGGCACTTTTAAAGGTTTATTTTAAGACCTCTGTGTTTTGCTTCTTGTCACTCCTGTGAGGAGAGAGAGAGAGAGAGGAGATGATGTGACGAAGGTTACATTTGACATTCAGACACATGCGTAACGATTCCCTTGTTTCAGTGAGTTCATCGTGATTGTGTCTATCGCTCTGGAAAGGTTACAGTGTACAGGAAAACTGTTTAGTTAACATTATTTCAACGTGCTGTGTTGCTGAACTCTGTGATCATATTATTGATAACTTGTGTTTCATGCACATTGTAAACACACACAGAGCCAAACAGCAGAACGATGGCGGCGCACTGCTGCTGTGTCTCGTGTATAGAATGTCAATACAGAAGTGAGAGCAGCCTTCCAATATATTCCTGTGATATTACATCTCATGTCATCACCATGCCAACCAAGACACGCATGAGCCTCCCCTTCAACTTGACGCGGCTGGGCTGTCAACACGAGTTCAAAGGTCGAGGGAAGCGCAGTCACCACCTTCTTCCGTCTGCGCACGGAGTGATGGACGGAGAGCGCCAAAGTGCTGATAGGAGGGCAGACAGGCGATGGGTCAAACCAGTCAATGACACAAGGAGGGGAGAGCCACAACACACAAGTAAAACACTTTTAATAATTCCATCTGTAAGTTTGTACAAGTATCACAACCTAGTTGAGCATGGAAATTAAAGCAATCTAAATTAAAATCTTTCCTGTTATTCCACTTGATAATAGAGCAATTTCATTTCTCAGAACAGTAATTTCATTCATTCCAGTGATGGTAATATCCTCAAATGAACTGGATTTCTACAGCACATTCACAAACATGTAGAGACTAAATCCAACTATGTCAAAGAAAGTCAAACTAGTGCAGTGCCTGTTCAAAACATTTGACAGTTATAATGGTTCCCCTGTCGATACACTCTGCACGTGGGGTGTTCAGACAAAAGCACAGGTCTGGACGGTTATGGTCTGGTGTGATGATTCAGATCTACATGGACTTTATTGTAAAGGCTGAAAGAGCTGCGCCGATTCAAATAGAAACATTTTAAAAATTTAACAAATCCTCAATAATTCATCTGTTATAGTTCGAGGTCCAGACAGCACGGCGTCTGGGTCCGAACTCTTTTAGTGACCTTGACACTACAAAGCATGTAGTTCTGGTGTTCCATCGCTGATGTCTCTCTGGTCTCTTACTCTTGTACCGTAGCGTGAGACATAGAGTGAGCTGTGCCCAGCACGGCGTTAAATATGCCCTGTAGCTCTTGAGAGCTCACGCTCGATGCTGCGCTTCCATGGGCCCTCAGCGATACACCAGCCGAGTGTGAAGTCGATCGGATGAACGGCTGTGGAGAGAAATCGAAGGACGAACATTCATACTGTACAGAGGGCTCCTTCCAGACGAGCATGTGCTGTAGTTGGGTGCCTGTCAAACATTTTGTGGAAATAGCAGGTTTGCTTGAGCTCATGCTCTGCACACACACACACACTGTCAAACCCACATAAAAATCCAGTTGTAGCTGATATTTTCTTATCAGCTTGATATCAAAGAGCTTTAATCCATAATAGGCTGTATTTCCGCCACCGCTCGGGTCTTCAGCAAGACGGAGCCCCGAATGAATCCATTTGAGAGAATCTGAATACACGGGAGTCTGGGGAGCATCATTTTTTTGCTCTGCTGCATCGAGTCATCATGGAGTGGGTAATTCAACTGCGTGTAAAGTGCTCTATCAGGAGGCAGACAAAGAGCGTGCCAACATGCCAAGCTCCCACTCATACTCAAACCTTAGATGCAACGTCGAGACAAGATTATAGCTAATTACAGCAGCAGCGTGACTGGAAGCCCCGTGAACTAAATGTAAAGGCAACGTAGGAACATCTAATACCTGTCGTTATCCACAGTACACTGATTCACTAATCAAGTTCATCTTTTCAAGTTTCCCATTTCTCTGTGTTCAACACAGTTGTTCTGCGAGGCGATGTGTAGGTGTCTGTGCATGTGGACGTGTTGTCGGCGCAGATAGCACGCTCACTGTTCCTGTGTTATAGAGAGTGACATGCAGTGTGGGTGGATTCGCAATTCGGACCATATCTGCACCTCAGGCTCTGATGTGCATGGTGGGTGCTGGGACTGAAATTACTGAAAGAGCCCACTCCACATTTTTTTCTGCGCACCCCCTCCAGGGTTGCCGCTGAGTGGAAAACCTCTCTCCGCCGCTGTTGGTGTGTTGCAGCAGGATGGAGTCAAGGCTTGGAGCAACTGCGAAGACTAAACTGCAAACTTGACACTGTGGCGCTATTGCTGCAGCAGCTGGGTGTGAATAATCTGCGTTAAGATGTTACTGCTATTCAGGCCAGTAAGCAGCAAGACAGAGCTTGGTGACGGATGGTGACTGCGCTCGGACCCCTGGGGAAATATGTTTATTCAAAGAGGAAGGACTTGTGTCGAGGCATAGTGCCCGGGATTGTTTCACCCCTGAAGAAGTGCCCTCAGTCCATAAACCAACAATACAAAGCTGCACATATTCTTTTAGTTTCTCCTTTCAACAATGGAAGCTGCTTGTACTTTACCTTGGTGTTTCTATTATCCGCTACCTTATACTCCACTGCACTTCAGAGAGAGATATTGTGCTTTGTGCTCCATTATATTTATTTGACAGGTGCAGTTACTAGTTTCTTTGCAGAGTAAGATTTTACATTAAAAACATGTCCTTAGAAAATATGATGCATTGTTACAGATTGTGCTGCTCAACTGTATATAAAGAAAATCAAATCAGCTTCACCACTATCAGCCATAACATTACGCTCTGCTTACTGAGGCCTGGTATTGTTAAAAAAATACCTGTTTCGCATTGTAACCAAGTTCAATATAGATTTGTCATATCAAGTTTTGATATGACAATTTGTTCTTTTATTTAGTGTAGAGGATTACTCAAAAATTGAGTGATGAGTCAAGAGTCAGTTTCTGATGGACATTTTTCAGTTGGTACAAAAGAAGTACAGAAATTAGTTAATCCATTAATATTGGTACCGAAGGCTGCAGTATGTTTGAAAGAAGTGGCTCCGATAATGACCATAGAGAATTGGCCGTCAGTACCATGGAGCGTTTTAGCATCTCTCAGGTTTGATTTGGTTTTATGGATAGCAGTTTTCCTGTCCAGTTTCCTATCAAACTAACACTATTTGCAGTCACAATAGGTGGATGTTTTCAGCAAAAGAAAAGTACATTCTGCTCAGCACCAAACAGCTTACAGAAAGCTGGTGAAGCATTTTACCAGATATTTCCCTCAGGCATTGGTGGAGACCAAAACAGAGCTCAAAGTGCACAGTGAATAATGGATACTGTGGCCAGACACATACATGCAAATGCTGCCCCATGTCTGCTGTGTGTGTTAAAAATGCTTTAATGTACGTATATGTAACACGTTGTGCTTTCAGGGCTGTGTTTTCAGCTTATTCCACTGCCTCCCAAGTGGCCAAAAAAAATATCAGTCAATGCTGCTTCAAGCACAGTTAGCTGCTAAAGTGTGCTTTTAAAGTGTAAAAAGAAGTCTTACATTTTTAACGTTGAAACTGCGAATTTCTATATTGTGTTAATTTTACTTCTACATATTATACAAGAGAACTAAATATTTTAATCACCACTGATCATGTCTTCTTGCCTCCAGGTTTTATCCACATGAACAGATAGGGATTTGGCTCATCATGCTATATGAATTTAATCCATTCATCCCCATACATAAAAACAACAGCCATTTTGTGTCATGGATTATATTTGCATAGATAGTGGTCTTAAAAATTCCCATATTGTAATGTGCAAAATCCAGTCGTTCTTAGTGTCACAGATGATAAAGAATTTTAAATGCATGAAGCGAGAAATCTAAGAGAGATTGATGTGATATGTACATCACTTTTAAATGATATTATTTATGCCTCATCTAGTCTCACTGCTAATGTCCACCATAACAACCAATTTCTGCCATGTGAACAGATTCCAAAAGGCCTAAGCGGTGGCATATGTTTTCCCAAATTAAGGGCCTGTTAGAGCATGTGAATTGGCTGCGCTCTCGGCGACTCCCCAGATGGATGGAGATTTCCCCAAGGGCAGGAACTTAAACCATCTCCTCAGCTCCTGCACCTCCTCCTCTCCTCTAAGGGTCCTTCTGTCTATTACAGATATCTTGGTCTCACTTTGTGACCTTGAGAGGATATCTCTGTCTCCATTAGACACATATAACATTCCCTTCCATCCATCCTAGAAAGGGGCTGGCTAACCCTCAGGGAATGTGACACTTCACCCTCGTCAGAGGACGACATTTTATATTTGAAGATGTGTCTTTAGAGGCGCATTTAGTTCACTTGTCGGATCATTTCATCCCTGAGTTAGAAAATACCTCTTTTAATCTCAACAGGGACTTGGAAGAAATTAGCTTTCTCAAAACACTGACATCAAACATGCAGTTTAATCCGTGGTTGATGAATCCGCAGCCTTGCCTCTGGCACTCAGGACGATCACTTCTTGCTATCAAGACTGCCTAAAAATGAAAATCTCCCCAGAAGCCGCGGTTATATAGCAATTAAAAACAAAAGAATTTGTTCCCCATGGTCTAATATTAAACCCTGGGAGGTAGAATCATTGTATATATTTCCAACAGTCCTGTGGGAGGCAATTAGAGATCCACTCCTGTTTTAGATTCATGGTCATTCACATGCACTCAGAAGTGATTTATTGATATCTACAAACAAACGGCGTAAATCTTGATTAGTAAACAGCCTGTGTGGTGACGGCGTCTGGAACCTCCCACTGTGGATGGTGGATGGCATAGCTCCTCCGGCCATTTCTCTTCATGTCTGGCAGCCCCATGGCAGCCGTGGGCTGTGCCTCCGTAAATCCAGGGTGGATGAGGAATGAATGCTGATCAATTAGAGTACTGCATTAAAACGGTCAGCCTCCAAGAGGATGGCTGCCATGTCTCCCTGGCATAGATATGAAACCGCTGTATGAGATCTGCTGCCATTTATCTCTCCCCCCGGCACAAAATATCATCATCAGTATTACTCCATTTGATGATTCTCATACACCAGGAAGTTGTCATAGCAGATTGATTCTGTAAAAAAAAAGCTCACAAAAATTACACTGCTGTATGCTACGAGCACAGACTCTATAAATGAAAGGTTGGGATGGCAAGCTGATTAAAAGTCGCCCATGTACAGAAGTGATTTGACTTGATATGGCAGTGGGAGTTAATGGATGCCTGGATTCAGACCTTACGAGATGCACAGGAATGCACATACGTTTAGGCGCTCTTTCTAAGACTTATGCAAGATGCTGGGTATAGCGAGTGAGTCACACATTGTTCTGTAGAGTTGTGACATAGGAGAAGGCACTATAGTTCTGAAAGTAGTTCCCTCTAATTGATATTCCATTCCATTCATACTAAGTAGAATATTCTACCTGCTATGCCTTGTACCTCTTTAAAACAGAGCCACACATTGTCTGACTGCATCCGAGGCGCTCCAGTTGAGTCACATAAGGTTGTATGCAGAAAATGAAAAGGACCTTTCTCTCTTCCTGAACCCTCTCTGTCTATAAGTAAAAGTTCATGATCGACCCTTGCAGCGTTCATCTATTTGTGCTTTCAGAGTCACATAAATCAACCCATAAATGCTAATACTGTGCAGTATTTAGAGTGGAAACAGTGCAAACCCTTCATCTCAGTGCATGTCTCGGTGTGGGTGAAGGGGGTTGTAGTCTGTGATATACATTCTATGAGGGCAGTGACACAGTGGAAAGAAAGTGGATTTGCAGTAAGTGCTTCTTCGTCATGTTTGACCTGAGCTTTTCTCCCGATGGGAGATGATTGAGCGGGTGACGGGAGAAAGGAGAGGGGTCGGCTGTAATCTCTTGCTTCTTTTGTTGCACAGAGCCCCAGTAGAGGACAGGTGGTAGCCACTGAACCTCCCTGCTAATCATCAGTGCTTGTACGGCCTGCTGTTGTTTCTGGGTCACATAACAAATGAATAAAAAAATCATGATAAATGATTGAACTGCTATTTCACATCTAACTAAAAAGGAAGGAATCATGCATGTAGTTTGATGAACAACCGTTCATCCCATCAACTTCAAAGTAGCAGTTCAAACAACAGTCAGAGACTAGGTTGTACCCAGAGCCACATAGCAGGCCAGTTAGAGACTCTCTCTTAATGATGCTGGTTACACCTAATTAGGCGTCAGCTAATTTCAGTTTTGTTAGTGTTATTATAACTCTACACAATGGTAACCTAATGTTATGAAGATAATGTTAGCTCATTTCCTGCAGTGTATAATGTCAGCCTAATTTTTGTAACACCCTGGAAATTAGCTATAACTTTGGGTGTGTGGCTAGCGTCAGAATTCATTCATGAATTTCTATTGTAAAGATTTCATTGATTCTGGTACATCTGCATGAAAAACATCTTTGCATTACATTATGAAGGATTTCCTTCCTCACATAAATGTTGATAACATTTGATGATCACATGTTGTACTTTCAATATAAAAACAATTGTGTCTTTGACCTACATTCGGTCAAGAGAACATAGCAATGATGATGATTATTAATAATTTAGGTTCATGTTATGGGTACATCTCAATAAAACTGGGTCTGTATTGTAATATTGCTGTGGGTTGGGAAGAGCTGCATATAGAACTGCAGGGCCTCTCCAGCACTGCAGGTCAATGATATTGAAAAAAACTACAAGAAGCAACACTGGAGGCTGAATGATCATCCTGTCATGAATGGCCGCGTTTGAACGGGCACTTAACTAGTTTATTAATCAAAAAATGAACACTTTTACAGTCTGTCTGAATGTGACTGAAGGTAACAGTCAAAGTCTGAGCATGTCATTTCTGACTGAATAGAGTTTTTGGACACTCTTGTTTAACCTAAGATTAGAGAAAATGACATTTCTTAAGCACTGCAATAAGAACGCTGATTCATATTTTATATCCAATGCAACATCAGCCAGGACCAAATCTATGGTCTGGTCAGTATTAGAGGTGGCGTCCTAGAATGTGTCCTGCAAACGGCATCATTCACAGGTACACTGGGGGTGTTAAAGAACTTTCAGTCAGTAGCATTGCGCCTCCTACAGCAGTGATTGTGGCTACTAGACTACAAGAGCTAATTACAGAGTGAGAGGGTGATCCGCGCCAATCTGGGGTGATGAGGATGTGATGCGTAACGCATCGGGCCCCCCCGAGCCTGATGAAGGGCCTACCATGCGACAGAGCATGTGGCTGATGGCGTATGAGATGGGAGGGGAACTCAGTGGGAAAGAGAGAGAGGGAGAGAGAGAGTGTTTTGAACTGTGGCTGTAATTAATGGCCCTCACACTGAACGAAGCCCCTCTCTGAGCTTGTCTAATCAGCCCCCGCCCTCCACTCTCCACCCTGCACCCCTGGTCTCCCTCATGATATCTTCCACTCCGTCTTGCCTTGGTAATTTGCTCAAGGTCTCTACTGTTATCTCTCAACTCCTACCTCTTAAGTGGCAGGAACCCAGTGATTAGAAATATGATTCAAACATTTTAATTAATGTCATTTTACATATAGCTGGGCTGTTTGACAGGGTGTTAAAATTACATTTCCACACATACTGTACATTTTATTCTTACTTCAGCTGTCCATGGCTCCATTTCGGTAAGGAACATCTAATCATCTACTTTAAAATTCTATTCTCTACACTTTGTAGCAGTCTGATAAACAAGGTCAGATTTACTACATCAGGCTTCTTTTGAAGCATTTTGTTTACTTCTGAGTTGCAACGACGAAGCATTTCAAATGTGTTGTTGCTGAGTTTACACCTCAGACTAACCTCTTGCTCACAGGAGCCATGGCCTCAAGACCCTCGGTTTTGCTTCAAACAAAGCGCTTGTCGGATTGCCTTAACACCCTGAATAAAGGTGAAATTAAAGGCTGCACTCTGACAGACAAGGCAACAAATCGCACCCACTTTACGTAGCAATTGGCAAGGCTGAACAGAGATGTGACAGTAAAGTGAGGTCTGAACTTCTCTTTCAGCCTGACATTTCATTCTTCACACAACTATCGCTGTTCCACTGTGAGTATGCGTGTTATTTACATTTCTATGAGTCATAGCTTGGAGAATGTCTATAATTGGTATATATATACTACAATTTAACAATGTAATAAAGCTGTATAATAATAACGACATGATACACATATTTGTTTCATACGTTTAAAAGATCAACAAGATTTGCCAGTGTCTCGTTAATGATGTTTAAATCTATAATATATAAGCCGCTTAAAAGGAAAAAAAAAATCTGAAATCATTTTATTAGATTTGCATTTAAATGGCAACCATATCCACGTGAATAACTGGACATGGATCACACAGACTCTGATGTGATGCTTAGGATGAACATTGCGTAATATATCAAACACAGACACTCAGTGTCCACTTCACAAGATAAGATGTTTCCATTGACACGGTCAGAGAGGCATTAATGTAACTGCATTTATATATACATTTATGTGCGTTATGTGCAGTGTGTGTGTGTGTGTGTTCCTCATGTTTTTCCACAGAGCATTAACAAACATGAGGGGGCATGAATTTAGTGAATATGGAGTTGGAACAGTTGACACTAAACTCATAATTAACAACTTGATGTAAATGTCATCATTTGTTAAATTTAGTTATTGCGCTCACAGCTTTTATTACATTACAGATTATTACATTACGGATTATTCCATTTTTATTACTGTACATTTTTTATAATTACATTATGTGCATTTATTATATTATCCAGAGTTATTGCGTTATGAGTTCCTCCGTTGGCTTTACAAAGACGTTTGAAAGACACAAAGTTCCTGGAGAGACATCAGGTGAGGCGGTGTGATGCAGCCAGGAGGAGGCTATAGAGTTTGTTCTCAGTGTGGCACCTTCATTAGTACTAAATTATTTAGCGACGCCTACAGAAGAAGAGAAATAAAAAATAATTGAAACTGAGGTGCATAACATAAACCTATCATTATTACATATCAGGGAGATGTGTCTTGTTGTGGATCATTAAAAGAACTCAATCTGAGAAAGAAAGAAGAATTGTTAATGGGGAAAAAAGTCTTATTGTAGTTATTCTCATCTAGTTGTTCAACAGTGTGTTTCACTGAAATGTCATATGGCAGTTTGCTGCAATATTCTGAGCGCTTCACTTTCTTCAGGCACTGCAGCGTTCTTATGATGCACATGCACTTCTAGTCGGATGCATTAGTTATGTAGAGGTTTGGACAAAGGGTTTAATTTCCATGCATGACTCCATGTCAACACAAATAGAAACAGATGGACACTTTATGATGCACCAACTCATTATATAGTGAAAATAGTTATAAGTTTCGCTTTAAATAATCTCACCACATGTTGACTACCAAACTGTGTCATCTAACGCCGTCGTGAGTCTAAATATGATTAATGAGATATGTGGTTTCTATAAAACTTGATAATAGCTTTATTTTCTGAGCAGCATCAATAACCGTAACATAATGCGTTTATAGGGAAAGCCTTTGTGGTGCTGCTATTCATTAATTCTACATTGTGCTTATGTTGTTTCTGTTTTCTCTGCTAAGCATCAGCTTAACTGCTTATGGCTGATGACTTGACTTGATCCACGGGCTGACTTGACAGTTCATATTATTTTCTGAGTGCGTTCTGTTTTTTTTATTGTTTTTTTTAGTGAAATTGTGTGTGTGTGTGTGTGTGTGTGTGTGTGTGTGTGTGTGGAGGGGGGGGGGGCAATCCCTTGGCTTTGAAGCTACACTTGTCTGAGTTTTTTAATGGCGAGGAAGCAGAGGAAATGAGCTGGAAGAAAAAAAGAGAAATGGTCGCGTTGTAGGTTGGCGACAGGTCCGCACGCACCTCCTGCACATTGAATGGATGGATTAGCAACAGAGCATTTTCTTTGGGATTTTTTCCCCCCCATGTTCCTTCATGCTAAAGCTCCTCTAGTGATTCACAGCAGGGCCACTTATAGTTCTGGAGTTACCTGGGGGTACATGTGCAAAAAATGTTAAGTTTCTTGGATAATTTGAGAAAAAAAAGAAACTGGGATGTGTTTAAAGTGGCTATATCCATGATCCTGTCTTGTGTTGGTACACCCTCATAGTGTCTTTCCTGCCTCCAGCGGGAAGCTGTTTTTAGCGAAAAAGCTAGAGCTAAAAAACAGCAGACAAACACAGTTTAGCTGTTAGCAACCAAAGAGCCAGATATTTCTCTCAGGAGTTGAAAAAACAGAGCTAAAGAAACACTTACAATTGTAAAATTGTGTCAAAACACAACTCTAACTGAATGGTAATGTTGCTCCATAACTGCTGGCTGTGTAAATAAGCAGCTGTTTGCTAACAAGCAGATGATATGTCAATGGCGCGTTCACAAATTGTTTGCACTGCCTGTAAGTGGCCAAAAAAACATGTTATATCTGTTATTACAGGTTGGAGAGGAAAAGAAACAATTTCAATCATATCAACGATATTGTGACGGCTGATTCTTCCCTGTGTTCATTGTCACTGTATCCAACAAACTATCAGCTATGACAAGCTGACTCTGCAGGACACACCATGGTAACACATTACTTCCATATGCTGCAATTTAGTCTGCATACAGCACAGCAGCAGAGAAATCTACAACTGTATCTGAAGGCACTGGTTCCAAAAGCCCGGTTCTTACAGTGGTTGTAGTGCAAATATAAATATAGACAAGTTATTGGCTGACTTGGCTGCAATCTTCTGAATTAAAAGTCAGTTTTCTGTGTCAACATTCCTCCATTTAGCACATGCCATGGCACACTGACTCAGTTTTTCTCTCTCTTGTCTCCTCACTCCTTCATATTTTTCTCTCTGTCACTGTCACTGCTGCTTTATTCAGTGAAGGCCCGCCCCACCCTGTCTGTGATTGGCTGACATTCTTGCCCTCACCTTGACCAATGTCACTTCTCATGTCTAAACCCAACCAACTTGCCCATAAAGG
This sequence comes from Nibea albiflora, assembly GCA_014281875.1. Taxonomy (NCBI): domain Eukaryota; kingdom Metazoa; phylum Chordata; class Actinopteri; family Sciaenidae; genus Nibea; species Nibea albiflora. The sequence goes on from CM024789.1 coordinate 26,828,395, forward strand.
CACTGTGTACTGGCCAATCAGAGACAGGTAGGATGTCTCTTTCTCTGGGTAACAGTGTAGAAACACTGTCAGAAATTAGAGTTGCCAGTCAAAATGTAATCTCTATCAGAACGGAATGAAACTCAGTGATATGTTTCCAGCCCTGGGTCTGGACAGGGCAGAGTCTAGTTCCAGACCTGGACCTTGAATTAGTGATCTGATCATCTTGGGGTCGTAGCCTCATTCTGCTTAACCACAAAATCTCAAATGAAGGCTAGCCTGCCCAACATAAGCATTATCCAAACAAATGTTTTTAAAGAGTGGTGTTGATGATGCTGTCTTTGAGCTAATCTCATTGGGCTGTTGGGTTTGGGCACCACCCAACCTCCCAACCACCTAGCCACCCAACAGGAAGCTGTAGGACATAAACTCTTGAGTCCATTTTTATTCCAGACAACACCTCATCCTTATGTCTCCACTCGCAGGTAAATAAAAATACAACTTTTTGTTTATGCAGCATGAACAAATCTGTCACTTTTTCTACGTTTTTGGAATGGCTATTCGCGATACTCCATAAATTATACAGTGTGTCTATGTTTCCCCATGCTCTCCTGCTCCACTGAGGGTTCAGTGTCACTTTCAATTTGCCATCCTCTCTCACCATTGACCTATTTCTGCCTTGGTTCCCACTCATTGCTGTTTCCCCCCCCAGCGTCTCGCTGACCCAGTAACCCCCTGCAACACCTGGCCACCGGCCCTCTGGGAGCGGGACAAGGGGTCGGAGTTCAAACTAATATTAGAAAATACGAGTGTGCTTGAGAGGATGGAGGAATCTTGCTTCAGTTTCATTTCACTTTTGAGAAAAGGGGAATAGCATGAACTCCACATGCAAAGGCAGATGCAAAAATCTATAGGCAAAAGCATGATATGCATGAAGCAAAGGGGATTTTGCATTCCAGCCCAATACTTTTTTCCATTAAATCAGGATTCTGGTCATTTGCCCATCCTGTTGCACCATGTTGTAGACCTGTTGTGTTTTAGAGTGGGCGGTTGGGTACTTGGACAAGCCCCTCCTCCGTTCAGCACGACCTTGCGAGCGGCAATATCAGGGCTTGGCAACACTTTTTGTTTTCTGTCACAGACGATCCATACGGGGCAAGGGCACTCTGAGAATGAGCTCTCAGCGTAGTCAGAGGGCATGTTTGTGTCACCAGATTAATTGATGACACTAATCGATGACATGATGTAATGAATGGCAGTCTTCCATGCCAGTTCATCTCCGCTGGGTTATGAGAAAAGCGGGCGGGATGGTGGAGGGTTTGCACACCTACAGCTCACGGGGAAAACCAATCTAAAAGCACACACACGCACGCACGTGTAAACATTAATTAAAGATCACCCGAATATGCGCACGCACACATACTGCATATGCTCCTTTTCCCACATCACATGCAAGTTCCTCCTGAGCACATTACTTAATAAACCCACTGATACCAATACTCTAAGCATATTATGATGAATATGAAGCAGGGAAAAAAAGGGGGGATTCCAGCTGAGTGTTCATGCCTAACAATAGCCATAGCCGTCTTTTGTTAAACACTATAGCTCTTTGCCTTCGGGCCTTTTTTTTTTTTTTGTCTCGTCTTGTAATTTAATTAAATCTATAAACATTCAGTCATGAAACCCCCTCTCCATGCTTGAAGCTTCTCCGTCAACAGTGCAAACTTGAAGCTTTGTGTGCTTTAAGCTTGAGGGCCTCTATGCCAGCTTTTAATTTTTTCTCTTTTGTTATGTAGACCAAACTAAATGAATGCTCCTTAGAGAGCCTTGGCAGAGACAGGATGTGACTCCTCAGGCCCTGAATCCTAATGACTTGTAAATAAATATATAATGTCATCACTTCATTAATTGTACCATGGATCCCGCAGCGAGAGTGTTTCCTCTCACATCATGTCACCCTGTCTTTAACCGCGTGGGGCCTGATGTGAGTCGGAAGGTGTGCCTCTGTGTGTGTGTGTGTGTGTGTATGTGTGTGCGCACAAACTCATAAATATAGCAGTTGTTTCAGCTAAAATCTTTGATTTATTATATTTAATATGTTGTCTGGCACCCGCCGATTCATCACCAGTTGCAATAATTGCGATGCTGGATGAAACTCTGAGAGAAAAATCACACAGATCAGTCATGCTTCTTATCGCCGGGAACAAACAATGGCAAACTGCTAGAGTCAACATTCTGCACGTGACATGCATGACACCACTGTCATCCCACATTGCTTATGAATTAATAGAGGCGTCCCACATTCTGTATGTGATAAATGTACAGTATGTTTCCCCCAGACACATGATATAGTGATCCAGGAAGCAGCTTAAATATGGACTGTTTCCTTTTTTTTTTTCTTTTTTTTTTTCTGCCAGGGATGGACAGCCTTTAAATAGCCCAATTAGCATTCTTGGCTTAAAGGCGAGACAAAGCTGGCAACGTCTGTCCCGCAGTCTGGAAAAGTGCTCCTCCATTCCGAGGATGTAGCTTCAGTTTCATGCTTCAACAGCAGAGCAGACTGTGCACACAGACGCAGATGAAAGTGGTGATGTGAAGAATTCGTTCGTGGAGAGTTGTGGGAAAATCCCCTTTTAATTCAGTCTGATCCGCGGGTATTACGCTCAAGGAGCTTTGCCAATTGTCATTTAGCTCAACTTGATTTTCAGGTATTTAAAGCTCTTAGGAGAGAATCTGCATATTCCCTCCACAATTAGAAAATGTCGCTGTTATGCATTTCACATCCTGGGGTAAGAAATGTTTGCGTTTAACAGTTGCACGGATTAGTTTGGTTCCAGTGCAGCCTGGTTTTTCATCTCGAGACGATGCAGATACACACAGGCAATCAGCTGCTTTCACCTGCAGACTGTAAAAAGTGATGCAGTATTAGAAATACTGAGGCCATGTTCCCACGCAGCACCTGAATATTCTGACCAGATTAAAGGGTGGTGTTGTTTGTTGTTGTTTTTATGTATTTTATTTGAACTGTTCATTTATATCGTTTGTGAATTTTATTTCCCAACATCAATGTGTATATATTTGTGTTTGCTTGGCTTTACAGCGTACACAGTTAAAGCCGTATTTAAAGAATTTCTGTCCATCAGGGGCACCAGAAAAAAAGTCCAAATGCTAAGATAACAACTTAAAGTTGATACATTGAGTTTGCAAATAAATTCTTCTTGCATTCATCCAGCAGAGACAGAGCAGCATCAGCATTCATTTAGTTTGGTTTCCGGCTATGCATTGACTAAAAGTCAAATATTCACTCTCTGGTGGCTGTCTGCTGTGTCTGGACTAAACAGAACAAAACAAGATGGTAAAGGTGTAAAAATAAATAAATTAATTAATTAATTAAATAAAAAATGCTGAAAGACATGAAAATGGGGACGGGGAGGGAATCTATGGATTTAGGTGACAGTTCTTTGTTGGCAGAGTTGGGTAGTAACAGATTACATGTAATCAGTCAGTCATCATTACTTGATTAATAAAATAGTAAGTAACTATAATTATAAGTAACTATAATCATCCTAGATTGCATTTGAAAACAAAACATGTATAATTATATTATAGTGAAACTTTATTTTATGTTTTTTATCTAACAATAACCACTGTACACTGACATACAGGATTTCTAAACTAATGCTGAGAACGTTGAGTCTACAGTTGACTGTAAAAACTAATGATCACAGTTTAAATCAGATTTCGTCTTATCTCTATATTTTATTTAATATTATAATGTAGAATTTTAACTAGAACTCCCAAATTGATAAAAAAAAAAGATACATAACTGTAACATAAGAGTAAGTAACATATATACTGCATATATATATATATAAAACACTGCCATAGCTTATGTCATCACACACCGCTTAAAACAAACATCTTGTTTATATTTGGAAGACTGAAGAGCGACTGCAGCTTTGTGCAAATCTTCATTTGAGCTTGTTTTTCCTGCCTTTTTTAGTTTATATATGGAGAAGCTTGTCATTGAGCTTCTTTACACAGACATATTTTTTCCTTACCAAAATAGAAGCTGAGAATCTCAAAAGGAATATAATAAAAGAAGACGGAGCTCAGAAACAAACCAGTGCCATCTGCATGAGGGCTTCAGATCTCTCCATGCAGTCTCAAAGTGGAGAAACAAGTTTCGGGTTGATTGTTTTACAGGTAACACTCAAGCTATTATCCATACACCATAAAGCCATCACTTACTTCTGCTGAGCCGAGGTGGTTCAGCTCAATGTCTTCCTGCCCTCTGACAGTTTTAGCGCTAGACAGTCTTTTTTGGACTGGCTCATTGCCGCAGTAAAAAAAAAAAAAAAAGCCTCAATCAGAGCCATTATTACATAACATGAGAAGTGCAATCCAAATTAAAGAAAGAAGGGAAAGAAAGAAGGTCAAGGAATTTAGATAAATTCATCAAGCCTGGTGGCACATACATATTTATAATCATATTCAGGGATGTTTATTTGACTTTAATCAACCTGTCCTTCGTAAATCCATGCCTTTGTTTTGAATTTTTCCTTTAATTTAGACTTCAGGTGAAGATGCAGTCTTCAGGGTCATAATTATAAACTGTGCCAAACTCCATACAGATAATGAAAAGATAAGTTTTTGAATCAACTGAGGCGTCTTCATCAGCACTTGGAGGTCATGTCTAACTCCAGCTGGTCATTAGTGTATGCAAAATATTGCTGTCTGCTGGCTGCCTCAAGGTTGAATTGATGTTTCTTTTACCATTAGCTACCCAGCTAGTTAGCAAGGCAAATGCAATAGATGAAAAACATAAACTGAATCTTCACATTTCTCAAATACATTATGCTCAGTCGCAGATGAATATGTTGCAGAGATCCGAGGCACAGAATGGCAGAAAATATTTTTCTCTCTGCATTGACCCTGTTTGACCCACTGGTCACCTCATTGAATTTAGGTATTTTTCTCATCATGCATGGCAGTGCAATTGCACACAGAGGACTAACTATGAGCGTAATGACTCTCTGGGCTGAATTCCCTTAAATTGAATTCCACTGAATAATCACCCTGCAATATAATGAGCCATTACCCGTTTGCTAGAATTGTCTCATCTGTCTTCTAAAATGCCGATTAATTTGCTCGTAATGTATTATCTTTTACCATCAAATTTAAAATTAGGGATGTGTTCCTGAACACAGTCATTGACTAAAGATATCCATACAGTATTTTCAGAACATGTTCTCACATTCGGTCCATTTCAGGCCCTCCACATAGACTTAGTTGTTTGGAGTTTTTCTGACAAAGAGCTGCTGTTCCCTCAAAATACACAAATAGAGCAAATAAGAAACAACGTCCCGTTTATTAAATATGAGTATACCAAGTGTAGCTTAGTAGCTTACTGGAAAAGGGGAAACAACAAGCCTTGCTCTGTCCAACGGTACACAGTAATTACCACATTATAAAAAACAACATGTTGCCATTTTACAGCAGAAACTTCCTGGAGTTTTTGATAGTTGCCTGGCAACCTCTCAGAGTCAAGACATACATTAGAAAACATGTCAGTGAACAGTTATGTATTTTGAGAAATGGTCCAATGCAGTCAGTACATTCAATAACAGCCAATCTTGGCAGTATTAAAATTAGCAGCAGTGCTATATCAAGAAGCGTCACCAGCAGTCTCCTGTACTGTAAACCAGACTGGGCCATGTTGTGATCCAGCCGCAGTCTCTCCATCCTAATGTCCACTCAAAACATCCTCAGACTGTAAGTTCCCATCATTTCTGTCTTTGGGCTTCACTTATGATTTTACCGCATTGAAAGCTTCCACTTGTCTTTCTATAGCAGCATGTATCATACAACTCAGTGTAAGTGGTCTGAGTGCCCTAAGGATTGATGACCTGACACACTGTGTCATCAATATGGACCAAAAAGAGCTGTCTTATATCCAGTTCCACTCCCTGTCAAACTGTATAATGACGAAGAAAAGCTAAATTCATTTGCAGCTGGTTCAAAGAATAGTCTCTGATTATTTTACAGAGAAGCATACTTGAAAACACTCAGTGTGGCCAGAAGTGCTTTCTTTCCGAGCATCAGGTGCTTGTTTACCAAGCATCCAGTCAAACTTATTGTACAGAAAAAAAAAGACTTATTCACCACTTCATATTAACCATGTATTAAAAGGGTGCATGAGCTAAGTGGCTCAGTCTGTTCGGTCTTTCATATATGTGTTCTCAGGCAATAAGATGACACACATTCCATGATTGCATAAGTATACTTGCAGACCTTTGTGCCTTAACTGGGTAAGTTGTTTATTTCATACACTTTGTCTTTAGGAGCTAAAATTTGAGCTTTGAAGCTGTTCAGTTACATGTGTTTTCTTTCTTCCTCTCAGCAACTTACATATACTTTACCACAGCTGTTTCCTCAGTTTTTTAAAAGAGAATTTAATAAAAGGCTTCTTGTGTGAAATAACACAAATAGATGTATTAGGCAGCCCTGTGCTACAGGGCTATGGTCACAAACTCTGTCTTTCATGAGGATTAAGATCTCTTTCATCAGTGAAATGAAGAAAAAGGCAAATAAGGGTAGAAAATATATTAAAATGAAGACAAAGTCTGGGTGAAAGAGAGGAAGAGAGACAAAAAAAAGAGACAGACGAGGACATACAGAGCTTGAAACGGGTTCGGGAGTTCATGGAATCATGTGCTGTGTTCTGTCTTGTGTGTCAGTGGACAGCATTCGCCTGAGGACTGAACGATGTTTCTTACAAAAGTCTCATGAGATGCTGAAATTATGGAAGCAGATTTATTAGTAGATGTAATTTTGCTGGTACAACTAATCCATTATTTCGTGGTTATGCAATTGCAAAAATCAATTTTAGTTCATTCTGTTCAGTAGGCCTATGCTGTTTGAATACACACCGCTTTAATTTCACAAAGAACAGAGCTCTTAAAAATCACGTCTTGATTCTTCATGTTAAACTTTTCATATATTGTTGATTCATGCTATAAATACTTTGACTGTTTCTCTGGACATATGAATATGTAAAATGGGCTCTTGGAAGATGAGTCACATTAATATTTAAGTAAAACTATGAAATGTAAATGGGATAAAATCAGCCAGAGAATATCGACCAGTAAAAATTGTAGAATGATATGAAGACATGAAAGGTAGAAGGTGATCTCAAAGACTTGATCCAGCTCTCTGATTACTTAGCAAAGGTGCTCATATTGATCCGTCTCTGCTAAACGTTTAATTAAAATTAGGCAGGGGTTGGCTAACATTTTACCCACAATGCCTTGTGTCCCCGGCTGCTGTGGGAACATGTTTAGAAGTACCTGCAGTACCTTGTGTTTAAACAAGACTAACGCTTCACCTGGATACACCTGGCACAGTGCTGTCTGAATTTGACTATGTGTGCACACACTGGAAAATGGTGATATAACATGACATAATTTGCTGAATTGCAAACGGCAGGCACATTAACACCAACATCTGGCTTCCAAACTAAAATATAAAACACATGTACAGTTTACATTTGTATAATTACTGTGTCATTCCTCGGCTGCCATTTTCACAATGCCTGTAGTTCCTCCTCTTCTGCTATGTAGCCAAAATGGTGTCCATTGGGTGCGAGAAGTCTCCAGTGTTCACACTCAACCTTTTTGCATTAGTGTGTACAATCTGTTTACTTACAGTACACTGTATTTTGCCATAATTGCTAGTGTGAATGCACTTATGTTCTCAAAATAGCAAGTCTGCGGAAGTCCTGTGAGACTAAAAGGTAACACTGACAATGTTAAGCGGGTATAATGTTGACCATCTCAGTTTAGCATGTCAGTATGCTAATGCTAATTAGCACAAAACAGGAAGTAACCTGAGGCTGATAGCTATGTTGTTTAGAGGATGCTTAAACTTAAACCATGAACCAAATTCCGAAAATGAAGTCAGGTGATCACCAAATTTCACGGCAACCAGTTGTCAAGACCTTTGATGAAAAGCCAAAAATGTCAACCTCATATTGTGGCGCAAAGCGAAATGCCAGGGGATGAACGATATTACTGGGATTCATCGTCTGAGGACCATTCATGTCTGTAGAAAATGTCAATCCATCAAATAGTTGTTGGATATTTAGGTCAAGACAGACAGACAGACAGACAGACAGACAGACATTGCATTCGTGGAGAAACTCTGGAGATTTAATGATCAAATCAAGCCTCATTGTCACATCAGTTAATTGTATAGGTCCTTCGTCCCTATTCCGTGTCTCACTAATCATTCAGTCTTTTTTTTTCAGTCCTTTTCTAAGCAGGCTAAAAATACCCCAACACTTCAATGTCCAGAAGAACACACAGCACATTTTAATATCTCTGCTTTGATCTTGTGTGTGAGCGAATGTGCTTAAACTGTCATGCTGTGTCAAAAGTGTTGCGTGTGCAAGTTCCCATGGTGCACTTCAAGCTTCTGCCATTAATTGGTTTCTGAGATTCCCTCCTTCACAACATGGACGACTGTATCCCTGATCTTGTTAGGAAGCTTTTAACAGGGAGGGATCTCTCATTCTGGCTACAGTTTTTTTTTCATCTGTGGACACCAACTAGCTTGGAACGGCATGCCTCCTAGCCAATAATGTGCCTGTGTGAGATGATATGAAGAAGCTGGGCCTAAACCATCAGTTCAGTTGATGTCCTCTTTGCATAAAATGCATAAAAGCCTTGCCTGGTATGAAATGTGAGCATTCGAGCCCTCATCCACTCCAGCGTTCTTGTAAAGGTTGTTAAAGAGGCTGCAATCATTATTTCCTCAGCTAGATGAAATGCTTTCACTGTCCAGGTGAGGACAATTATCGTCAGGCTTTTTGAAGTGCTGCTAACCTATTGGAAAATGTCCTAATCAAACCAAGTGCAAGGATATATTAGGTCCACCAATTCACAACTCCCTGTTCAGTCCATGAACAGCCAAGGCTATGGAGTAGGAGGCTAAAATCTGCCAATGCTGATTGACTGGAAACAGAGAAAAGGAGAAAAAGAGACTCCATCTTGGCTCGTAGTAGTTTTTACAGGCCCTCTTTTAGCCATCCCAGCTATTACACGGGTCATTTGCTACACAGTTTGATGCTGCCTGCTATGCTTCATTTTGGTGACACATGCCCTTGTTGTGAACCATAGTAGAAACTTCTTAGTACTGCGGGTAATGGAACATCGGTCTCAAAGTTTTATTCTGTAAAGCGATAAAGAGTCAGTGCATCAACCAGTCCTGAATTATTGAGAGTTTCATTGATTTCTTAAGATATCTCATTGGAACTAGTGATGGACTTAAATTCTCTACATGACAAGTCAGTACTTTCACAAGTGTGGAAGACTGTAATCGATGCATCAGCTTTGCATTTAGAGAGTGTTTTTAAGCTCCAACTGGCAACACTCTAAAAATAAACCCACACTTTGAGTTGTAAGGCACTTTGGACACAGTTATTTATGTGGTATCCATATGTTCTGCTATCTGTTCATCTGCCTAATGATAAGTCAAAGTACAGGGCACTTTCTTAGGGAGTGAACTGTACTGTAAATTATGTGTGGGTGAGGCTTTTGGATAGTTACGGAAGTGAACTTGAGGGGGGATAAGGACGAGAAAAAGGACACATAGTACAGAGAGGAGGTCCAGCATGGTGAATCTATCAGATTATATTCGCAACAGATTTAAATTTAGATATAAAAACAGGCATTGCACAACTCCGGAATGAAAAGAGAGATGAACAATGAGCCGCTTTGTATGCACAACATCATCTGACTGAGGATGCTCTATTTCTATGTGGCTTGAAGCTCTCGTTGGAAATAAGGGTTGAAGAAATCATTCCAAGCCATAAAGAAGAGTTCACCATTTCTATCCTCCTCTGTGTGTGTCCACACAATTATAAGCACTTTAATTACTCAGATATTGTTCGAAGACTACCTTTACACGTGTGACTCAAGTATTTGTTCACAACTGAACCGCATTAATGAGTGATTGTCTTTAAAAGCTTCTCGCTGGTAGAGTGAGGAAAAGATGGATGCATCTGCTAAAACACTACCATGAGAAACTGCAGCATGCTCACGGGTGTGTGGATTTGTGTTGCGGTTTGACTTGTTGTGCAAATCCAAACAGTGAATCAGCTATGACACATCAGTGCACTTGGTCAAGGAGACATAGTCAAGTATATAATATTCAACTACTTTATGCTTTTATGTGCAGCTGAGGAGCCACACAGCACAAATTACCAAGAAATGGTCGTCCTGTCACAGTGTTTATCACTGGCCACAACAAAATAGATATATACATTCACACAGATGACCTATGATAGAGCTTGGCATGACTACTGCCTGGAAGCCATATTTATGTTTGTTTGTTTTTACAGGGACAGTCCACAATTATAAGTAATTGCACCAGAGTCAGCTAGCAGCTTTCTTTGCATCACAACAACCACAGACAGATACACATGCTGCAAATACACTAGAGAAAATAGCAGCATGTGCACATCACTGTAAGATAAAAACAAGAAACAATATGATAAATAAGATACATGTGATCCAGTTATTAAGAGTGCCGCATTTGCGCTAACTTTAGCCAGAGCTTGAGGAGCTTGAAACACTAACTAACACACACCAACAGCGAAAGAAGATTGGCTAAATGCTGTCTTCTTAAACTGCATTACCCAGTCACCCCTAGTCCAGGCTGTAGTCTTTCTATGCTGTTGTTCGGCATAGAAAGACAACAAAAGCTATTACCTTGAATAAAAAATACATGAAAGCAGCATCTATTTCAAAGTGCAAACAAAGCAAACAAACCAACAATTAGAATAATCGTTAGGTTGTAGTTTAAAAGGAACAATATGTAACATGATGATCACACTGCTTTGTGTTCATGATCTATATACGATCACAGCCCAATGTTTCCATTATCCTCCTCAAAAAAAAAAGACAAAGCAGACCAAGCTTTGCTCCTCAAAAATCTAATGTATTGTATTTTATATTATCAATACATTTTGGGGGAAGTAAAAGTAGCCAGGCAAACCAACTAATTTGTTGTGTGAAGATTTAAAAAAGCATATAAGCTTTTTTTTAGGTTATAAGCAGAGTGTGACGTCCACCGGCACGTGACGTCTACAACTAAAGACAGGTACTTTTAATTCTCTCAAAATATACTGAGGCTGAACTTACAGCGTGGGGGCCCATAGTCTGCATATAGCAAGAGACAGCCCTGCTGCTGTGATTGACCAGGCATCACTGAGGAGAAGGGAGGGCATTGTGTGCATATATACACCGACAGTCCGCACCACATTGACTGATTTGATAAACTGTCTTGACATACAGTATATTGAGTGTGAGGGCAACACTTCTTCACTTCTGTCTGTCTTAATACTGTAAAACATATTATCCAGCTGTCAGATTCTGCACATAAACAAAGTGTACTTTAATAGACAACAACAAATCAATGGAAATATGTTTATGTTTAATAGTATTATTTCCTTGCCTACTTAATTTTAATTGTAATAAAGGCATTAATCTGGTCTCTTGTCAATAATGATTTGCCTTTTCATAGAAATGTAATTACAGCCTGGGTTATCACTGGCTTTCACTGGCAGCAGACACAGCACAGGACTTGGACACTTTGACACTGGAGACCGGCTGCCTAATAAATATTTTCATATTAAGAATCAGTCAACTGACTTTCTATATTGTGAAAGAAGTTGCTCTGGTGAAGAACCCACAGAGAATTATCACCGACACCAGTTCCCCTCCGCTCCATGGTGCTCTTTAGTGTCCTTCACTTTGTGGTTTTGGTTTTCTACCCGTTACTTTACTATTTTTGTTTCGTCTCGCCACTCTCCTCATTTCTAACTGTAATGATTGGCTGCTTAAAAAACCAATTGAATGCTCAGCAACAAATGAGAGCTCTATAACTAGCTGATGAACACAGTTTGAGCATTTGGCAGTTAAAGAGACAAAAACAGAATTGAGTGAATATTGGAACTGGAATTTCATTGGGAGTTACTAGAGGCACAAATCTAAATGTGTGCTATGTGTGTATTTGAGTAAATATCAAATTCATAATGTGATAGTGTGTAAATATGTTTTAATAACTTACTCAGCTATCTGCAGGCAGACAACAGACATCATTTACTACTGCTTTAAGATCTTATCTTCTACTGTTAGTCTGTGGTTTCTTTTTCATTATTTAACTGAGGCTGCGCTCTTCCCATTAACCACATGTTTGAGTTGCCTAAACTATTACTGTAACTATTAAAATGCTAGTCATGCTTTAGTTGTCACTCAGATGTGTGCATGTGTTCGCTTTGTTCTGTACTGCAATTTTGGGAAACAAGCTCAACCGTGTGAATGTGCTCGCAGTGTGTTGCCAAACATTTAGCCATAGCATTTAGCATTTTGCTGCCGTGTCAAAGCTGTTGAAATGACAGGTGCCGTTAATGCTCGCTTTGTTGTTAGTTTTACCCTGCTGAGAATGTGGCAATGAAATGTCATGCTGATGAGCTGTTGATGGCCTCAATAAGGAAATGAACTAATTGCAATGACTTTCACAGTCTCACAGCCCCTGTCCATATGTCCATTTTGAAGTCCCCCTGTGGAGTCACAATATGTAACAGCAAATTACTTTGACTATTAGAACTCGATGCCATGCTGGCACAAGGCTTATTGACTTAGGGGAAGTTTCATTGACGAGAACTACAGCAAGTACATGGATTGAATCCTTGACTGGCTCACAAAGAGAGAGAGAGAGAGAGAGACGGGGGGGAAGAGGGGGAAGCTTTGCGAAGCTTCAACAAAGGTGACATGCATTTTTCTCTTTTAGTGATGTGCACTCTTGCAAGAGGTCAGGCCAAAATGTTCATGGCCCATTTAGTCAGTGAACACATCAGTTCCAATGTGCCATCTGTGTTTTTCTCTCAGAAGAGATGAAATCCCAGAAAGCGCAGTAATGTGACAGGGGGAGAAATGTCCCGGCAATGTTTTGTGAGTGCAGAGCTGAACATAATTAGATTCTAGACATCCATAGGGAGTTACCAAACACACAGCTCTAATGTCATCATGACTGGGCCTTTTGCTAAGGCCAACAGTACTGTCAACAAGCAGTTTGGATAAACCTCCTAATCTGTTTTTAGGCATATACTATTGATGGTCACTGCGCTCACGGTGTCCTCCTGTTACAGGCTAGGCTACTGCTAGCAGCACGGCTCTATGGCCAACAATGCTAGTTTGTTGGTCGGTCAACCACTTTGGCCTGAACTGAAATATCTTAACAGCTAACGGATGATTGTTTTTGGATAGCTGTGGTCCTCAGAGGACAAATCCTACTGACTCTGGTGATTTCCCTAACATTTTCCCTCACGCCATCATGCAGTTGACATTTCTAGTGCATGCCTTGGAAGGATTGCCATGATTTTTTTTATGGACCTTCATGGTCCCCTGAGGATGAATCCTAATGATTTTGGCAATCCCCTGACTTTTCCTGTAGCTTCACCATGATATTTATATTTGCCGTTCAGAAGCAAATGTCTTGACAACTGTTGAGTGGATTACCATGAAATACAGAACAGACATTCATGTCCCCCTCGGGATGAAGTGCTCACATTCCCATCGGTCTCAGCTGTACTGCTTCATGCAAATTAGCAAATCACCATTTTAACACGCTAAGTTAAGATGGTGAACAGTAAACAACACCTGCTTAACATTACAGTGTTAGCATTGTCACTGTGAGCATGTTGACATGATAGCATTAGCAGTCATCTCAGAGCACTGTTGTACATCTACCACATGTAGAGCATCGCAGAGCTGCAAGCGGAGCTGTCAACTCTGCTGTCACATTGGTTAATAAACGGTTTACCCCTCTGCAGTCAAGTCGGTTAAAAAATTGCTGCGAAGCTGTGCATGGAAGAACCTTTTCTCTAAGTGTGAAGAATGTGAATAATTGTCATCGCCCTGGTGAAACATGAGGGAAGAGGGAAGAACAAGAAAGTTGAGAGTGGCTATGGTAGAGGGATGAGGCAAGGGGGGGGCGATAAATTGGATTGCACCTCAGACCTACACCGGTGGGAACAGATTGTGTAACAGTTAGGGGAAACTGCGAGGAACTTCAGCAAGGTATTGTGGGATAAAGACAGATGATAAGAGGGAGTTTGAATTAAGGCAATCAGCGCTGAAGGACCTTGTTTGGGGTGTTTTTGCTTCTCCCTGGTTTTCATTAGAATGCAAAGCGGCGGCAGCAGTCTGGGGGCCCAGGAAGTGGGAGTAACTCAAGAGGGCACTGGAAGCAAAATAAAGGTGGCAAGTAGCAGACGAAGGCAAGAATGCCTGTTGAGTATAGGGATGACATTGAGAATGACAAAAAAGTGGGTGCCTGTGATGTAGTGACAGCTGAATCAGAAATGGGAGCAAAATAATAAGACGGAGACATGGAGAGAGAGTTAAAGATGGTGAAGTTGGAAAGTGAACTTGGAGAAAGGGGAAGTTGTCTAAAGTTCATGATGGATTTTATATTTCAGTATTAGCAGCAGAAATAACTGCACATCAATGAAATCATAATTTTATTGTGACATTGCCGAATGCAAAGTAAGTGATGGCAGATACTTGCTTTATGTTTTCACCATATTACAAAGTGGAAAGCTTTTTGCAAAGGTGTTGCGCCGTATTTCAATGCACGATTGCTCATCAAGCTTGGCTTTGAAGAATGAAGACAATAATGTAGAACAAAGGGCTTCACAAATGTTTTTTATTGTGCAACCTCAGGGCAGGATATTGAGAACAATTTCATCACGTTGGATTTTAAAAAAGTACTTTAATTCAATGACATACTGTGGCTACATGGGGTGTGATGGGTAGAGACACAAAAGCCTTATTGTCAGTGTAATGCATTCTTTACTGCTCTGCTGACATTCAAGCCCAAGGCAATGTTTAGTCATTTCATTAAAATGGGAACACAAATGGATAGCTGTGTAGTTTTTGCTTCATTAGACCCAAACTCTGCTGCTGCCTTTCTACTCTGCGCTAAAGATCCTGCATTCCCTCCAGAAAATTAACTGCAGCGTGTGAGATTACTCTTGTAGCAAATATATGAATAAAGGATGTCAAAATGCATGAGAGTGAGATTAATTACTCACTTATTTTTACCTTAGTTGTTTTCCTTCGGTGTTCCTCTCCGGCTGCTGGGATCTTTGACATTTTT
The DNA here is from genome assembly GCA_014281875.1 of Nibea albiflora. Classification (NCBI taxonomy): domain Eukaryota; kingdom Metazoa; phylum Chordata; class Actinopteri; family Sciaenidae; genus Nibea; species Nibea albiflora. The sequence continues at coordinate 26,843,599 of CM024789.1, forward strand.
ACATTACATTTTTGTTAAGTTGCACAAAAGCAGGCCCTCAGTAAACAATCTTTACCATATTATGCTACATGCACTAAGTTATGATGTCACTGTACGCAACCTGTCATGCAGCAGACGATGAACAAAATTAGCAGCTAGTTGGTATACATGGAACATTTAGCCAGCTAAACACGAAGATGTTTTTCGCAGAAGTTGGAAGAGAGTGAATATTCATTGATTGGACAGACTCCTAATGAATGCCAGTGTTGCTAGTGTTAGATTATTAAAGTGACAGTTCGTTAGAGGCTGAATTTCACAGGTTCTTCCCCCATATGGAAAAAATAAATCAATCAATGATGTAACTTAATGACCCCTCTACTGGGTTTGCTTGAATTTATTAAGACACAGAATAGTAAGCTCAGTTCACCACATTTGCAGTCATAAAGAGTCCAGAGGTAAGATTTGATTTCAATATTTTATTAACAGGATATGGCAGAAAAAAAAAATATATAAAGCATCATGATGATTTCACTTGTGTATAATCAGCTGAAAATAAGAGTGTGTCAGACTTTTATATCTACAAATGCTGCAGAGCCCCTTCCACAGAGTGCACCATGCTGCACCACTGTATTTTAACAGTAGACCAGAATGGACAAACCAAACACTGACTCTAGATAGGGCCGTCATCCTACGCTTACAATGGAATGATGAGGCAAAGGATAGGTTTGTTGTAATGTGCAGCTTTACCACAACTAAATGCCACTAAATCCTAAACACTGGACCTTTAGGGACAGAGGGCCACCGGTGAGTATATTTGCAGTCGAGAGAAAACAGATCTTTAAGTGGGATGCTTTTACCTACATTTTTTATGTGTTGGTAGTGATTGCGTTGATGGGAACAGAGATCAGTTCTGACTGTCTGTTAACAGACTGTTATCGAAAGGTGAAGATGCAGAGATAGCTGTGTAAAACTGTAGGGAGTCACTGTTTATTCCTTGAGCTGTCTGCAAAACAGCTGTAAACCAACAGGAAACTGTTTTAGACACACCATCAGCACAGAATGTCTTTATATCTTTGAGATTTATTATAGCAATAAGACTGACATTAACTTTAAAACTTCAATTTGGAATGGAATGAAAGTCTCGCCGTGCTGAATGTATTATGACGTACCAATTCCTTGGTGTTGTTTTCCAAAGCTCTATGGAAATCATAATTTGTGATTGGATTTAAGTAGTAGTAAGCTAGCAATTAGACAAGCAAATTTAAATGCTTAGGCATTTTCTTCCTTTTGCGCAGTTGCTTTGATGGAAAATCTTGGCGTATGACATTCAGCAAATTTCTATTAGATTTTCCTCTTTGAAAAAGTAGCAAAGGAGGACATAAGGCAGAGCCTGCTCAAAGAGGACATATATTTGATTTAATGTGCTAGGACAGTGCAGAGTTAGAGGATACCCTCTGGTGGTTTACAGAGGAGAACAGGAGGACTCTGCAACCGGCATGATAGAAGACTTTTATCAGAGGACAGCGAGAGAGAGAGAAAGGAAGGCAGAAATGTGCTAAAGAGGTTCAGAAGGAGTGATAGGAGGCATCTGGTCAAGCAGTGAAATGGCCCAGTGCGCGGACCCTGGGTAACATAAAAGAAGCAAATGCGCCCAAAAAAATGAAGCCCCGGGGTACGCTGGAGCACAAAGGTTAATGAGCAGAGAGATCCTCTGCAGGAGGCCTGATGAGAGAGGAGAGCAAGAAGGATGAGTGCATACAATAAAGAGACATGCTACAAAGTTCAGACTGAGCGGGAATTTTTTCCCCATTGCAGCTAAGTTTACAAAATAATATTGTCTAAAGCCCCATCACGCAGAAGAGCAAGGCGAACGCAGGTAAACACAATCAATCAAGACTAATTAGGAAGTTGATATCAGTTCAATCAAAATCAAAGATTCTATAGTGATCCTGAAGACCATCATAGATTTTTAATACTGCATACCCTGACGCGGACACGCATGGATTTCCTTGTCATTCCAACACTCAAGCTAAATTTAATTTTGCGGTGCCTGAACGCAGCTTCAGTCACAAAGAGAGCTATCTCAGACGTGTCTGTGCCCCAGCTAAAACAACCTCATTCCCCTTTTTTTCTTCCTCTGTACACAGCAAAACTAAGGATTGATTTTCAAAACAAATCCAAGAAAGAAAGAAAGAAGCAACGAAGGAAAGAAAGAAAAAAAAGAAACAAAACATCATGCTGCCTGGCAAGATACACAACCTCTCTCACCCTTTGCACGAAGGTTCCCCAACAGAAGTAGTTGCCAGATTGCTGGAGCATGAAGCACTAACAGCTTTGCCCAAGGCTAACTTCAACCTTTTCCAGTGGAATGGAATAGGAGATGTCTGGTGAATTTCTCATTGTTTATAGTCTCATTTCATGAAAAGATTAAGAGTGAGACTCTTGCTTGGTGAAACAAGGGGAAACCAGGGAAGCGAGAAGATCATTTACTTCTCTGACAAAATGAGCTTTCCTCTTAAGCGAAGCTGTGTGTGATTTAAGGGTTGAATTTAGCCAGAAGTAAGGTGTAATACAGAGTAATTGTACTTTCTACATTTTCTCACTGTCGAAAGATGTTGGATTCTCGGGTTTTCTAGGTGTTATTAATAAAAAGTGAAAGTGTAGACTGGATTCACAGTTATTTTTCAAGAAGTACAGTGTGGTTAGATATAGGCTATAGATCACAAAGGCTCTGCTTTTTATGCTGCATCTAAAACTACACAGATTTAGAGGAAGTCAAAATACAAATACTGAAAGGAGATGAAATGTCAATTTAAGTGTAAGTCCGCAGTAAATGTTGGAAGATTCACTTTGAGTACAAGCACTAAAAACAGTTGAAATGTCAGTCAAAGTAAAGGTGAGGTTTTAAATTTAGCTGGAGGTGTCAGTTGAAGTCCTGACAGACATTTCGGCTTTTTTTTAAGTGCATGAACTGAAGGACGCTGAATTATGACTGAAAGAAGTTGACGTTTCGGTGAACCCAAAACGTGAAATGAGGTTGAAGTATCAGTTGAAATTTAAGTCATGAGAGGAGAGGAAGATTCAGTTTGAGTACAAGCACTAGAGGAATTGAAATATCAGTGACTATAGGTGGTGTACTGAGCTCAAACAGTGGAAGTCCTGAAAGAAGTCTCTGTCACTTCAATTGCATGAACTGAAAGATGATCAGTCGGTGGAAAGTGTGAGCACTGAACAGTTGGAGTACATGAACAATGGAAGTTGAAGGCTGTTTCGTGGCATTTTTACATGATAACGTACAGAAACTATCAAGGTCACAGTTTACTATCATATGGGCAAAAGATACAGTTTGCTCACATTTGAGTGCACAAGATTAGTGTTTATATAGAGGGGCAGCACAATAGAACAGCGTGCTTTCAAACCTGTATACAGTTAACTACGGTATGTACTAAGTTGTGTTGTTGATGTACACATTCATTGTAGGTTTTATTATGGTGAAGAAATCAATGCCGGCTTAACGATGATTTTATAGTCCTCGGTGCACTTGCATCCATGTGTAAGATAATACTCAAAGCAGGTGCACTTCACTCCATGGTTCAGGGAGAAAAGCTCGTCTGTTGTGCTGCCTCTCTATATACTGACTTATTTCATGTGCACAAATTAAAACATATGCTGTGCCCTTGTAATATCCTTTTCAGTCCTCAATCTACAGTGGCCTTGTTATATATATTTTTTCCCTCTATGGACACTCCAGAGACGATGTTTTTAATAAAAAAGATACTTCATATTTCTATGTGATGAGACCAGTCAATATTCAGACACTACTGTACTTACATCTACTTAAATAGGAATGTACCTCAGAGACATAATGCATGCAAAGGTCACCAGATGACTGTATAACAGAATAGTTAGTGTATATTTGATGACAGCCTGTGGCCTCCTTCATCTTAAGTGCTCCGACTTGAAAATGATCAATGTGATTGGTCAAAAAGACCAAGTGGTGGGATATCCTTTAAAGCTCTCCTGGGACAGCTGTAAGCTTGATGGACAATTCATCTTTGCACTTCTGCCATGGATCAAGTAGACTTAATGAATTCCTCACTGTGCCTGACCTTTTCTGGGGTTAACGAAGAGGGAAAAAAATACAGAAGTCGTGGTGAAATATATGTTATTCCAAAGAAAGAACGGAGAATTGAGTCAAAGAGTGGAATAGCAGCGTATCCTAGTTGCTCATTTAGCCTTTTGCTGTATGAAAATGAAGCCTCCATCAGGTGTTTGTGTTTAAGGCGGTGAAGACGCTCAACAAAGGCTCTGAGCTGCTCGCGTATTGTCGTGTACTTGTGGAGCGGGTTCTCGTCGTAATGATGTGGCATATTCCTCTTCATGTTGTTTTGGATATTTTACAGTAGAGTAGACTGTTTGCACTCAGCTTTGTGAAGCTCCGTGTCTGCATGTCTCCAAGACATGGAAAGCAGGTGTTTGACAGCTGATGGGTCTTACTCTGCTGGGAGCGCCCGGCTCATCTCTCCTCTAATGAGCTACATGAGACGGATTGTTTCCTTATCCTTCATTTGACTTTACAACAAAAGTGAGGTTCTTAACAAAACTGTTTCACTGCTGACGGGAAATGTTTACCCCTTTGAGGCACTGGAGAAACAAGTTGCCTCGATAAGGTCTTTGAAGGTGGCTTAATGATTTTCCTAAATTAATGTTTTGGCAGTTCTACAATCTGGCTGCCGTTGCACCTCGGCCTGCTTTTGTTGCACATTTCAGTTTGCTGTGTGTTTAGTCTGGAGATTCAGTGGTATTTAGGTAGTTTGAGAGATAGTGAGCGTGGATGCTGAAGAAATCTGGAATATTGATTGCTGCTGCTGCAGCCCGTGTCACTTTTGATAATACCAGAATCTGAGAAATGTTGAGTGTTTATCAAGGTTTTGTTACAGTGCAAAACACAGCTCTGTGCAGAAAAATGCAGACCATCATTATCTCATAGTAAGTCTTTGAGCGAGCGGGGATGAACATATATTGTCAGAGAAAACAGAATAAAGTCAGCTCAAAGTACAAAATAATCCGTCCATTAAAATAGGGTGAAACAACACACAACAATTACAGATAAATGGCAGTGTGACTAATCCTTGCACACCCTGAGGTATGAATATGTGATGAGCAGCACACTCAACAATGAATATGTTCAGAGACGCGGCGGGATGACTTTCACTAAGTATGTTTTTCAAACGTGCTCTCAAGCTGTCATTTTCAATGATAAACTGGAACATGGTAGAGAATGACCTTCAGATGTAGGCTCATCAAATGTATATTATATCTATGTATAAACAGAGAACACAACACATGTTATGGTAACGGAGAAGTAATTAGTTGCATTAGGCGTTACATTAGTTTCCACTACTAAGCCTAGCATCTCTGAAAGGAGTATTTAAACTTAACCACTTGGGGGCATTGTATCTTCATAACCGTTTTGTTGAAATCAGGAAACAAGACTACACTGTAAGAAATGTCTGATTTTACGGTGAAAAAATGCCAAACCAAAATATGACATAACTGTGTTTTCCTGTATACAGTAAAACACAGTAACTGTTCAAAATCCTTTAATTGTAGTCCATCTTCTGAAAAATGTATACAGAAATAACTAATCATACAGTAAAACACTGTAATATTTTCATACTGATTTCACTGGGTGCAGCCAGGTCTCCTAGAAATTACTTCAATTTATATGCATTCATAAATATGTAATAGCTAATATGCTTTGAGGGAAATGTAAATCTGACCAAATATCTGTATGTATTCTATGAACATAATGAGGAAGAAGTAGCAAAAATGTTGATACTGAAGTGCTTTCGCTGCCTAAACCCAACCAGAGACCAGAGTGTGGAAATGAACCCGGGACCTTGGATTGTATATATTCACCATCCACCCTAACATCCACCTTGTGAATCCAGAGTAATACATAGATGAAATGTTTGTGTCATCTCTGACTGAATCCAGCCAACGTTAGCATAATGTTTGTTACCATAACATGTACATAAATGTACAAACATATTTTCTAAGAGGCTGGGATGGTTGGTTGATAATTCTCATGATGAGCGACTCCTCACATTGTCACATTGTTTCATCATTATTTGATTTAGTTATTTTGAAAATGTAGATACTTTCACTCCAAAGTCTCCACAACCATGCACCGTATCTTCTATTTACCACATGTAGAAATACACAGACTGTAACAATCAGCTCAGCGGTATTTACTGATTCCTGGTAAGACTCGAAACAAGGCAACCCACCAAAAGAACACAGTGTGATGGGGATTTTCAACTGTTATCATCACTGAATTTCAAATTTTCATCACTCATTATTGAAAAAAAAAAAAAAAAAGTCATTAAAACTTGTAGTATATTCCTGCCCAACACTGGTTATGCATATGTTAATATGTTGGAGCTCCTGACTTTCATCCATAAGCTAAAAACCCATCACACACACTCACGATGTACTGAGCTACAAGTTAATAAACAATGTGTCTGCCAAGAGAACACTTGTATCAATGATGCACAAAGAGCTGTTTCTTTTTCTTCCAACCTTGGCTGGATAAAGAGCTTCTCTCTACAACATTGCTTTTCCAAATCAGTGCATTTATTTCTTATTGACACCAACTTCAAATACATGCAAATCTGTAATTACCAAAGCATTAATATTAGAAGAATCCAATTGGAGTGCAGAAGAGCCACAGATTACAGAATATCTGAAAAAGCAAATGTAATTTGAAGGTGCTATAAAACGTAAATGGACACAGTAGGAGGTACGGACTGATAGAAATGATCCCATTATATTTTGTTCTTTCATAATTTGCTTTCATGTTTTAATATATGTGGTAACCAAGCAAGCATTTCCCTAAGTGCCTTTCCTCTGTATCTTGTCTATTAATAACAGGAGGTCAAAATGAACAGGGGCAGGGAAAGTTAGATTCAGAGAGGAGAATGTTTTGTTAGGGAAACCATATGGTGCACTAGGCACTTATGGAACCTGTGGAGACTCACCCACAGCAGAAGATGATGGATTGTATCGAGCTACAGGCAGGGAACGGCAGAAATAAGTAATAGAAAAGAAAGTGGGGGTAGGAGGTGTTTATGTGGAGGTTGCTCACCATTTCATTCCTTTATTCCAGGAGGTGATGGAGCTTGTTATGTTGTTGATGGCATGAGAAATTGTACAAACTCTACTGCCTCCTGGCTCCGGTAGGTGTTTTAGTGGAATAGAGTTGAATTATCCATTTAGTACCAGAGGGGCAGTTCATGACCTCTTCCTCTTCCACTCCCCCGCTTCTCCATCAGCCGCCTACAGTGGCAGCCACGGTCAAGGTTAGCTCTGTGGCTATTCTGCACTTTCCACACTGTTGTTTGGTGTATGCACGGAGCCAGGGAAGTCTGCCAGACAGGTTTTTTTTTTTTGCCTGAATATACTCTGGTACAGAGTTGGTTTCAGGGCAAGCTTTCATTATGCAAGCAAATGACCACGATTTTTTTTTTTTCTGTTGCCATGGTTCCTGCACACCTCAATGTACCAGAATATCAGAAAGAGATTTTAAATCCTGAAAAAATAAATAAATATATCAGCAGGAGGGCTGTGAGATTTTAGCAGGAACTGACAGACTAAAAATAGATGGATTTTATCCAGCCAATAAAGCAGATAATAACACAGAAAAGCTGCTTTATGATACAGCACACAAATTGGTTCTGATACGACTTTTCATATCTGATGTTTTTGACTTTAATAATGCCCAGAAGTTACTTTTTCCATAAAATGGTATAATGTTTAATGGATTATGGGAACAGGTAGTGAAGTCATGTGACATAAGCTGCACCATTTTGCTGGGAACCAACAGATATCTAAACACCTGTAGAACTAAATGTTACTCTAAGGTATTATTACCACTGGCGATGTAGCCTGCGTAGTCTTTAAAATATATTTGACATTTTCCGTCTTCAGTCATCCTGATCTGATTCAGATCAGATGTGAAGTGGCTGCAAGGTTATTGTCCTCTCCGCGACCAGTGTTAGCATTGCCAAGCTCTTTGATAGCTTTGCTTTTCTTTTTGTCTTTGCCTTTGTAATGTTAGTCAAACAAATTCAGCAGGCTCATTGTTGTCATTGTGATACAGAGGCAGGAAACAAAGAGATATTTTCTCATTTGCAAATAAAGTCACCGCATTGGTTCACATTTAAACACACTCAATTAATTTATTTGATTAAAAAAAAGGCAGACAGTGGCCACAGTCGGTGGGGTTTTGGAGGCCTCTAGAGGTTGAAAGGCATCGGTCCAATTGGCTTGGTGGATAATCCGCGCTTGGCTTTGTGCCTGGGATGTACTCTAGAGTCTTCTCAGCTGTAGACTTCACAGCACCATCCACAACAATCAAGTCCGAAGGCTGAAAATACAGGCAGTGCAGGGGCAAATTTTCAACCCTCAAAGATGTGGGTTGCAGTTTCCAGCGGCTGTACCTCTGGCTTGGTCATGCATTCCAACAAACACAACAGGCCATGCTCGTGGGTGGGAAGCCAGTGAGGGATGTATAAGTTATGTCAGAGGTATCACACAGGCATTTTTATTCAACCCCAAGTGTTTGGATGCTAATTTTATCAGTTGGCAGCCCTCGTGCTGTCATCATTACACTGTGTTTCTCACTTCCCTTGCTCAGGCCTAATACACGGCTAATTTTCTGAATGAAAATCATTTTTCACGTACGCGGCTAATCTGTTTAAATTAAAGAATAAGTCCATTAATTAATGACTAGAAGCTGTTGTGATGCATTACATCCATTTGAGTCCGTGAAATACAATTACAAACATTATTTTCATCCAACATTCCGTTACACATTTTAATTTGGAGCTTTTTTTTCACACAGTATTTAATGAATAGTGGTCAGGCAGCACTAAATCTCTGGCACCTTGCATATCAAACAGTGCAAAAATTGGATAATGGCGCAGTATCCAATGTCATGGAGATCTACAAAAAAGAAAAAGAAGTGTTCAATCTGTTGCTACCCAGTAACGGGGGATTAAGCTGTGCAACACGTGAAATCTACTGACGTCATTTTGAATAGACACTTGTCTCATTTGGCAGAGAAGCGTTTCCTCCACCCTCACATCTCACCGTTGAGTCAGAATTTTGAAAACAGTGATGATGTGAAGAAGCGATGAGTCACAAAAGAATCTGAATTTGTTGTAGATGATGGATGCTCACCTCTTTTAATTGGCAGAGCCACTCGTGTTGTCATGGTTTAAACAGCAGAGTTTGGTGTTGTATGTACTTCAATGAAACATTCCCAAAGCAATTTCCTCCTACATATTGATCAGTTTCATGTATTCTAACCCTCTTATTTACAACGATCCCTCTAAAACTATCTGTGTTTTTTGAGTGATGCTGTATGTGTGAAAATAGACACAGCCCTACAGATATCCAATGTATTGGGTACCAGCATAATTTTGATCTCCTGATCTCAAGTCTCTTGAAACTCAGAAGAGACCTCGTTTGACGAGCTTGAGTGATTATTGCTGACATCCTTCACAGAGCTGCTCGTTGCCTAGAAGTCGAACGGAAACCTAATTGTAGTCATGCATTTCTCTGTTCCTCACCATCCTCCCTTTAGCCCTGAAGGATCCATCAATGCTATTCTCTTATGCAATTTCTGATCAGAGTGAAAATAAGCTTTGAAACGATGTTGCTAGCCTGCCAGCTCAGATGATCTGCCATTAGTGAGCAGAATGATTGATTTCTTAAAGTGGATGTGTGGCACAGGAAAGGAAACATTTACCCCTCAGGCAGTGAGGCAGCATTAATAAAACATTACAGGGAATAACTCGCCAGCTCTCATAATCCAGTGTGTTTTCCGCCCTCTCTTTCATATATGTTTAAATAATGTTCATTGAGATTTTCATTTCTGAAACTATGTGAGTGACGTGAACTACTGGGAGGAAAGTAGGTTAACTTCGCAAACTTTAACATGAGAGTAAAGTTATGAGTCTCAGGTGGTGTCAGTGTTTGTGTTGGTGTTTCATTTCCCAGACTTTCCTCTTATAATTCTGGTCCTTGCCGACGCCAGTTTCAAATGTTTCCATTAAATTTGAAATGGTAGGAAATTACTGTCAGTTTGACACATTCATTCAAAGCCAGAGGCTGATACTCAAAAACTGCCGCAGTGTTTACCCGACCATGATTTGGAGTTAATTAACTGTGCTAATATTTCAGATGTAATCTGCATTCATTGTCCAGGCTGCTGTCTCTAGTTTGTTTCTTTGCATAACAAGTAGCATCTCATTTCACAATGGAAGAAATGGAACGCCGTACCTTCCTCGTGCTGAAACAATAATTGGACATTTATTCAGTGAAATGCTGTTTTTGTCCACATCGGATGTCACTTTGCACACTCATCTTCTTCCAGTCTAGTTGTAGCGAATGAAAGTGATTAAAATTCAAGACTATTAGTTTCAGTTCGCCTCACAATTTTACCAAAGACTTTTACTTTGAACAGTTCCTCAAAAGAATGTCCTAAAACATAGGAAAAAAGGAACACAGGGAAACAAAGTCATCCATCTATCCATTTCCCAAGTGTATGTGAGTCTGTGCCGCAGCCAAACAGGCCAAACAAAGCAGCCCAGATGTCCCTCTTTGCTCTCCAACTCCTCCTCTGGGATCCCAAGACATTGCCCAGTCAGATAGCATATGTAATCTTTGTGTGTGTGTGTGGGTCATCCTTTGGGTCATCTCATATTTGGAATTTCTCTGCAGACAGGCATCCTGATAAGACGTTGAAACCACTTCAGCCCCTCTGATTTGAAGAAGTAGTGATCCCGTTCTTCAAGCTGGTGGCACTTTTGTTAGTACTCCACTCTGTCTTTGAAGGAGGCTTACTCTCAAAGCTGCAAAGTTCATCTGGATTGGATAGGCACCATCCAGCATTATTGTAAATGTGAAGACTTGGTCTACTGTTTAAAACAAGCTTTGCTCACTCGAAATCCAACTTTCATCTCTTTATCTGCTAAATGCTCCACTTTGTTCAGCAGCTGGTCCCTGGGCTGGCTTCTCCTTTCCATTGCTTTGGCATAGAGCCTGACAAGGCCAGTGAGTAAAGGACCCACCACTAGATTCTCACCTGTGTGCTCCCCTGGCTCCAGGAGGGAGTCCAGGTGAGGTCACTCCTTTCCGACTCAAAGCTTTATAGGGATCTATGAATCATCTAATGCCTCACCTGGGGCCAATTTGTCTTCAGAGAACCTACCAGGAGCCATTGCTTTCGCCAACACACCTTAGGGTAACGGGGCATGCAAATAATTCCACCATAAAAAGGTATGGATTCCTGATTAATAAGGTGTTCTCATCTTTGCATTGCATTTGCATTCATGAGGATGCGTGAGTCTGTCTTGAGAGAGAAAACTTGGACAAGACACGGTGAAGATTGCCACAGGTTGATCAGAGCATAATGAGTAAGTGCAGGAGTGGTAGCTGGCAGCCTTTAATAGGGGGGATTTGAGTGAAGCCTGCCATAATATAAAAATGTGCAGCAGCTGGCTAGGTGCCACCTCCATGCATTAAATAAAGTGCACTTGTGTGCCCGCTGAGTGGGTTAACAAGGCACTCTCAAGTGAAGAATCAACATGCCCCAGAGAGAACAAAGGCTCATTCAAATCCAAGCCTTTCCAAAAAGTCGTAAACCTCTCAAAGGGAAAAGAAAGGGGTAAAAAGGAGCTCCGCACAGTAAACCTCAACTCTTACAGTTATATTTACAGGAAATGAAATGGTCATACCTCATGTTTTAAAGTGACATTTGGAATATGAGTCTGCAGAACCACTGTATTTTATGTAACCGTGCAGTTTTACAGGAAAAACTAAAAACAGAAACACTTCGGCTCTTATGAGTGTCCCACATCATCATCGTCAGTACGCCCTCTTGGTGTACCCCTTTGTGCTACCTATTTTGTCCACTAAATGGCGGCAAAATGCATCTTAGAGGTTTGCATATCAATCATAAAGCCTCTCTGAGTGGCATCTCTTTATTGGACCTCCACCACCATCAGCAGAGTTGACAAATCAAGGCTTGCTTCAATCAACCAAGCTCCTTCACGTTTGATTTCCCTTTGGATCTCTAGAGCCTGTTACCTCATGTCCTCTTCAACCTTGTAGACTGTTGCAGTGACATTCTCGGTCGAGTTATAAGCCACACGTTCTCACACACAATAGAATGCTGGGGAAGAGGCGCATTAACTGATTGCTTGGCTTCACAAAGAAGGCTAATAGCTAATAATAATTAGAATGTACCAAGAGCTCATTTCCTCTGGAGACCTACCTCCTCCACATGTTTTGAAGTTAAATAATATTATATCTATATTGTCCTTTGAAGTAAACATTCTTCCATAGATGCGAGGACAGCAGCCAAAAACAACACAGTAATAAAAATGTTCATTTGAGGTTAATATGCATATGCATGGCGGCATGGTGGTGCAGTGGTTGGCACAGCCCAGCTGGGACCTTTCTGTTTGAGGTTTGCATGGTTCTTTCAAGGTCCGGCTTCCTCCCTCAGTCCAAGACATGCAGATTAATTGGTGACTCTAAATTGCCCATATGTGCCCTGTGATGAACTGCTGACTTGTCCAGGGTGTACCCCGCCTTTCACCCGATGACAGCTGGGATTGGCTCCAGGATTACAATGGGGAGGAAAATGGATGGATAAATAAATACATAATGTCAATATCATAGATGTACAGCATGAAGTATAACATGTCTGTCATGGAGACTTAAATATTTTAGTTATTACTTTATCTCCAGTGGCGCTGTACAGAGAAAAATGACCCCTCTCCAATTTGGATCCACGGCACTCATCTGGAGCAAAGATCTATATTAAACAGCAGATACTTATTTTAAATGAAATCCCACAGCTGTGCATTTGGTCCAGCAATCAAGTTTGCTCACATACATTCAATGTTATTCCAATTATCATTATCATTTTTATTAAGAAGTCCATTGGTCTCTGCATGTTTCATGAATTAAATGTAGGGTTTTCAATTTAAAAAGTGATAAGCAGAAGCCACTTTGGATTGGTTCATTGTAAAAGATAATTGACACATGATGAATGAAGTCCAGCAACTGTTCTGTATGTTCAAAATTGGCTTCAGTGACCTCCTGCAGGAATATAAGTGCATGTTCACTATGAAGTGCCCATTTTAGAGGGCGTTTCAAGGGTTAAGGTTGGCAGGGTTCACCAACACGGCCCTGCCTCCTTGACGCATTTTGCCTCCCACCTCTCCACCCCCTGGCCCAGCTTGACTGAAGAATTACTGTATTTGGTGCAATTTGATGGACTGCTGAACTGTGAATATGCTTCAGCCTCAGACAGCTGTCTTGCCCAGAGTGAAATGTGATGGATGGGTAGGAGAGCAAAGGGGACATATGGAAATGACCGGGCATGAAAGGGAAGACAAATTCTGTGCTCCTTTGTTTCACTAACCCCCAGACCACACCGAGGCACTATTTCTTTTGCCATTTGTGCCAGAGACTAGACAATGACGTCTGTTTTATTTCCAATGAATCAATGTCCATGTGCACATATTCCCTGCAACTAAATCAGACCAAAATTAATCTAGGAAATGTAACATTTCTCTTCGGAGGTCTGTAATATTGATCAAAATAACCAAAGACCGGACATATTGGGATGCATTTATCACGCCTATAGTGGCATCTGCTCTGTCTCCACTAGCAGCGTGAAGTCAGAGAGGCAAGCTGGGTGGTACTGCGCTGACAGCCGCTAAAGATCTCAATTGACAAAGTGGATCACCATCCTAGATAGAGTGGCAGCTAAGCATAATTTCCCAATAACTCACCATATTTGGCAACGCCTTAGTCAGCAGAAGGCATGCGGGCCATCAATCCAATCCGAGAAGATTGATCCACTGAGTGTGTTTGCATGTGACGGTGTGAAAAAAAAAAAAAAAAAAAACGCAGGAGAGAGATAAAGCAGAGGAGAGGGAGGAGAAAAAGCGAGCTAGCGTCTGAGAGGCACGTGACTGCGTACATGAGGTTGGCAGGATGTTGAAACAGCTTTGTGTGGTTTTATTGTGCGATAGCGCTTGTGTGCAAACGAGTGTGTATTTTGTGTGTCATGCGCATCCAAAGAGAGATGTGGTGTCGGAGCTGGTGGGTGTCGGGGAGCCTTCAGCGAGAGTCTTCACATGCCAAGTTAAAGCTGAAGAGGTGACTGGAGGCTGCCGTGTGTGTTGGCTGTCTAAAAAAGGTCACTGGCTGTTCCAGCCCCTGACAGACTCCTCTAACGGAGCCGGCTAACAGCGCAGAAATGCAGCAGGACCTGACAAAGGCTCCCTAAATATAAACTCGTTTTCTCCAACATATAAAAATACTTCAAACAGGAGCAGGATTTCTATGTAAATAGTGCAGATAATGACCTTCAACAGGTTCTGCACGGAGTATGGAGCTGCTGCTTTGCAGAGTCTAAATTTATCATAATGAAAAGAGAAAAATAAATCCAGCATGAATACACAAATGAACTTAATGTGAAAAAAAAGAGTTCATACTGAAGACCAGTCTTCAGTAATTCATGGCAATCATTCTGGGTTGGAAACTAAAGCAGCAGTACACAGATATATCACAGTTGATATCCAAACCAATAGCAGAAAGATGTTTTACAGGTGCCCTCTCACATAAAAGCTTCTGTTTTTATTTATAACATTTATAAAAAAAAACCATAACAGTGAATTCATACCCACAGTCTGTCTAATATCTCTGTGATGAAGGCTCATCAATAACTTGTGAGAAAGTTCTAATAATTCTCCCTGAATGGTTTGTGGACTGGAAATTTCCATTGAAGGATTTTTTAATGGGCACTTGCCATTTTAATTCATCGACTGTGTTATGGATTGTAGAATATCCGCCCAGGTGCTACTACAGAGCGGGAAGCTCAGCGTTTTTAGGGAATTACCCAAAGTTTGGTTCCTACATACACCACCAAAAAGTACTGTATGTGGACACCTACAAAAAAGAAAATACACTATTATGTGTTTGTTGAGCATCAGCATGATTCTATGAAGGACAAAAATTGTGTGAGGATAAATAAGTAAATAAACAGAAAATATACATTTTGGCAATTAAAAAGGCTATTTGTGAAGTCCTACATTTATTCACGTGATCTGTGTGTGTCTTCTATATATATATAGACAATCTCTTATTTGTTTGTTTTTATTCTGGGAAATATAATCAGGAGTAACATTTTTTTCAATTTACAAAGCTGCTTCTATGCTATGTAAGTGCACAACTTCATAGAATTATACGATGCATTGTTCGATATTGCAGCAATATTTGATTCATTTATTGTACACAGAAATCGTGAAGTGAATGGATGATAGGAGGAAAACGGCTGCTCTTTCTTTAGAATGCAGTGTATAAAAGCAGGTTAGATTTGATTACAAATGCACTCTGCAACATTGCAGAGTCAAGCGGTTCAAGCACGGTGGCAAATATCAGAAATGAAAGCCTAAATGAAGCATTGATTTTTAGCGAGAACTGCAGCTCTGCGTCGCTTCATGGAAAGATGGAACATATTTCCAAAACATGGCGTACGTTTAAAAATGTGCACTCCTTAGCTTTCATGGTCCGGTGGCTTTGTTTAATTGATTTTTACAATGAACATAAATTCCTGTTTCCTGGGGTTTATAGGAAAACAGGCCGTGCTTCCCATCGCCTCTGTCATATAAAGACACGAGGATTCATGGTTCTGGCTTCTCCCCCCACTAGCAATATTAAATGTTTTGTTTGTTTCTCCTGAACACATAGCTCTCTTGTGTTTTCCACAATTCAACAAACCCCCTTTGGGCTGACAGCCAGTATTTTAGCACTTATTTTTAGCAGTTGAACATAAAATGCATGGAATATGTGACAATATTTTTTTTTTCAGACATGATATTTGTGTTTGGAGGCAGTTTGTCACTTGGGGGAAAAAAGTCAAAGATTTGTGGTCTCTGCGTGTGTTTGTGTGAGTGTGTGTGTGGATGCGAGGGGCTTTTAGCACACTCAAGATATAACAACAGACTCCTAAGTACACTGATTCCAGGTCATCTGATAAAAAATGAATGATTTCCAACTTCACAAAATCAGATTCTGGCTGTTGTCAAAACAACTTGCGGGATCCAGTTCATGATTCTGTGTAAGAGCATGTTTTGAATGCGGCTTCATGGAGCTGTTTTTCTTGTTGTTGTTGTTGGGGAGTGGATCAGCTGAGTGGACCTCCATACCCACCTGCTTCCATTATCTGCCATGAGGGAGAGGCCCTGATGTTACACTTCAGCTGAGCTTTGTCTTTCCAAAATGGACTGGGTCAGGATAACTAACTGCTGTCACTCACCGTCAGCTGGCATTTTGTCCTGGTAATGCATCAGTGACACGCCTTGCTTTAACTTGATTTAAACACAGCTGAGAGTAAAACAAGACAAATAGTCATGTGTTATGAGGAGGAGAGCGGGCAGCCATAGAAGCTTTTCTGGTGACTGCTTTTTATTGTTTCAGTGGTTAACAACAACTAATGTGCCTGAGGATTTCAGCCAAACACTTGGTCCACAATGAAAGATTTCAATAACAAGCCTATTGGGTGGATTGCCACGGCATTTGGTACATGTCCTTCAAAAGCACACATCTTAATGACATTCATTTTTGGGTTTCCACAGCTGGATAGATTTTTGTGGTTTTGCACAGATATTCATGTGCCTCTCACAAAGAATACGGTGTCCAAGCAACTGCCCACAACTGCAAAAGCAATTGGTAGGACCATTGAAGGACACCAGAGGGTGAATAACCTTGGATCCTATCTTTTATTTTTTCTTCTGCTACAGTAAGCACTGAGCCTTTGTATATGGGGTGAATACGGTCTACAAGGTGAGCTACTTAGACACCGCCTTAGGATGTTTTTTGCTCATATTATTGTCATATTGTCATATATGACAGTTCAGTACTAGCAAGGCTCGATTATGATGGAAACAAAGGATGAATATTGTATAATGTAATGTATAAAGTCCAGGTGGATGGGTCAAACACTGGACTGACACACAGGAGACCAGGGTTTGTCATATGAAACCAACAATCTGACTGATTGTTATAACTGTCATTATATTATACTTATTTTAACCCCAATTATTTTTGAAACTGAACCAAGGACAGTCATTTTAATGCCGAACCTGACCGTTACCTGAATTGTGTGAAATGTGACGCTGCCATGGTGGACTGGTCTGTGTGTGTGGCCTGATACTGGGTTGCGCGGTTATATATCATACTCACATATATCCAAGTGAGACACCGGCTCTGTTTCTATATCCAACTCTGCTATGAGGCACCGGATCTTTTTAATTGACCACCAAAGCCACCACATTTTGCAGCTAAGGTCTCCAATTTAATTGAGAAGAGGTGTCAACTTTGCGACTGGTAGACTCAACTCCAGCGGTCCTCAGAGTCTGGTGAGAGTCAGCAGAGTCAATGAAGGCCTTGAACTTTCAGACAGCATGAAAGAAATGAAGGCAGGCGATAGAGATAGGGGCCAGGGAAATGGCCAAGAGGGGAAAGGCGGCAGGGGGAAGTAGAGGCGGAAAGAGTGTAGAGAACGGAGAAAGAGAAGCAGGACGGTGAGAGAAATGGAAAGGAGGATAGATATGTCCCTATTCAACTGCCAGCAAGTCTCCACGCTGCTGAATTACACCTGATCCAAGAAGTGCAGACAGTTCTCTCCTCTGAGAGAGTTAGGGCCTATAATCTTGCGAGTTGATAATGAGAGCTCAACCTCAATGATACATCAGCCCAATGGAGAAACTTAACAGCAAAGGCATCATTCTTCATTGCAAAACCCTGACACTTTTATTACCTCGCTTTTCTGAGGATCCCTATTTATAGTGGAGCGATGCTGGTATAGATGCAAAGAGAGCAGCAGCCAAGAGAGGCAGCTGAAAAGTTGAACACTATAGTTCCACTTTTAACATTTAGATTTAGCACTATGCAAAGTAGGGGCATGCAAAAGACGTTTGCTCATAAAAAAATGAATATAAAGATATGTTGATGTTTTCACAGGTCGAATACAAAAATGTTCCCACATGCAGAAGCCATACATCTTATTTTGCATTCAAAGGGCGTTCTGAGGTGCTGATCAATTTGGAGGGAAAAAAAGACAAGATCAAATGGATACTCTGCTCCCACCTCTTTCTCCTTGATCTCCCTCTCTGTCTCTTTCTTCCCATGGTGCAACAACAACAACAGCAGGAGCAGCAGTAGCGTACGCATTGCTTTGCTTGGTGCTTTTTTTTTAGGAAAAAAAAAAAATTCCACCATCTCAGTGGCTTCAGAAATTAGAGATTCATTGGCAGCATCCACTGTGTCTCGGCGGCTGACAGAAAGAATAAATGTGCTTCTCTTTGTAACGATCACTTCAGGCCGTCACTGTCTCCCTCGCAGGCCCGAAAGAAAAGCAACAAAAGCACACAGGCAGGCTCTGATCGAGCCTGTTAATGAGACCTAATGGTCCTAATTCTCTGCGTCAATTGAAAATCCTTTATTTTCTTTCTGCATTCAAGGCAACAAAGTGGATTATGCTCCCACAACAATGGGAGTTTTTTCAGAGCTTTTCACAGCGAGAACAAAGATGGCCCGTCAGATTCAAGGACTGCGTAGTTTACTGATTGTTAACTGTGTGAAAAGAATACGCCATTGGAACATGTGAAGAATATGCTAATAAAAACAGTGGAAGAAAATCAATGATTTTCTTTGACCAAGAGTGAGGATTGATATTGACCAGAAAGAAATGGCATCTATACCATATTTATATTTTGTTTAAACAGTAATTCATTTATTTATGCTCATCAGAGAATAAAAATTTAGCTCATGTTCCTTTAGAGCTTCTGTTTCATCAATACCAGGCCTGTTTCTAGGCATAGGCGAGGTGAAGAGGTGAAGGGGAACCAAAGGTGCCTGGTCTATTCTGAAAGTCTGTCACCCTGACGTCTAATACGCACATTTGGTTGTTTAATAAACCCGCTGCCCACATTGCACTAAACAGCTGACGCTTGTAGGAGTCTGCAGGCAGATTCTATATAAGGGGACACTCCTTTGCATATCGTCAGTTGAAAACAGCACCCGGCTTATCTTGCAGCACTGCAATTCATTTGCTTTCACCGCTGTGTGCAAGTCACGTGGAGATGTTCAGACTCCAAACATTTAAAATATAGAGAACAAAAAAAAAAAAAAATAGAACTAAAGTAAATACTGGATCAGAAAAGTCAGGTCAAGACATCCACGAGTGAAAGTCAGAAACTGAGAATACCTGCACCTCAGTACAGAAATGACAGACTGGGTTGTGGAGGAATAGAGCTGACTCTGGCACAGTTCAACAGTATAGCCTGGATAATTTTGGAAACATACAGAGATATGAATAACCAGGATTCTCACGTTATTCATATGCCAAACATGACTAAAACCAGCAGAACAGCTACACTAGTGTGCACGTAAAGATACTTGCTGGCAGAGCATTCCAGGGTTCCAACATGTCCTGAAGATGTCTTGTCACTGTCACAATGATTAAGTCAGTGTAAAGGCAATCCCTAGATTTCTTTCAAAATACATTAAATATGTTGGAAAATAGTTAATGAATGATGCTTTACTGAAATGTAGAGTCAGAGGTTCAAACAGTTTTTCATCAGTTTTCAGTTCAGGACTTTGTGGCCGGTCCTTAAAGGGTGGCTCAATGACACGCTGAGGCCACCCTGAGCAGAGAGACAGAGGTGAATTCATCTCGCTGAGTTTCAAAGTTAGCCATGTCATTTTCTGAACTCCTCTCACACATTTCAGTCGCTTCTTAATGGCTGCTTGACTGCTCCTACGAGTGGGTGTGGCTTCAGCACATTCACAGGACACGCCCCCACAGTCCTGGAGCTGAATTCATTTTTACCTGATTCTGACACCTAATTTCATAAACTTGTCGATATTTTTAATCATTCAAATTTGGCTGGGTGGTTAATAACACTTTACTCTTTACTCTGACAAACTCAGAACACATATTTACTTTATATTTTATTTTATATGGACTTAAAAGGCCTCAAGGTATATGATACTTACATGTTCACCAAAAACACACACACAGACATTATTATATCTGAACTGTAAATCACATCTATTTAATTCAGTGTCTTATAAACACTGAGTGCTGGCTACACCACTTTTATATTACAGCTTGGGGTTTGTTCTTCTCCTCTCTTCTCTTGTTTTCACTGATAAGCAACTCGTGTCATGTTGTTGTGATTCGTACGAAACGTCATTATAGATTGTGATCAGTTTTCATCTTTTGGGCACAGACTGTATCAGAGGACACAGCGATCTGGCTGCTTGCAATTCATTTTGATAAATTTGCTCTTTTATATCAGTAGCATTCGGAGACAGACTGAAATGAGCATATAGTCCCATCTTCTCTCTACATCTATGCTCAATTGAATAACTCAGTAAAAGTGTGATGGTCGAAATTAGAGCATGAACCAATCCAATCAGGCTTTTATCTCTTTTTCTCCAAGGCTACTGGATGACCTTTTCTTCCTCTAATTGGTTTACAGAAAGTCTCTCACAGCTGCACTGAAGCTTGGCTAGATAAGTAAGGCTGTTTCAAATGTCTTTTTTTATTCCCTCATGTGAGGACTCAACTTGTATTAGTCATTCAAGCAATGTCATGCATGATTTTTTTATTTTAATAAAAGACATTTTTCATATACTGTGAAAGAGAATAGCCCTTTAAGGTCCGTTGAGGCTAATTGATTGCTCAGCTTATGAAATCAATCAGCATCACATGTCTTGT
Source organism: Nibea albiflora (assembly GCA_014281875.1). Classification (NCBI taxonomy): domain Eukaryota; kingdom Metazoa; phylum Chordata; class Actinopteri; family Sciaenidae; genus Nibea; species Nibea albiflora. The sequence continues at coordinate 26,864,456 of CM024789.1, forward strand.
GAGAAAGACAAGTGCAGTTTTGTGTTGAGTTACATAGTTTGGCAGATCTCAACCTGTTTTAAAAGGTCAAATACTACCTTTTTTTTTTTTTTGGCAGGGCTGTAAATTGATCAGTCAATGGTCTTGTTTTGTTTCACATCCATGGGCGAGGTGTGACCATTGTGGTGCTTCTAGAAAAACTGGAGCTCTGCTGCGCTGGGTTCTGTCATCATTTAAGTCCTTGTTAAAAGAATGGAACATCAAACACAAGTTATTAGGTCATTTCTTCATCTGTGTTGTACATTGTTATGATTGTGTGCATTCATTAAATTTAATGAATTTGGGACCACTACAGAATTTTATTGGAACTGTATATATATATAACTGTTTATGGATGAATGCAGTTTACAGTCTATTGTGATTGATCTTTCTTTTCATGTTTTTTTCGATGTTTAGAAGCTGCTAGCATCCTTTTCATGATGTACCCCCTACCTCGCCAAAAAGGACCACAATGGAAATAAGCTTTCAGGTTTTAATGTGTTTTTGTTCTTCTGATGATTTTTGTATCTGGGACATGTTTGGAGCATTTCTCAGATCAGTTTTTATAATCATGCGTCATTAATAAATGCGTCATCTAACAAAAGTGAAGACATGGAAACCACAGCAGCTATTGTGGGATCATCTGTTCTAAGAGGCTGAATGATTTGACTTCTTACCTGCCAGTCCTGTGTGAGAGAACCTTTGGACTGGACTCATGCAATCCGTTTCTACATTTTACCATAGCAGGAAACACACTTCATTATTTGCTCTCATTCACACACACACGAATGGCAGCACATGAGGAGTCACCTGTGCTTACATACATGAAGACGCTTCAGAGTGTGCACAGGAACAGCCAGGGAGCGAATCATCCACCCTGTGATACGGGGGGCGACCTCTTCCTGAGCCTCCTGAATTAGACCGGAGGTATTCAAACTGATACTGCGTGATGTGAAAGGGACAGGTGCATTGCAGGTGTTCTAAAAACAACAAGGAACAAGGAAGTTAGTTTTGTTTAGTTTTGCCCACTGGTCTGCTCCACTTATGTATCAACGTGGTCAGCAGTTGCAGCACAAGTGGCTGTGAGACACAACTCATGGAGGCAAATAAGGAACTTCTAGAGGAACAATTGTTGCCTGATTCCTGGACTCCTGACAAACAAAAGACTTTAATGAGAATTTTTAAGGAGAACATTATCCATCTGTCGACTGCAAATAGATATCCAAAAATATACTTAGAGGTCACAGACAAAGACCCTCCAGACTCCAGAACATGGGAAACATTATGTTTTCTTCAGTATCCAGTGATTGTTTCTTATCGTAGCAAACATTGTGTACATTGTGAAAGATTTTTAATAGGTGGTGTCATCTGGGTGTGGCATGGTGGTGCTGTCACCTCCTGGTGGAACTCCCGTAGAGACTGCATGTTCTCCCCATCCCATGTCTACACATCTCTGGCTTCTTACACGTTCCAAAGTCATGCACCTTAAGGGTTAAATGGTCACTCTAAATTGCCCATAGGTGTGAATGTGAGTGTGAATGGTTGTTTGTCTCTATGTGCTGGAAACAAGATGTCTCAAGTCTCCAGGTAAATTCGATATTAAAATCAATACATGAGGTTTCAACAGCTGTACTATCTTGTCCACATGTGAACAAACACCAGTGTGGAACAGCTGCTGTGTTGTTGCTGTAGTACTAGCAAGTACTGCTGTATCTGCACTGATTATTGTGTATCAAAAGAGCATTTTCTAGCTACTCATGAAGTGGGCATTTTCTGATGAAAGCAAATCATCCCTGTGCCTGTACAGACCTTGGCAAACCCTTAGCTCAGTGTTTATGCAGTGTTTTGTTTGGGGACCTGCAGACCAGAGCCTCACTCAGGACCCTGAGCTGACTCTCAGAAATGACTCACTTAAAATGCTTGGCTGTGAGGACTCTGGACACTAGGCATGTCAAAATGAATCACGCCATGCAACACATGGTGCCAACTGTTGTGTTCGCCGGGCCTACTGTTGTTGGCACAAAGTGATGCCCGCTGTCCGTGACCCGCGATGGCACCGGATGATGAGTTGAGACTTTTGTTGGAGCTCCAGACCCGAGCACGTCAGCAGGACTGGAGAGCAGCGCTGTCTCTCTGGAAGTTCACCGCAGTGACAGTTTGTGCTTTCTATGGAACTCTGCAGTTTGATGGGCCAATTTCACAAAAATAGACTGAGCTTTTCTTTTTTTTTTTTTGTCAAGTAAAAATGTTTTTTTTTTTCCTCACTTCACTGGTTCTGTTGGAAAAGTCCAGGAGCGGATGTGATATCCGCCTACAAAACATAATTATTCAACAGACCATTTAGGATTTACAAGGGATCTGTATAAGCTGCTAGCTGATGTTTTTTTCAGTCCTAACTCATTCATTCAGCTCTAACAGTACATCAAATCATATGTTATTTTCCATTAGTTAAAGACATCCTCTTCACTTTACATGTTTCAGACAGATTTTTATTCAGGGTTTGAGCTAATCTCTGACTTCTTTTCAAATGTGATCTTGAATGTAAACTGTCACTTGCCGTGCTAACAACATGGCTCTGTCAGTCCACCACTTTGTTCCAGATTGAAATATCTCACACATTCATCAGAATGACGTACTAAACATGGGCACAATTACAAGCATGGTCGCATGCTGCTGTTTGCGTTTAGCTCCGAGCACCGCTGTGCCCCTGTACAGCCCCGCAGAGCTGCTAGCATGGCTGAAGACTCTTCTGGGAAAAGTTTCTTCCACATAGCAAAGATAGTGAGACAAGCAAACAGTTTGCTCTAATCTGTGCGATCCTGCTGAAGTTACTTCACTATCAAAACGGCCCGAAATGATTCTGAAACATGCTTCATCAGTTTGGTGGAAGGAATAACATAATCGATGGTGTGCCAAGGTGGTATCAGCACCACGCTCCCGCGTGTGCTAACCCAGCGTTGTCACAGCAGATGTCAGTGTAAGCAGCCCCTGAGTCATCAGCGAGCTGGCTTTTGTCGAGCCAGGCCGATGGATCAAGTGCTTGATGGATAGCATAATGTCCCTGAAAGGACAACATATTGCAATTTTAATTACCGCCAGCGTAACTCTGATGCTTTTTACTGTGCCTGCAGTGTGTAGCTAGACACACCTGCATTAGTGTGTACCATCCAGAGACAGGAGACGGCGTCAAGACGAGCTAGGGGAAAGAATGTATTTAAGAGTTTAAGACGGGGCCTGGTGTTAATCATCTGTCCCGCTGCCTCCATATCGTGTCACCTCTGAGAAGATTCGCAATGACACACAAGTGCGCCTGCAGTTAAAGCTCTCTGCCTCGCTTCTCCTCTCCTCTCCTCTGCTCCTGCTGACACCAGAGCGGGGAGGCGGTGGTGGGGGGCGGGGGAAATAATGTTAAGATGTAAATGACAGACTCTAACTAATTCCTGTCTCTCGTTTGCTGAATAAAGAGCAATGTGTCCCTCTAATCAGAAATGATGTGCCAGTGGTAACATGAGCGTGGTAGAAAAAAAATCATATTCGGGCTCGCTGTAGTGGAAGATGACTCTGATTAGATTAATAGTAGCTTGTGCTGGAGGATGTGTTTAGACCTTCAGCTGTCAGGGTAATTCCCGCTTTTTGAGAATCAAAGCTAGCAGTTTTCATCGTGCTAATAGCATAAGTGTGTCTTTCTGTCTTTACTCTGTTTGCACTATGTATTTTGGATGTTTGCACTCTGGAGACTGTTCTTAACAGGAAACATTAACAGGAAAGATGAAAAAGAGATCTTTTGGAAAAGGTTGATTTTTCACAATAAACCACAATAGCTGTGGCTGGTGACACCTCCCACCCTGACTCCGACTTTCTCTGCACTGACGCCAGCTAGTCTCTCATGTCTGCCTCCGCTCAGGAATTTGTTTTTCACACTCATTTGGATGAATAAAGAGAAATCTTTTTCTGGATAATATTTCCAAATCATACATTCCAGTCAGCGTCTGTCACTTGTGAGCCACAGACCATCGGCCCACCTGGTTCCTTCTGGCAAGTACATAATGCTTCTGTCAGGTAAGGACTTATCAACTTTTGGCATTTTTACCAGAATTTTGGAACTACATTTTCTTCCTCATCATCAATTACGTCCAACACATGCCACAAGAACATTTTTGCACATTTTCCACATAATACTGCATTAGAAAGCTGTGGGCGTGGAGTTTGTAGACATGGGTGTTTTACAAGGCAACAAGGTCGAACAAAAAGTATGGAGGGATTGCTATTACCTCCAAGGCGATTTCACATGATTGACAGGGGTAGTGACCTGCCCTGTGTTCACATGGCAAGCACTACATTCATGGAGGGTATAATGTCATGTTTTGGGCTAGGGATAACTGTTTATTTAAAAGTCTTTAATCCATTTGTTTCTCTCATGACAGTCATTTTTACATTGACTTGATTACATTTCAGTCAAATCACAGTGAAAATGTGCTGCTGTGTTGAATCTAAACAGAGGTGAAACAACAATGAAACAGGCATATGACCGTCACCTTACAGGTCATAGAGGTACCTGGAGAGCCTCAATCAAGCAATACTTTATTGAATTATACTGATGTTGGAAGTCATACTGGAAGAAGTGTGGGATCCAGTGTCATTGGTGGTTGGCCCATACTTAGAATTAAAGATCCAGTGTGTAAGGCTTAGTAGTAGTAGTATGTATTTGTTGGCACCAATGGACTTTTGCTTTTTATTTGAATTTCCAGCCATAGTTTTTCCTACATGCTTTGAAAGGCATGAGAGTATTCGGTTGGTTGCAACTTCACCGCTAGGTGGCACTAAACCTTACACACTGGACCTTTAAAGGTGAAAAAATCTCGACCAGTGAGTGTTGTATTCTCGATCCATTTTGCTTTTGAACTCTCTCTCTCTGCATAGAAAAAACATGTCGTGAAAGTGCTGGAGTACCCCCTTTCCAAGAGCCCCTTTGCACTCAGTTCTGACCCACATTTGATCACACCTGGTTTTGGATTTAACTTGACATGACTATAAATCTGTACAGTACAGTGTGTATATGTACTGAATTATCAAATCTGCCCAATATGCAGAAACATGAAGAGAGTGAGGTTATAAAAAGACAAAAACATGTCACACACTGTATGCCGTATGCACTCAGGCTCTCCTTTAATGTCGACACAAACAGCGTTATACACACACACACAATCGAGGGTACGTGGGATCAGATAAGGATGGGCTTTGTGACTGGTTATGACTGTTTTTATTTACACTCTTGAATCATTATGCTTAGGAGAATGTGTTTTAGCACATTCAATAATATACATATTTACAGGCAACTGTATGTTGTACCGCATCTTATTTGTGACATTCTGAGCTATTTCTGTGCCACAGTCCATTTTTCTACACAAGGTATCCGTTGCTTTCTGTGTACACAGCAGCTACTGCCCTGTTTTCTAATTAGTGAACATACAGGGCTACATTCTTATAAAAATAGTCCCCTCACAGAAATGGAAATTATTTGAACATCTCCCAGATTGTCACCGTGGGCTCCCACAGAATCAACCCTCCATGTATTTAATGTTAAGACGTGAAAAATCTGATGCAGCAGAACAAAGAATCTTGGGAAGCTTTGCTACTCTTTTGTTTTAGTGCCAAAGATATATTATTATAGTCTCACATCCGTTCTTTTCTATAATCAGTGTCAGCTCATGGTATTGTGGGATGTCTTGTTTGTTTCACTGCATGTCTGGATAGTCTTTATCTGTGTGTCAACAACAACAAAAAATCCCATTTTTCCGATCCCTCTCTGTGTTATATAGTATGATGGGGTAAAGTCAGGGAGTCTACACAGTCTTTGTTTTTATTGCAACCTTGCTTTCACTGTGATAAGCTCTAAACCCCAGTACAGGCTCCACAGCCGGCCAGATAGTGTTTGCTTCGCTTGACTTCCTCGAGAGCTGGCCTGAGAGACAGATGTACCATGGGAGAGAAAAAACACAGCAAACAGGATATCTAGTGGTCTAGTGGCTGGTGTCCTCCATGTTCTCTCTTGCTTAAAATAGTCCATGCAAATGGAGACTATTAATAATAACTTTGAAGATGTGGAGGAGCTGATTTTTTTTTCTTTGTTTCTTTAAAACAATGTTGGTTTCCTCTTTAATCGGACAATATTTTCAGAGTTAGTGAAGCCTAATTAGGTGCTAGAATGAGGCTGATGACTTACCTTACACTCTGGAACTGGATTCATGCAGAAAACACTCTGGGTGAACTCCAGAGAGGCTAAAATGAATAAAAGAATTACTTGAAAATACCAACAGGCAAACGGGGCACCTCTCCCCGACACAACTTTGGAGTTTTGAGAGAGAGATTGCAAAAAGAAAATAGATGAAATGTCACAGAGGTCAGGATGTCTTCATTTTTAGTTCCCAGTATGGATTAACCTTCAAACACTGGATCCCAGCTCTCTCGATGCAACTTATAGTATCACTTCATTCAACTGAAGCCCTCAAGAGACCTCTGTAGTCTCTAAAGGGATGGTCATGTGACATATGAAGATGATCTTCAGCACTGTTTCGCTTCTATTTAGTTTTAACAAAGCAGCGTGTTTACTGTGATATGAACCGTCGCTGAGAATGGCAGCCGTCAAACCTCACAGCTCAGTATCACGCTTTTATATTGGCAGCCAGCTCATGGGAGTGCAGCAAAAAGTAGTGTATAAGTAAAAAGAAATCACTTTCCCAATTTCCTTTTGACATTAGGTACATTTCAGCATTTTCATATCACCTGTGCCAGAATATCCTCACTTTTGACAAATTATAAATCCTGTCTGAAGAAGATAACAGCGGGTTTCTCTCGACTTTCAAAAACTGTGAAGCCAGAATGGTTGGAGCTCTGCGGGCATTTGCAGCGGCATTTACAGACAGCGGTTGTTATGGTAACGTTTCTATCTCCAGACTTTGAAGCTGAGGTGGGATATAGTGTGCTCATGTGAAACGGAGGCACCGAAAACTTTTTTTTTTTTTTTTTTGGACAGGAGGGAATGCACAGCGTAATATGACAGCTTTATCTCAGTGTGCTGGAGAAAGGTTATTCCTCCCACAGCCTACCAGTCCAGCTCAGGTGATAAAGCAGATAGGCTTCCAATCTCACCGCTGCCATGCGGGCCACTTGATTGGTTTATCAATTGACCTTTTCTCTCACCTTGTGGCACCGTATTGATCCTCCCAACTCTTTCTGAAAGACGTGTTACCTGCTCGAGCAGAAACTTGTGTTGCACCAGACCAAACCACAAAGCAATCCAATGGAGAGCTCCAAAATTACATCTGTCACCTGAAAAGTTCAAGTTAAGTTTTGCTATTGTGCTATATGTGAGAAACCGCATTACTATGATTGAATCTCAAAAGCCCCCCCCCCCCCCAGTCAGTAATGTGTTTTGCTTATTGTCACTTGAGTGTATGGAATGATGTGTGCAGAGGTCAAATTCACAGTTTCACTGTCCTCACCTTAAATCTCAGGTTAAGGCACGTGTGCATTAGCAGGATTTAGTGGCATCATAACTGGTTTGAAAGCCAATCATGATCCAGTAATCAACTTACACAAGTGTGTTGTTAAAACCATGGACGATAGTGCACACACATAAATGAGTGACTTAAATTGTCATGTATTCATTTTGAGATTGTGAAATACTATTTCTATTACATTTCTATGGGTGATCTTGTTAATGAGTTAAATATATAATACATAATCGTGTGATTTTCTGTGGAAACGTTATTAGGTTGAAAATATGCGCCTATATAACAATATATCTGTTATCATGGTGCTGTGCAGTTGGCTGTCACTTACAGTAGCTCTGTGTTTACCAGTCTTCATCCATTTTGTGCAAACATGGACTTGACCTATGAGATCAGTGTTTTTCTGTCGTATTTGATGATGCATCGGTGACCCGTTCAAACCACGTCTCTTGTTTACACTCGAGAACGGCTGTTAGCGCTAGGCAGCACTAGCATACAGAGACGTGGCGTAGACATGAGACCCAACCATTTATATTATAAACAACAGTGTGGAAGAGCCAGACAACCAAAACAATGATCCAAAATAGATTAAAGGACTTGACTAGAGCTGAGTTGGGTATATTTGGGTGATATACCCTTTCACATTACATATATTCATGTCATTCTTTCTTTAGCTTTCTCACACACCCAGTTTCTCACGAAAAAGAAAGATCGAGTGTCCCTTTAATTACACACAGTAACTCAGTTCTTCATTATACTTCAACAACCACCGCAAATAAAAATAACTTTAATCGAGGATTCTGTCAGTGTCCAAATCAAAGTCTGTGTCTGGTTACTTAAACAGGCCAACACAGACTGAGATGGTGGGAGAGAAGGAATCAAAACAAGGCAAACAAGCGAGTGAAAGAAGAGGGGAGACAAGGAAGAGAGGAAAATGAGAGGAGCAGAGGTTGGGTTAGGAAGGGAATATGCGGAACAACTGAGAGAATAAAGATAAGAGGTAGGCAAGAAGACTGAGAGAAAAAGAATAGCCATGGGAGACTAGTGCACAGGGAAGAGCAAAAAGACAAGCCCAGATAAACAGAGATAAAGCGGCTTTAGTTAGGAGGAATACTCAGTCGCTGAGGTAATGGAGGGGTGAGATGTGGCCGGCGAGAAAAAAGAGGGGAACAAGGGAAAGACAGACTCATGACGGATGCAATAAATGAGACAGGACTTCACTCCGGGAGGCATACGAGGAAGGATGGAAATGCAAGAAGGGAGGAGGGGATTCAAGATGCAGAGAGATGGAGAGTCAAAGTGTGAGAGGAAGAAACAGATGGACAGAAAGAGAAAGACAAGGATGCAAGGAAGCAGAGTGAGTGATGTCCAGAGGGGGCACAGTGCTGCAGTCTTCTCCCTGGTGTGGCACAATGGGACTGTTACATGCCAGCAGCTAACATATGCCCTGGTGGACTGCATTTACACATGCAAACAGGGCCCATTTTACATCTGAAAGGGGACCTATTATAATGCTTAATAATTCCAGCTCTGAGTCATTTTGCATTATTCACAGTTCCTTATTTATCTTTATGCTGCCCCTCAGCCCTTTTTATTTCAGATTTTTGAAGCCCCTCCCTCTTCAAAAGCCCAAACTTCTTCTGATTAGCCTTCAAGCCTGCCGAGGAGCAGCATCCAGTTATTAGAATTATTATTATTATTTGTTATTCACTGATTTTGGTACAACTGGGATAATATCACAGAGAAGATATTTGTTGGTCTTCTTTCCAACTGCTCTGCTTCAGCTTTTAATGATTTAGGGCAGGTTCAGACCAAATCAGGCACTGTGGTGAAAAGTTCTACTTGTATTTCCTTGAATGTGCATACTCATAGTAGGCCCTGGTGTTGGTGAGGATGGCAGGGTATACCAAAAAGAAAAAAAGAAAAAAAAAGATGTGACCTGCAACAGAGAAGTCAAAATAAATCAACTTTTGGAGAAACACTGGGCTGCGGGTTAAAATGGTCCACAGTCAGTCAAAATATCACTCAAAGTGCTATCGAGATGGAGTTCTTGGTCTAAACTAGATGCTAGGCTAAATATATACATTGACATGCTACAGCAGAATCACGGTACGATTATGAGACCAAGGACAGGTGATCTGGTGGTGGTCTAGCAGGAATAATCACACTGACGATGGGCATGACCATATTCTTCGTGGGCATGCTGTGTGGAGCAGTGTACAAAGAAATCCTTGTTGTAGGCTTCTTGTTCTGCTTGTTGTGTAAAGCAGAAGAAACCTTTGCAAACATTCATTCAGCACCATCTCAAACCTGAGTGGTTATGTCAAATATGAAAATAGGACACTGTGACATTATATATAATATGGAAAACAGGATAATTGGTCCCCTTTAATGCACTTCCTTTCATCCAGCGATGACCGTCATCTCAAAAGTGTTACATGGATTTAATTTGCGTTAGTGGTGAAATGGTGAGTGACCCTGAGCATTAAGAAGCAGTTCTAGTTTTTCTTTTTACATGTGCTTTTGCCTGACCAACTACCTCTAATTGCACAGCATAATACAGACATGTAGCAGAGAGGCTCCTCGGCATTTGTTGCAGCCAGACTAATGCAATGCTCATAGCTCAAGTTCTACGAGTGCTATCCTTTTCTTCTACTCATAGACCTCACTTTAAGGCTTGACATTATAGTATGTGTGGGATGCCATGTACAAATGGCTCAAGGGTTTCCACTACTGTCCTGTGGAAGATGTGAATGCCCAGACAGCATTCAGACACTGAATAAGCTGAATTTGAAGATTCAAATTGTTGAAGGACGAGGGTTTTGTTATGAAATCAAATGAATAGTGAAATAGGAAGAAGCGTTCGGGTTCATGAGCACTGACCAGGAGCTTTTCTGTCTTTTATCTTTCTTTTGAAATTCAGAAACAGTCGAAGTACTTCCAGATTTAATTATTTAAAATGCAGGTCATGATAATACTGCATGCCTGTTCCATTCACTGCCATATAGCATAACTGCACTGACAATATAAAATGATGTTTCTTGTGCCCGTTAGCTAAATATCAGCATTTCTTCTACATAAAATATTCTCAAGGATTCCCAAGGACATGATAGAATGTAACCAATATCAATCCTATATCATATATATACTGTATATATATATATATATATATATATTTTTTTTTTTTTTTTCCCAATTGCTACCCAATGTCTTAGCCTGATATGATGATGCTAGAAATGCTTTTCTTGCCATGTTTCTACACTAAAATCCAATATTCACTCTCCTTGTGTAGCGATGAAGTTACGGAATGCAACCAAATCTCATCACACCTTTTCCTTTGTAAGAAAAACTCTGCTGCCAAATTCACACTAAAAGCAAAATTGGTCGGTTTGTCTGCTCAGGGCTACTGTAGAAAAATGGCATTCAACATGGTGGACTCTATGGAAGAGGACCCATTCTCACTGTAGATATAAAGGGCTCATTTTAGGACAATAAAAATACATTGATATATTCAGGTGATTATACAGTAATGAAAACATACTAATAATAAATATTCCATTCCATTCCTGCCAATAAATACTTCTAAATCATACACACTGGACCGTTAAGACCAATATCTAAACTTATTGCTTGATGTTCAAATATGTTAAGTACCTACCTGCTAACGTTGTCTGTTGGCCATTTTGAGCTTTATCAGTGTTTTTTTTCCCCAGTGAAAACAGTTCCCTGCTGTGTCTGGAATAGTTAATGACTTTGGAGAAAACCAAAATAATGACTGGGAAGAAGCCAGAAAGGAGAGCTAAGAGGAATTATAAAGCTCTGTGAGCTTGTCAGTTCAAGCGATGCCTTATTTGATCTATTGTGTAAAAAAAAGACAAATATTGATTAGTGCATGAGACTCAAACTAATGGTCATGTGCTCTCATGTTGTTCTATAACTGAGTCTGCACAGGTACAGCACAGGTGGACCGACGCTTTGATCAAAATGTTGTGCAGACAGACACGCTGCCGTCCTCGGAGCCCAGCTCTTTTTATTGCGAGCAGGCAAACAAAAGCAACAGATGACAGTTTAGTTATGTGTGTCAGATGTTCTCTAACATCGCCACCCGTCTTTATTTCATCTCTCTGTTTACCTCCAGTTTTGATCCACACAGTTACACCAAAACATCTCGCTGTGTATTTATCCACTTACCATAAAGTCAACAGCTCCATTTTCCCTCATGGTCATGCCAAATTGTGTGAAAGGATTTAGGTTTTTTTTTTTTTTTCGTTTGTTTTGCTTTCTGCCTTGATGTCAACTGGTAGCTCTGTTGCCACCGGTTGACAATGTGTCTCATAAACAGTTCTTGCCAATTGACAGAATAATTGCTCAGCTGTTGACATGTTACTGAGAGGCTTAATCACTTCTAGATAATGATCAGTTCCAGCTGCCATTTTGGTGTCGACTATCCTGACGTTTGTTTGCAGACGACTAAACGCTTGTTTTCAGCTGCGTGGGAGACTGTCAATACTGGAGTACCATGACATTTTGCAATCAAAGGCGCAGAGAGCTCTTTTGTTCAGAACACAGAGAAAGCGAGGCAGACTTCTTTGAAATTGTCTGAGGTGAAATACAAAGCGTCTGAGAAGTTGTGTTTGAGGAGGCCTGTGCGCTGTGGATGCGGGTTCAAGTTTTAAATCTTGTTTTTGCTTTGATGACTTACTTTGATGCCACCCCAGCCTTGGGATAGAGCAAAATGATTCATGAAGGAGGATTAATAAGAAAGCATGACAGGAATGCTGCACAGAGGGACCTTTAATCTGATCAATCTTGTGCTAACGCCCTTGTCAGATTCTTTTTTTTGTTTAATTGTGAGGCATCCAACCAAATATATAACCAAATAGGAAGTCAATGCCATGTTAGCTCGTGCTTCTCTATTTAATTATATTTTGTTATTTTTTGATGATAATCCCTGTAACGCCAGGGAAAACAATCCGACACATGCAGTACACAGATAATCCACCAGCGATCAATAATTCATGCACCAAAATTTCTCAAATGAGACATCCAAAATGGCTGCTGTCAATCAATGTTTGCCAAATTTGAAAAAAGTTAAGATGAGAAAAACTCTCGACTTATTACCAAAACATTAATAGAAATATTTAATGGATTGATACAATGCAAAACTACTTAAAGGTGCAGTGTGTAAGATTTGTTCTAGTGATGAGGAAGATGAAAGCGTGGACCAGACAAGTGCAGAAGTTGAGGAACCAATGACAAAGACGTTCTTGTGCAATATGTAAATATTCTTTTGTATGTTTGAAATTACTTGAAGGACATAAGAAGGTTCAATACACACTGCAATAAAAAAGAAAAATCAATTTCCTGACAATTATTCCATGGTTCGGGCTTCATGGGGTAATTACATTCAATAAGAATTTACACATCCGTTCACTGCTATTTTGTAAATTTCCAAGTTAAATTAATGGCCTTGCTAAGCTGCCTTGCAGTCACCTGACATCAATTCTTCAGGTCATTATCACAATTAAACTATTTCTCTGCAAAGAGCATTTTTTCTCATACAAGTCATTAGCAGTGCCACAAGCGCACTATGAGCAGACCCAATATTCAAAATTGTGTTTGGCACTTTGACTTGATCTTCGAGGACAGGGGGACATTTAGCTATGCTAATAATATGTTTTCACCGCAGTTGGTTAATTGCCGAGGCAACAAGGCTAATGCAAGAGCAATGTGACTGACATTTTGATTCAATAATTGAAAGTCAACCGGGGGTTTCAGAAGGGGACAGCGTACTTGAAATACAGACTATCTTTTTTTTGTTTTTTCTTGTCTGTCTCTCTTGTCTGTCCACTCATTACACCTGCTCTCTGTCAAACAAAGACCATGAAGACTCTTTGAGCAAGTATGGAAATAAACAGTAAGACTCTCTGCCTGGTGTTCCTTCAAATCCTCAATGCTTTTTCCATTCAGGTCTGTAGCTTAATGCATTAAACATTATTTAAAGAAGGCTTTTAAGGTTGGCTGAAAGAAACTTTTGAGACTCAGTTTAAGATTTGAAGAAGCATTTGAAGGCACAATAGTAGTTTCTCTGTTTCTCTGGTGTCCTGGTTGTTCAGTGTGAAGTTCAGATTCAGACTGTCATGTGGGGATGAGACGACTTGTGTTTGTGTGTGTCGTTCCCCCAAGCAGACAAGACCATGTCTCTGACAGCACAAAGCACACCCTCCTTTCTACACTGGTACATATGCACTCAAATACACGCAGACACAAACATGTGGACACGCGATTGCACAAGAGTTTTTTTTTTCTTCTTATGCCGTGCAGCCGCCTGGCAAGAATCCATTTCCATCTTATTCAATACTGCCCTCGCCCTGGCATTGCAATCGTGCTTGGCCTGTACCATATGTTCACAGTCTTTGTAGAAGGATCCCTTGGGCATGTGGCACATCTTCCCACAAAGAACCATCCAAAGGTCCCTGGTGCGTGGCTGGCTCGCTCAGACAGTTTGTGGGGATAGTGAAGCTCAGCCAGAGGTGGAAAGGTCCTAGAAGTCTGCAGGCCTCAGAGCTTCACTGAGTACACTGCTTTCTTTTCCAATATGTACAGAGATTTGGTTTCATCTAATCGAGCCCTGGTTGCTGACGACTGTCAGAACCTCACTTCTTGCATTCCCTCCCAGCCAAGTGACTCAAGTCAAGCTTGTCAGGTTGCTTTAAACAAGCTTGTTGCTCAGAGGGAAATGCTAACGAGAGATATGGATGCTAATGAGGAAGAGCAGCAGTCATTTAGTCAGGAGAGCGGACGACACACGGACTGGGGGATGAAAATAGCATCTATTATGTAATATAATGTTTCCCCCATAGAGGTCAGGTCAAGTGTGTAATACATGCAAAACAAATTGCGTGTGTGCTCGTCCTGTGTTTTTACATTTGCTTGAGTAATTTTTCTTTTTTTTTCTTTTTTCATAGCAGTCGTGGGTTTTACCACATGGCTAAGTGTAATAAACCTCTCATCTCTTGCAACACTCCCAGCTGTCTCTGTGCAACAGAGTTGTGATCCTCCACTCTGGAGTGGAGTATCACAGCTGACCACTGATCCTGTCACAGCAGACTTGGCCTTCATGTCTTGTGATTCGCTCTGAGGACTTGCACAGTGCTTATCAAAGTGCCCCGCCTGCTGATTATCTCTCCAAAAGAGCAGAGACCAAAGCTGTGAACACAGAGACTGTTGGATCAGGCTTTCCCACAGGGGCGAGGATGGTAGTGCGCTCCATCAAGAGAAAAACGAAGTTTCAAAGTGGCATACACAGTGTTGGTTGCACAGTGCTAATTATGCAAAGCGCTACCTCCCAACATGTTAATCTGTTATTGCAGAACCTTGCAGTGTTTTCCTAAGTGATGTTGGAGAGAATTCAATTTACTGTTCATGCAATTTGTTGTTTTGTCACAGGCCCTAACAAGTATGTACTTAGAACTGTCGCAAAAGGGTTGTTTTTATTCCATTCATTTTTTCAAGTGAAATACAGTCTGGCGAGAATAAACATCCATATAGCCTATAGGCAGTGTTGGGTCAGATAACCTGGCAATATTTAATTAGTAATGTTGTCTATTAGATTGCAAATTGTAGTAAAGAAAGGAAACCATTGTTGTTAGCATTAGCATGACTTCATAGCTGTCCACTGGCAATCCCATGATGCCACTGGTCTGTCTGTCAGCCATTCAGAGGCTGTACGGGTATGTGTGAGGCAGCTCTGATCTCCGACGCACTGCACAACATGAAATTCAGCCCATTCCAATATCAGGATTAAGACCACAGAGAGTTCAAACAGAGTTGGTTATTAAGAAGTTTGAGAAAATTTAATTTAATTACCTGATCCTGACTAAATGTAAGGAAGGTCCTTTGAGTCACTTTGCACCACTTTTAATGAGGTGGCAGAAGGACATCCTTCTCCAGAGCATCGTACTCCAGCTATTCCCGAGGCAAAAGCCACACAATAATCCCTCCTCCATGTTCTGGGTTGGTCCCCACAGTCAACTCCCAATCGGGTGTACAAGGACTATCCTCACAAGGAGGTGACCTGATCAGATGCTAAAATGTTTGAGAAACAAAGGAGCAGTATTTCTGCCCTGAGGTCCTTCGAGATGTTCTTGTTCTCTGTCTTTAAGTCAATCATTTGTTTTGGGAAATGCGCTCATTCGCCTCCTTACTGAGAGTTTAATGAGCAGATGTGCTGGACTACTTCTTGACTTCCTGCTGGTTGGCTGGTAAACTCACAGTGATAAGATTTCAGGAGGTTTCTTTTGTACGGATAAAACATCCTAAAAAGGGCTAGCTGGTTCTCCTTCCTTTGGGTGTTTGAGCTAAGCTAAGCAAACTGTGGCTTTGTTTTTTAGTATCCTTAGATCCTTAGATCTTAGACCAAGACCGTAAAGAGCAATTAAACAAAGTAATATTTCAGTCAAGACTCTCTCGCTGTGGAAAAACTACACTGTGAAATCCACAGTGATTTACTGTGTTTGTGCCCAGTAAATTACCGTAAACCATTTCACTGTACTATACTGTGTATTCAGTCAAAAACTACAGTAATTATAGGCTTACTGTAGAAAATTACAGTAACCAATAACATACAGTGGAAAATTACAGTAACAATAATATACTGCCAAACATTACAGTAGCCAAATAATGTAGTGTAGAGTTACTTGTCAACAGCTGCCAGTTAGTTACTGTGAATTTCACAGTAACTGGTTTACAGTGCACATTTAGATGTGATTTCACACAGATTTTGACGGCTGAATTATCTCTGTTTGCAGGTGATCCTGATTCTAACCAAGCTGTACGACTTTCATATTGGCAGCGTCACTGAGAGCACTCTTTGGAGGTGAGTTGAAAGAGATTTTTATTCATAAAATATTCACAAGTAGATGTCTTTGAATTCTGTAACTCTGCTCAAAGTGCCAAAGGGTACAATTAGCCTTACACGATGCTCCTGTCACTGGCTTGATGTTTCAGCTAATTGACCAGTCAGGTTGATATATTTTCCACGGTCTGAGAACTAACAGCATCTGACTTGACCCACTGTAGGTAAACCCTTAGAACAGATGCTCAGACCTCTTCATCTCTTTTTTCTGCCCACTCATTTATTCTCTTGCACAACTTTGAACTATCACTCTCTTTTACCAACTGTCTGCAATCACTCCGTGTCCTTTCTCACCCGTTCCTCTGGTACCTGAGTGTGTTATGGTGTCATGCACGGTCAGACAGGACACTCAGGGTGGAGGATGCTGTTTGCCATGCTCTTGTTCTGGTGTATTATCTGATGTACTCCCCTTCCTCACCGCTCCCGGGAATAAAATAAACACACATAGACATGCACACACGCTGAAACAACAAGATCGCTTGTAAAGAGTAAAAAAAAATATATATATATATATATACTCACAAAAGGATGCGTAACACATCCCTGATGGGTTGAAACTGCATGTAACCCATTTTCAAATCTGGATGGATTGTGTAGCGCACTCAGACAGTTATTCCCGTGTGTGAGTTTTAGGATGATGCCACACACACGACAGCATCCTCCTGGACAACACCGGCCTCTTTTTTTTTCTAGGAAAACCATTTACATTAGAGCAATGGGTCTTCTCAGGACATTTCCCCAAACCCCTCCCTAGAAAAGAAATTGTCAAGCCATGTAGCTTAGCAACTGTAACCAGGCACAATAGATTTGTAAAGCTTTAAAAGTGGTTTGCGTGGGGCTGTAATAAATCTAATTATTGAGTAAATCTCAATCTGAATTTAAAGAGTTTGGAGGATGATGCCTTCTCAAAAGCAAAAGTGTACTTATCCATCAAATTATGTTTATATACTCTAAAATGAGCTGCAATTGCACCTTAGTATCTACAGTAGTGCACAAGAAATACTGCAGACACATTGTAGAGTGTTTAAAAAATCTCCTATATACAGCAAGTACATAGCTAACATTGTAGAGCCAGTCCTGTGTGCTGTCAGAGTTTAGTCTAGAAACTCGTCCTGCATGTTTATTGTATTTAAGAAAGTTCACACTCCAGCCACCATCCGACATTGAAGGGAAGCAATATGGTTGCTAAGCACAGCCGATCACCAGCCTTTGGTTAAAGTGAAACACATACTGAAGCCACAAACGATTAAGTCGTTTGGTGTTTTCAATTTTTTGCATTACAGCTTTACATGTCGTCTACGAAACTGTCAACTGGTGAGGATGCTGGCTGTCCGCCTGGGATACACATCCTTAATCTCAGTTTATTAGTGCGGTGTCATGGGCTGTATTTAACATTTAAGTCTACATATAAAACCTTCTTCTTTATTTCAAAATGAGTCAGTCTGAAACGTTTAAAAAGTCAGCCAGAGACAGCATCGTGTTAGCTAAGTTGACATTGCACTCAACAAAATTGAGGGTTGGCACCTACAAATGAGGATGCTGATTCTGTCTGAAATCGAAGTCCCATTGTTTCAGAAATTGCTAACAGTGGTAAATCCCCCACTGTTATGATTGGCAAACTGCATCATGTGCTGTGCAAAAATTGGAAAGTTTAGTAGTGACAGTCACTCAGGTAGGGCGCGGCTTTTTGAACAGTCAATTTTGTGTGTCAAGAGCATTCAATTTTACTGTGGCATAACTGTGTGTCTTTAAAGTGGTTAAAAGTAACCATAAGAAAGGGGGGAAGGAAGCCTGAGGACGTGAGCAGTTAGGTGAGAGAACAGGAGGCAGATTTCTTTATTTATTTTGGAGAAAAGTAGAGTAAGAGTGATTTGTTTTTTCTTACTCAAGGACATTCAATCCCATCTTCTTTTTTCCTTGATTCAGTTCAAATTTTCTTTTTGACTAGCCCCACTCTCCAGTGATGCTGTGTTTTGCTCTTGAGTATGCAATTACTGACTGAAGAGAAAGGAATGTTAGTCTGTCCATGTCATGTTATTTTTTTTTTCTTTTAAGATCTGAGAGATGACAGTCCTTTCAAGCACAAAAAAGCATTTGCACATTCCAAGTTGGTTATTCTGGCCAGCTTGACGGAGTAGTTTGACAAAGATAAGTGGTCGCAAAGTGACTGCTAGCCATTTCTGACAATTAGACAGCTACTGTACTCTGTGTTTGCTTCAGGCTTCAAATTACAGTGTTCCAGGTTTGAATATGTCCAAAGGAAATGCAGTCCCCCTGACATTCAAACACAGCTGCTTCCGCTGTACACCATGAATTAGTCTGAGTGTCTGCCTTTTCCATTTATTCTATTATACAACTAAAAGAACAAATAAATAAATATATATTTTTATATATATATTATATAAATAAATTACTATAAATAAAATAAAATGGGATTATTTAGTATACTCTCATCCACATTAATGATCCCAATTGTCACTGTTGCAGACACACTACCACCACTAACACACCACACATGGCAGCCTGAATGAGAATGAGAATTCTTATTCATATTCCATGATTTCTGCATCTAACATGGTGCTCCCTCATGTTATATTCAATGTTATCCCCGAAGACTCTGCCCTTTGAGGGAGCCCTCGAATAAACAATGAAGCAATGATGATTCTGCTTGGAGAACAAATCTTCAATAAACATGAACATTAGATCCCAGTTAAATCAATAACAAAAAAGGAGGAGGCTGGCGTGGAGAGAGCTGAGGCAGCAAACAGAGCTGACATCATGGATGAATTCAAAAAGAACTAGAAATTTCAAACATGCAGCCAAAGCAGCTGTTTTATGCTGGCTGCCCGCACATATGAATTAGATAAAATAATCTAACAGCTCTTTATAGATGTTCCAAATGCTTTTGAACCGAATAGCTGAATATCTGATGAAAGTCATTTTATCAAAACACATTTTCACCGTTTTACAGCTGCTTCCATTCCAAATGTAATTTGGGATCTATCTGAATGCATGAAACAGTCCTTAAAAACAGAAGTTAGTTATTTAGGTATGCTATTTATGCTTCCACTGCCCTCATCTCAAATTCAGTGGGTTAGTGTTTAGATGGCTGATAAAAAAAGTCCATGATTAACACATAAAATGCATCTGTAAATACCCCATTAGACGTCACATGTCTTAAACAAGGTGGTTGCTAAATGAGATCACAGAGATGTCCAAAGACATCACTCCGACATCTGAGCTTAGTGATTCCACTGAAGTCAAGCAACCAAGGTGTAGTTCATTCATAGCCTAAAATTAGCTTTTTACATCTGGTGATTGCATTTATACTTCAAAACGTGTGGAGATTGTGTTCCTCAAAAAAAACAAAAAAAAAAAACATGTCAGTATCATATTTTTTTGTTCACCACGGAGCATATTCTCTGCAGTTATCCAAAATACAATGGAAATATCCCTTTGACATTTTGCTTTACTTCCGCGTTGGCCTCCAAAAATAAGCCATCCCTGCAGCACTCTGTACTGGCAGACTGGGCAGGAGGGTGAGTCACTCAGAGCACCACTGTGCTGTCACCGGTGCCATCACTGTTAACCTACTGCTACATAGAATCTACATGAGTGACAGCTAACTTGCTTCTATCGTTTGCTAATGTCATTTCCCAGCAGTGTGCATGTCTGAGTTTCTAAAAAGAGTGGGCTAATACAAGAGGTCAGAGAACGGCTGTCTGATGCTGGTGAACCTGGACGGGGGCTCACATCAATTTGGTTAGCAATTAACTTTGTTCTAGCGTGTTCAATAAAGCGTTATGGGAAGAAAATGTATGCATGAGAGAGGTTTTCATTCAAGTTTGGTTTATTAAAGGTGGTCGGACAAGGAGACAGTGTGATGCTAGTTCTCTAAGTACATATGGTGGACAATAATTAGGCTGCAGGCTCCAAAGCTGCCATACATGAGCCCTGAACAGGTTACATAAGGTAAAAAAAATACTAAATCAGTGGACCAAGTGCATTTCAGGTCTGGGCATCTGAAGCATAACACTGCATGACACTGAAAGTTTTTTGAACACCCCTAAGATTACAACCCAGTGAGTACCTCCATGAACATTATTTTAACAAAGTAGATTTAAGGCAAGCCAATAATATCAACAGGATTTCTGAGTAAATAAGTGATGATTGGCCTCACATCACTGTCATCACAGTTAAATGCACATGACAGTTTAACTCTGCAGGGAAGACGTAATCAGGTGAAGTAACTCATCCATGATTTGAGAACAGGCACATCGCTGCGGTTGAAGATCAGCGTTATTGGCAGCGCTCCCAGCCCTGTCACTCACCCACAAACCTACAGTGAGGGGAGCAGCTGTCCATCTCAACTTGACTTTCTGATCTATCACTGTCTGAAGAGATGCAGGAGTGCGTATGTTAAAACAAAAACAACTTAAGGGAGCATTTGAGATAGGCGGAGGAAGTGGGAAGCAGGAAAATTCATAGGGGGGAAACAGAGACAAAAGGCGAGCGAGTGCTATTTACTGAAGCAGCCATTTTCTTGAATTAGCTTAACTGTGGCAGTGCTGGGAAACCTCGCTGTCTCATGTCAGCTCCGGTCTGTGATTCGTCTCTCCGTTGCTGCCTAATTGAGATCACAGCTCTGATAGGGTTTGAAGAGGAGCAGTTTGGAGAGAATGTTTATCACTTCACGGGAAGACGTCCCAAATGGCAAGTCTAACGCTGCCTTTTTTGCAAAGGTCGAGGCAGTGGCAACACCTCAAAGTATCGCCCAGTCAGTCTGTCAGTTTTAATGAACATCCTGACCTTAAAGAATGAGAGCTGATCAGTCAGTCCATGCATAATTTTCAAAGGAGCCTTCATATGCGCGTGGTCGAGGGGGAAAGAAATGAAGGCAGGCTATTCATTGTTGACAATAAATCAACTCAGCAAAACAATTCTTCTTCAAAGTTGTTCAGCCTCTCTCATCCAGGCCTCTGGAGTATTGGCCCTCTGTGGATGAAAACTGATCAAATATGACAAGCCTTACACTCATTTGCAGGTTTTTCAGACGTAGAAAATTAATGCCAACAACAAAGTCAGGTTGAATTTCCCCCCTATCACTTGAATTTGACATATCCTACACATTTTTCACAAAAGAAGCCTATGCAGCGGTTGTTTTCCGTGTTTATACAGTGAGTCTATTGAAGTTGTGCGCACAGTATGCTGCTCAATTACTGAGCTGGAAACCTTACCACACATCCCACGAAAGCAAAGAAGCAAGTCCAGTCCTTATTTTCACTATGTTGTGCTCAAACTACTATGAGTCAGACATTGTTGCAATTGTATAGCCACCATGCCAAAGCTCACATCCATAGACTTTATAATGAATGATTCTGACATGTGAGGCCTCTCTGTAAGTAACATTATAAAGAGTACAGTCTAGACCTGCTCCATATAGAAAGTGTCAGGAGATAACCTCTGTTATGATTTGCCGCTATATAAATAAAATTCAATGGAATTGAATTAAACCTGCATTTTTCCTAATGGCCAGCAGTGGGCGACTCCATCAGCTGCAATAAGTTCAGATGGTTAGTGAGCTGCAAGATGTTCATTTTGTAAAATGGATAATAAAGTATGCTTCAGGCCGTGGGTACTTTATGAATGACATTCTCAGTCAAATCCAAACAGCATAGAGGCCTGGCTACGCTCTTGTCCAAATACAGTCACCCCTGACTCCAAAAGAAAAAATTACGGGGCTTCAAAATGTTAGTTCACAAACCAATGGGTGGCATTATCATGGGTTTGCACTGGGTTATCACTTCACAGTCTAGCTTCTGTTCCTGCCCATCTGCAAATCAACCATCATGGTCCATAGCTGATACTGTTAGCAAACAAGCACCGACTGAAAAAAAAAAAAAAAAACAGTGTTGTGTTGCTGCCATATTCAGCTCCACCTATATGCACTGCTACCACGAGTGGGTTAAAAAGCTGGCTTGTGATAGTTTGATATATAACTAAACTTGAAGGCATCAGCTTCACATTTTCCCGATCAGTGTAATTGAAATTGACATTGCAGAGGGTCCAGAAGAACTCTACACACAGTGAATGATATGACAAAACCAAATTTAACTTTACTGTAACATTGAGAAAACTTTGAGGTTCTGACTGGGCTACATTTTACCAGCAAACACTGTATAATCAATGATCTGTTGGTTTGTGGACCACCAATTTCACTAAGTTTGGCTCTGACTGAGAAGAGGACAACTGAAAGCATAAAATCAAGTAGGGTCTTCTACAGCAGCAGAGATGACCCCTGTTGGCAAATATACACGATTCAGGTTTAAGGATCTTCCACTGGCTTCACTTTTCAGACACAGAAGCTCCATCCTCATATTATACTGTCTATGGGTCAGTCAAACCCTGCATGTGAGGACAATGGGTTTGCAGGATTTGCTTCATAAATTGTGTCACAGTCTAAAATCCTTACACAAACCAGCTTTATTACTTAATATTTGTAATACACTAGCATGGGATTTTAGTCTTATGTGTACAGTGAATCTCTGTTGTAAGGCTCTACTGCTACCCCACTGTCTTGGTGGTGCCTCCAGTAGAAACACTTCTTCTGTTTCCATTATTATGCTATTGCTGTCGTGTGAGATAGTTCAATCAATACTGGGAGAATGAACAAGTCTCTCCCAATGGACTTTTAAATGATAACATCACACTACCAGTAAACTTGTACTAACTGTCAGACTTTTCATCTCATCCTGCAGGGAATATTGCTGTAGTCTTAGTCCGTTTGTCCTCTTTCATTTAGGCACATTTTCACATCAAATGATTGGGCGTTTGAGTCTAATTATTTTGATTTAATTGGTCTTATTCTCGCCTTCAGCGAATGAACACTGATCTGATAGAAAGGAGCATTCTCTTTGTTCTTCTCGGTCACATATTAACACGCTGATTACAGCTGTAATGATGTTTGGTATGAAGAAATGTCCATTATGAGGACAACTGCCTGGAAATAGTGTCACAAAAAATTCCAGTTGTTATGAAGTGATTAGACAGCAGTTCGACAACTGGTGGAGAGATTTGCGTGTGGGACGAGCTGCTTTGAGCCTGGAAAGGAATTACTAATGCAGAACTTATAAAGAAGTGACGGGGGGCATTCACCAATATTACACATAAACACCAGTCCACCCCTGGGGAGGTCTCATATGCATCAGGATGAGCTCCTACAGATGTCATTATTTTGATGGTATGAACTGAGGGCGCTGACTTTGAAAGATGTGAGCATCAGGTAAGGAGCGGTTAAGAAAAAGACGCTGTTGGTTGCAGGATATTGACCCACAGAGGTCAAGATTGACTCACCTAGATTGACCCATATAGGACCTGAAAGTTAGGATGTCTCGACCTCTGCTGCTTCAGTTCTTTTATTCTTCTTTCAGTCTGTCTGCTGAGACTCAAATCACTTAAATTGTTCAAGTACCCCAATAAAGAAATGTCAGAAATTCCAAGTTGTCACATTCCTAAAATAATGGCTTAAGTCATTTTTTGCCAAAAATGATTGATTTATTTTTTGCCTAAATCATCTCCTCATGATGCTGGCCACCTCTGATAAAATTAAAATGACATCCTCAGTTGAACAGATCATGTGATTCTACCCTTCTGTAGTATAATGGCCTATCTCAATATGTTTAATATTTGGTTCAGTTTTTGGTGTTTTCTGAACCTGAAAAAAAAAAAACTTTTTTTGGAAGGTGACAAAGTGTTATGCTTGCATCTAAAAGAGTACTCCACAGATTTAGCCATGAACTTTTGTAATACCGTTGGACTCACAATGGACTATTTTTAAAAAAGACTCTAAGAATCAATGCAGCAGAACCAAAGATATGGTCTCAACTGCCAAAACTTTGTACAGACATTCAGGTGTTTTACTTTAACAGCTAATGTGTCCTGGAGCTGCAGCAGAGATGAAGAACAGGTTACAGAGGTCTGGTGAACTCACTTCTTTCTAACGCCACACATCTAGATTTGTTCCATTACCAAAAGTGGAGCTGACTCAAGTGATTGAACATACTGACATACTGGCGTTCCTCGCCAATATCTGCTCTGGTTTCCCAGGAGGAGTATCTATGGAATGCCTCTCTACATTAGCACACGGAAAAATATTATATTTACAGAAACAAAGATTTCTTCAAATCTAATTAACACTTCCACGACACTGTCCTGCAGTGATTTCATCTTGGGTACCTCAGCAAGAGGGCGATAAATTCCCTCATCTGAGTAATTTTTATTTTAATTATTATTAAATTACAGGAAAGCCTCCAAAGCCCATTTATATTAAATACATGACATGAGTATACACATAATATCAATATTTAATGTAGCTGTGGATATTTAATGTCTCAAAACATTTTTTGAAAGTGTGTCTCTGTGATTTTAATAAAAAAGAAAAAAACATTTAATTTGCTTTTCATCATGTTTTTTGTCTGTAACAGTTTGAAAAGTGCTTTCTAAATAAATGTAACAAGTGACAATCGTCATTATTTATATATTATATATTTTATTAGACAGGAGTTGAATCATGTCCTTTAAGGATCAATTTCCTCTGCAGACCGTGAGAGAGGGATAAAAGGTTAGACAAAAAGAAATCATACACCATCAGTGGATGTGCATCACCTCTCCCATGAGTGGGCCATCATCATTGGAGGGGATTCCCTTGCTTTAATACAGGGGACCATCAGAGAGGAGAGAGCTCTGTGTTATCAGTCCCCGGCCGCATAGTCCTCCTCTCTCCCGCTGTGCCACGATGGGGTCACCCGGGGGTGAGGAGTGACATCCTCTCAAATTGCATCATTTTGCTGAGCATGCTCACAGGCTATGTGATATTTCACAGGTCAGTGCCTATAATAAGGACCTGGCTCTCTCAGAGAGACCCACCTGATGTCTGTGACCTTTTGCAATTGGACTTGGTATTTCCCTCAAAATCTCGCCAGCCTGAGCTCGCCACAACTTTTCAAGAGCACTTCAGAAAAAATGCTCGGGAGGGCTAAGTTTGATAAGCTACTGCAGACTCTCCCAAAACAGAATATAAAATCGACATCGATAGATCAACAACCCTGTCTGCAGGGTTGTCTGATTAACAGACATAACAAAGTATTAGCAGCAGATGAGGCCAGATGACAAAAAGAAGAAGAACAAATGAATGCTAATGCTGCTCCATATCTATGAGGTGTTTTGATACATTATATTGAATTCAATCATTACCGGCAGGAAACACCTAATATAACCACCTATATAACACTGGTTCTCAAACTGTGGTACATGTACCATTGGTGGTACGCAACCTCTTTGTAGTGGTACTGGAAAATAAGTTTTCACTTCCTGTAATATTTTGTTTCAGTATCAGCCTGATGTGAGTCACAGTCATGTAGGTAGCTTACATTAGTTATGAGCTAAAATGTGATCTTATCTTAGTAAGCAGAGGTCAAATGAATGGTTCCAAAAGACTGCATTCCTGGCTCCAAATGGGAAATATAAGGAAGAGTAATATCAGGATCAGTGCACTTTTTCCACCAAATTAGCTCTGGTTCATAAACCAGTCAACAGTCTTTTAATTAAGTTTGATAAACACTGCTATATAACACATTAATAATGTATAGTATAGTTACAGATATTCCATATGTTAAAATACATTTTTAATAGTTTATCATATTATTGTAAAATCCATCTGATTTCACCAAAGCCTGCATTAATTGTTTGTGTGTACTGTACATTACTGTTTCAAAGTTAAGCATGACTGTCCACCACACTGACGTCCTCCATGATGAATATATTTGCACAAAAACATAATCAGTTTGAACGTCAATCATACGCCAAGTAATATATGATGCTTTTCATGTTAGCAGATAGAATACATGCAGTTACAAATATCAGTGTCCAACCGAAGCCAGTCAAAAGTGCTTGTCAGACAGAACTAGTTAAACTGGATTATTCACAAGCAAATAAAGTCAACACGATTATTTGATGGTAATCAAAAATATGACAACGCTGAATTACAGGCAGCCTGAAAAAAAACATACAGCATACATGCTGCTTTAAACAAACTTGAATTACTGCCTCTGCTATCCCTCGCAGTTAACGCATAAATCACCCTCACTGGTATTAAAGAGGTCATTTATTCTGATCCTTCCTCACAATATTTAAATTCTTGCCTTTTTAATTACGCACTCTTGGGATTTTTTTTTTCTCGTGTCCTGAAGCACATGCTTCTTTGCTAGCTGTCATAAGAGCAAATGGTTTCGATTCTATCACGCGGCTTCTGTCTGTAAGCGATGTGGGCTTTCATACTGCAGCGACTCAAGGGCATCTCATTCTTTGAGGCGGCTCCGTCTTTTGAGTTTGCTGTAATTAAATCAAAGTCTCATCAGCCTTCCAGATGTTGAAGTGATTAACACATATACTTTTTATTCTCATTCAGGAATGTTAAACTGTTAAACTGCTTGTTTCTGTTCAGAAGTTATTAGATTTGTAAACTATTCACATCACTCATTTTCATTCCATTTTGATCCTGAACTAATAAATCTCTCTCTAATGGATTTGCAGGCATACAGATTATGGCAAATGAATGCGCCTCAAATATATGACAAAATGTTTTATGTTTGTCGACAGCAGTGTGTAGCCCGAGAGCTTTGACTCCGCTGCTTATCTGAAATGACACAAATGTTTCCTCGGAGGACAACATTCTGACATCCATCACCCGCAGCGTGATGCCAGTCTGTGGTGGCTGCTGATGTGGCTGGTGGCATGGGTGCTATATAGCTAGGTACTTGTTTTTGTTTTTTTTGGCCATCCCAGCTGCCCAATGCTTGCACATCAGCCACTTATATAGTCTGTCCCATGACACAGGCTCAGATCTCAGAGATTGTGGACGACTCGCTGCCAGGACTGCTGAGCAACATCAGGACGCGTGCGGCACAGAAGGAAAGTTTAGAGAAGGTTGGAGGAAAGTTTATGATTCATTTTCCTCTCCTTCGACTTACTTACCTTGGTAAAACTTCACTTTCACATGTCTGAGTTATAAGTTCCACATGATTGGCTCTGGAGCTGCTTATCAGGAAGAAGAAAGGTAGCAGATAAAGGCGGCGCGGAGTCGTGAAGGATAGCTCCCACTCACCTTCCAGGAGAACACTTTTTTTTTCTCCCCTTCTCTTAGGAAACAAAACTTGTATTTACCCTGTGCCACTGCAACAGGATGCACGCTGGCAAATGAGCCAGCGATCAAACAGAAGACTTTTACAGCGTGCTCAGACTTCTTACACTCCCGCCTGGCTTTTATCATTCCTACTTTACCAAGTCTCCACCAGAGAAACAGCTGGTGTTCTGCTAAACACCAACAAACAATCTGAGTTGCTCGTCCCCGGCAAGCGACTTCTGTGCTGACAGAAAAGGAGGGGATGATTTAGAATTGTATTCTGCATACACAGTGCATGACGAGCATAAATCCAAAGGAATTATGGCAGATATGAATCAAAAGTTTGTTTGCGAGAGCGTCATCCATTACGGCACGGTTGAAAAAAAAAAAGGATTCACAGGGGTTCCTGCAGTCAGTGAAGCATATATTAAAGAGGGAGATATTTCTCTTTCACTGTTTGCCTCAGCACTTATATCAGTTTTTTAAAAGCAAGCCATGCCCCTTTATTTTTAGAGCAGCTGGGTAAGTTTACAGACAGATCATTAAGCTATCTCCAAATGCCATGGCATAGATTTGTTTCGAGGAAATGATGTGTGCATCTAACCCCTGTGTCTGTGCTCTGCACCTCTAACAATCTCCCTGTAGGTATATAGGGCTATACGGCAAGAAAATGGGGCAGTAGTTTAGCTTCAAGTCATAGTGAATGTGAAATGTGTGAAAATCACTGATGAATTAGGTTTGAATTCTAAAGTTTTTTTTTACTCCCTTTGGCACAATAAAGTTAAGTGTGTGATGCACCAAGAATTTTGATTAATTGTGAATAATCAGATCAATACTTACTGTGAGAAACATTTAAATATATACAAAATCTGTCACAGGTAGAGTGTGGCTCCATGAGGCTTTTTGCTCAGGGTAAGAACAGGGTCTGTGCGCGTCAGTATAAAACATGGATGTAGTATCTCTGGCTCAGGTTCAGGTTCTCAGGTTTCTGAAGAGCTGTTGTGAAGCTCATTGTGTGGTGGCCCTGGTCGTCTCCATCTTTGCAGTCCTGCCTCTGCTGCCTCCAGGCTAATCTAAAAATGGATAAAGACGTTAATCATGGATGGAGCTGAACAATAGATGGTTTTTGTACCAGACTTTAAACATATTTATTTCCGTATTTCTGTAGCCAGCCTCAAGTGGCCGTTTAAGGGGCTGTAGTTTTTGGCTCTACTGCATTGGCTTCACTTCACAGCCACAGAGGCTACTGTTTGGTTGAAAATGATAGTACTTGCAGACTCCCATCATGTTTACAAAGCTAGCCAGGGACATGTGTCCATATTATCTGCCAAGGGAGTTTACATACGCTATCATCATTGTTTACGTTCCGCCATCAGCTGATGCCGATGCCACATGTGACGTCATCACCTCAGTCCCAGCCAGACTGCAAACAGACCATCCTAACACATCTATGGCCATTCCCGGTGATTTCAACCACACCACTCTCACTGCTATAATCCCAACCTTTCAACAGTTTGTGACCTGCCCCACCAGAGACAATAAAACCTTGGACTTAATGTATGCTAATGTTAGCATACATTAAGTCTCCCCCCCCCCCCCGTAGATCTGATCACAATGTGGTATCTCCACATACACACCCGTGTGGTACCTCCACATACACACCAGGACAGTTAGCATGTGGTCACAGGAAGTTGATGAGTCTCTGCAAGGTTGTTTTGAGGCCACAGATTGGGATGTATTGTGTGCGCCCCATGGTGAGGACATCAGCGCCATGACTGAATGCATCATGGAGTACACCAACTGCTGTGTTGACAGCATCGTACCCATCAGGAGGGTGTGATGCTTTCCAAACAACAAACCCCAGATCACCAGCGACCTGAAGAAGCTGCTGAACAGGAAGAGATCCTTTGGGGATGGGGACCAGGAGCTACTGAGGAGTGTGCAGAGTGTGCAAAGCTCCAGGAAAACAACGTGAGGGATGTGTGGTCAGGAATGAGGACCATCACTAGATTCAAGGTGAGGGGGAGTCTGCCTGAGGGAAGCCTGGATAGAGCCAATGAACTGATGGACAGACTGATGATGACCCTGCATATCTTCTTACCTCTGAGCCCCTCGTCACCTCCCCCACCCACCTGACTGTTTCCAGCAGCCATGTGAAAAGACAACTGGAAAGACTACTCCGGAACAAAGCTGTAGGCCCAGATGGTATCACCCCCAGAAGGCCTGCGCAGACCAGCTATGCGGGGTTCTACAGCACCTATTCAACCTCAGTCTGATGCAGAAGAAGGTTCCAGTGCTGTGGAAGACACCCTGCCTTGTTCTGGGTACCCAAGAAGTCACATCCAGCTGTGCTCAATAAGTGCTACCCAGTTGCGTTGACGTTACATGTCATGAAAGTCCTGGAGAAACTGGTTTTGGCCCATCTGAGACCTCTGGTGACCACCTTCCTAGACCCGCTGCAGTTTGCCTACTGCCCCTCGGTTGGTGAGGCAATCATCTACCTGCTTCAGCGGGTCCTTGCAGGACTACTTGGGCGTGCACCTGGATAACTGGAGATGCAACACTGAGGCTGTCTACAGGAAGGGACAGATTAGACTCTACATCCTGACGACGCTCAGGTCCTTTAATGTGTGCAGCAAGAAGTTGCAGATGTTTTACCAGTCTGTTGTTGCGAGTTCAATCTTCTTTGCAGCCATCTGTTGGGGCAGCAGCATCAGAGCCAGCGACACAAAAAAACTGAACTCTCTGATCAAGAAGGCTGGCCCTGCAGCTGGTTGTGGAAAAAAAGGATGCTCCACAAACTGCTTAGTATTATGAACAACAACTCCCATCCACTGCATGACCTCCTGCTTAAACAACAGAGCAGTTTCAGTCGGAGACTCCTGCAGCTACACTGTAAAAAAGAACCGCTACAGGAAGTCATTTATAGCAACTGCCATAGCTAATTGTAATCATTCAGTTTTGTGTATTATTGCTTTTTTGCACTAGTTGTATGTCTTAAGGTCTTGTCTTGGACTTGCATCCTGTTGAGTATTTGATAGCAGCAATGGAATACAATATTTATTAGTATGTTTGCATTAGTGTATAATTCATAATTCAAGTAAGAATTATTGTGTTTTTGTTGTCTCATACTGAGCCTGTTATATCTACAGGGGGGGGTCCTCTTCCATGGAGACCACCATGTTGAACCGCTATTTTTGCAATCTGTAACTTCACCATTAAGTGCCACTAAGTCGTACACACAATAAAAACTAGATTAAATGAAAATAGATTAATTAGAGAGATCTGTGTAGTTTCTCTTCATGCACATGATGTCCTGAATAACAGGTACAGTCAGCAGTGAGTATAGCTAGTAGGTTTTTCTGTTAAGTTAGCAGTGTTTTCATCAGAGCTAAGAACTCATACAGTTCACTGATGTCACACACACACACACTGAACCAATAATTGCCCACGACATACATGACCACTTCCACCTCATCATCATGAGAGAGACAGAGCACAAAACGTCATACTCAAATGATGAACCAGGCCTCGCATAGCTGTGCATCCCACCACACAGCAGCTTTCAGGCTTTGTCTGTTGTTTGCCAGCAGACAGACGTGACGAGGAGGCGTCATCACCTAATAACAAAAAATGAATACAAAACTGGAAAACGATTCATTATTTTCACCTCGAGTGTGGGCGGGACTTAATTATGCTCACAACTTAGTTGGAAAATAAAATGAGCAAATGAAAGATAAATACCCGAGTGAAGACTGTCGAACAAAAAAAAAAAAAAAAGCAATAAAATTAGACAAGCCAGTGAAAAATTAATGGAACGGTAAAATAAATTAAGTTTTCATTTATTTTATGAACTGAATGGCACAAAGGGACATTTTTATCAAAAGATTGGAAGTTATAAGTGTAAAGCTTCAAATTTCTTTTTACAATTAATTCACATTTAACTATTACAATTCATGTATTCAGTCATATTTTTAACTGCTACACTTTGGACTGAAAATCTTTTATTGGCTTTTATCTATTTTACAGCGTGCGTATAGTTGAAAATATTGCTGAAAATACCCTGCTGGTCTTGGATTTATATTTTTTTATTTATATTAAGTATTTGAAGTATTTCCATGTTGATGCTTAGAAAATGCTCTTGTGCATTGCAGCCTTTGTGAATTTCCAAGTTTTCATTGGATAAACTGAAGAATGAACATATATTCATGTTTTATCTACCTTTCATGAGCATCTTCACCAGAGAGCACTCCTACTTCTCCGCTCTCGATTTTAGCACATGGACCTCCGCTTCTTCTTGACCCCGTCATGTCAGCTATCATCACTAACAACACTCAAGAGACCTTGTTGGTCGAATCTACTGGCCACTGCAGTGCGTTGGTGCTCTCCAGCAATACACTCTGTAATAATCTAGCCATCGAATTGCTGTTCTCCGGGCCTTCTCGTGGCATGAATAATGAATGGAAGTCATTTCTGGCGGTTCTTCGCCCGCCAGCTCTGCTTGGTTGAAAGATACACTGGGGGCTTTTTTCCCCTCTTCTCTCCAAAGCATGCACTCCAAGATTTAAATCGCATACAGTAGCTTTTATAATGACTGCAAGGGTAGTTTGTTGTCGGTTCAGGAGGAAGAAGAGGTTTGGGTGAGGTGAAACAAGACAAAATGGCTCAGGTCAGCATCTGGTGACCGCTGTGAAAACAGGGTGGATGTCAAAAGCAGATTTATCTTTTGTAACCTAAAAAAAAAAATCCTTCTAGACCTCATGAAAAAGTCATCATGTCTGGGAGGATTTAAAAAAAAACTTTTATGCTTTATTTAAAGATTCATCCTGGGAAAAAAAAAAGCACTGTGGCGAGCAGAGGAAGGGGATGAAGCAAAAGCATGCTTGCCTATACCCGCTGTCAAGGTTGAACGGCGAACACGGGCTGTGAGTGGGATACACGACAAATGTTGTCACTGAGAGCGATCTTTGAATGTCAGCACTTCTGTCCCACTCTGGCTGTTCCTTTAAGGTATTTCCTCCATGCTGCATTTGTCAGGCGCGGTGTGACGGTGCGGTCAGGGTTATATTTGGTAAGGGCCCTGACGGCTGCACCGGGATACTGCTGAGGATTTGTTAACAATTTCTATATCAACTTCTATCCCCTGCTTTCTGTTTTGCTCATTGTTTACATGTATCACGCTCCGGCATGCGTTTATGATGTGAAATCGTTAGTTTTACACCGCAGGATCGACTCTATTTTTTTTCTTTTGTACAAGCAGCGGCGTGGATTCTAGCACGGATGGCAGGCGCATTTCCTGTTTTGTTTGTTTCACACATGGGTTGCTTTTATATTTCTTCTCACTATCTCCCACTAACACAGACACATACATTAACAGACGCACTCAGAGGGATATGCTCACGAACACATTTCTTAATCTACTGAAAGAAAGACAGACGTACAGCGCTCATTCTTTTGAGGTTCCATTATTTCTTTTTCATGCTTCACCATCCTCTGCTCTCACGTGTGTTTCACTCCCAAGTCCGCGCTCTGCCACAAAGAAACACCTGCAAATACAGTATCTTCCCATCTTAATGTGTCAATTCTCCAAAGACATTTTCAATTATGCTTCAGTGGATTCCGCATTAGAGGAGAGATTGCGCAGCAGTTGCCTGAGGTGAAAACGTGGAGAGACGCACGCATTCATGCACGCACGCATGTGTGTGTGTGTGTGTGTGTGTGCCACCTTCGAGCAGGACTTGTGTTCTCAGGTTGGTGTGCAAGTTTTTCAAGAGAGTGCAGCTCAGGGTGAGTGTATATTCCGCAGATAAACTCCTTGACAGCTTGTACATTATGACTCTCCATGCTGAGATATGCTTTGCTGATGGTAGCAGTGATTATTAAAAACTGCTGGATGTGTGCTGCCTCTGCTCCAGACATGCTGCAACACATTCTTCATCCTTTTTTCACCCTCTTTTAAAAATCATGTAATGTCACTATTTTTATTCTTTTGGCATTGCAGCAAATAGCAGAACGGGTTTTCATTCTGCTGAAAGTTTTCATACACTCTCTTGACTCGAAACATTTCCTTTTGCAGATAGAAGCTGGTGGAAAATGAATGCTTATTTGCAGTGAATGATCCGCTGCTGGTTTTGGTCTGCCTGTATGCGTTTGTAATGAATCTCTTTTAAACACTGCGACTGCAGTGGAGACATCTGTATCACATATGTGAATACATATGAATACTGTATTTATGGCTTTCTCAGAAATCAAGATTTCGGCAGAGGTGTGAAGCGTTGTCACAAATCCAAATCTCCATAAGTGCGCTGGACTTTCTCTTCACAGTGTTTAGACTGAGGGAAACGTTTTCAGGCTCAGATGTATTTTAAATGAAGAGGTGTTGCTGATGTGACTGGAATGCAGATTCAAATTCATATTCTCTCCACAGTCCATTTCATGCGATGCTGCATTTTTCCTCCTGGAAATATAATACTTGTAAACAAATGGCTCAATATCATGGATACACCTACATCTCTTCCTGTAAAATGTATTTTAAACTGAATAAAAACTAACCCAATAATGGCCGCCTCTGATATTTTAAAGCCCCTGTGAGAAGGGTTTGAAGATTTCTGATTCCGATAGTGGTAGTATGAAAAAAAAAAACTGAAAACTCAAAAAAAAATGCTCCTAAGTTCTTTCCTAACCACTTTCCACCTTGATGGAAAACGTCATGAGGTCAAGGTCATTTGTGAGGGAGTTCATAAGGAGTTAGGCGAAGGTGAGCATGGTGGTCAGAGAATCTAGAATCCGACTGCACTTACATATCGATCTGTGGCAAAACTAGACTATTGGACCGCTCCCTGGATTTAACCTGGGTACACTAACATTAATGGCCTGAACAAGCTCTCAGAACAATTTGACACATGCTACAATCATGTGAAAATTCTGCTTCCAGACAGCTAACCCTACAGCCCGGCATCAGTGGTTGTCACTGCATTGAAAAGCCATAGTGTGTGACATGGTATGGATCAGTTTGTTGTGGTACATATGTTATATTGCAGTTTTTTTGCAATAGCTTAGACCTCAGCTCAGTGATTTACAACACTGCCAGCAATGAACCAATACACCGCAAGTGGTAGCTGCCACAGGGATAACATTATAACAGTGAAAATGAATATTGACTCCGCGTATCGTCATTTCTCCCAGACCTAACCTTTATATTGATACATTCATGTTGAGTTATTCACCCGTTTAACTGAAAACACATTCATGCATCTGAGTCTGGCATGTTGTCATGTAAAGATAACACTGAACAGCACAGTTATGACGGGCTTGGTATCCCAGGGAAGGTAGCTTTGA
The DNA here is from genome assembly GCA_014281875.1 of Nibea albiflora. Classification (NCBI taxonomy): domain Eukaryota; kingdom Metazoa; phylum Chordata; class Actinopteri; family Sciaenidae; genus Nibea; species Nibea albiflora. The sequence goes on from CM024789.1 coordinate 26,899,419, forward strand.
AAGGAAACAGTATTTGCTAGTAGCAGTCAACTATTACAACATTGTTTCTGCCTGATTGTTGTTTATAGTGCTGGCTTAGTGCTTTGGATTAAAGCACTTAATAATCTGTTGGTTGAATGAAGCGGTACACTCGCTGCAAGTAACAGACTAATTGCCCCGGGCAACCCATCCATCCATTCATTTTCTATGTCCACTTCCTGTTCAGCCTCATGGGGGGGAGGCTGAAACCTTTCTCTTCATGCCTCAGACAAAATGGCAGGGAAACACCCTGAACAGGTCAGCAGTCGCTGCAGGGCCATCACACAGACAAACACATTACAAACTACACCGTGGGCAATTCTGACCCAGTGAGCATTGAACTTCAGTTTGTGGACATGTCTAGACTGTCTACTGTAGCCAAAAATGAGTCTTTTTTTCCTTTTCATTCAGGTTACCCACAGCAGTTAACAACATTTAAACAACCAGATTTAAATGTGAAACAGGTCTGCTGAAATACAGAATGGAATGGGGGGGACAGTTTCAGTGCTGGTTGACAGGGGGCTTCTAAAAATAAATAAATATCCAGTGTCTCTTAGAATTACAGTATCAGTATTGAAATGGTATTGAATTTTGTACATGATAATCTACATCTAATCCTGAAAGTGTCATATATATATATATATAGTGAGAAAGATTATATTATTAAGGGTGGAGAGTGGTCGAATATAGAGCTGGGATTTTGAATCCAGTGGTGAGCCTGTGATCTTTTTGTTTGTATGGAGAATGAACATTCTTTTTTTTAGTTCAAAAACATGTGCTGTTTCTATTCCACTCATTATATTACCTAAACCACAGAGCGTCTACTGAGCTGGAAGGGTGCAGGGCTTTCACCACATATTTTGTCACTACTATGTGACATTCATTAACTCTGTCCTCACCAGTGTGGTAACGCGTTGTAAAGTATTGCGTTAGAGGACTCGAATGACCTTTTTTGTGTAGCGATCAGTAACTAAGTTGTTTGTTTTTCTTGAGTAATCCTTTAAGAATTTCTCCGGATAAGGAAAGAATAATTCCGACTGCAGCCTGCTTTTTGTCAGACAGTACTGTGCCACCTGCGGATGTGTCAGCGGAGGCGCGTATGAGGTGTGATGATGCGTCTGTGCCCTGCTGACCTACGTCTGTGTGTGTGTTTTCGAACCGCCGGCAAGATGGCAGAGAGCACAGCTTTTGAATCGTGGAAGTACGCACATTATTTTCAATTCACCAGCGAAAAGGTCAAGAACTAGATATGCATAATGCACACTTTGTCTTGGTGGGGGAAAAAAAATTCCAAAATTCCACTTCCAATTTAAAAAAAACATCTTGTATCCAAGGCACTGTCTTTCCTGTTATTGTTATCCTGCAGAGTTAATGTGGCTGGATGACTGATGTTATTCATTGTCAGGACTTCTCGGTGCATTTTATTTTTGGTAACGCATGAGTACTCTAACACGTTACTATTTATTCATAGTTCATTCATTTACTCATTTTTCCTTTTGCTGTGAGAAAAAAATAAAACAATGTTTCCGTCTCAGCTGAGGGTGAGGAGCTGCATAGTAACACCAACCCAGTGGAATTGTTGCATTGTTGCGCTGCTACAGGTCACAGAATGTGACAGGTCACATAGTACATCATGTTAGTGTATGGTTGGGTGGACTAGCAGAGCATTGGTATTTCTCAAGTCATCAGAATGCCAGAAAGTTCATACTTAACCATAAAAAAATAATAATGGTTGACTTTGGTGAAGCACACCCACTTCAGAACATTTCAGCATTCATTTTTTTACTAAGAATAACCATTTTAACAAGGATGAACCAGGATGGAATGAATGGATGTAAATTTAAAACAAGGTAGGAATTATATCCAAACCAAAAATGAAAAAAACAAACAAACATATTTTTTCACCTAGAAGTAGTAGCAGTTGTCATTTGATCTGCAAATGACTAAATCAGTGCATCCTGAGGACGATCAAATGTAACTGTGTTACATGTCTGTGGAATGGGAGCAAAGGAAGAAAAAGCCACTACTAACATGAAAAGAATATCCAAACTCTACACAGAAAGGACAAGAATTGAATGTCTGGCTCTGTCACAGGACTCAAATACAGACACAGAGACACAATGCAAGACAGAAAGATAAAAGATTTTTACTGGTTAGTGAATGGTTATGAACAGTTTTACAAGTCGCCAACGCAATGGCAGTCCCAACACTGAAACAAATCCATAGGGTACGGGCTGTTGAGCAGGTCAGGAACAGGCAACATGTCAAAATCCAGGAACAGGTAACAGCTAACAAGGGAAAAACAAAAACAGATCAGTGAAAGGTTCAGGCCAGGGTTCAGTTTCAGATGGCAGGAAAGCAAAGGCAGAAGCATCATCCAGCCCTGTCACCTCTATACTTGATCCAGACTTTGAACTTAACCAAGACTGCAGGTCTGAAACCTCCCCTGGACCACTGTCCAGACAACACAGCTATACCATCTGACCAGAAGAGGTGGTATTGGGTTAGATCAACATTGTTGAGTTCATTCCTGCTTTCAGACACAATACAAGAAGTTCTGACATCATAACCAGAAAAAGGAAAACATCAGGGCATGTGGAGAGGCCAAATGTCTCTGACCTCTTTATAGATGATTTTTAACCCAGTCAATTGCAAGTTTTAGGGAAAAAAAACAAAACTAACCCGATCAAATCTCGACTTTGTCATCAAACTCTCAGGCACTTTGGTTCGGCGACAGCTCTGTTTAGTTCGTTTCCTGGTCACCCAAAGTTCCCTGGATTGTGTCGAGGACCTGTGGCTGGAGTGGAATTGGCTTTGTCATTCCCCTAGAGTGTGTTCCTGGAACAAAAGACTGCAAGAATTCAGACAATTGCAGTGGAAATGTCTGCAACGCATTCAGGCGTCTCTACCTCTGACCCTTCAGCACTGCAAAGAACGCTTCGGTTCACCAGTGCATAGAATGTTTTTCAAGCGCATCAGTCAGCGAGTGTTCAGAGTCTTCAGGCTTGATTTTGCCGCAGGGCTCTCTGTTAAGAAACCTTTCCCTCTCTTCCTCTGCCTCGCTCTCTCTCTCTCTTCTGAGCCTCCTGTGTTTCTGCGTGCCTCTCTTTCTGAGGACAGACAATTGAGTTGTTGCTGCTTTGGTCTGACTGCCCAACCACCTGATGATGCCTTCATTTTCGGACCCCTGATGAATATTGATCTGGTGTTTTCACTTCTCATTGTCTCTCTTTGCTGTTCCATGAATTTATAGTTTTTATTCAGCATCAAGTAAACCAAACTGAGCCTTACAGTGAGAAGTGTGAGCAGTAACCTTTTTGTTTTCTTTGGAATAATATTGCAACAACAGATTTCTCTTGAATTCCTCCATTCTTCTGAAGTGATGTTCTTTCTTTCTTTCTTTCTTTCTATGGGCTTGAGAAAATATATACATATGATTTGGTTGGATGTTTCATCCTTCAGTCTTTGAAGTGCATGGATTCTCTCCCTCCCTTCCTCTCTCTCCCCTGAGCATGGTCAACAGTGTTGTACACCAACGGTGAATTGTTCTGCTTTACTGGCAGCCATCTGGCAAAACCTCACAAACATTCCCTAATGCAATTTCTGCCTGCTTTTTTCCCAATCATTTGATGTTCACACACTGCAGTGCCCTACGCTGTAACTCTCTCTCTCTCGCTCTCTCTCGCTCTCTCTGGCTCTCGAATTCAGTAAGAAAAAGAGCTGATAGGTGATGCATGTTCTGCTATTATTCTTTTCAAGTACCATGCATCCAAGAACATAGCATTGCCAGTGCGGTAAGTCTGTGTTTCATGGTCACAGACTGAAAGTCTTCCACTCCAGAGGGTCTTGTGTAACATCCTGATTCAAATCTGCCTTAATCTGTTTTACTGAAAGTCAGAAAAAACTATTTTGAGCTACTATCTTTCACCAAAAGCCTGAAACAGCCATTAATTCTGCAGGAAAGCTCACAAACTGCTTGTCTAAACAGAAATGGAAACAGGTTGTTCTTTGCAAAGAGCGTAGTGGTGTTATGCCTCTAATCGAAAAGATGTAGAGAACTCAAGGTGCCGGCAGTATTTTTTTCCTTCTAGGCGCTGTTTGTTCAACTCTTCATATCTTTGCACACGGTGACCAGACAAAACAACAGGTAAACAAGCCACTCAGCTGATGAGGTAGGGAAGGGATGACTGAAAAGCTATGTTTTAATCATGTGGTCATTTTGAGATGATGTTTGTTTCTCTGAAGACGTTCATAAATATTTAGGCGCAGCGCTAACCAGAAAATGATGCTTCTGCAGTCCAACCTCAGCGGAGCCCTCGAGCTGGAGGACGTGAACATCTCTGCACCTTGAAAATGTTCATGTTTAGTCAAATGAAATGGCCCCTATAGAGACTGTGCTCGAGTTACTTCTCAGAGGCCTGCAGCAAGACAGTTACTAGTGATATAGCAGGAATGGATGATCACAGGGGAAAGTGGAAAATGTCCCCATCAACCCTTAAGTTGGTGATAGTCCATTGCCCTGTTCATATAACTGCTCTGTGCCACGAAACCAAAACAGAAGACGTAATCACAGAAGGCGCAGTAGAGTTTCACGTGAATAGTTTTATGTTATATGGGACCTTGTGCACATTGTCAGTGAATGGAGCTCTGTATGTGGCTGGATGTAATTTGTATGAATATGAATGTGCACATATTGTACTTTTAGAGGTTCATTATTTATGTCACACAGTGACGGAAGGCAACATTTACTCAAATACTGTGCTTAAGTCAAATCCCCCTGTTTCCACTCTGCTACAACTCAGAGGGAAATAGTCTGCTTTATTCTCCAGTACATTTATCTGACATTTTTAGTTATGAGTAACCTTTCAAATTAAGATTAATCTATAGAAAAACACCATCATTTTATGCAATACAACGCATTTCCAAGCTTTTTTCCCTTGATGCAGACCGCAAACACGAACTGCTTTGAGTTTTATTTACAGTGTGTGGTACAAAAAGACACTACAAGGTAAATCCAGGAGGAAACCTTCAGGGTTGGACGATGAGGACAGGTGAGCAGACAGAGGTAGACTGAGTGTGGCAGGGATGGGGGACAAAGCAGGCATCCAAAAATAAACGACAAAAGATCTTCAATGACTAAGTTACTCTGAGCTGGTAAGTAATAAGTTACTGAGTCTGGGAGGGTGAACCGGAGTTACATACTGCAGGAGCTGATGAGATGATGAGAAGCAGGTGTGAGAGCAGAGCAGGTGAGGCTCAACGGGGGAGTGGTCAGACAATTCGGTCAGCCACGCCCAGCCTGCACAGACAGGGGAGACTAGAAACAACAGACACATAACATGAAGGAAAACACAGACAAGCCTAGCAAATCCTAACACTGTGACCCTGTATAAAAAAGAAGTGTCTACTTACTTACAGTATGAGTTGTCAGCAGTTACAATAAAATAGATTTTCCTCTTCTAAATGAAACCATTCACACATGTATCTAATATTTAATATTTATATATATATATATATGTCACCTTTGACCTGCTGAGCCATTTATGTTTATTTATTAATGAATGAATATATGATCTGGTTAAGGTAAGAGCAATACTGTGGTTAGTGTTAATAAAGAGGCTAATTACACTTCTGTGACAGGACATGAAGACTTTAATTCCTACCTCTGTACATAGGAGGACACATTTCTTTGCTGCACCGGCACTGACTGCTGGCATTAGACATAAATCATAAGGTGCAGAATTGTCATGCATAGGCATAAACCCAAGGGATCCTGCTAAATAAAGGCCTCTGTCTGCGTTCACAGAACGAGAGTTACCACAAGTAACCATCATATGAATTCACTGAAGCTTCGCCCTCAAATAGAGGTCTTAAAGGCTGAGAGAGTGAAGCCCAGAAACTCTATACCCTGCTGTGAGACAGTGACGGGAAATCTGAAGTATCACGCAGCGGTCACACCACATCTACCTATCTATTTTGCAAAGAGCAAATAGGCAGATATGCCTCATTTCAAACATCAGCTTGTCTGATGGTCACTGTGCAGCGTGTCAGCCACAAATGCTACATCCTGTCTACTCTTACTACAGGAGGTGATGTGTGATCCAGCCAATACAAAGCTAGTGTCAGTGTACAGCAGTGTAAGGCACACTCCACACAGGTCTATTCCCAGTACAGACAGAGGAATATGGATGACAGAGCAAGTTAATTTTCACATTCTAATATAATTAAAAACTAGCACCCTTAATCCTTAAAAGTAATTAATAAAATCTGATAATCAGCTCTAGTAAACTGTGCAGGTAACCCACGAAGCATGCAACCATCTGAAAGTTTGTCGCTTTTTGAAAACAATAGAAGCCTTCTGCCTCCTTAAGTGAAACTAGCCACTACAGCAATTGATGTTCTATGAAATGTTAGCACGGATAATCCTCTCTGCATCAGTGAGAATGCTTTAAAGTACAGCTCAGGTCAAATTGGACTTGTCATTTTCTGAAGACTTAATTTGATTAGAAGGCCAAGGGCGGGCCAAACGTGGCTGCAACTCTACAACAAAGACTTGAAGCGTATGTAGATTAAATTGAGGAAATATAATTGTATTTGTCAAACATTATAGCCAGTGATTGACATTGACTGAGCAGTTAATTAAATGTAAAAATGTGTTTTTCTCTGTTTCAGCGACGGTCTCAGGAGATAACAGCTCTATATTCAAACCTCTTAGACAGAAGATTATTTAAATATTATAAGCATCAAAGAGGTAATATTTATGATGGCACTAATGTATTGCACTGACTTAGATTATATGCAGGTTTTGCAGCATTTATGGTAAGTCAAGTTTACAGTTTAAGACTCTAAACTCAGGAATTTGCTCATTTCCTTGTGAAATATATATTTTTTTTTGTCCAAACAAGCAGATTGAATGTTTTTCCTTCCTCATGAAACATTTGCCAAGTTGATATTTTTCTGCATTGTTTTTGGTTTTCTGCATTTTTTTTTTTCGTCCGACATTTGCTGACACAAGTTTCTTGGCATGTTACCACCGCCAACTGTCGATCAGTGAAACAGCGAGAAACTGCAGAGGGACTGTGCAGCACCACCCGTGAGACACAAATAAAACAGGGACCTGCTAATAAAAAAACATTGCTCTAGCACTACTGGTGGTCAGAAACTCCCAAGGGTGCCTTTAACTACCTAAAAATACTCCAGCGAGAACAGGCAGCATCAGTGGGCTTTATGTCAGTTTCAGTTTTTAAGCAGCAGATTTATTCCTGACACCGAGCAGCACATTTCACATTTTTGGGCACATTTTATGAGTTTAAGTCGAAGTCGAACACTCTTAGAAGGACTTACCCGGAGCGACAACAGAACCATGACACCATGTTTTAAAACTTGCCTTTTCAATGCATTACAGTGTAACCACTGGGCCGTGAAGTCTCACCACATCCCACCTTGACCTCTTCCAAACTCCATTTCAAAGCAGTCCAAAAACTATGGTGTGGGTGGATAGCTTCTTTTTTTGTCAATCTGCCACCTTCTCTCATAAAATCTGCTAATTTTCCTTTTCATACTGATTAGTTCTCTCAGTGTTTAGTGTCGGGGGTCACACTTAATCTTGGTCCACATCCGAAAAGCTGATGTCATCCTGCTGCCTGTGCCAAAGGTATCACCACTTTTCCATTTAGGAAATCTAAGCATATGCATTACGGTGACGAGACGATGAAGGTAAGCCTGGCAACGGTGCTTACACATGTCATGCCAAAAACGACATATGTTTCTATGTTATTTATGAAGTCTCCTCTCAGGAGGCTCCAACTGTGTTACTCAGAGGCCAGCGGTGTACTCCGCCGCCCCTGCTCCAGATCAGGACCATTCTCAGAGCAGCACTTCTTCCCCACCCCTCCACTTTAATGTGCCGCGGAAATGATGCTGTCTGTCTGACTCATTATTGTGCTTTGTAATCACAGCAACGGCCGTGTCTCTTGGAGGCATCCTGGAATGAATTTGAACGGGAGAAATCTCTTTGGAATTTCACCGAAAACGCTGTACGAAGTAGTTCTGCCAAAAAAAGAAAAAAAAAAAGAACTGAAAATAGGTATCATCTTGTTCACCGTGAAGCAGACTGCAGTCAAATGGGAGTTATGCCACAGCTCTGGGTGGGTGCTTCTGTCCCCACAGAGAGAAATATTTGAAAATCCTGGGTACATGAATGCAGCTTTCACAGGAAAAAGAGGAAAGGCGAGTACAGTCCTGTAAAAGCTGCAATATTCTACTTGAAGGCAGATTTGGTAGTTACGAGTGATGATGGATTCATGTGGAGTTCCTAGGGACTAGGCTGGCTAACAGGCTCATTCCCACTGTTAAATTATTAAAGCCCATGGGTTCAGGAACATCCACATGTTTTTGCACTCGTCATATTTTATTTCATAGTAGTCACTGGGAGAGAATTAATTATTTACAGTGCCGGGTCCCCAGACATTTTCGAATGGTTCGTTTTTGTTGGCAGCTATAGATGATTGGTTAACCTTCTCTTGTTCTATTGCCAGAGGTTTCACTCCCGCACAGAGACACTGTATATACACAGTACCACAGCAGCCTGTAAGCTTGCTGTTTTACTGCAGGATGTGATATTGCATTCCTTTTCATCATTGCAAAATAAATAGAATTTGACAAGAATTGTGCAATGTCCCAGTAATCTTTAGTCTGTTTGTTTACTCATTAGATTGTTGGCAAACTTTCAGTGTGCTTTGTAGGTTTTATCTACTGTAGTATTTGCCTCCTCCTGACTGCATTTTCTCTTTATCCCCCCCATTCAGATCAACTGACTACGGCTCCACATACGAGAGAATGAATGACAAAGTCGGATCCAAGACTGTCCTGAGTTATCTGTACGTCTGTCCCACTAACAAGAGAAAGGTGAGACATTGCAAATCATTTATTTTTTGGTCCCATTCACTGCTTCCGCGTTGCAGTTTTTTTTTTTGGTTTAACTGTCAGTGTAAGTCAACATTCCTGCACAGGCATTTCACACTAAAAAGCCTCAAATGGCATCATCCCCTTCCTAGTAGGCTGTGGATCCAATCCTTCAAGATAGTGCAGGCACATCCCAGCATGATGCATAGCTAAAAAGGAAAATAGAAACTTGAAGAAGACAGACACAAAAGGACGGAGTATAAAGAGCAATTACAGACTTTTAACATTCAATCTAAATAATTGTGTTTAAAGGGACTAATGGGAACTGAAATTGGTCCATTATTGAGGATTGTCACTGCAATGTGTGATCCTTCTGGGGCAACTTTTTTTGCCACTACCAGGCTCTGACTGTTATAATAAGTGCCTGACAACGTCACGATAAGGACCCTACATGATGATGTACAGAGGTTTTTGTAGTAACATCTTCTGTGTTTGACCAGAAAGACCTGCAAAAAACAGAAGTTGCTAGTCTAGACTTTGAACTAATGTGTAATGTCTTAAAGTCACACAAGACCATTCCAGAATGTTGTCAGACACTTGAAAATCACAATTTGAGCCTGATAGTGGCAAAAACAAGCACGTAATGTACACAGTGCTTGTTAGATAGTGGGTAGTAGATGTAGATAGTACTTTGATGGTATGCAATTTACAGACGAGAAGAGAATAGAACAGAGTTTTTATTGAGTGAAATTCTTTGTTTGAACTCAGATATTTGTTCCAAGATAAAGGCATCTCAAGAGACAGAGACAGAATATCGGACATCAGATGAGTGATGTGTTCTTTCTCAGCACAAGCAAAAGCAAAGGTTTTGCTTCTTAACCATTGTTTATGAGCTCAGGCACAGCCCAGAGTGACTTTTTTAGATATTTGGGCAAAATGACTGTAGCCTCTCCTCATTAACCGCCATCCTACCAATATATTTTACTTCTGACTACCGGCTGGGGTGCCTGGGGGAAAGTAAACTACTGTAAGAAACAACCATCATTGAAAATTGTTATCTGAAAACCTATTTTTTTCCAAGGAGGGGAGGGAAATGTGCAGATAGAAAGGCCTCATATGCGAATGTGGAGAGATGGTGGACGGATGGGCAGCCATGGAGGGCGCCCTGGGAGCAGTTAGAGGTTCAGTGCCTTGTTCAAGGGCAACATTAGCAGTGCCCAGGAGATGAACTGCCACATCTCCAGATACCGGCCCACCCTCCATACCTTTGGTCCACATTGGACGTGAACTGGCCTCCCTCTAGTTCCCAAACCAAGTTCTTACAGAGTTGCTACAGCTACATATTGCAGTCCGCTCTTGCTCAGTACTGAATCAATTTGAAGACATGATTCAGTGTGTCACCCCAGTTACTGACATGTAATACGGTTTAGTGTTGTAAATACTGTAAATAATGAGATGTTACCCCATGATTCATACCTGATCAGATGAAGTATGTATATACAGACTGACTTGGTTACCTGCTAAACGCATAAAGTCATATAAATCATCTTTGGACAACATTTCATGACTCATGAAATGATTTAATTTAAAAGATGCACAGAAAGTCTTTATCGTTTTTGGCTGCAGCTTAACAGACTGAAAAAAGACAAAACTGGGGAGATTTTGTTAGATTATTTAGAGAAAACAACGTTTCTGTTGGAGAAGAGCGACTCAGATCAGCTGAGTGTTGAATAAGACATGAGTGTTGTTTCAAAGTGAATTACTACTGTGGAAATGTACATATGAGCTCTGACACATCATTCCACACCTTCTCAATTATCTCTTCCCATCTTCATTTACGTGGTCATTATTTATATAACAGAATGTACAGCTTATGTATGGACATTATGATCATCTAAAGCTGTGAACAAACTCACCGGGCGCGTAACAGCAGCGTCACGGCAGCGCCACGGTTCAGCTCCGTCCTCTGCCCGGCGTCAACTCACACCGGGCGCGAACTGCAGCGTTACGGCTGCGTAGCGAACTAGCCGTATTCACGCGAGATCACGAGATCACGCGAGCATCCCGAACATACGCGAGTCCCCGCGATAAACTGTGTATAAAAGAAACAACAACAACAAACAGCTAACTTTGCTTCTCCGACGTGGGAGAGATTATAAAAAGGATCTGTTGTGTCATAAATTATTGTGTGTTGTTCCACTTCAACAATTAGTCTCTCGTTGTTCATGGCGAGACTCTTTGATTGATTGACAGCTGACCTGGTGCCACCGGTCATAACGTAATGTGGAGGTGAAGCTGTGACAGGCGACATGAACTGCATTTTGTGTTTTATTTTGAAAGGGGGCGGAAGTGTATTACGCTGATTCTGTGTCAGATTTCCTGTCTGGTGCAATCTGCTCTGTTGAAATTGACGCGGTTTAGCAACGGCTAGTGTCAAAAATAGAAGTGCTACGTAAAGATAGCGCTGCGGAGCGGAGAGACGCTTCTGGGACGCTGCTGAGACGTTCCGCAGCGCGCCCGGTGTGAGTGCTCTCATTGATTATAATGGCAGCGATCAGCAACGGCTGACGCGACGCAGCCGTAACGCGCCGCTGACGTCCCCAGTGTGAGTTAGGCTTGAGGCTTTAGAGATGAACACTGCAGTCTATCCAAATGGGAGCTCTTCTTCCTACATAAGGGTGTTTTTTGGCAAACCACAGCAAGTGGATTTTAAGAAGTTCAGGCCACAAAAAAAAAAAAAAAAAAATGTATGAGCATTGCCAGATGCCCACCATCTGCCAACATCTTTAATCTGCTCGAGAGTTCTGTCAATTACTTTTCATTTCATTTTTTTTCTGACATTCGAAGAATTTAGTTAACTGATCAGTAGATGGTTTGGGCTTCATCTTCTACCATCTGCTTCAGTTTTCTGTCCGTTTCATGTCATGAAAATTCACATTTGGCTGTCACGTTAGATGAATTGAATTGTGTGTTATCCCCTCACAGATTATGCACTGTATACTGCTTAGGTCCACATCGAGGAGACATTTTAAATCCGTACACTTTCCCACAATGAGTGATTTACAACTCACAGTATCCGGCAGTCAATCTGCCCTCATGTGGTGAACTCCACCTGATCAGCAGTTTGACAGACAAGCGGAATCGTAGCCAAGAGGTCAGAGTGCTGTTAGCAGCTTGGTTAAAGCAGTCTGGTGGATCAGTAGACTCGTCTGGCCCAAGGCTGTTTTCATATCACAGTTGCATTATATATATTCCACTCAGTTTTCTGTATCTAAAGAAACTACAGAAATCAAACTGTGTTCTATATATATGGATTGAAGCAGCTCTAGTTAGCATTTCCCCACTAATTACAACAGATTGTATGCATATGGAGAAGATGAAGAAGACAGCGTTAAACTGATCTGTTTCTTCTGGTAGAGCACAGAGCCGTGACACGAACATTCGAGTTTCAGGGAGCTTGACATGATAATTAGAGGCAATTAGTTGCAATGACTGAATGCAAGTCTTTAAATATTTGCAGATATTGCACCCTGCATATACTGTCAGGGTGAAATAGTGAAATCAACCAAGCAACCTGACAATCAACTGGTAACTGATGACTACAAGATCATCATGAACGTCGTATTAAAAGCTATGTAACATCTTTTGGATGATTCCTACTGTACAGGTAGAAAAAGCAGCATAGATGAGCTGAGAGTTTGAACAGACGACGGAACTTCTGAGAAGAAATGATGCAGTCTTCTTGAGAATGAGAAGTAGGAATCAGAAATGATAAAATGCACCCTCGCTACCTTCAGTACACTCAGGGATTTTGCTCCTTGATCCAGTATGACCAGTACTCTATTCACGGTGGTCATTCTTAATTAAATTGAGATTGGGATTGCTGCGTAGCAGACATGGTTGAGTGAATTCACTGCCTTCTCCACACAGCTTTATTTGTGCTGCTGCTACAGTGCATTTCAGCATGAGGCAGATCAACATTTCAACGGTTTTTAATTAAGAGAACACAAAGTACACATCAAGGAGACATCTCATATTTGCTTGCAGTTTCATTCCATAAGGTATAAAGGCTGCCAGGCGCGATCAGCATGAAGAGAGCGCTGCCATCCAACTAGGCAAAACCATACTTTGGTTGGGTGCACCATTCAAAATTGCAACCGAGTGCAGCAAGTTCAGATTATTTCAACTCTGACCTCTGCTGCTGACCAAAGTGCAACCAGTGACATAGTGGCTCTACATGACCCTTACTCTCACCAGGAAAGCTAATGCAAAACAGTACATTGTGTAAGATGAATGTGTCGTTGCACACCGCACTTCGCCTTTTCAAACACACTGTGTGCTAACTCGTGGCGTGCAAAGAGTAATCACATGAAGGATGCAGCTCTTCTAATGAAGATGTCATCTGAACAACTTGTTAGCACACAGTTGCAGATTCATAAACCCAGCAGTTACACAGGGACATTATTATTCACCTGGAGTCTTTGTGTTTCTGGCAAATAAGCCCAATATTCACTTCCTTTTATAAACAATGAAAGCTGCTTTAAGTGCATCTTGGTGGTCATGGTTGCCATGGTTACATAGTTCTGCTTTAGAACATGTAAACAGGTGATTTAAAGTAAAAACACAGAAGGAAATAGTTTTTCAGGGTTCAAGAACATCTTTCTCTGCAAAACACACTTAAACACAGCTAAGGAAGACAGTTGTCTTTACAGATCTGAAGGATCTATGAACATTATATACATTATATATGTATTATTTGCATGATGTCACGGCCACCTGATAATTGAGATAAGAATTCTCCCGCTCGATGACAGGTGAAAAACACGTTATCCTTGAAAATAATGGCATTATTTGCATTGACCAGCCTTGTCAGGTGTGTTGAATAAATAAAAACGCGTATGCCATCTGTGGACCTACAGCAGATAAGGCCCGCGTGTGACGAGAACATGCTCCGAGTCTCTGGAGGTGTTTGGGTTCATCGGACTTTACTTTCCCAAGGCCGAGCCAAAGTACTGACCCTGAATACGTCTGCATGGCGTGGGAGTTAATAGGATCCCGAGACTGTTGAACTAAACCACATCAGGGTGAGGAACAGATCATAGCCGGCGCTGATTACTCTTCATGACTCACTCCTCCTGCTTATTTTATATGAGGAAAATTCAATTCTACATCAAGGGCATAGCAGGAAGTGTAGGGAGTGTAGTCCCTGAAGTCCTCTGTCTTTTTTTATTTATTTTTTTATTTTGTAATTTCAGTTATATAAGATTAGATAAACTTTTATTAACACCCCAAGGAGAAAAAAAGAAAATTCACACTTGTACCGCACAATATAGAGGATGTAAATAACACCTAGGAACAAAATGATATCAGTTGATATCAGGATATGAGTGTATTTGATGTTAAACCATCTTATGTTGAGAAAATGGGGCATTTTCTTGTGTGCATGTAAGCGAGTCACTGCAAACAAAAACTAGTAACAAAAGCACAATGTTTTACTCTAATGGTTGACCTCTGGCTCTGCCCATGGGCAGATTCCCCCTCCCCACCTTATCTCTGATCTAATTATTTCGATTTGCCATCCCATAGATGGATGAAAGTTCGCCCGTATGCTGGCTACGGTCCTTTGTTGCCTCCTTGCATCTGAGTGGCCTTATTTAGCATCCGCCTGTGTTCTACAGGATAAAAAAGAGCAGTCTGGATGCCTAATCACTCACTGTGAGATATAATCGTCTGCTGCTCTTTCAGATATTCCTTTCAACCACAATAAAGGAATCATTATATGTCCACTACAACCGTCCTGGAAGCATGTGTAGATTTTCTTTTTTTTCCCCTCTTACATTGTCTGAGAAAAAAAAAGTTAAAGCTGTGACCTTTTACAATGTCACATTATAGATTTGAATGATAGTAATGACATTTAGTGCAAAGCCCCTGAAAACGACACAACCCTCCCTTCGGATCTTCTCATTTTGATGTGCTTCTCCGAGCCAGGCGCTCTCGCGCACTCCTTGGGCGCTTTGATTGAGCGGTTGGTAGATTAGGTTAATTTAAAAATAAAGACATGCACAGTTAAAATGCCATCGAGGAAGCAAGACAGTGAAAACATGATAGCTAAATGTGGGTGATTAAGCCTTGATCCGTGGTTAATGAGCATATTGCGGCGACAACTCTGTGTTAAAGCCTCCTGTCAAAGACAGACTTAGGCTCAATTGATCTGGCGTGACGTGATTCATTTGCTGCAGGGTGTCTCTTTCCCCCTCTGCCTCTGATCCATACCTACACTTACCTCATGATCCAACAACTACCAGCTTCTATCTCTGTGCACCAGCTTATGCAAAGCTCGACATCAGGCTGATAAAACAAAACGGTTATCCCTCCAACCTCTATCGATTTCTTATTGTTACCCTCCTCACTCGTCCGCCTCCTCGCAAAGGGCTGAGTGGGCGTTGTGAAGGAAATCTTAATCACCCCTTGCTAATGCTATCGGTCACTGTGATTTTGGAAGTGAGTAATTATTGTTTGACAATGATTGTTTTAGTGGGCAGGAGTGAGACTGGCCGTTCCCCGCCTTTGTATCGGCTTCAGATTGGTTGTGGGTTCCTTCTAATCGCAGAGGCGACACACAAAAACTGGCTTGTTACGATAATGTGTAAGGTTTGGGGGGGGGTAATGTGGCGCTTACACGGTGGTAAATGAGTAATGTGAATGTGACAATACTTTCTTGGCCCCGTTTTCGGTATTGAAAGAGCACATTGTGAGGCTCCCTGAATAGAGGTTGAGAAGAGCAGAAAGTGCTGAAATTGAAGGCTATGGTCACATAGAGTGCATAGAGGGGACATATGACACTCATCTCTCAGTACAAGACTTGAATGGGAGGTTTTAATATGAAATGTACGTTCTGCGCGCAGGCCTCTTCAAGGCTTTTCTACCTTTCTATTTAACTGAAAGTCCTGACAGTTGACTCCAAATAACACACGGTAAATGTAATTTCCCGCTCATAATGGACTCTGCTGCTTACTACAATATTATAGAATATGATTACTGCTTAAAAAGTGTAAATTATATGTGACAAGCCCCAAAGACACTGGCAGATATCAGGAGGCCTTGCCATTACAGTGACAGGTAATGAATGGCAAGATCGGCGAGGCCCGGACCAATGAGAAATCCAGGTTGAGGATTTGCCGCCTGTTTATTGGTGCTTAATGAAAAACAATTTATCTAAATCACCACCAGGGAGGGTTCCTGGTTAAAGCTCTGGAAAGAGGGCTAGCATTTCTGTCAGTGACAAATGTGCTGCTGTTTTTCCAATTCAAATTGAATTGACGAGAGAGAACACAGCCATTCAGGCCATGAGCTCAGCCGCCACCGCACAGTTCCACCACACAAACCCCAAAGAGGCATTGTGTGTTGTAGTTCAAAGACAGACAAAAGACTGGAGATAAAGAGGCAAACAGTTAATGCACCTCCAGGCCTCTTTTCATATTAATAATGGAAGAAATGATTGAGTCCAGTGTGAAGGGGCTCGCCTGTGCTAACAAACAGAAAATGATACTCCGACTCTGCAGTCCTTTTATGTAATTGTTTTGATCACACACTCCCCTCTCATCAACCTCGTCTCAGCTTTGACCCAAACAGAGTTAAAAGGTGAATGTTGGCCTTCACCGGGTCACATTAGCATTGCTAATGCGACTTCAGTTTGATGATAATCGCTCTGTGTTAGCTGGTTAAAATAAGTGAGTATTTGCTGACATATTGTCAGTGTTTCAGGTTGTTTCTCTGCTCGCAAGTAGCCAAAAAAAAATCTCAATTCAGCTTTATTATTATGATGAGACACCTGATTTTCATTTAGTGTACTCATTTAGTGTTTTTACTTGTTTGCAGGCTACATTATACACAGTTTCACGTTGCTTTAGATTATCAATACAGCTTTTCTAATTTTGATTCTAATCTAGAAAGAGAAAGAAATATATACTGTCACCCCTGTGCAGTGTTTCTCAAATGTTTTTATACCACAGTCCACCACAGAAAATATTTGACTGAATATTGAAGTACCACGATTTTAACAGCATAGTCCAACTCTGTTCAGTATTAAGAAGATTATTTATTGTTGACGATTGTTATTCAAGAACTAGAGTTCTGGTAGAACTCTTCCTGACATTTCCTGTACTCTCCATCTAATGTCACATTTTAGCTAACCATTGATGCATGCAAGCACTATGAGAATGAGCCCGACTGTCTATCAGGCTGCTAATGAGGACACTTATTTTCAATAATCATTCCAGTGATGTCTTAGTTTAATTCAAACGTTGTAGATGATCTGATATGTTTTAAATTAGTTCATTAAAAAGAAAAAAAGTACCACTAGGTCACGAGTGGTGCCCATACCACAGTTTGAGAACCAGTGTCCTAGTATATCATATAGCATATAAAGTTTAAAGGAACACCAATAATATATGCCCATTTAGCCTACACCATAATTTATCATCAGATCATTTTCAGTTTTCACTTATTTGAAATGTTATACCATTTTAACATGAATACATTCAATAGCATATTCTACTATATATTACTGTATGTTTTCCACCACACACATTTCCCCATTGGTAAGACAAAGGAATATATTGTCACCCTATCATACAGTATGAAAGAACACCTTTACTGATTCATGTGTCAGAATGTAAATATCATTATGACATTATATCATTTTGTCTTCAGTCATCTGAAATGTTATAACCCTTTAACATGAGCACATGTGTTCAATAGCATATATAGGCATTCAAAAGAATGCACTTTTCTTTGAAATATATTACACATCTATTCAGACAGTCTAATTTAGTCAAGGAGGAATTCCTGTGACCATTTTATCTGCTTCCACAAAGACTCTAAATGTCATTAGTGGAAAGAAATATGCATTGTGGAATTCCTGTTTTTATTGAATTCTGTAATAACTGTGATAGCTCTGGCAGAAATATTCCAAGCATGAAATTAGGGCTTCTACCAATGTGGAGCAGTTAAATTTGAAATTAGAATTTTACTGGAAGGAGAAATGCTCAGAAATGACATGCTAAGGGACTAGCTGATAAAGAAAGTAGCATACTGCATATGCAGATTCATGCATGCTTAATCCCTTGTTTGTACAGCATTTAACTGTAACCACACTGTAAACCCTATCGCACCCCTGCTGCATATACCGTATGGGACCAGTTATTTCATGATTTTCTGGTGTGATTCTTCTGTGTGGTCTGGTTTACACATTATTTCACTCCTTGCTGTGAACGACCTTGATCTTATTTTGGAGAAAGATGATGAAAATCTTCACCTCGTGAGCACAGGAAGAGCCACAGAGCCATGGCAACAGAAGTGCGAGAGCCACACTCATGAAATGAAGTTGGAAATATAGTGGAGTTGTTTGCCAAGCAGAATCCTGACGTGTGCCAAAAGCCAGGCCTTTTCTGCTGACACTGCTCCTGCCTCTAACATCCCTCTTCTACCTTCTCTCATCTTCCTGTCTTTCCACCTCTTTACTCAAACTTGCCCTTCAAATCCTTTCTTCTCCCGTCTTCAAAAACTCATACACACTCCCTCACGTGTGTGTGCACATCCTTCCCTCCCTCCCTCCCTCCCCCCTCCCTCCCTCTCTCTCTCTCTTCCGGGCTCACAGATTATGGTGTTGACAGATCCGGAGTTTGAGAGCAGCGTGCTCATTAGCTCTGATGAGGGAGCCAGTTACCAGAAGTACCGGCTCACTTTCTACGTGCTGAGCCTTCTATTCCACCCCACTGAAGAGGACTGGGCCTTAGCCTACAGCCATGACCAGAAGGTGAGACCGTGCTTGATGTCATATTTCTTTTCGGTCCTCCACACAATTAGCTGCATGCAGTTTATATAGAGCCTTTGTTACCTTTGTGTTGCTCATAGTATATTTAATAAGGCCTATAGTTATCATCAGTTTAGTAAATTACTTGATAATTCATTTGCTGAATATGAATCTTGATGAATAATGTAAATTGTACTATAGTGTGAGTCTTTATTCACTTTGAAAAGAGAGGCCTTTATTTGTATATCCACCTGTTCTATAGATATACTGTATATTTGTATATATCTGTATATTTACCATATTTTAGTAAGAAGTGTTGATTTATTCACTGACCTGGTCTTTGAATGTTTCTATCAAAACTTCTATCTCAATTGTTCCACCTTAAAATCTCTTAAGTAGTACATAGCCAAAAGGGTGTGGTCACATCAGCATCATGGGCACAACCGAAATTGGGCACAATGTCATTTGTGTTAGTTCACTTAGTTAAGATGTAGATTTAGCACCCCTACACTGTAAAAATTAAATAAATAAAAATCTTTTTTTAATGTAAAAAAAACTGGCAGCTGTGGTTGCCGGAATTTTACCGCAATAAATTTGGTTTGGACATCTAATATTATGGTAAAAGGGTATTAGTACTGTTGATTCAGTGTATATGCTCACCGTTTTATTCTGTTATTTTAATTTTATGATGAAAAACTGCCAAACCATGGCAGAAAAAATATGTAAAATATTCCATTAAATATTACGGTCTATTACTGTACAAACAACAGTCCCTGTATAAAATAATACATTATTCTGTATATAATTTTTATCAGTATTGTTATTATTATTATTATATATAGTATATTATATATCTTAAAACGGCATTTAAATAAAGGTTTTGAATGAATATGTTTTACTGTATACAGAAAAAAAAAAATTATTATTTTACAATCTTTTGTTCTCACACTTTGGCATTTTTCACTGTAAAATCGACAGAAATTTATAATAACTTAATAATTTATAATAGTTTATAACAATAACACTATTAGGCTCAGGGTGGGCAGTTTTAAAAAAGGCTTCCTTGTCCAACCCCCATTCACTTCTTGGGATTGGTTTACTTTATTAAAACCTCAAACTACTACTTAAAAAAGTAGTCTTCAGCTCCAGCTGACACTGACTGAAGCAACATCACTGTTTGAGGATCTTTTTTTACAGAGCACCGTATGAAGCCACAAAAAGCTTTCTACACTACACTTTTAACATACCCAGAAGTGAACAGACTGATGTCCTTTCAAATTCATTTTCAGAAGAATAGATTATTGAAAAGTGGATTGGATTGTGAACAAATTGAACAAATTGCTCAGGTAGTTGAACATTTCATTTTTAATCGTTGCATTTCCGTTAAAAAGAGTGACAGAGTGGTGAGTACAGCACCACTATTTTGGTTGACTGGAAATGATGCTGTGGAAATGTGCGTCATGCAAACCATTACAGTAAAGGTACTAGTAATTTGTTTATTTGCCTTGGCTTTATTTTGGACTGGCCATATTTTTTGTCTGTACAGAGCTGGAGCCCGGCTGTGTTTGAGCTAGAGCTTTTACCACAGGAGTAATGGCATACACTACATTAGCCAAAAAATAAATAAAAAAATGATTCCCAGCCTCCCATTTCCCTTACCGGCCTCCATCATGATGTCACCTTCACCAAGCTTTGTCACACAGTATGGCGCTCTGCACGCCAGCTTCACACAGTGCTCTTAGATTGTACCCAGCAAAGGTCTGTCATTAAGGTCAATGACTCTGACCTGAGAGCCAAAGCCATCGCCCTGCAGGGGGGACATGGCGCAGGAGGGCGATGATTGGAGAGCACTGGTAGGTGTATTGAACCTGTCAACGGTGAGGCTTTGAAAAGGTTTTCGTCGCATGAGCCAATGTCAGGCATTTTCTTGGCGGAGTGGATTTAAAGCATCTGAGTGAGATCCTGTATCGATCAACGGACAGTTAAATGATATTGTATTAAAGAATACAAATAGATTCATTCAGACAAGAAACACACTCACCTGCAGATTGTGTCCTGTACCTGATATGAGGCAGACTTATTTGTATCACTTTTAATTAAACGATATCTGGTGGATGTTATGAGTCTTGTTAATTGGATAGCATTTAAGATTTGTTTCCTACCAAGTCCTTTCCTGGTCTCACATCTACCTCTAAATCTTATTTTTACATATTAGCCATGGTCTGAAGGACCATAACTTTAATTTGAGCTCCACTACTTTACTCCAGTGTTCAAACTTAGCATGGAAATCATGCTGCTGCTATTTTAGACAGCAACTGTAAGTATTAAGATTAACAAGGCGGGCCAAGTTCAAGAAGTTGGAATCACTGTGAAGTCTGGGTAGGAGTGCAGTTGAAAGAGAGGTGCTGTCTGCCCTCAGCCAAGGTTCTGGGCAAAACATAAAAATGATTCTGATGGATTGCGAGGAGTAAAAACTACTAATCAGTCACCACTTTTACATTAGTCCGGAGCAGTCTTTCCTAATGTTAATTAGAAACAGCCCTTAGCAGCTTAGATTATCTATAAAAGTTACAGCGTATACAAAATATGAGGTGTGCCTGGCTCGCTCATGAAATAGACTCACAAGATCAATGAGGGTAACAGCTATTGATCTCACTGATTAATACGCCTCAGTCATGAAAGCAGCATATGCATCAACCAGCAGAGTAAAGTTCAAGAAGGCAGCGGCGGCTGAGACTTTAGATTTGGCAATTCAACATTAACAAGATAGTTGGGGGGTCAGTGCTAGCAGTGAATACTACATGTATTACGAGGATGCGACATGTGGGGCATCATCGTTAGGACACCCAAAGCAAGACATGATTGCATTTTCATACCACTTCTGAATGCGTCATCCACATTCTGCAACCACCTCCCCAGGGCTGTTGTTGCAAATAAAGAATATGTTCTCCATCTAGTTAATGAAAAAGAGGTTTACACAGATATTATTGGTGCCTTAATTTGACCTGATTTCCCCCGCAGCCTCAACACTTCGTCTGGACCGTTGAGCCAGCAGCGAGAAGCTTTAATATGCTCATTTTCAGCTTGTAACTGGCTAATAGTTTTCAGACGGGGTCACTCTGAATTTAATCAGCATAAGTTGGTGCTTAGCCGTGGTTAAGTGCAGCCCTGAGGACTTAACTTTTAGGCAGGAGTGTAACTCTTTACTGAGACATCCGAATCCATGTCAGGACAACTAGGCTGGAGTGAACTATTTGTTGTAATTCCTGATTCTCTTTTATGACTTCTTTTTTTTTTAAATTTGCGTAATTTGTGTCAGCCCCTTCCTCGAGTAAATGTTGGTATTTTTAGATTTAGAACTCTTATTGACCTTTCCAGGCTCTTATCTCTTGACTGTGAGGGGTTTGTGGAGACAATTACTCACTGATGTAGTCCCAAGTTGGCTTCTGAGAATAAGGCCGACGTTGGCACTGCCAAGTGAGTGAGTTATGTAAGCACGCTGACACAGAAGAAGAGTAGAGGAAAGAAACTCCACACATAGAATAAATAGGAGTTGTCTTATTTTATTCTCTGTGAACCGTCACAGCTCCCCGTAGACTGGGTGTTAGGGCATCGTGCCTAAAATCTTGACAAAAGCCCAAAGAAGTCAGGCTGGTTTTTATAATTTCCTCACTTACTCTTGAGAGACCTTTCGACCGTTTAGTTGACATGAAAGCTACAATAATTCTGACTGTGTGCTGGTGGATATTTAGTGGCGTTTGAGGGATACGACAGAGAAACACATTTCTCCAAAAGGGATAAAAAAAAGATAAACATTTCCCTCCGAGTCACTAGCTGTGGATTTGTAGCGACTTGTAAACAATAGATGTCTATCACAGCAATGAACATCACAGTACGACAGCTTACGCCTCGGTAAACTTGAGAGACAAGGCCGTGACTCTCTAATGGACTGTATAGTGATTAACTCATCCAATAATTGCATCGGAGACAAGAGTACAGTGCTGTACACTGTAATCAAATGTTGTTTGCCATCAGCTATTTCCATATGTGAATATCTGACCTATGACAGCATGGCATATTATTTTCCAGCTACTACATTTGTCATTAATCATTATTATCTTTATGACCGTCATTATGATGCTCTCTACTCCTCGTGCTGTTATTAAAGAGCATTTTCCTGATGCACTCTCGTTATGTTGTGCGAGACGGATTAAAAGAAGGACTCTCAAAATCCATGCAACGATATCCTGACTTCAAGTCCCTATTGAGGGTCAAGATGCAACAACACATAATCGCTTCCCATAATGCAACTTGATAGCATCTTTTATTAGACCTACAGCTGCTTTCAAATTCCACACTCGCACTTTGTAACATAGGTTTCCTTTATTTATTAGGAAACCTAAGGTTTTATTCATTCAGGAGAGTCCGGATCACATTCACACATTCACACAAAGACAGCTTCACTAGAACGGTTGGGGTTAAGGTCAATGATAAGGGCCAAGCACTGCTTTTCACTTCCCCTACTCAGATTTATAAGACGTACTTTTTTATTAATCCCTCGAGGGAAAATTTGTACATTTATACATTTTAACTAGAATTACGACCACACACACACACAAAGGGCTCTTAGACCTGCAATTATCCTGCTGGCCCAAGGTATTGGCGGTCAAACTTCTTGCTTCTCTAACCTTTAGGCCACCACTGTTTTTTATTGTGTGCTAAGTAGCACTGAACACAAAGGACATTTGAGGCTGATGGAATGTCATTAGTTTTGCAAGTATTTGTCTAGTGATGGCAAAAGTGTCACAAAAAACTAATCCTGAGGGGAAAAAATGCTCCAGTGTACCTCAGCTGGCAACACATCCAGTAGTCTAGCTGCTCATTTTGATTTCATTTTATTTGCTTTGGTAATCTGCTTGATCTGTATAACTCATGACACTTAAAAAAGACAGGTCTAGACGGTACTCTTCATTATTATTTACAGAGACCCAACAATTCTCACCACAAACAAGAATTTGGCGACACAGATGTCAACCACAAATGTCAACCTCATGATGGGCGGTACAAGTAAACTCAGGGGATCACTAGTTGCAGTAGTAGTTGCGTCATCTGGAAAAACCCAAAATGTCAACTTCGTGGTGGCACTGGGGGTAAAGTCAGGGTCAGATTACTGAAGTTCATCCATGGAAATGTATTCAGTAGTTGCTGAAATGTTTTAGTTTAGGCCAAGGTGTTGCAACCAATAGGCTGAGTGACTGACACCTGCAACCCCTAAAGCCATGCTGCTAGTATGGCTCAAAAATAAATGACATGAAGATCCACACATTAGATTTTGCTCATGTAGTTTGGTGTAGCACCTAGTGTCAGATTTGGATGGGCAACTTTTTTTCCTAATGATATCAACTGTGTATTTGCTCAGACTGAATTGGTTTAATGCACCTTTAAAATCCAGTCCAGAATGTGCTGCAACTTTACTAACTTTGCCACTTCACGGTCATATCATATTCATAGCATTTTAAATGATATGTTTTCAGCTATTCCACAAACAAATTCATGACTGACATATTTTTGTTTTGCGCTCATGTTCCAAAAATGTGCCTGTCAGGAGCCTGCCACCTCTGAACAGCTGTCTGTCGCACACCAGCAGACAGACTCAGAAGGTTCATTTCCTGCTGCTCTGACCAGCCTGCAGAAACAGAAGTTGAGCACTGATAACTTGAAATTCCTCATCCTCACATACTCACATTTCCTTTGAACACCGAGCAAATAACCAAACTTGCACTTTAGAAAAAACAAAGAGCACTGCCAGTGTATATTCACACCGCGAGCACTGAGTATAACGAGGACAGGGGGCTTTCATGGTTCAGCTCTAACCTCATAAAGAGTCATTCACACGGAAATGTAGTGCATATTCACACCGTGCTGCAATTGCATTACCCTATGATGGTACACAACAAACCATAGGTCCAGGCAAAGATTTAATTTGTGTGTTTCGACTGGAGGAGCAGCAATCTTTTCAGGCTGAGGCTGCTGTAGCAGGACGCTGGTATCTCAGTGTCTACATTACTGAGTCTGAGCTACAACACACATGGGATGCAGTCAAAGCTCTCTGTGGCACTTAGTTGACATCCTGCTACAGACAGAGGGATTAATGTTATTAGTCAGGTGATGGATGGCTCAGAGTCAGTAATAATACAATACATCATGACTTTGGCAGGTTAATTCTCGATGGTGGAAGTTATGTGTAGCACTAAGAAGAAGAAAAAAAGCATTAGCAGCTTAGTCAGGTCATAAAAATGCATATTCATTATCACACAGAGAGTAAAACCAAACAAATACATCATTATAAATCTAAGGCAGAGTGGACGGCTTATATATGAAAACTTTAGCATATTAACCTGAAATAAAGCGCAATAAGAAAGATACAGCGGGTCAAGGATAGCTTGATTCATCAGGAAATGTTTGATTGTGATTTTATTGCATCTGTCGTGATGAAACGGGGAAAGGAGCTCTGAAATCAAAGGGAAATTATGGATACAGTGAAGCGCTGACGGCAGAGGCAGGCAGAACAGATGGAGTAACTGGTTCTGATGGAATAGCAGATATACATTGTCACTCTGTTGTCAAAGTGGCAGATGGAGGTGTGTTGGGTATCAACAGTGGTGAGAAGAAACTTTTGTGCTACCTGGTAGCCCTTGCTAAAGATGATTTTTTTCTTTTTTTATTAACATGATCTCATGTGGAGCGAAGCCACTATTTGACAGTACTCTGCGGGCTGTTTGTATTTCGTACGAGTTTTTGTGTTGGTACCAAGATTCTTATGAACCTTTAAATCGATTTTTGGGGTATCATAATAGCTGCTTTTAGCTGCCATGCAAAGCTGCATTACCAACCTTCAAAACAACACCTACCCAAGGGCAATGTAATCCACAAGGCCCCCAAAGCCCTGGGTTTGTTCTGCATGTCATTTGATTTTAAATTGCTAATTTGTCAGAAAAATGTACCACTAAAAGTACAAAATTGGCTAATAGGGTAGGCTATGCTTGATGACTTTATGTTATGCTGTATTTTAGAGGGATGTTTAACAAAGAAATCCATAAGGGCTAAGACCTACTGTAGGGTTAGGGGCAGGTTAAGAGAGGGTTTGAAGTAGGATTGATCGATTGGTCAGGAATCAACTGTTTGCTCATTTGTCATGGAACTGCAGCCATGTAGATCATGTTATGACGCCTTTTTTCTAGCAATAGTAATTAATCCTACCTCCTGAAACATGGGGAAAGGCTGGCGAAAAGAATTTTATTCATTGTGTTGGGAAGGTTATAATTTTTTAGGGTTATGAAGCTGTTTGACTATCCGACAGGCACTTCTAATCAAGCACCAAGGCAGCTTAACCCCAACATATATGCTGCCATGCTGATAGTTTGAGACTTGTACTCTATTATTAGCATCGATTTCACAGGAACAAAGCCACTCTTTGACAGTACTCTGTGGGTTGCTGTGTGGTTACCAAATGGTATTATTATGAAATTGTACATGGATTTTTGGAGTGTTGTGTAATAGCTATTTTTAGTTGCCATGCAAGGCCAGATGACCAAGCTTACAAATCAACAGCTACCCAAGAGGCCTGTACTCCAAGAGTGTCAATTCATTTTAATTACTAATTTGATAGGAAAATTGTACCACTAAGAGTACAAAATTAGTTAATATGCGCTATGCTTGATTTTCTAATATTCGGGCCCTGCATGAGGGATTTAGACTCATGGTTTGGGTTAGGTTTCGAGAGAATCAGTGCAGGGTATGAGCATGGTGACGGTTGATTCATTAACAAAACACCTTCAGCTTTTGAGCAGATGTAGTCTCAGTTGTCATGCAGCTGCAGCCATTTAGGCTTTCTGTGACTGATCACCTCTCGCGTCTAACATCTATGTTATAACCCCCTTTTTATGCCACGTGTTGCGAAAGATATGAAGCTGTTAGGGTTATGAAGCTGTTTGACCATCCAATAAACTGCTCTAACAAAGCATCCAGGCAGCTTAACCCTAACATATTGACTCACCCATGCTGCCCTGACAGTTTTAGATTGTTTTACTGTTCCCTCAGGGATTCTTAGAGGTGGAGGTACGGGCTAGTCTTTTTTGCCATTGGTAAACAACCGGTGTCCTCTAAAAGTGTGTAGAATTCACTGCCTGAAGGAGGAGCCTTTGATATGTCAACATCCATCATAGCCTTTTATGTGTCAATTGCACCTCAAGGACAAAATGTCAACCAATCACCTAAGCCTCAACCCAAACCCTACCCCAATCATGTGGACCCCTTGCATATGACAATAAATGAAATTAAATTTAGCACTTGATTAACTTAATCCCATGGGATGTAGTATCCAATGGCATGTTAAAAATTATACTCTTCCTTGATGGACAATAGTAGAAAGGTCTCTTTGGCCTTGGGAAACACTGTGCATCCTCCAAAGTTATTTAGAATTCATCGAGTGAAGGAGGAGCCTTTGATATTTCAACATCCAGTATAACCTTTTAGACGTTGCTGAAGCTGTGTGGCCCTTTTTGCTCTTTACTGAAGAGAAACATGGCTCATCAGGTTGGGGGGGCGGGGGATCAACCAACAAATGACAGCAAATGAAGACTGATGGATCACACTTGAATTCTTATTAAATAGCCCATATCTATCCGCTATATAGGCTTTGCTGACATCTTTTACTGGTGCAAGAGCAGATTAATAGATATCAGCTGATCTGTTTGTTGTGTTGTTTATCAGTTTTCAAACAGGTCTGTGGTGTATTCCCTCAATGTCTGCACCGCTGACACTGCAGCCAAGCCAGCTCCTGATATGCCACACTAGGTTAAAATCACTTCTTAAAATCAAACCCATTTCCTTTATCACGCTGACAGAGGTAAGGGAAAACATTTGAACGGTTTGCATATTTAAGTTCTGTGGGGGGGTGATGATTTATACTTATCTTGTCTCTGTAGCAACTAGCAGCAGAATGGATGCAAGGTCTTCTCTGAGCTATTCAAGGTGTATGTTTTTAGGGCTGCAGGTAATTCTGATATTTATTTTAGTCACTGCCATCCCACGAGTGAAACTGTCAGCGTGTGGAAACTCAGGACAGCAGGGGTACACAAAACATAATTTACCAAACCCTGACTGGAAAGATTGTCACCCCTGTATGCTGGCCCCTGCCTGGAAGAAGATTCATTGAATTAGAGCTTTAAATTTTGAATCCCTTTGTTTTCTTACTGCCATTGGCAGCTCAGGAGAGTCACTGAAATGATCAATTCAAAGATCAATTGAGATTATTTGTTATTTTACCTTATGTCTGTATCACATGAGGCCAGCATGGTGGTGCAGGACTGGTTGTTCTCATGTCTGCACAGGTTCTTTCTGGATACTCCAACTTCCTCACACAGTCCACTTAATGAGTTAATTGGTGACTCTAAATTGTCATTAGGTGTGAATGTGGGTGTGAATGGTTGTGTCTCTAAGTGCCCTGTGATGAAGTGGCGACATGTACAGGGTCTACCCCACCTCTTGCCCATAGTCAGCTGGAATAGGCTCCAGCCCTGCTGTGACCCTGATGAGGATAAGTGGTTGGTTGTAATGGCTCACCCGGTCTGCATCAGCAGGTAAAGATAGTTAGTTTTACCGATGTTAGATGTTGTCTCCATGATTTTTATCACTTTGAGGATGGCGGCTTCATTCTCGTTCATTCTAACCAAACACATTCTGGGATGTCCTGCGCTCTGCCTGGATTCAGACCAAAGCAGGCATTGCGTTGAAAATGCCAGTCCTCCCATTCATTTGAGGGGGGTGATCTATTGAGTAAGGCAAGGGGATGCCAAAAACCCAAACACACTGACCTCTTTTTGAAACCTCATGTCACATAGCAATGACTAATCTGGCAATCAGATCAGCTGCACTGCTGAACAGTGTGCTTGAAATATCACCGGGAGTCATGATACTCTCCTACTTGTGTCCTTGCTTGGTTTATTCTGTGTACCCAGCTTCAACATCTGTATCTGGCTTGCAGGCTATGCTGCAAAACAGTGAAACCAAGAAGCTTCCTTTGATTTGTGCCCATTTGTTTGACAGTGAATTGCCAACACAGTCTATGAATAGCTGCTACATGGTTACATAGACTAATGAAGCGGTGTCTTGGTAGGTAAGTATATTAACCTTACTCTAAGTAAGAGTCTACTTTTAAAACTTTTTTTTTTTGCTGACAGTTTTAATGCATGACTTTTACTTGTAGGTAGTGTTTTTGTATTGTTATGCCGTTAGTTTACCAATCCAGATTTCAATTTAACAACCCAGTGTAACACCAGCTATTTAACATTTTGCCCAACTCATTGTCTCCTTCTGGAGATGCCTCTTCCTCCCACTCATAATTACTGTTGTTATAATTGTTGACAGCACACAATGTTTTTTTTTTCTTGTCAAAGTTTAAAAAGTGCCTTGGTGGATTATTTTCATATTTGTAGTTGTGTGAGTCTAATTACTTACAAAACCTTGGGATTATGAAGTGACTTTTGTTTCCTGACTTTGGGGGAAAAAAAGACTAAAGTCAGGGAACAAAACAGATTACATGAAATACTCCAACATTGGGGCGGCCCGTGGTGTAGCGGGTTAAGCGACCGCCCCATGTATGGAGGCTACAGTCCTCATTGCAGCGGCTCCGGTTCGACTCCCACATCGGACGCCCATTTACTGCGTGTCACTCCCCCTCTCTCTCTGCTCCCTGTTTCCTGTCCATCTTCAGCTGCACTATCATTAAAGGCATAAAATGGCCAAAAAAATAATCTTAAAAAAAAAAAAAAAAAAAGAAATACTCCAACATGACTGCATGCAGTTTGCTTTGCAAGCTATGCACTGATGTGGTAGACAGACCTTTAGAGAAGTATATGTTAAACTCACCTGCGTTGACCTCTGCTGATATGTGCTAGAATATTTTTGTCCTGCCGTACTTTAACATGCCAGCGGTCAGCAGAATTATACAGTTCATTTGTGGTTTTGTTTCCCAGTACAACAACAACAAAAAAACTGATCTAATCTCAAGGGACTAAGAGTCATTAAGCCAACATCATTTTTTTCCTGTTGTAAATACACCCCAGGTAACATAAAAGCAAATGTTTCTGTTGATTTAAGTAGATTATGCAATATGAATTATTCAACATGTTCCAAATGCCTAATGACTGCCGTTCATTCAGTTTTAGCTGTGTTCAAATTTTGCTGATGTTTGTATAGCCTTTGCCAGAGATTCAACTCATTGACTGAAGTTCCTTCTGGTCTGCTTACAGGCATTATGCAAAACTATAAACAATCATTAGATTGTTGTTTCAAGTTTTTTTTTTTTCTTTTTAGTGCTCCTATAATTCACTTGGTTGTCAAACACAATCAAAGCAAAGCATCATTTTTATTAACCTTGCATAAAATATCTTTTTTTTTTTTTCTTCTTTTGTTAACCGGGTTCCCTCAGGGTATGACCTGTTTGTTTATTACCACCAGAAGACTTCCATATTGGGACATTAGTAATTTACTAATTGGAGTGTGAAATTCTAGGGAGTCTTCCATTATAAAATGCCATTGCACAAATAGGGAGAAGAAGATCAAAGATTTATGGTTCAAAAGTGCTGCGTTACCAGAAAAAAAATGTCTCTGCAATTTCCACCTCCTCCCAAGCCCATATAGTCTCAGCCCCATTTCCCTCTTCCTTTCACAATCCCCCTAATGATCGTAACAGGCCTCGGAGCCCATAAATCTGAACAGTAGGGAAACTAAGTGTCTCATCATTATGCAGCCTCCACCTATCTGCTCAAAGAGCATCCATGTAAGGCCCCCAGGACAGCAGTGGCACTTGTTTAAATCCAATCTCATTTCAGTGAGCTCTTCATCATTTTTTCCCCCCCTCCTGCACCTAATGACGTCCCCGTGCCATATTGTTGTCTTACGTGTAATGGGCATGAGCTCAATTACTCTTCCGCTTGACTAATGGTGATGACTGAGTTAAGTTGACTGAGTCATTTTCAGTTGAGGTAATGTTGTTGCTGGCACTTGTTCCCTGAAGAAATTATGAAGTCTTCCAGGAGGCTCCTCTTGGACGGCTATCGTCTTGGTAGGATTGGGAGTTCAAGTGTGCACCTGTTCACGTCTGTGAATAGACCGAATCACAAAGCGATTCGCTCATGTTACATGACAACAGTGATCTCAGGGCAGTCCATCAACAATGTCTGTGATGCACCGAGGGTGTCTTACTTTCCTTACAGCGCAAGGTGACCTAGAACTGTGAGGAATGAATCAAAAAAACTTTCCTGTCCTGTTGCAAACCAACGTAAATGTTTCAGTTGCTCATTTTAAGACAGGAATCTGGGTTGCAACACAAAGGGTCTTTTTTAGCCTGCTTCCATGCCTTCAGAATTTCTACCAACAATTCTATAATTGATCTGGTGCCCAACCAACAACCCTGTCTGCTAAAAGTGTTTCAGTAATTTCATTCTGACAAATCTGTTGGCTGCCTGGAATGTTCAGAAACAATGTTTCTATGAGTCAATAAAAAATATTTGATGTATGTACTGGAGTCACAGTAAGTCACAGTAATGTGTCCAGACTCGGGTCAGGTTTAGGCAACAACAGCAGCACTGATTAGGGATGATAACCATGTCGTTAACATTTTTGTGACTTGCCATTCAGATTAATTAAAAACATTTTGTCATTACATCATCCATCCATTTTCTGGAACTTTATTAGGAGGTACACCCTGGACGCCAGTTCATTACAGGGAACATAGAGACAACCATCCACACTCACATTCACTACAGGCAATACATTCACCACTACAGGCAATTCAGACTCATCACTTAACATTAAATGCATGTCTTTGGACCGTGTGGGAGGAAGATGGAGTACCCGGCACCACCGTGCCAACCTCATTCTGTTCTTTAAAAATCGTTGTGATCCGAGTTACAGTACTCATACTGATTTTTTAAGGTGGGCCTTTTTATGTGGCTAAAATCTTTGGGGGCACGTTGACTGCTGTCTACCGTAGCTAACAGCTGCATTAGTACCTCATACACTTCAACACGCCCCGAATATCACTTTAAGTACAGCGTTGTCAAATCGCAAAGCTGATTAATTTTTCAGGCACAGACAAACAATACCATCCTGCTGATAAAAAAAAAAACAGCAACAGACAAATTACGAGGACTTATTAGTTTTACTTGGTTGTTCAATATGTGCATGCTTCTGTCAAGACAAAAAAAAAATATCTGACTTTGCATGGCTTGTCAACCAAAGGCAAAGCAGGCAACGTCCCTGGAGCACATCCACCCACAGGATAAGATTCGATGTGTGTCGGTTTGTTTTCAACGATTTCCACCACTAAAATACAATATTAAATCAGGCTGATCATACATTATTATCTAACTAGGCACTGTATTGTTGAGGATCCCTGTGTGAAAGTCTAGTCATGGCTGCAGTTCTTTGAGTTAGACCGTGCTCACATGTTCTTGTTCATGTAGTTTTCTCCCCAAAACCCACTACAAGCAGAAATCCTGAGGCAGGAAACATTTATTATTCAAGCATAGCAGTACTAGTCTGGCATGTAATGAAGCTGTCAGATGTAGTTTGTACACACGGTGGACCATGTTTCTACACCGCCATGGCTACCAATGAGGGCTGGACCTCTAACCTTTACCACAGAGTTCTCCTTTTTTGATTGTTTTTGTATCTACATTCATAGAATACGGTCTTTATAGTCTTTAAGTAAGATTGTTCGAAGTACCACTGTGGATATTGTTATGTCCATGTTCCCCTTGGTTTAGTCTAATTTAGGAATGTGTTAATTAGTAGTCATGGCAACCAAAGCAAACTCAACTCAGTCAGTTAATATTATTTTACAGATAAAAACAGCGTTAAAAGTCAATCTGGAAACTTTTAATTTCGTTCGGCAGAAGACCGGGCCAGATGTGAAGTGAGTCAATTAGCTCCTCCGTTCCCACGGCAACAAGCGCTCCAGAGTCCCCTAACTGAGCCTCCTGTGAATGGCACCGCTTGAGACCATTTTTCAAAAGATCAGACTGCGTTTGTTAGCCCATTGTTCTCAGTCAGTTATGATCGCAGCGGTCGCTTGTTAGTTATTCAAATAAAAAAAAGAAGAGTAATAAAATAATAATAAGCTGATGTCTGAAGTTACAACACTCTCTTCTTCATATCATAATTTAGATCACCAAATTAAAAATTTAAAGGGCTTTGAACATAAAAACACAACTCAATCTCTCTGTTACTGTCACATCACACATTCAATTATCTAATAATACTGCAGCCTGACTTTTATTGTTATTATTCAAATATAATTTTAGTCACATTTTATACATAGATTTTGCCTGTATTTGGCTTTATTTTTCATTTTTGAAGCATCGGAGGCAGTCTGGGGGGGGGTGTGTCACACTGAGAAGGAAAAGAGAGACACAGGGTGATGATACATAACAGCAGTCAGGTTAAATGTGCATCTAAGAGTAGATGGAAGCTACCGGACGGCAGGAAATTGGAAAAAGGATTGTCTTCACAACCTCCACCACTGCTGCCAGACCTCAGATAAAGTGTTTCCCTCGTGGTGGAAATAGTGCGGTGTGTTTAGACTTTGTCTTTCTGACACTTGACCTGATAAAGAATGAAGCTCTATCGGTCTAAACTGGACAGAATTTGGACAAACATTTCACCATCAGATGGATTTTGGCTTGTATTTATTTCAGTATAGAATTCCGTTTTCTCTCTCTTTTTTTCCACTATAAACGCTTGCAGCGATACGCAGAAACAGATGCAGGCACATCTGGATGAGTTGTCCCAGTCTGTCAGCGTCTTAGATTTTTGGAGCAGGCAGTCACCTGGGTGAGCCCGTGCTCTGTCGAGGAAAAAGGGCACGTCTCTTTAGCTGCTGTGGGTGAGAGGAGGAGGCTCTGGGGACGACTGAACACCATGCTGCTTGCCTGGGATTGCCATTCTTTTCCATCACTGCTGATGCTAACACTCCCCCATCAAGAACATGACTAAAATAACGTCTGCATATTTGTCTCCCAGATAAATTAAGAATGATCTCCGCTGTGCTCCCACGGGAAGCCGACAGCCCACCTAAAATATAAAAGGGACCTGCAGAGCCATGCGGTCCCTTCCGTCCTTCAACGTGCAAACATTGTTTGACTTAATCCAACCTAATGATGCAAATTTATGCCGTTAATTATTTCTAGCTGAATTGCAACTAGGCTAAACGTTTTCAGAAATGCAATGGGGACATCAGACTCAATAAAGTGGAGGGAGAGAGGGGGAAGACTTATTATTCAGGATTACTTTTTTTTTTCTTTCTTTCTTTCTTTCTTTCATTCTTTTTCATTTGCATCGACTCCATGAAAAAGAATTTGCATTTTCCATTTTGTACCATTCCTAATATGGCTGATATTGTTGTCTGTGGCTATAGATTCTGGTATTGAAGTGTCCTCTTTAGATAAGCTCTTTTAATTCAAACCTTATTTAATGGGAAGCAGCGAGTCTACATCCATGAGTGCTTTGCTTTCAGGATCTTTCTGCGTCATTGTAATCCTCAGCTGACACCTTTTCGCCTGCTAAATATGATTCCTCATTTAAACCTCTGATATGGACGTATACAAAATGCATATCATAACGTTGTGCCGGGTAAATCGCTTTGCTGATGAAAAAGCTATTTTTGTCGCAGTGGTTGCGGTGTCACATGTAGTCAAGAGTGCTTCTAGCAGGGCCACTTTCTTCTGATTAAACTTGTATTGCACTCGAGCTGCAGGCCTCTGCTGTGAGCCTGGTTTGAAATGTTACAATTTTTGTTAAAGAAAGAAAAGAAAAAAAGAAAGAAATGTTTTTGGAGACACATCGTCCTCCAAGCCTCTGAGTGGGTGGGCCAGTGTATGTGTTTGACAGATGAGCTGGCACAAACATACAGTGTAACCAACTTACACTGGTTGCTGTAACCAAGCCAAGGACAGATTGTGAACCAGCGGTTAAAGAAAGTGGATGGATGTGTTCTTAGTGATTCTTACAACCTCAAATTGTAAAAATGTTTGGCCACGAGACACTAGTGTTTTCACATTTCTTCAGTTAAAGTGTGCTTCGTGTTCTTTATGCATCCCGACCTTGCACCTTTTCCTCTGTATTTTGTTAAATCTCATCACCAGTGGCCAAATGTCTTATTAACATTTATATAATTTAAAACATATATATTTTCTCACCAAAACTGTCTCTTTTAATAGTAAAGGATCAGGAAGCCATGATCCAAACTGGTCAAAATTATTTGAAGCTGTTCATGTGCTACAGTTGGGAGGGATTGTAAATTGACTTTTATTTATATGTTATATGTTATATGTTTTCTTGTCTACTGACCACTTGAAGTACTTTTACAACACTTGTCACATTCACCTGCTCACACACTAATGGCAGAGGGTTGCTCATCAGGAGCGACTCCTTATCCAAAGTGCTCACGGTGATGCTAAGCTCATACACACATACACACTCACACACCAATGGCAAAGCCGGCGGGAGCAATTTGGGGTTCAGTATCTTGCCCAAGGACACTTTAACCAAAGTGGTGAGCTGGGAATCGAACAAACCAGACAGCCCGCTCTACCACCTGAGCCACATGCACCCACAGGAGGAGGCCTTAGCGAGAAAGCTAATGTGGACTGCAGTTCAAAGTCTGAGGATATTTTTTTTTGTGGAGTCATAGCTGTTAACCCACGACAGAAGGGCAATATT
Source organism: Nibea albiflora (assembly GCA_014281875.1). NCBI lineage: Eukaryota > Metazoa > Chordata > Actinopteri > Sciaenidae > Nibea > Nibea albiflora. The sequence continues at coordinate 26,934,940 of CM024789.1, forward strand.
AATTCTCTATGCGTATAAGTGATGATTGGCTGTGTGCAAAGAATTCTATCTATGTACAGAAACACAATATTGGGCTGCTGTACGTGATTCTATTATGAAGTCAAATAATATAGAATGTAAACTTCTCCCTTATGCATTGATTTTCTGAAAGAGAGCAGATCTGTAGGCTGAAAAAACACAATCACAGTTGGAGGAAATCTGTCTATAAAAACTGGTGTGGTAACCGTTGATTCAAAATGGCAGATCGAAACTCTCACAAACCAAAACACTTCCTACACATCTACCACCGGAGTGTCTATTTGAACAGATTCACCTCCGGCCCTTTCCTCGGCCTGTCTTAAAAGGTGGCGTTGCGCCCGAACCAAAAAAAAAGGCTGCTCAGCTGCTGCAGTGCATTTCTCAACTCAATGACTCTCCAGATGGCAGGTATCTTTAGTGCTCAGCTCCCTTGTCCTGAGCTGCGACAGCTCTGCCGCGCTCCATCGGGCTGCAGCGGGCCCGCCCTCCCAGGGTACTTTTAATGGACTTTAATTTGAAACACATGATCAGGACAATACAGACAGTGCACTTGCTAGCGCAATGGAGATAATAGCCCTCCTTTTCATATGGGCTTAGCTATTCACCGCGTAATTATTGCTAAGTGGAGAAAAATGATTGCCTGGAGGCCCATGTTGAAGCGAGCTACTTTATATTATATATACAGATGGTGAGACAGTGTTTTATGTACATGCCGAGCTATACGGGACAGTTCTGTTTGTAGCAGGCTAAAATTAAAAGCACTGTGGGATTCTTCCCTGAACTCCAACACAACAACGGATATGATAGATATAGGTGGCTGAGTTTTCCAAGCACACGCTGTTACAGTGATGGGTCAGCTGAACGGAATAAAAGAACTCAAGTACACGTCTCGCTGTCATCTGAGAGTACACATGGTACCTGTGTGACTGCCAGGCAGGTGTGCCTGCCTGCTATCATTTGTTATGTAGCTAGAAGGCAACAAGATAGCATAACAAGAAATCACCGAGGGAGCCCCTCAGAAGAAGAGGTGTTGCAGTATGGAACTGAGCACAAAGCCGCAGGGAATGCATTTGTTAGACTCGACTGGGCACGCATTAGTGTTTGACACTGATAATCATGCAAGATAATATTTTAATTTGTCGAGAATGCTACGAACAACAAGTGTCTGAGAACCCCAGCTGTGTTCAAGTTGTAAAAAGCTTTTGACTTTGTGAAATATCTTTCAGATGCACTAAACCCACGTAGACTGAATACTTTTCAGTCCTCTTGACTCAAAGAGAAACACGTTTATGCTGTCATAATAAGAGTGGTCGATGGGCACACTGTGTGCCGAAGATGAAGACACGGCTTTCAATATTTTCTTGCGTACATAAAGTGCTAAAAGGTCATGAGCACATGTGGATCATTTGTGATTAGCTGTAGAAATGATGGCATTATGCACCTTAATGGCCCCTGTTACATCAATGTACAGCATCTGTTTAATAGCATGACACTACGAGGTCAGCTAACTGTGTTACGAGCATAATAATTCCATCGGTGTGCAGTCTTTCCATATGAAAGGGTTCGTCTTTCAAAGGCTCCTGTATGAATGCATGACCAGGGTAAATTACAGTTTATATAGACTACATAACATCTGTCTTTGAAAGTTCATTTTTGACCTTGAAAAGTTATTTTGCAGAAGAGATTGCCTGATGTGTTCTTTTTTCTTTTGGGATGCCAGCCGAGGCTTTGTCCGACAGTGAAAAATTATTTTGTTTTTATAGGTCATGGATACATGAAACCTGCATGCACTTTGTCATGAAAACATTTCACTTGAATTAGAATCACCAACCATACTACACACAATTCACAAGTCATAATCAGAGCAACACAGCAAAGTTTCCAGGAGTTCAACAAAATAATACCATCCTCCAGGCTTTAGACCAAAAAACTAAAACTTTTTTCAAATAAAGTTCAGTAAATTGTGTCCGAGTAATCCCTCCTCTCAGTTCATCCAGTAAAAGATCTCTGGCAAATTTTCAGTTTTGTTCCATTAATTTTTTTCCCCCCGCAGGAGTAAATCCTCTTTTCAATCAAGATCAAAACAAACTATCATCTCCGACTCTGTCAGAGTTACCTTCAGTACCGGGCAGTGATTGTCAGCGATTCCTTCATACACACTAGATACAAGAGCCGGGGCAAAGATCTCCTTTTTCCTGAGGATCAGGTTAGTTTGGAGGCGATGTAGCTGTGGGTGTTTTCTCCTGATGCTGCCACTGATGCTGCTCTGCCTCTTCTGCAGTGCACCATTTAAATAAAACGGTTCCGATCACTCTGGGATCCAGTTGGCTGAACAAGAGAGGTTTGACTGACATTTGTTTACTTTTTATTTTCTTTTTTAATGAGCATAAAAAAACAGTATATGGCAGATCGTCACATAACTTACACCATCTGCTGAAAAGACCATAAAATGTGGACAGAAAAATCAAGTAAGGGGACCTTGAGTCAAGCTTATTCTGGCAAAAGGCTTTCAATTTTCAGTGGATGACACAGCTACAGTATCTCATCATCAAACATTTGTTGAAACAAACAAATGCTGGCTCACTTTCTGATTACTTTAACGTGGATTCTGATTAATACAATTATTGATGAATCTGCTGATAATCTTCCCTGTTGAAGAGATGAATAGCTTTGTCTGTAAAATGCCAAGAAATGGTGAAAAATCCCTCGTAATAATAATAACATTTCATGTCAAACCTTGCCTGGCCAACAATCACAGCAGGAAAAGCAGCAGGTCCACTTGTGGAACGGCTGAAAAGAGTAATCCATTATTAAACTAATTAAATCATTTCTTGCCAATTGGCTAATCAATCGAGTAATTGTTTCAGCTCTGTAAAAGTAGGAAAGCGCTCTGTACAGATACATTAGCAGCACGAGAAAGCTACGCTCCGGAATCCTGATGACCCTTCGCTCCCGATAGTCCAGACGGTTCATTTGCATAACCCTTTCCTATACCTCCCTCCATATAGGAGCATCCCTACTGCTGTGTACTTTGCAGGCTCCATAAATTGTGGGGCATAAAACCAGTCCTCCTCTTCCCTCCCATATGGGATATGCCAAGACGGTGCCAAAAGAAGCCGTTTGATTTAGAGCACTGTACATAGATGCATCAAGAATTTATAGGAGACTTAATTAGGAGTTATAAAAGTGACTTATAGTAATTGTGTGGCACACAGGGGCCTATAATGCGGCAGTTATCATTTCCATAACTCCCAAGTCTTGATTCCTTCTCTGGGAACTTTTATGTGTTGGTGGAGCTGTTTGTGCTTTGATGTTAATGCACAAAGCTTTTCCGGGTGGCAGAGTGTTGCCGCTGCAATGCTGCAGAAGGCACTGTGCAAATGGGAAAAAAAAGAAGAAAAAAAAAGGCAGAAACCTATGCTTTGCTCTCTGTTACTGCAGTGTGTCATAGAAAAAGATGGTATTCGAGTTTACACACATTATCCCAACATCGGGGCAAGAGGCATGACGAAATAGGAGCCATATTTTGAAGCAGAGAGAGAGATTGTAGAAAATGTCTCTCAGTAAGAGGAAGTTCTCTTGGGTGTATTCACCTCCTTTTTCTTGGCTGTGTTTGATCAAAATGTTCACCCGACTCATTTTGCAAACTGTAAATGAGGCCAGAGGGAAGCAGAATTACAGGGAAACAACATAAATGTTGAGGGTTGTAATGCAGTATGGCGTATACGTCTGAATATATTACCAAATCAATTTAGGCCAGGACGGTAGGAGCTCACAGCAAGAAGGTTCCTGGTTCGAACCTTGACTGGGGTCTTCCTGTGTGGAGTTTACATATTCTCTCCATGTTTGTGTGGCTTCTCTCCAGGTAGTTCCTCCACCAGTCTAAAGACATGCAGACATGAACTGACCACTTGTCCAGGGTGTACCCCGCCTCTTGCCCAATGCCATCTGGGATTGGCTTCCCGTGACACTGTTCATGTTAGCCATTTCCAGTTTGGGAGTGAATGTTATTTTGTTCCTTTTAAACAAAAGTATTTGTCATTTTCAGTCGACACAGGAGTGGTTAACAGTTACCAGCAGTTACCTTTATGTTTTGTAGATTATTGCGATCAGACTTCTTATTTGTCAGTCTTATCCATGCTTGTTGCTGTCTTCTGTCACTCTTTTCATGGATGCAGCTATTCTATTTATTTGTTGCCATCCCCATTTTCAATCTGCCTTCAAAGCTTTCATTGGCTCTGTTCTTTTCCAACCAAGGAAGCAGCCGTCAGTGAGTTGTAGACGGTGGTTCAGAAGCCTGGAATCAGGCTGTGGTTTATCGTGTTGTTTATCCAAATGACAAAAAAATACACATTGTCTCGTGTCAGTGGTATTCAGTCATGCAGATAGTTTTGTTTTTATTTTGTTGTTTTGAGGTGTCTGTCTTTGAGATTTCTGCCTCAACAATGTGCAGTTTTTTGTTTTTTTCCATCAAAGAAATGAGTCCCTGTAAAAACTACTGGACTCCGCAGATTACATTGAATGGTGCATTGTTTCTAGAGGGATATGTTGCTGTTGAATTTTTTAAATGTCATTTTTCATTGCTGTGTGCACCACTAATGAAATCCCATTCATCTCCATTTTATTGGCGTGGAGGCAGAAATATCAGTGACAGGGATCCTATAACCTGGGAACATAAAATCTAGCATCAGAGGAAAGTGAGAAAATGTGCTTTTTGTAATTTGTGTGAACTTTCCCTTTAGGCAATTAACTCAGAGACTTTTAGCTCGATTATAGCACAAATGCAATTCTTAACACGTTAGCATCTTCACTGCAACTTTAGCATTTCGGTGTCTGATTTGTGGTTTTATTATGGGTGTGTATCAGGAAAGCAGAGACACAATCCCCCACGTATTTATCTAGTTATTTCCCACCTCATCAAGCAGTCAGTCATTGTTGCAGATAGGAATGCTCAGAATCTCGACGCTATGTGCATGTGGTAAGGTGGATCTGATAGCGTTGGAAATCCCGTGGGAACAGATGTTTGCGGGGTCAAATACTATCCCTGTCACTAATTGGCCGCACAGGGCCGCCACTTTTTATCTTGTGCTGTGAGAATAATAGTTTCTCTCTCTGTCTCGTTCTCACTTTATCCATCTTTTTCACGGCAGGTGTTTTCACAGCTCACAGTGAGAGTCGAGGAGTGCCATTATTGTTATCTTAGCCAGTTCTGTCTGTGACAATCACTAGATTTGGTGGATGGTAGCAGTTGCTAACAGGTAGCTTGTTTTCAGCAGAAAACAAGCAACAGGGTCAGTTGTTCTGTTGTGTGTGGGAGAGCAGTAAAGGCTTTCCTAGAACAGTGAAAACCCATGTCATGCTGTTCACAGGGGACATGTCTCTGCATCACCAACCACTAAGACTCTTTTCTAATTGATTTCAAGTGCAGACAGTCACTGCAGAGCAGTCATTTATCTTTTATTCTGATTCATATTTCATCTTGAGCAAAAGTGCACTTACACCATGCTTTAAATAGTTGGATAGCAACAGCCAATGCAATAATGTTAATTTCCCCCAAGCATTTCTCATATACCTCTGAGAAGAGGAAAAAAAAACAGTCATGAAAAGACTTCATGAAATTCGTCTTTCAGTGGTTGATGTGTAAGCCCTCCTGTGAGAGACTAGAGTTTGAATCAATTCATTTCTCATTTAGTTTCCATCTGTGTTTGATTTACCTTACTTCTCTGTGTAGATTTGTTTCCCGTAAAGCACACAAGCTAAGGCTACAAGGAGAAAAACAACTGTAGTCCAATACATAAACCTTAAGATTTATTCCCTATACATACTACTGAAATCCAATATGCCTGCGTAGCTCCTAAGCAAAGAGTAGTGAAACAAAACCTGCTTATAGTGCCTGTATGCCTGAAGCATACTTTAAATTGTTTGATGGCTAAATGTGATAAAAACCAGCACTGCCTGGAATTAATTTCTAGTGAGACATGGCCCTCAAAGACCTCAACACTGATCTAATCAGTGTTGACAGAAGAGTGAAAGGTGTTCAAACACCTTTTGCATTAACAGTGTTTGAGTGTGTTTCAAGATAATGAAGCCAACATTCACTCTGTTGAATGGCCTATGGATGTTTTTGTTGTTATACTCGTATTATGTTGGAAAATGTCTATGTTTAAGTTTTATTTAAACAGACAACTTCTTATTTTAGTTGGTATTTGAACTATTTTAACACTCACACAGTCTATTATGACACTCTTTATGTAACGGTAATACAGTTTTACGTCAGTAGATGGCCATGTGGTGCTGTTGTGCGCATGCGCAGCGCTAATCAGCAAGCTCCAGCCAAGGACGCTGACTTTTTGGTCCTCCCTCTGCCGTTGCACAGGTAATGCTAAATATGTGTCGTTATGACAAGCAGTTCTTCTAGTCTTAAACGGTACTTTTATATCATTAGTTAACGGACCTCAGCAGTTGGTATTGTGTAAAAGCGCTAAAATGCTATATTTAAATTAGTTTCACATTTCCGGTCACTCGCTAACATGGTTAGCCATTTTGTAACCACTGCGCATGCGTGTATGTTTAGCAGAAATGTGCGTGTTATGTAAGTACCTGCAGGTATCAGGGTTAAGTGAAGGTGGGTTTTGAGAGTTTCTTACAACATTATCTTAATGTGTGAAATGTTTTGGTACTAATGTAACCTGAGAGCTCAGAGATGTGCTGACTGTGAATTGTGTGGAAGAGACCGGCAACCGTTTTGACGTCAAATAGTGAGGTCAACACAGGTGGTGCCACTGATGCTAATTAAGGCGTTGTTCCATGTGGGTCAAACAGAGTCAGTGTGTTACTGTGGTGGCTCACTGGAAACGCTCTGCTGCACTAAATGGAATGAGTCCTTAATTAGTGTCATTGGAAACACCTGTGTTAACTCCATTGTATGTCAGAAGTAGTAACTGCCATATCCACAGACTGCTTTAAGTGTGTCGTACTTGTCAGCATGAAGCAGCTAACACATACAGGCTACTTCTTTGTCCCCAGATCCCCCCCCCCCCCCCCCCCCCAGATTTGGGCCTTCTTGTAAATTCAGCAAATGTTATACATTAAGTCATGTCTTCCTTTGTGTCTGTTTGTCACAGCGTGTTGGCTACTTCTGTTGAGCGCTTGGTATTTGCAGATGGAAATGATGTATGTGTTTATTTGCATATAGAGAAGTGAGATGTGATCACGGGCGGTCACTTGAGACGCATGTGGAGAGGCATTCTAATGCAGGCTGAGTGACGTACTGGAGCTGTCCGTGTTAATGCCAGGTGTAAAATGGCTCTATTGCTCTCTATTTTAAGGTTAGGGAAAAGGCACTGTCTCACTCAGTGTCTCTCTTGGTCACTGGGCATTGTTGCAGCTACATGTGATCTCCACTACATTTTCGACCACGGTCTCCAGTCATTCTGGAAAAGGGACATTGAGGTTCATGGTCAACATCTAAGCCACCAGGGGATCCCCTTGCAGACTGCTGAAGAAGAGATATTTAGCGTTAATGTTACAGTTTTTCTACTCAGGAACGTGACCCCATGGCATCAGGACTACAACCTGCTGCTGAATGTCAAGTCTAATGAGCTTGTGGTGAACTTTGGGACGAAGATGAGGTGGAACTACAACCCCTTTACTATCAAGGAGGTCACCCAAGGCCTGACCTGGGTGCTACATACTGGCTCTGTGGCACGAAAGTCAAGGCAGAGACCTCGGGTGTTTTTTTTGTGAGACCTCAGGTGTTTTGAAATTCCAGGTATCCCCTCAAACACTGAGGAATTTTTTACTTCTAGTAAGGCCCTGCAAAGAAGGGTTGAGTCAGTTGAACGTACTCTAACCTGCCTAGACCAGACAATACGAAACATCTGGCTCCTACTACGAGGTTCACATCCTGCATTTCAAAGCACCTTCAGCTGTGTCCAGCAGTCAGAGCAACACAAACGTTTTCTAAACCCACCATCAGCAGGAAGAGATGAGTTTAACTAACGCGCTCACTGCAACTCCTCAATCACCATTTGAGCTCCCGTCCTTTGTCGTCTCCCTCGGCTGTCACAGACTCCATTGGTGGCATGGCTGCTGGTCGGCCACACTTTTGATTTATCATAGTGAGTGGGAAACTATGAAGCTTACATTGTGACAGCTCAGAAGCTTTAAAATTTAAGATGTCATTGAACTGATGAATGGAGAGAGGAGAGCCCGAGCCTGCCCGCTGACATCGTATGTCACTGTCCAAAGTGATGAGGGACCCTGCCTGCCGCCCTACACGGACGCAAAGACTCCGGCGGGAACCTTTTCTTTACTGAACTTGGAAGTATCAGAAATCTAATTTTCCAAAGAATAGCCGCCGATGGGTACTGTATATTAGACTGTTCAACTTCAGGTTTAGACAAATGTTTGCTCCCAGCTAACATTAGAGCCAAGTCTTAACCGCACACAGGACACCAAGATAGATGCTCTGGTCTGCTGCCATTACTTATTATTGTCAACAAGACACATGGACTTCAAGTGTTGATTATATGATAGAGTAATAATGACGGTATAGAGTTTGAAAGAATCAAGAGAATCACAGCAACTCCAAATCAAAAGCTGATTATTGCCACAATCTGCCTGTGTGCGACGCTCTTGTTGTGCACTTTTGAGAACACTGGTAATGTAATTTTTAAAATGGAAAACACACCTGCTGACATAGATAGATTTCCCCTCGCGAAGCTGACAAATAAATTTGCAGCGGATGACAAATGTGTATCCTTTTATCAGAGTAAGTGTCAGATTCGCTGTGATAAAAGGCAACAAGTAGAAACATTAGCATAGAGCTCAACCGAGGCCACCGACTGCACCGCGCCGCGAGGAAATGATGCACAGACGCAGCGAGGGTATGAGGGAGCTGTTCCCACAACATCAATCAATACAGTGTCTGGAAAATGCACCTGGGTTATTAATTGTTTGCCCGAGCACCAGAAAATGTAATTAGTACATAGAAATTGGGCCACTGGCTGCACTGTACTGTACACCTTCATGTCAACCGAGCTATACATCATTCCTTGCATTCATGTGCGCTCATTCTGTAGGACTGTTGGTTTATATTGGGTGCTGAAGAATCAGCTTTATGTTCAACATTTGTTTTTAATACAACAGCAGGCTAAAAAGCTACTGTATCAAACTGAATTATTTGCTGATGAAGCTGAAAGTGGCCACATTACTGTCACATCTATTTCAGTTTTCATTTATTATTCCCACAAAGCGCTTTGTCGAAAGCTATAGATCTAATTTGTAATGGCCGAGGCGACTAGAGATGCCTATATCTGTGACAGTATGTTCGCTTAAATGGCCGCTTGGTAATGATGACAGCCGTTCAGCGCTTTCCCAATAATGTTTTATAGCTCCAGACTGACCTCCACCCTGGAATTATCCGGCCATGTCTCAAACTCACTCGTCACGTAAGAACTTTTAACTCAGCCAGTCTAATTATAGGCCCGTCCACTGTAGACACATGCATTCATCTTGGAAACAAGGCTGAGCTTTTTCTCTCTTTGCTCTGATCTCTCCACAGTTGTACAGCTCGGTGGACTTTGGAAGAAAATGGCAGCTCATCCACGAGCGCGTCACGCCGAACCGATTTTACTGGTGAGTCATCCGTTTCCACATCTTTGCTTTGTCTTCCTGATATTTTTATTCAGTTCCATTCCTTCTTTTCTAAAGTTTTGTTTACTCTGGAAATGCAGAAACTGTTGCTAATGTTCTGCGCGACTGAGCAAGTGATATTGATGGCTTAGAACAAGGTGTGTGACTGACTGTGATGCTGCTGAAATTCGGCACTTTTTTTTTTCCCACCGCTTGATACAATCAGGCAGAGATTAATCTCCTCCTCCAGAACACACTTTGCATTCAGCGTCCGAGGGCATGTCGCATTCCGCTTCATTTCTCACACACGCCCTGCTCATATCAGACATATTGCACATAAATAATAGAATTATTATTTTTACATCGGTCGTAGAAGGAGAGGGCAGAGCTGGTTTTCTACAGACGCAGAAAGAGAATCGTACAGTATAAGGAGCTATGACTAATAATGGATCCAGGACGTCCCTGTCACTTCTCATCCATTCATGTTTGCTGCTCACTCCCCCTGCAGTGTGCCTACCATGTCGGAAAGTGCATACTCATCAAAAACGTAGGCCCGGATCTATTCCAGCTCACTGCTCCTTTACCACTCTCTGAGGTGACCAGCTTATGCCTGGGTTTGCCGGCGGCTACACGCCGTAACTTGCATAAATCTGGAACTCGTTCCGTGCCATTGTGGTTTAATCCTAAATAATGTTCACTATCCATCGCTGGCTTTGCCCTTCAATGCCAAAGCCCCTTCAAGGACATCTAAACACTGGATGGGCCTCTAGCAATGGCTAGGCAAGCCTCCAGTTGGCTGCATTTAGACAATGGCTTCATCAGCCTCCGAGGGATATGAAATATCGCCACGATGGGAAAGCTGTGTCCATCCAGTCTAATCCACAAGCAGTAAAATGAGCAAGAAAGCAAGATTTTACCCAGAGATATAGTCATAGTCAGAGAGCGTGGTGACCCTGCACCACCCGGGCTATGATGAGTATTTATATTTCTTTGGATTGCTGCATTTTGCTGGAAGGGAACTAGAGTTGCTGCATATGTGCTTGCCATAATATTGCATTTAGTTTATGGGGAGACTTTGATATATATACTTCTAACTGGAGCCTTTTTTTCTATTTCCTTCACTCTCCCTCTCTTTTACTCCTTTACATCCCTTTCTATACATTGCCATCATGCTTATGTATCCTTTTATGGCCTGTCATTCTCTCCAAGGTCTGTCTCGGGCCTAGACAAGGAGCCAGATCTGGTCCACATGGAGGCTCATACACCAGATGGAAGTGAGTGTCTGCTCCGCACACATGCAGATCAAAGAGGCGTAATGAACAAGTCTGTATAGGAATGAATTCCACCAAGAGAAAAGAAGGCATCCTCTGGGAAACGGCAGCAGCTTGCCCTCCCAATAAACCCGGTGCACGACTCCTGATTAATATGGCCTTTCTCTTCTTTCCTTTTACTTGCTGAATGTCAGCTCTATAACTCTGATTGGCAGTGTTGTCAGGGCCCTCTATAGGTGACATGGGTGAAGCTGTTTATGCACGTTTGATGTGGTCACTCTAAGATATACGCGTCGCCTTTTTTTCCTTCTATAACTGTCATTGACAGGCAGAAATTCTTGTTTGTTGTTTCTGCACATGATAAGAATAAAAGGCACACAAATTAGTGTGGTAAATGTCATACTACCTATACTGGAGGAGTATCCTACACATTTCAAGTAAGACATAAATATCCTTCAAGCTCTATTTTAATTATGTGTGTGAAGTGTGAAAAATGGCTACCGTTCAAAGATGCCCTTAATTTATCACTCCTTACACATAAAGTATTGCTACAGCTCTATATTTAGAAGCACTGTAAGAGGCATGGTAAAATTAGCAGTCATAAACCTCTCTGTGTGTCTTCCTGTGTGACAGATGTGCAGTATGTCACATGCAGAGCTCAGATGTGCACAGAAGCTAACAGGAACTACCCATTCCCTGGATACATCGACATCAGCTCCTTGGTGGTTCAAGATGACTACATATTCATACAGGTATGACCCCACTCATTATGTGATAGTTTAGTTTGTTAGTGTATATATATATATATATATATATATATATATATATATATATATATATATATATATATATATATATATATATATATATATATATATATATATATATATAGAGACACACACACACCTTGCTAGTACCAGGTTGGACCCCCTTTTGCCTTCAGAACTGCCTTAATCCTCCGTGGCATAGATTCAACAAGGTACTGGAGTTTCAGAGAGTTTGGTCCATGTTGACATGATAGCATCATGCAGTTTCTGCAGATTTATCGGCTGCACATCCATGATGTGAATCTCCCATTCCACCACATCCCAAAGGTGCCCTATTGGATTGAGATCTGGTTGCCTTTCTATCAGCTCGAACCAGTCTGGCCATTCTCCTCTGACCTCTGGCATCCACAAGGCACCACATCCACAAGGATATTTTCTCTTTTTCGGACCATTCTCTGTAAAACCTAGAGATGGTTGTGTGTGAAAATCCCATTAGATCAGCAGTTTCTGAAATACTCAGACCAACCTGTCTGGCACCAACAACCATGCCATGTTCAAAGTCACTTAAATCACCTTTCTTCCCCTTTCTGATGCTCGGTTTGAACTGCAGCAGATTGTTTTGACCATGTCTACATGCCTAAATGCATTGAGTTGTTGCCATGTGATTGGCTGATTAGAAATTTGTGTTAACGAGCAGTTGGATAGGCATGCCTAATAAAGTGGCTGGTGTGTATATGTATGTGTACTCATACAGTGAACATAAAAACAGAACAGTTTGCTAAAGGAAGTAAATGGTGGGTAGACTTTGCTTGAGTGTTTTTCAGTGGGTTTTGTTCTACACAAAACCTTCACAGCACAGTCATTTGATTGAACACTGAAAATACTGCTGAAACATCTTTCTTCTTTTTTCATCTCCACTGAAACAAAGTCACAGAGCTCTTTCCATACAAAGGTTACCCTACACTATCTCTGGTATAAATGATTGTGCTTGGCACAAAGAAAACATTTACTTTTACTTCAACTGAACATTTCTTTTTATTTTCCACGAAGCCACACTAGTTTTAGTATTCATCCTAACCACAGCCCGGTGTGTCATATTAATCATGATTTGTGCAATGGAAAAATCTGAAATGGTAATGTCCTGAATTCCAAGTAACACGGACACAATTTATGGGTTGTGTTTTAATTTCCTCTACGGCGTGAATATTATTTACTTTGACATTGTGTAAATGAGGTTTCGTGCATTTAAAAGTCAACAGGAAAAGTCAGCATAATTACATGTCCAGTCCACAACAACGCCAATTATATTCAAATTTACTTGCAACAAACTGCTGCGGTGCTTGATGTCTGTCAAAGGTGTTTTCAGCACCTGTGTTTGGACAAGAAAATGTATCTGGCTGTGTCTTCTGCTTCATCTCTTTAAACGCGGGTATAAAAGTAACATATGGTGCCTCCAACGGTCTTCAGATAAGATTCACTACTTTCAGAACCAGCTTGCCCGAGAGACTAAATGATCCTTGCCCTCCGAAAACCTTCCCTAGTGTGATGTCATACTGTGCGATGTAAACCTGAATCCCCTGGCTGTGCTAAATGTGCTTTACAAATGTACTTTTGTGCAGTTCAATGCATATTTCAACATTATTTTAGGGATGTTACACAAATAAAAACAGTAATTACAAAATTCTGCCTTCTATTGTCATTCTCAGCAGCAGTTGTCGTAGGAGCGGTAATGGTGCTCTTCCAGCTGTTTGATCCCACTAAATGTTTTATTCAGTGGAGAAGACGGATTTCTCACAAAACCTACTTACCTGAGGTACAGGCAAGCCCTTCCTCTGGAAGCCTCACTGGCCTTGGCAGCACATTACACAAAGAAATAGAGTTGTTCTCCAAAGAACCTTCAATCCTGTTTGACCTCTCCGAAGTCTCTCAAGTAAACTCATAGGCACTCAACCTAAACCTCCCCTTCAATTCTAGCACCTCCACATTTTAACACATATGCGTCACAGACGAAAGATCCTGAAAGGGATGGGAGAAAAAAAAAATCAATCATACCAATTCCTCTTAAAGTTCAAAACGCCTCTGGTTACCCCACCATCGATCCGCTGCTCCTTCACTGGATTGCATGTGGGACTGTTCAGCGCTAGCCCGCTATATCTCCACTCTGAGCTTGTTTTCTCTCTTCTGAGCCATTCGCAGCGCTTACAAGATCAGTAAAAGAATCAGCCCTGTCATACAACATTAATACTGATATCACTTCTCCTCAGCAGAGAGCCAGAAGTTTGATTTGAAGGTTTTCCTCTAATGAATTTCATGTCGTTATTGATAGGAGGGAAAAGTGCGTTATGGCGCTGCAGTCTCACTTTGCTCTGCATGTCTCTGTATATCTGTGTGTGTGTATGTGTGTGTGTGTGTTCGTCTTCCGTGGCCTCGGGGCTAATGACAATTCTCCAACACCCACCAGCCCTGTGTTTTCTTGCTGCATAAGCTAACAACTAACAGCTTGGGGTGTTTGCAAAGGGTCTAGACCATTATGGACGACTTTTTCTTTTTTCCTGGCTGGCAGATGAGGCTTGGTTAGGCAACTTAAAGATTTCCCTTGACAAAGAATAATGAGACTATTGATTGTCCTACGAGATATTTACCAAAGTCCACTTTGAAACCACCAAGTGCATTGACACCGAGATAGGGCAGCATCCTCTGAATGCAAGCCAGGAGATCGCTATAAATGGCAAAGTACAAAAAAAATAAATAAATAAAGGTGCCTTGAAAACCAGCAGGACAAAGAGAGAGTCGGGGAGATTGATGTGCGCTTTCACCCACCACTTTAATTGATTGGAGAAAATATGATATGGTGTCAGTGATGAGGTTACGTACGAGGCCTTGACACAAAGTGTCCTCTGCAGCACAGCTCCATCACCGCAGCGCCAGGAGAAACTGTGAAAATTGAAAAGAAAGTTGCCAAAATAAGACAAATATATATCCATATACAGATGATGGAAGGAAGCACTGTTAACAATGTATGGAATTATTGTTCTGTGTATGTGTTGTAGGTTCCCACATCAGGACGAGCCACCTATTATGTGTCCTACAAGAGAGACTCGTTCATACAAACCAAACTCCCCAAATATTCCCTGCCAAAGGTAAGTTGCAGCAACATTTTACTTTCTTTGACACAGAAATCTGTTTTATTTTTGGTCTCGCAAATTGAATTACTAATATGCTATTAATAATATACTTAATTAAGTATTTTCATTCCTATTCCTTGAAGCTTTTTAAGTTGATGCTGTAAAATGGTGACATTTCCAGCTAATTTATTTAAAAGCTGCCATGCCGTCCTCTAAAAAGTCATACTCCGTAGTGGTACTGCACTCCCCTAAGCGAGCTACACCGTGCAGCGTGTCGTCGACCATTTATATTCACACCGCAGCATTGATCTCATGACCAGTCCCACAGGGTCAGCATGTTCTAATCTGTCACCTCTCTGGCCTCCAGTCATAACTCCTCTTAATCTCTCCCTGCTCGATGATAGGATTTACACATTGTCAGCACTGATGAGAAGCAGGTATTTGCGGCGGTGCAGGAGTGGAACCAGAACGACACCTATAACCTCTACCTGTCCGACACCAGGGGGGTCTACTTCACCTTGGCCATGGAAAATGTCAAGACAACTAGGGGCATCGGAGGAAACCAGATGCTGGACTTGTACGAGGTAGGCACGTGATGGAATTGTTCACCCTGGGGCGGTGTGTACGTTGAGGCTTTTATTGATTGAATTGAAGGGAAGTTACAGGAACTATTACTTTCTCACTATGCATTAGGATCTGTCATAAAGTGACTCATGCCTGTGCCAACACATAGTGGAGCAAGAGGTTTTCTTTTTTTTTCCTGAAAGCTTGTGGTTAAATGTGCAATATATTCAGATTATTATGTCCCATTGCACAAAATGACCATAGAGTATCTCAGACGGGTGCATCAGCGGGGTTGTTACCAGTGACCCAGGAATGATTTTGCTGCTGCTGCTAAATTTTCTGGCTTCCGAAACCCTCCAGTATATTTCTCCTGGGAACAAATACTATGACCTCACATTTTAAAGGCCCACATTTGAACATTTGAAGTGTAAACAAAGAATAGTTTACTGGTCATGGAGACCAACCATGTACTACTCTTGTATGTCTTTAGTGGCTCTGAAGGAGCTTTGTGAAGTCTGAGAAATAAACCCTGCGTTACAAACTGCGAGTGTCAAGTTTGAAATGCGGGCATTTAACAGGGTATGAAGATTTAATATCAAGTGCATTTTAGGAAATGTAGGATATATAGAGTTTGACCCACACAATGAACTAAAACTTTGTGTATCTTCGCCTCTTCTGCTTTGTTTTCAGAATGTTATGTTTTCTGTCTCTTGTCAGTTCCCCAAATGTATGCAGTACTTTCTTACTGGAATACTACATTTTTTTTTTTATTATCACTCAGATTCTATAGATGGATTTCTGCTGGTCCGTGCCGTGCAGGTCAGGTGTGATCTTGTGTCGAATTACTTGGTTGATTTGATTTGGATATAAATCTTTCTTTTGTAATTTCAGAATGTATTTTAATATCCCGCGGCCCTGATAAGGACAAGCAGTTATGGAAAATAGATGGATGGATTGGATGGAGTTTAATATATAAGATGTAACACTGGGTGATATGCACTGGTAGCTTAAGCATCAAATTACATCAGACAAACACCTCCAGTAACTAAGTAACATATTGGCAGTAACATATTTTAATAGGAGAAATGTGTAAGATAATAAAGTAATATGATCACATCTTCACATTATACCCAGACACCCTTTAGAACTTTGGTTTGGGTTTGGTTTAGGCAACAAAACTAGTTGGTATGTTTTAGGAAATTCTCATGAATAAGTATATTATGATGCAGACTTACAAATCATGTTGCCAAGTCACAATCATAACCTCTTAAACTTCAAACTTCAAATAAATCAACATTGCTCTTCACACTACGCCACCTGACATGAATGGGTTGGATGATAGCCCTGCACATCTCATACAGATGCTAAAGTGTACTTTGTGTGCAGAGGGGCGTGACAAAATGTCAGTATTTGACACTCTGGGAATGAGAACGAGCTGGTGGTGTACACATGGCGTCTTTTCTTAAAACAGCTGGCTGCAGCAGCTGGAAACACGGTCGATGAGAGCAACGAGTGTGAGCTGAATAAAGCTGCAGGCAATAAAACCAAAACAATGAGCTGAATGACACTAAAACACTCAGCTTGGGAAATGCAGAGTGTGGCGATAATTCTTGAGAATTTTCACATTATACATTTGATTTATTACATGAAAATATTCACCGGTGCAACTTTAAGTCACATGCTAATGGCATGGCCCCAATTATTTATATAAATAACTGCAGATAACTGTAGCTTACTTCACAAACACAGACTTGCCATAGAGTTTGTGTTACAGTCGCTTGTCTTATGAGGATAGGTTTGCATTACAGGCTGTGCTCATCTATCTTCCTGACAGCAGACATATACAGTATGAAGAACACGCTTAATGGGGCTCACTGCCATGCACCTCTGGACTTGTAATGACCTTGTTAGCTTACTGGCTAGCTATTGTATGTGTTTGCATTAGCATTCATAGCAGCAATGTAGAATTTCCTCCTTCTCCACTCCCTGTTGAACCCAGTTTATCACTCCTACACTGGCAGGTGTGACTGTGAGAGTGAAGGAAGTGAGATATTGCCCAGCAGCAGTGGTGTGGTAATTAACAATGCCATTACTTCCCTTGCACAGTATGTGGTGTGTGTGTGTGTGTGTGTGTGTGTGTGTATGAGACGCCTGTCTCTGAGTGTGTATGCAGCTCCTATTACCATGCAGCAGTAGTTAAGGCATTTTCACCATGCAGCATGAGATGATAAGGCGTTTTAATTACATTTGTCACGCGGTCACAGCTCCGCTCTCGATCAGAACCTAAACAAGAGATAGATACACTGCTGTCTCTGATAAATCAGACCCATTACACAGGGCTAAGATATATGCCATGGATCTCATCCCATTTATTGTTGTTAGACCCTGACAAACTGCACTTCACAGAGCTAATGTTCCAGAGAGGAGACACAGCTCCAGTCAGACCAGAGGGGAGACAACAAAGTATGTGAAAGTTGTTTTGTTCTCCCACTTATAAGTTATGTCTCTTCCCGGTGGGCTTCTGTTCATGCAACATCCCCCACCCTTAAATTAATTACGCTTACTTCCACACAGAGAATTGAACAATTATCCTCTAAATTAGGAGGATTATTTTATTGTCAATCAGATTGGATAAGGGCAATTTCTGTAATCATGAGCCTTTGTTGTGCAAACTAATTTTCTGTTGACATCGGGGCTCTACATCACCTGCTAAACTTCCCTTCAGTCTGAGAGGTGGTTTAGCAGGTGGCTCTCCGACAATTATAACTCTGATTGGCTTGAGCTCATTGCATTCACCTCCCCCTCTCCCTCCCTCTTGCCTCGTGACAAACAGCTCTGTATGATTGATTGAAGACATGAAGTGGATTATTGGCAGTGGAGAGGATTAGATGATCTGGAAGATGCTGGTTCTCATGATGATGCGGTGGCCCTTCGTGTTTGTCTTTTTTCTGGCAGCACGCTTAAATCCACAAAGCTGCGATCCGACAAATGAGCCATATAATATATTGTTGAACACTAAATTGCTTCACATTAAATGCAGATTCCCCACTGTTCAATAAAGATGTTCCCTCTTCACTCAATAGCAGTGTCCTCAGATGGGCAGCCATGTTTGAATGGATGCACGGGCTCTACACTTCATTCTTTAAAAAAAACAAAAAAAACTTCAAATTCAACAACTCTTCAATAAAAAGCAACAAGTATGGCAGAAAGGACGAGTGCTAAAGGTCCAGTGTGTCAGGTTTAGAGGGCTCTGTTACCAAAATATGGCATGAATGGAATATAATGTTTACAAGTATGTTTTCATTAGTGTATAATCACCTAAAAATATGAATCATTATGTTTTTGTCACCTTTGAATGAGCCTTTTATATCTACAGTGCTCCATGTTGAACTGGCATGTTTCTACAGCCAAGAACAGATGAACCAAACACTGACTGAGGGTGTTTCACTCTTTTCACATGTTCCAAGGACACTATAGTCTCTCCTTTGTTTAAAACAGGATGGCAAGTGAAGGGGGTCTTGTCAGCGTAAAGGCTTTCAGTCCAAAAGATGAAAAGCTGAAAGACAAAGTTAGCTGCTATCTGGAGAACATAATGGAGACTTTAAAGAGACAGATATTTGAGTTACATGAGTTGATTGAGACCAAAACAGAGCTAAATGAGAGAGAACATTGGATTGTTACCCATCAGTGGACACAGACATGACTTCAGATGAGTCATGTAGTGGAACCCACATTAGCAATAAAAAATTTACAAGGTGCTGCTATGTCTTTACTTGTCAACATTCCAAACAGACATAAGAATTGACAGATCAATTGAACTGAGAATAATCATTAGTTGTAGCTCTATAACTCAGTAACTGTACAGAAATCTGAATTTGGAAACAGTGCTTCACAGATACAGTAAACTGAATTTATATTGATGTCGTGATATAGGACGATGCAGTAAATTACAACAGTTGCATTTTATTTTTCTCATACTGTACATGTGGTATATTTAAATTTGTCTGAAATGCAAAAAAAGCCCAGAGCTTCCATAACTGCTGACCAATCAAGCACCCAACCCCCACCCCAAATGTGTGTGTTATTTAAGATTTCCCAGTTGTATGATAATAAAACTAAGTCAACAGAACTCTGTGCTGCACAGTCTCAGCATGTTTGTTGGGAGGTAATGTTAGTAGATCTGAACACAGGTTGTATTAAAATGAAATATTGAATATAATATTTTGCTCTGCTCACCGCTTGTACACCGTGGTCAGAGTCATGACTCATGCTACAGTGAAGAGAGCAGAGATTATCACTGTAAAACCAGCTGCCTTCACTGGCTTTGATCACTTTGAGCTGCTGCAAATCTCTTTTTCCATTTCTACTCACTTGACACCAGAAGTGCTTTAAAAGGTGGTCGAATGAGCCAGTTTTCCAAAATGTTGGAGGATTCCTCTAATGCTGCTCCGCCTGCGAGTCATCTGGGCTGTAGAATGGAGATCTATGTTCATATGCTTCACTTTGTCGTAAAGTGTGGGAGGTGTGAGTGATGGATGGAGAGAATTGTGTGCTGGTCATGATGGGTGGTTCTCGCTTGTGTGTGTTGTGTGTGTGTGTGCGTGCGCACATGTGATAGAGGAGGCGGAGGCAATAAAAAATTACTGCGGTGATTGACAGCTCAGGTTGGATAAGGATGGAAGGACCCTCGTTAGCTGCATCCATCCTGAGCGCCATGTTTCTATGACAATGTCAGATGCTCTGCCTATTAGTGCCACTTATACAGACGGGCCCCTTCAGGGAGGGAAACACATCCAACTGGAGCCCCTCGCTATGGCAACCATTTGAAATGACTCTGTCCTTTCCATCGCATACAGTGCTTTGGTTTAGTTGAGGGACATGTCTAATCCCTGAGAGACAGCTAGCAGGGAGGATTCTGGGAGAGGTGTGTGTGTGTCTGTATAAGTGTGTTTTTACGTATGTGTGTGTGTGGCTGATTTTGAGGAAACAGACAAGGTGTCTCTCCTGAACAGTCGTCATTTTGTACTGTCTGTATTGCTGAGACGTGTACGGATATAATTACAGATAACACTTAGCACAGTGTAAGAAAATGCAGCCCATTCTGCTGATGGTGTCTGCCAGACTGTCAGCCGCAGCAAGAAAAGGATAAGTGCACTATTTTGCATGTAACTGAGCTTGTGTCGTGAAGCTCCAGTGCCTTAATACACAAAATTCCCCTTTCTGAAGAGTGGCAAGTACTTTTTCATCTGCAACAGAGAGCTAAACTGCTAGTGTGGGTTAAGTTGAGAGTCAACCTTGTGTTGTGTGTCTGTGTCCATCAGGTGGCAGGAATTAAAGGCATGTTGATCGCTAATAAAAGGCAAGACAACCAGGTGAAGACGTACATAACCTACAATAAAGGCCGGGACTGGAGGCTCCTGCAGGCTCCGGCGTCTGACCTGGATGGAAACGACATTCACTGCATACTGGTAAGAATTCATCACTTTGTGATAAAGCACCCTTTATAAATGGGTTTATGAGTTATAACTTTTGTTGTCATTAGCTTATAATGCGTTATACAATGTTGCCCATGAAGTTCACGGGCAAATCACACTGTCACAATCATTTTGTGAGGTGAGGTAAAAATATTGTATTCCATCTTCATGGGCAACAGTGTATAAAGCATTATAAGCTAATGACAAAGGTTATCACTTTTGTTATGTTTTGTTATCACTTTTACACTTTTAAGAATAAAGTATTGGTTCCATGTTGCCATAAGTTCTTCTTTTTTTTTTTTGACTAACAATTTCATAATTGTCTGTCAGTCCTCGCTGTTTTTCTGTTCTGCTGTCTTAGTGTAAAAACATGCAGTGTTGGTGTCTTAGTGGAGCAAAGAATCTTCTGGTACAAAGTGATAAATATTATGCACAAGGGATTTTTGTTGCAGTACGACTGAATGAATAGAGTCCAAACGATTGACTGTAAATACATGCACAGTAGGAAGTGAGCTTTTTAAATTAAGTACTGTAAATCTGGTGAAGCTGGTTAAATTGTATCCACTGGTGGTCTGCTGCTTCCCGCGGCGGCAACAAGAGTTTTAGTAGTCGTCCTGACTAATTGAGTGGTTCAGAGTGCTCTATGTTCACTGCTGGTCTGTAAATCCACACTCTGATCTGCACTTTAGAGAACAAACGCTGCTCTTTTATTGTCCCCCAACTACTCTGCCAGTTTAGGACTTGCATGTGCAACCTTTCAGTCACAAGCCTACTGCCTGCTCTTTAGTTCATCACCACTGACCTTCTAGAAACTCTGATCTGGAATTAAAAAAAGAATTAACATTTACACCTACAGTCCTGGCTATATGGGAATGGATGGCTTGTAATTCACTTCTTCTATATCATTGTCGCAGGGCTGGAGCGTATCCCAGCTGGCACTGGGCATTGAGAAGCGTGGTACACCCTGGACTGTCACAGTGCTGACACATAGAGACAAACAACCATTCACACTCACATTCACACCTACAGGCAATTTAGAGTCACAGATTAACCTGCATGTCTTTGAACTGTGGGAGGAAGCCGGAGAACCTGGAGAGAACCCACGCAGACACAGAAAAGAAGCAGGGAGGCGACAGTACTAACCACTGTGTCTCCTGATAATTTAAATCTGTTCTATTTTATTTATACCAAATTATCATATCAAATCATAACAGAAGTTATCTCAAAGTCATTACAGCAATTCCAACTTTTATGTGGGGTGCCTTATTAGCAAGCAGTACTGAATTAGCAATGCAAAAACCCACCTTTCCCTGTAAAAAATGCTGCATAGCAGAAAACAAGCTGATTTTAGACAAAACTGAAAAACTAAGAAAATAAAATAAGTGTTTTGCCATTTATTGCAACAGAGTCAAACTGTGGCCAAACCTAACTTTAATATATGTATTATAATATATGTATTATTCTGTGGAAATTGCAAATAGTGCGTTAAGATCCAGGCAGAGAAGGTGCTGCACCGGCAGATCCAGATTCACTGCATGTGTTAACAGTGTCTCGTTGCTCATTAGACGGCCTCCCCGCGACTAAAACTAACAGGATGACTGTTAGGAGGAATCATGTTTGAGACATTAAGGGGGGCTCCATGCTGTTTAAGGGGTGATTTTGGGCCAGCACAGTGTAGCTTACAGGTTCCCCTGTGATTGTGCATTCATGTGACATTTTAATTACTGCCGTAGATTCCTTTTGATTATGCTGTTCTGTCCCACTGCCCTTGATGTCCTTACACCAGTGACACGCTGTCTGCTGCAGAGATGAAAGCAGACACTCTTTTTCTCTGCTCCGTGAACAAATGTAATTGTCTTCTGTTGTGTGCATGCCCTGGAGACTTGGCTTCATACTTTAATGCAAATTCCATCGTTTCTTTGTATTAATGACAGATTAAATGCAATTAGAAAAACTTATGAAGGCACAGTTGGTTCTCTTTGGGAGGCTAATGAATCTGGCTTGTTTTGTTGATGGTTTTGTTTTTGTTCTGTAATTGTATTCTGACCCTGTCATCCTTTTTCCGTGGGAACAGGATTGATTTGTATTGTATGTAACTGTAAATACGATCCAGTATAATCGAGTATATCACCGCACGGATATGCAAAATAATTTCTGGCTCAACAAATGAGTTTGAGCATGAATATGCATTCTTTTTTGACATTTTATCAAGCTATTTTGTTTCTCTTTAATATAACATGTTTACTTCTCTCCCTCTGCAGCCTTTTTGTTCACTTCATCTCCAGCTGCAAATGTCAGAGAACCCATATTTGTCAGGAACAATCTCCACCAAGAGCTCTGCACCAGGGATAATAGTCGCCACAGGTAAGAGAAAAAGACCAAACATCCTCTTTCAGCTTGTTTTAATGTCCATTTTGTGACCAAAAAAAAAATCACGTTTTCTAGCCTCTACTTGCTACTTGAAGTAAAAAAAAATTAGCATTTCAAGTGATGAATGCACAGCATTGTGGGTGAGTAGTTCTACTGTGATTCTCCCAGTCAGCTACTAGACTAGTAAGTGCAGCGCCGGTGTGACTCCTCCGTGCCCTCACACTGTGTTTAATCACACTGGACACTGTGCTCTGCACGGTCTCCACTTCCTCCACAACAAACATGTCGTGGATGACACGTCCACCTGTTTTGATGATGACACGTCATCCAGCCAATTATGTTTGTGAGACATTTCGAAGGACTCAAAGCAAAGAAAGAGAGATGAGTGAAGACAAAACACATGTGTTAGCACCAGTCAGCAGAAAAAAAAGTATTGCATTTTGTCATCTGTGTGAGTGTGTATGTCCGTGCGTGAGAGTGTGTTTGTCTTTTAATCTGTCTATTTTGTCATTGGTGCTGCGTGCGTGCGCGCGTCCGTGCGTGTGTTGTGTGTGTCTGTGTCCCTGGCCGAGTCTTTGCCTTGGCACTGTGATTCACTTTGCCCGCTGTGCCTTTTAAGACGTCAGCTGGTGCAGAGATCATCTCACCAACATGACAAACACCATCCAGATCAAACACATGCCTATTTACTGAGCCGTGGCCAAGATAGTAGAGCAGATCAACAAAAAGAAGGCAGTTCACTCGCTGCACACTCGCAGGAAAAAAGAAAAAAAAAAAAGATTCTGAAGCATTGTGTTGTAACTCTGGAAACTGCCAGAGCAAAGGAGGAACCCGCCCTCCTCCGCATCTCGCATTATGCTGCCTGGATGATGCAGGAATCCATAGGAATTAACCTCCAGTCTCCTCTGTATTATTCACATGAATCAAGAGACGGAGAGCTGATCTGGGAATGAAGCCAGGGGAAGAAACTAATCACAGATGTGGTGTGATTGACAGCATGCATTTAAAACACATATATGGCCCTTCATCTGTGCAATCTCACAGCAGTTTTGTTGTGTCACTGCTGTTCCACTGCAGGAAACATCGGAGCAGAGCTGTCTTACAACAACGTTGGCATGTTCATATCATCTGATGCTGGAAATAGCTGGAGACAGGTGAGCTTCACACCAAGAATCACACCCAGATCCAGCCAACTGACAGACTCGTACAACAGTTTGAAACGTTGACATAACAGCCACTGGCTTTCCAAATGTGTGCTGTATTAGGGTGTCAATTGCTCAGCCACACCCCACTTTGTTCCTGTCGCCGCACCTGCTTTTCACTTTTTAAGCTTCAAGTGCTTTCAGGATTAAAGGATTTACACCCACACTACCCGTATGACATGCAAATATTAGAGCACATTATCAAGCAGCACTAAGCCCATACATAAACAGATGGAAGCGCAAAATAAAAGAAATAAGTTCATATATGAATGTGGAAATAAGCTCCATCCGCAGATCTTCAGCTGCGTATACTGATATTTTCAGGTCACTCTGAGGCCAAGTATTGTCTGCTTCAGAAGTAGCTAGATGACATCATATGCTAATTTGTATATCTGGTATGTATACATATAGGGGATGCATCGGATGAACATCGGCATCGACCGATGTTCGCCTCTTAAACTGATTTGGCAATAGGCAAATAAAGATGACATTCCGTGGCCGATGTTTATAGGTTGATTTACATGTCGCATGAATGCTGTGCTGAGGAGAAACCTTTCTTTTTTCATTTTTTTTTTTTTTGGAGGCTCCGAAACCCCACTGCACACGTCTCTGGCACGTCGCGTACGCACTGCGGTTTTGGTCTGTCCTGACTTCAAACGCCACCAGGAGAATATCAGAAGCGTTTAGCCCGACAGACTTTTTACTTGTTCAGATTTGGTCATTTTCCCGGTGTATGTTCTTCTAAACATGCTTCTACGTGTGTAAATATGCTACGTAGTTACTTAGTTTCGCTTTTGTCTGCTTTTAGGACCGACAGTTTGCATGGGCTAAACTCTGATCACCTACCTGTGTGTGTTCTCACTTTGATTATTTCATGTACCAGCTTCTAAATCTGAGTCCGACTCACAATTTACACCACAAAATATAATGACACGAAGAAGCTTAATTTGATTTGTGTCCGATGATAACAGAGTGAGAGAGAGAGGGCGCTTTGGTAGAGACACATAGAGTTACAACAGAGGGAGCGAGCGCTGGCCTCGATAAAGCTATTATTTTAATCTGAGAAATAAAAAGTTATTTCCTGATGGTTTCACAGCGGTGACATTCAGCAGGTATAGACACGTCCACAGCAAGCTACCTTAGCTCCCCTCACCCCCCCAACCACCGCACACCCCCATCACCGGTTGCTGGTTCTCCTATTCCTGTCTGAACGTGGACGTATTCAGTGCGTAGCCGAGCATAGAGACACTTCTGGGACGCTTCGAGAAAGATCCACGTTATACAGTTTGCAATACATGTAAAACATCGGTATTGGCCCAGAATCTGTGCATCTTCTAACATATCTACAAAATATGTTGAAAAAAGGTGTTGACAGTATAAGTCAGGTTTAATGTAACAGACTATATCTTACAGAAGCATATCACTACCATGCAAGACAATTATAACGTAAAACATATCAAGTTAAATGTGATCATTTATTGATTTAATGTGAAACGTTTGTGAGAAATAACGCTACCTTCAGCAGGACAGATTTTTACTCCTGTAGAGCCCCATGCATCTAAAATCCTTCTTTATCATAGCATCATCCACTGT
Source organism: Nibea albiflora (assembly GCA_014281875.1). Taxonomy (NCBI): domain Eukaryota; kingdom Metazoa; phylum Chordata; class Actinopteri; family Sciaenidae; genus Nibea; species Nibea albiflora. The sequence goes on from CM024789.1 coordinate 26,960,960, forward strand.
GCTCACAAATGTCACCATGTCTCAGTCCTAGCACGCAGTAGAACTTCCAAGCCATGTTCCTCAGTTTATACGCCTTCAGCACACCTTTACTCATTCAAACAGGAGTTTAACACGATTACGATTTCAAACAAAAAACTAAGGAGGAGTGGTCAGTCATTGGTCATAAGATAGAAACATCAGCAGGTCATTCAAGTTAATATCTGGCTACTGATTGGTTGACTGGATGTGCTGCTGCTCTCCTCCACCCAGAGAGCGTGTGTCTCCATGTTGCTAGTTAAAAAGGGGGGTGGGCATGATCACTAATGGGTCTAAATCCAGCCTAATTAGTCCTAATTGTCCTAGATTTAGAGCGGATAAACACAATGTTTATGCATTTCTAATAATTGTGCTCTTGAGTTTATGTTTTTTAGAAAGCGATAAGCTAAAGTGATAAAGTAAAATCACCCTGTGTACTCTTTGTTTCTGGAGTGCTGCAGAAGTCCTAAAACCTGAAAAATGAGTTCACATTTTTACAGCTCCGGTTTCCTCAAGTCAGAGGGGCTTTGTGAGATGTCTGCACTTAACACAAGATAAAGAGATTTTCATGATTTGTTGCACAATATTAAATAAATCAGTAAATACACCACTGAATTTCAAACCTTGTACATATCTAAAAAAGGAGGTTGCTGACCTAATTGAAGTGGCTAAATGAGTCCACCCATTCAGCCTTAATACAGCAGCCTTATACTCACACTGTTGCAAACTATTCTAACTTGAACTTTACAACTTGTTGATTTTAATTACAAGATTTAATTAAAATTGGTCGTTTAGTGGTAGTGATGTCTATCATGTCACCATGAACCATTTTGCAATCGCATAAAATCTGTTTGTGAAGGTTTTTTTTTTTTTTTTTAAACAAAATGTGTAGGCACTATAAACCTTTGTTCGCTAACTTTCTGCAATCATCCAAAATTCAATGGTAACATCTCATTGGCTTTTTGTCAAAGGAACATGGGTGGTGCTGAAACGAACTCCCACGTCACCCCTGCAGCACTCTGTCCACACATAAAAATATTCATGGTTGCTCACATATTACTGGTGGAGTTTAGCGCACGGTCAGTTGCTTATCTCAGTTTTTTTTAACGATGAAAATAATATTTGGCCTTCTTTAATACTCTAAGAGTGAGTTTGTGCATGTTTGTCTTCAGATCTTTGAAGAGGAGCACAATGTGTGGTTTCTGGACAAAGGAGGAGCCCTCGTCGCCGTCAAACAGCCGTCAGTGCCGACCAGACACTTGTGGTACATACATACATAAATATAACATTAATCAACTTTTTTGGACACTCTTCCTTTCTGAAAGTTTTTTTTTATTCCCTGTAGCTATTTTAAGGTTAATTTGATGCTCATGGACCAAAATTGAGCATGCATATAATATATATGACACTTGATCGATTCAGTGATGCACTGTCAGTGACTCTTATAAAAAAAAAACTGTAATCTGATTTTTTATTTTTATTTATTTATTTTTTAAGCCACCTATCATTAACAGCCAGCAGTCTGAACCCCCCACCACTACCACCACCCCACTCCACACGCACACACTCACACCCTCCCTTTTTAGTATTTTCATTAACACATTGCCTTCCTTTTGCCAAATCGGGTGCCTACGTTTTGCCTCAGTGCAGGCTAATCCAAGTGAGACCAGATCTGTTCTCCAATCGCTTTTGCAACAATTCTGAAATTAGTTTTAGAGCCAGTGAAGTGTAGCATGCTGGGTTTTTGTCTCCCTCCCAATTTAAGTGCAATGGTAGAAGAAGTGAAAAAAATGACAGAAAGAATCCTGTGTATCTCTACAGCTGTTGTACAGCAGTGTTGGAACAGTATTGCTTTCTCAGCTGGTGTTCGGTAAAACACTTGGCAAGGTGAATGTCAATGCTTTTTTCTGTTGTCAGAGTGCTTTTAGCCAAATGAGGGCAGTGGAGGGTTTTTAGAGGCAACATGGGGGGATTTTCTTTCTTCCAAACTACAGGCCCCAGCAGTGTTTCAAGTCATGTCACACTCAGGTACTCCTAGTTGTTCTCACTTCTGCACCAATGTTGATAAGCTGTCAGAACCAATGGAACCCAGGCCCCAATGATGAAAGCTATCCAGTTTTTCTTTTTTTTTCCTGGCTGTTTTTTTTTTTTTTTTTTTTTTCCCTCTCCTTCTCAAGTTTGTAGTTGAACATGAAACAGTTCTGTTCTGGTCATCTAGATGTTACCCAGGACCTTTGACATCATTCCTTTCTGTCACATGTGCATCTTTGCTTTGATAAACAGACAAACTGCCTCTGAAAGATCCATCTAATGCTCGGCCTTTTGATATTTAACCATCACCCACCATCTCTATGACAAAGCTCTAATACAGAGCGTCTGTTTCTGTGCCATCACTGTTGCTGGGTTGGTGATGAGAATGCATTCTGACACATATGCACAGGGTCAGCTTTGACGAGGGGAGGCAGTGGACCCAGCACAGCTTCTCCTCCGTGCCTCTGTTCGTGGATGGAGTCTTGGTGGAGGCTGGGACAGAGAACCAAATCATGACGTGAGTCCAAAAAGTCTGAAAATAGGAAAAATGACATGCTAAAAGGTGCTGAGTTCTCTGTCATACGTTTCATGAGATGTGGGCTGAGTGAAAGGTGAATGGTATTTTCTTTATTCTGTTCATCACTGTGGATTATTTTTTTTCTCAACAGAAAGAGTAGACAGATGTAACACCTTTTAAGAAGGTGTCCATTCAAACCTCTGTGGTATTAAGTCTTTATTAAGCCACATGTCTGAGGGGCAGGTAATGGGTCATGTAGGCTATTAGTCAGACCTTTGTGGATATTACTATGTCACCTGACAAACGGGTTTGATCATTGGAAAATTACCGGTTAATGGGACTACTGCTGTAAAACCTTAAAGCCTTTGATGAGGTGGCTTCTAATCTCAAGTATTTCTCCATAAAATGTCATCGTCATGACCAAATGAGCAGCAGTCATAGTTCAAAATAACATCTTTAGTTGTAATTCATTCAGAGTTTGACACTTAGTATGAAGATAGAATATAAATTATTATCCAAACTATCTTTTATAAGCATCCATCACAGTTTGCAGACCAACATCCTGACTGAATTTTGACGTATTGTGTACTACAATACAATGACAGACACTGATGACATTTTGAGTACACTCACGTTTGGCTTCACCTTCAGATGTAATGTTTTAGATCAGTGGTTTCCAACATGTTTGGCTCATGACCCCTGAAAATGAAGCTTACGACTCAGCTCAGGATGTGACTGTGTCGTGATTGTCAGAAATTTGACCATAGGACGATAGTTCCAACTAAAGGCCTCAAGAGGTGAATGTATTGAGTCTTTTGGAAGCTGAGAAATGCCACATATTCATTCATTTTTTGGGTCATTTAATCATCTTGTGACTTCTTGAGAAGCCCTGACTCCCAGGTTGGCGCAAGTGAAAGAAGTACTCAGATCCTTTATTCAGTGTCCTGCATTCAAAATCCTACTCAAGTCAAAGTACAGAAGAATTGTTAGCACAGTGTATATAAAGTAAAAGTACTGCTTTAGACTATATGAATGATGAATATATTACAATATGAATAATGCATAATTACTTTTGGAGCTGCTCAAGAAGAAGCTAGTTTGAACTACTTTACATGTGGTAATATAGTTTAGTCCACTGGCTTCCAATCTAGGGGTTAGGTCCCTCTAAAGGCCACCAGAAAAATCTTCAAGGGTCATGAGACCATTAATGAGAGAGTGGAGTTTTGTGATAGACAAATTTGGATTGACCTTTCAGACTTTTCTTTAATCTTTGTTTTCTTCATGAAATATTGGTTCATTTCATCTCTTTAGACCTCAAAATATTAACGAACTGCAGCCACATAAGATGTTTAGAGGGACATAGACAAGGAGCTTAAATTAGACACTGCAAAGAGGTTTGGAAGCAATGGTTTCATTTTTAATAATTTTGTTTTGTAATTTATAAATGCACATAATTTTCATGTAAAAAAGTGAAGCATAATGTTCTTTTTACCATCAGAAATCATGGCCAAACTACAGAATTTAGACCCAGGTTGTGCTAAACCTGAAGTTTGTTGTTGTAGCTTTTTTGGACACTTCAGCCACCGCTCTGAATGGCAGCTCATCAAGATAGACTATAAGTCCATCTATAGCAGGAAATGCACAGAAGAAGACTATCAAACCTGGCACCTGCACAACCAGGTAAAAAAAATGAAAACATCCTGAGTCACATACATGCTATAAAATCAATCATTTCTAGAAGAACATCATAATTCTGCCTTATTGTGCCAACAGGGTGAGCCGTGTGTGATGGGCCAAAAACAAATTTACATGAAGCGCAGGCCCGGGAACTACTGCATGCTGGGAAAGGACTACTCCAGAATCCTCTCAGCTGAGTCCTGCATTTGCCGAGCTCATGATTTTGAATGGTAAGATGATGTGTGCCTTTGTGCAGTAACTCCTTTCTTCATAATCGTCAAGGGGGATTATGTTACTCTCTATTGTCTGCCAAAGGAGAGCTTCATTAACAGCAATGCTTGTTCTCCAACTGTGCCAAACATGTAGAAGTACTTCTTTCAAAGGAAGCGCTTTTCCTCATTATCTGTTTAGGATTTTGGTTAGCATTTTAATTATTGGGAAGCTACCAAATGTGAGTGTTTGTAACAGTAATGTGACTCAACAGGTCCTTTAGGTGAATGTTGGTTAAAGGGATAGTTCAAGTATTATGAAGTGGCATTGTATGAGGTACTTATCCACAGTCAGTTGATTAGCTACACACTACTGTGGACAGGGTCAGCAGAAAAACACTTTTTAGCCACAGGGAAAAGGCCAACCTCCCAAAAAATCAATATCCGCTTCATTGTATGCTGTATTTAGAATATTTTCACCACTTTACCTTGTCATCAGATTTTCTTTTTATCTATAGCACCAACCGTAGAACAAGTTTTACGTGTCACGCAGCGTCTTACAGATCAGCTGTTTGCTTCAGAAAGTTGTGTGCTTGTGTCTCTCCAGCCTCTGCTGTGTCCACTGTAGGTATGTACCAACTACGGACGTGTACCTCATACAACCCCTCTTCAAAATACCAAACTATCCATCCAAAGTTTCTAAGTAAAGGGGTAAAAACAACTCTAACATCTTAGAAAAACAGCTACTGTTCAGTAGCCATTTGGTTATTTTCAGGTGCATCCACCTGGCTTCCATTAAAACCCTCTTCAATCCACTCAAATATGCTCTCCAGAATGCTGCCTACTTTCACTAAAAACAACTCACCAACATTTCTTCAAACCTGGAACTGTGAGCTGAATTTGGTGCAAAAGCAGGGAAAACAAAATACACAGATTAGAAAAGTACTTTCAGTCCACTGTGTTCTCTCATACACTTCCTTTTCTTAATGGTTTTCTAATAACCATATTTGTTACTGAGCCCGCTGCATGGATACAGACATATTTTGAAGAAAATTAGCTTGATGGATGTGCTCTCGTAGAAGCACTGCAGAGGTGTGTCTTCAGCAGAGCAATGAACTGGTTTGCATCACAGCAATACAGACAAAATTACAAAACTGGAGTTGTTCAGGTCTGTTAAAAAATAACAACAAGCAAACAAGAAAAAAAAAAAAAAAACCTCTGAGGGAAAGAGGGAGTAAAGAGGGTGATTTATTGCTTAGCATGTTGTGTCATCTTGAATGAATTAATGGCACAATAACTGAAGCATGCAGCCCGGACAAGAGAGAAGTTCTGTATGAACACCATTTCCACTCTTCAATTTTAAGCCCTTTAAGGGGGATCTATTGTATATGCTATTCATGTGTCTCATTAATTTACTCCATTTGCTGTGGGTTTTTTTTTTTTCAATTATCTGATAACTTTGGGATCGTTGTACACAATTTCCTCCTAATGTCTGTCTGCGTAGCGTCTGTCTGCAAGCGCGCTATGCTTGTAATTCTGTTGAGACGATGTTGGGGGTGGGGGTGTAAATAGTTTCAATTTGTATGCAAATCCTAAATGGTTGTATTTTTTATCTTGTAATGACAGAGAACTGAAAAAAATGCCATCCCAACATATACAGCAGTTATGTAAATAGTGTTTGTAGAAGGTCAGAGAGTGAGTGCTAATTAGTTCCCATTGAACTATGTAAAGTTTGTTTTATTTTCATTGAGTCTGAGTCTGTCGTCTCGCTCTGTCTGTCTCTGCAGGGAATTATTTGACGCATGCTTAAAGTGAAATGGGGATTTAAAAAAAAAGAAAACATCAGTGCAGAAAAAAAGGTCAAGTCCTTTAACTTAATTTGAGGTGTAAAGAGTCTGATCAGTTGAAACGGTGCTACGCAACGTGGAGACCTGCTGGCAAACAGTCGAATTCTCATATCATGAGATATAATCATATTATATATACACACTGAGTCACACTGAGACACTGAGTCACTAAAGATTAAGACACTGATTATCACGTTACTTGGAATTCTACAGTTCTTTACATATAACCGTATAATAAGCAGTGTAACGTACAGTGAAGCAGCCATTGTTGCAAAATAGACCATAAAAGGGTGATGAACGTCCCTGATGAGGTTTATTTACTGACATTGCCCCTCGCTGTGCATTATCCATTACATAGCAAAACTGTGAAGTACTGAAAGTTGACTTCTAGTTTTTTGATCAGATCCTGGTCTAAACGATGAAATGTGAAAACACGGTAGTTTAGGCCACTTTCATAAACAACCTGTTCAGCAAAGAGCTTTGAAGTTAGCTTTTGGACTAGCCTACCTGTTCACCCCTCAGTTCCTACAGCACCATGAGAGTCTGTGACGAGCTAAACGGTAGACTCACATACTTTTTTCAGTACAAATAGTTCATTTCAGGAGAAATGATGTACTTTATGCTTCACAATGTTTATTTGAGAGCTACCATTACTTTGATATTTATGATCAACTCATTAAATAATGTATAAGTGGCTCCTTGTTGCTAAATAAACCACTTCAAGGGCCATAAACCCTGAAAAACCATTTCAGGGATTTCAGGAGCTGTTTAAGGCCTCCACAGTCTCATGCAGGAGGTGAGAGGAGTTGTTCATCATGGATGTCAGCTTTGCTTACATCCTCCTCTCTCCCACTTCCTCTATGAAGTCCAGGGGACAGTCCAGGACAGAGCTGGACCTCATGACCAGTTCATTGAGTCTTTTTCTATCTCTCTCCGTGCTTCCTTTTCCCCAGCAGACGATGGCATAGAATAATGCAGATGGCACCACAGTGACATAGAAGGTTTTTAACCGAGTCCTGCACACTCAGACCTCAGTCTCCTCAGCAAGTTGGAGAAGAGTTTGGCCCTTCTTGTGTGCGTGTTGTCAGACCAATCCAGTTTGTTGTTGAGTTGAACACCCAGATATCTGTATTATAGCTCCATCTCAATTTCCAGTCCCTGTGTGGTTTAAAAAACAAGGTTTAAGGTTTTTCCTGGTACGTATAGGAATATATATTTTTTTTAAAAGAGCATTTTATAGAGATGGTAGCACATCAGCAAACCCGAGAGTGAAAACACAGCTGTGTTATACCCTACTCTATGTGTTTTGATAGTTTCTCATTAAAAAGTGAGTGGAACAGAGTGACACACTTACAGGCTTTCTTTCCAAGTGTTGGATGAAAAGATCAATACCAATCTCGAGTCCATGTGTTCAGTATCAAGATGGGGTTAGCTTAGCTTAGCATAAAGACTCAAGGTGTGGGGGCCAGCTGGGTTTTCTAGAGTTTCTAAGCTTTTTCTCCAAATCTTACTAATTAACACATTTTATCTCAGCAAACACAACTTTATCCATCCACCCAGCCCTTCTCTACACTGTCAGCTTGTTGCCTGGCAACCTCGTGGTCACAATAGGACTCATGAGGTCACTGCACCTGGCTTCTCCTTCTTCTCATTCTCCTTAAAACCACAATGTGTTGCTGTGGATTTTGTAAAGGATCAAGCCAATGTGTGAAGTGCTAATTGATATGTCTGTTTTTAAGCTATGAATAGTATTGACCTCACGGTAACTCATAAATTAGAAAGTCATTAAGCGTATTTCACAGAATGTTGGTGTGTACCTGATACAAGGAGGACGTGATCAATTCAAAATTAAAAACTTGTTTTGTTTTGACCTCATTTTACTGGTATATAAAAAAATCAATTAACACATAGTCATTGTTGTTTAAATGTACATTTCATTTTAATAATTAAATGTTCACGTGTAACAAAACAGCAGCAGTTAAAAGAAATGTGTAATTTGAAATATCATGAAAAGTTAGATCCTCTTCTTTTGTGGGCACGCCGAGCTTTAGCACTCAATCTCACTGTCAAGATATGCTTTTAGCCGTTTTGTCCCATAGACACCATGCTGATCGTTTTACTCATTGGCCATGTGCACCCATTCAAACAATCCACCGTGACAGCTTTTTAATGAAAAGTTCACACTGTCGTAATCACAGAGCCAAACCAGACCAGTTCACCACTGGCTTTGTTTTGTTTATTAGTTCTGGTGTGTTGATTAATTGATATATCAACGTCATGAGTGTTATTAGAATGGGCACTTGCTTACCTTGCTTTGTTAGATGTAAATCATGTTGTGATTGGAAATGCTAGTAAGTGAGAGTTAGTCATCCTTTGCATGGCAACAAAACCGCCTCCATGACGCGCTTCCATACACACACTTCTTTACACTGCCGCGTTGCATTTGTCAACAGTGGCCTTAATCAATACATAATAATGATGCGGCTGTGTGCCAGGCAGGGTCCTGGTCACCAGTAATAAAGAGATAGATAACTCAGGGATGTGGAACACACTGTATGACAAGATGTCCCTTTGCACATGTTGATATTGATCAGGCGACGTGCGGATGTTCTTTGTCCTCCGACAGCGATTATGGATATGAGCGGCGTGGCGATGGCAACTGTCGGCCTTCCTTCTGGTTCAATCCATCCACCGTGTCCAGAAGCTGCAGTCAGGGTCAAAACTACCTCAACAGCACAGGGTGAGGACTGTGTCATTGACTTATTCATTCATTTATACTGCATAATGTTGTATGTGTTTTTCTCCACACAAACCTGTGTTTTGAAAGCTTTCTCCTTGCTCAAGCAGGATTCAAGAGCAGATACCCATCACAGATTTAATATGATTTGTAAAAGAATTGTATAAGTGAATGAGATGCTGTGCGGCAAGAGGTAACTGTTGACAATGTGGGTAAACAAACCTGACGTTTCAGAGAGAACTGTTGTACTTTATGCTTCACCACATTTACTTGACAGCTAACGTTGCTCTGATTTTTATGATCGACTCATTAAATATGGTGCATTCTTTCTGTGAACAACTTTTGATTGGTTTCATTGGTTTATTGGTCCCAGTGGTGCGTTATTGCTGGTTATAAAAGACCCTGCATAACCAGACAGATGTTTGTACTTTTTGTGGCTGATTGGACCTGCTCAGGTTGGAGTTTATGTTGAGATTTACTTCAGGTCACCAATCTCAGTTGAGTATGTGACTCCAGGCCAGTCTGAGAAAAGGTCCTATCAGGCAAAATCAGTGAAAATATGAGTGGAGCACAAGTGTTCAGGGTCATCGACTGCCAAACAGTGTCTTACAGATACTGTTTACATTTGATCAACAATCTTGTGATGACTGGTGTGTGTAACACTGACCCTATACGAATATGTTTACTCTCAATATCATAAGTACATTTTTGAGTCCATGAAAGCCATAACCTGCAGTATTGCTGCTTTTACCTAAAGTAAAACTGCCTACATTTTGTTGAACAGCTGCCACTGTGGTGACATGAGTGGTGATACAGGATAATTGGAGGGTTAATTATTTCTTTTGAGTCAGTGGCTTTAAAGACATATTTATCTGTGGTACACTAAAAGTTAGTGTAATAATGGCACACTTTAACAAGATCCATTAGTCAGCATTATAACATTATCATTTACACATTTTGCGATTACTCATATCTACCACAGTATTAATTTTACATAGTATTACTCCTGCGAAGCCTCTAAGGGAACATGGAGGAGAGAAAAAAAAGTCTAAGTTTCTGGTGTGTGTGGAAAACTATCCTGTGGGCACAAGAGAATCTTTTATGTAGCTTCAGCTTCCACAGATGGCAAAAAAAAAACATTAAGGCCATCTCACTTGAAAGAATGGCAGCAGAAGTGGATATGTCCACTTTGCTGAAAGCGTAAAACATACCTGATAGTATTATTACATAATATAACTAACTTCTGTACTGTCATTTCCACAGAAAAACATGGCAGGATGAAATGCACTGGATGGTCTCCTGTGTGCATCAGATATCCTGTGCACATGAATACTTTCTCATAAGCACAGGAAACTTTCTTCTTCCCAGATGATAGTTTCTGGTGTGTTCCATGTGTACCAGAAACTTTCTCTTTCCCCATGTCTCTTTAGGGCCTCCATATATTACTATATTGTAGCTGCTGCAGTATTTCAGGCTACCTCTCAGATCCTAGTCCTCTCAGATTTCCTAATCCCTCTATGATTAATCAGGCATAACCATAACACAACAAGTCAAGTAATGCAGTTGGGGCAAGTGTATTAAATGAAAGGTGTTTTATTTGTAAGAACATTGCTTTGTTTCTTATTGCAAAAGTTTGGCAGGTTTCTCAACAAATGACCACCAGTCAAATACTTATTGACCATTTACAATCACTTGTCAAGTGATAAGAGTATCCCTACTTTCTGTTCAATTTATAATCAAACAACTCAGCTGTATGTATCCGGATCTACTACCACATTTCCGAAGTTAAAATTACTGTCATTACACCATGCAGGTTTAGACACATTGTTCTTTAATAGATTTTTTTTCTTTCTTCTGCCAATGAAATGTCTTCTGTGTTAGTTTTGAAGCTCCCCGCGGGACAGACACCTTGAAAAGCTTAATCACAGTGAGAGTGTTTTATTCACTACGGCTGTGATTAAGCTTGGAAAGGTGTCTCAGCCTCTGACACAGCTTGTGGTGTCAGTTGTCATCTTGTCTGTTTTTGAAACTGGAAAGCACAACAGCTGTACTGACACCCTCTGCTGAGTCTAAATCACAGGCTCATGTAGTGTCTTTATTTCAAAAAATGAAAGGAATGTGTCGACTTTAGCAGATTGAACTAGAAAAGAATGCAATAGAGTAAAGTTAAAGAAACTCTAAAATTTAATTCTTTTTTCCCAAAGGTACCGCAAAGTGGTGTTGAACAACTGCACTAAGGGAGTTAAAGAAATGTACACAGCCAGAAAACAGCAGTGCCCCAACAGACCTCCAAAAGGACTCCTGCTGACCACCAAAGATGGCAAACTCACTGCCAACCTGGGCAACAACGTGACCTTTCTGGTGCATCTTGATGAGGTGAGAAAGCATGTCTCACAAGGTACTGGTTTCTCAATGATGCTAATGTATTCTGTTGACTTTCAATTAAAGCAGCAATAATTGAATGTTGGCATTGTGGGGAAGAAAAACCAGATACCATATCAACGGGATATACTCACTATAAGTTATTTTGTCGTTTTGGTCTACACACAATCCTGAGGTAAATAGTCTCTGTAGCTGATAAATGCACTGCTATGCTCACCAGTTGTTGCTAACTTTTGTCCATCTGCAATGTTTTTTCAGATGTAGCAAGCAGTGAGAGTAAATTAAAAGGGTAAAGGATCCGGGCTGTATAATGAATAAAAACAATGAGCTGAAAGAAGCTGAAATCATCTGTAGGGCTGAGAGTCATGTAATAACTGTTTGTGGGTTCATCACTATGATTGGCCACTTTTATATTACAGATTTTTTTTGGATTGTTAATATTAACCCACTGCATTAGTGCAGCTTTACACCTTTTTTAATTAATATATTTGTTCAAAATTCTTATTTGTTAAAATTGAAGTCATTAGGATAACCGTACTTGCCTGGTTTGCACTCTATCTAATTTTTCAGTCTTTCTTGGGAATGTTTCCCTCTTGGAAAGTCAGCATCAAATGTGGAGTCCCACAGGGCTCAATATTGAGTCCACTATTTATTTATATTGACTCAAGGCCACATAATCCAGAAACACATACGTTATCACAATTACACTGATAACACACCTAACCTTGTTTCCTGGATTCATAGACCATGTTTAATCACTGGCATCATAGATATGAACAATTGCCCCTAATTTTCTGCGTCAACAAACACAGCATCAAAGGTCTTGCCAAATGACACACAAGTCTATCCCTTAAGTGTTACAATCACTTAGACTTAGAAATAAAATAAAATAAATCTAAAGAAATAAAAGTCACTGTGTTTGTTACTGCACAACAAGGAATAAGACCAAAGTGTTGTCTCATTACATGAGATACAGTTTACCAATGTTGAAGTTTCAGTGAGCCTGGTGGTTCCTAGGAAAGCCTTATTTTAAACACTCTCTAAAGTTTAATAGAGTCAAATGGCTCCAAATCACCCACGCAATGAAAAAGTTTTAAGCCAGAGGCAGAAGCAAAAGACCTCACTGGAGACCCTGTTAGTCAGCTAAAGGCACCGTGTTCAGAGACAGGCCTGCCAGGCTGCCTCGTCACTAGGAAACTGCCTCACTTGTTGGTCAGGCAGAATATGCTCCGTTGATAATGACTGCAGGCTTTGGGGCATTAGCAGCAGGAGTGTTTTCCTGCCACTGCAACAGCTCAAGGTAAGTGTGTGTGTCCCCAGGGTGCTGTCCAGTCTCAGTTGTCATATTACTGTGCGATAAGTTGAGAAATCGAGGTCTGTTTCTTTCATTATGAGGGGGACTGTCTGATGGAAAGGGGTGGGGGGAGTGGGTATGATAAAAGAAGAGGAGGCTGGGGTAAAGAATCCTTGTGGCATCAGCCCTATTTGAGAATATTCTCAAGATGAATTTAGAGTTTAATTTATATTCATGAAGCCCGCAATGGCTGTATTTCTTCAGGAGAGCAAATGCCCTTAAATATTTAATAGGTAAGAAGACTCTCAACCACATTTAAAAATAGAGAAGAAGAAAGATAGACACATGTTTAAGGATATAATAAGATCACCATGACCATTGTTCATTTTAATGGTTTTGTGTTTGTTTAGAAACCGTTATGCAAGACAGTAATTACACCCACAGACGGCCTTTGTAAAAGCAACTGACTGTTAACTAAATTGCAGAGAAGTGATTGGCTCGTGCCTAAATTACATCAACTAAATCTCAAAACAGTTCATAAAGAATTTAACCACCACTCCATATTTGGCATCAAAAGAAGGAAACATGCGGAATTTGAGACACTTGTATATTCACTTCATTTTCTGTCTGCCAGTTCCATTGGTTTGGTTTTAACAAGCATACAGGGTACAGTGGTGTGGTTGTAGAAAGAGAATTAATATATGAATACAGCCATGAGACAATTTTCATGCACAAGCTCTGTATTAAGTGAGCGCATATCCAAAATCCATGAGTCCGTCTAAATGACTGCATGTGATCAAACTGAACCTATGACCTGTGAAAATTCTTCCATAACTCTCTAGTGAACACTCATCTCCCAAGTCTGGTGCTACACTATGTACATATGCAGCTCTAAAAGTTTACAAACCATTATATAGAACACTGCATGCTGCATGTGAAGAAAGAAATAACAAGTCCCCTGCTCCTGTTGAGGACACAGAAGTCATGTCCTCTGTCTTGTCTTTGAGAATGTGATTGTTCTTGTAACAACCTGAAGAAGAGTTTATATCCTCCGCTTTTAGAGTTTATAGATGGATATTCTATATGTTATTATTTATTTACTTAACACACTTAACTATCATAATTCTAGAACTACTGAAATGACCATAGAGATCATTCATTCATACTATCATTGTTATCATGTCATATTTACATTTGAAGCTTTTATTGTTTTCAAATGATGCTTATGATGATGATGCATATGTGCCATCGTAGTTTATGACATCCATTCATCCATCAATCAATCAATTTTATTTGGGGTCGGCTCATTGTGGCAGCTCGTGTAACAGGACGTTCCAGACGTTCCTCTCCCCAGCAACATGTTCCAGCTCCTCCTGGGGGATTTTCATGAGCATCCTCGGGCCTACGCCAGGCTACATAGTCCCTTAAGCAAGTTCTGTTTCTACCCTGGGATCTCTTGCAAGTTGGCCGTGCCCGGAACACTTCCAAAGGCTCCCAGGAGGAATCCAAATCAGAAACACAAACCACCTCAGCTGTCTCCTTTTGACACATAAGAGCAGTGGCTCTACTCCTACCTCCCTCCGGATTTCCGAGCTTGTCGCCCTATGTCCAAGGCTGAGCCCAACCACTCATTTTGGCGGTCTCATTCTTTAGGTCACTACCCAAAGTGCATGACCATAGTTGAGGATTGGAACATGGAGGATTGGAATGATTGATGTGGAGCATTTTGTTTTCCTGCCCAATCCACTGGTCCAGTTCATTTTGCGTCACTTGTGAACAAGTGACAAGTGTGCGTCACTTCTGTAAGTAACTCACTGCTAACCCGGAGAGAGCCAGTTCCACTAAACCTTAGCCTCAAACTTGTAAAGCTCAAGCTAAATGCCAAAAAATACAGTTATATCTACAGATAATGTAATATTAGTGTAGCCTGATCCTCTTTTATCTGCAGTTGTGTAGATTACAATAAGGAAACATCAAAGCTTCAAGCTATTTAGTGCAGGCCTGAAATATATTATTTCATTTACATAGATTTCAATTAACAATATAAATTATGAGAACAAATAAACATATCGTATCAGGGTTAATATGCATATGCATCATACTATAACACTAGAAAGAACTGAAGGGGAATTGTATATATTATCTTGTCAGACTGACAAGCATGGCTAAAACCTCTGTGGCAATCATTCTCATCTCACTTTGCTCTGATATTCGCTATTAGATTCTGTGCTAGATGCACAATGATTTTTTTTTTTTTTTTTTTTTGCGACAATTCTGTGGTGAAATTCTGATTTTGTGACAAACCTGTGAAGTGGTAAGCTTAAAATATGCTGCCACTGATGTATTTGTTTACATTTATACAAAGCAAAGCCACTAAGCTAACCTGCTGCTCACTGCAGTTTAATATTTACAGAGATTGGTATAGATTATCTCATCTAACACTCAGCAGATAAGCAAAAAGCAATCAATTCACCTTTTCAGGCAAATTGAGCAAAAGAATTGACCAGAATAATATTTGTGAACATGGGGCCTTATGGAGACTGACTCGATCTGCAGCGGGGCTGAAGTGGCAGAAACTGCAAATTTTGATACTTCTGCACTGGTTTCACTTCACAGCCACAGAGATTGCTGCTTGGTTTCAAACCATTAATCTTATTTGCTGTGTAAAATAGACTTCTGACATAACTAGATGCATGTGTGAGCACTAATTAGCTGGAACCATAATAATAACTGATATAACTAGAAGTACAGAAATAGTATAGTACAGACATAGTACAGAAACTTTTTTTTTTTTAAATTTATTTATTGTGAAAGGGAATTCTGACTCATTACCTCAAACATTACCTATTTCTAAAATCAGCTCCATAATATGTGTACATCACATTGTGTATTCTGACTGATTCATTTTTAAATCAACAAGTTTGAGTGACTCAAAGTGAGCACTGATTTCCTGCCTGTAGATAAACTGGCTTCCCTCTTGATTCAGTGTTGTCATTAATCAGATCTGGCTTCACTTTCCTTGGCAATGGTGAACTAACTAAAGCTTTGCCAACTCTGTGCTTTATTTGGAGAGTAGACACTAGAGCACTCTTCATTCTTTTAACAGAGACACACTTTTCTACTCAAAAAAATCACGAGATTTTTCAGCAGTTATTTTAGGTTTTATTTTTATTTTTTATTATTCCCTAAAGCTGTTAACTTGAAATCATTTATTTTTATCTGTTAAAATTATTTTAGATTTGTAGTCCCTTTTGTGCGGCCATCATGTGTTACTACACAGAGTTCCCATTTTACCAAATGGGTTACAAGTTCAAAAGACTCACACGGCGGTTCCCTCTTGGTTAATATATGCTCCCTGTGATCCGCCTAACAATTGTTTTGTCAGTTTGAATTTTTATCATCCACTTCTCTGTTTCGCACTCTTGTCTCATTTGGGAGAAAATGTTCTACAGTTGTTCTTGCTCATGTTATCTTTTTGTGAAACGTATTTTCTGCCCCAGTGGAAGAGCTAGATGGAATCTCCTGCCGACGAATATTGTGATCGAACATGACAGGCGCGACTACTGAGGATTCGCAGCTATAATATTTACTGCAGCGTTCATTTTCAAACTCTGTGCAGTCATGTTAGATGTTTGGTTATTAGCAAAAATGAGTTGATGGGAGTAACATGAAAAGTATATACCTACTTCATTGCCTTTCAAGTTATCGTTCCAGGTAGATTAAAAAAGGAAATCAGGAACAGAAAGCCAGACATTTCTTTATATGCACCAGACAAGATAATTTTCTATACCCATCTGTATATAACTGTATGTAAGTTTATTAAATTAAAATCAACAATAAATAAATAAATAAACTATAAATAAACTAACTGAAGTAAATAAAGGAAACCATAATTATTAGCTTTCATGGACACATAATCCAAAAGAATGTCGATGTACTTTTGTGGTAAAAGAACATTTCTCTGAAGTTCATTTTTGAGGCTGTTCTCTACAGTAAATAGCTAGTAAATATTAAATATAGAAACAATTATATCAGTTTGATTTTGGTGAAACTGGATCATATTTTATGGAGAAAATGTTCTCAGTAAAGTACACAGTACTTTAGTAAAGTAAACTGTCCATCAGAACTGTAGCTGCTGTTAGCTAATGTTAGCTCAGTTTGTTAGCCGAGCTGCCTGGAATGTGAGGTTGAAACACCGGGAGAGTATCAGTGTTTGTACTTGTGGGGTTTTGGACCCCAGGGAGGGAGGAGGTTTTCAAGCCTGGTGTTAGGAGTGGAGTTAGTGTCGGGCTAGAACCAGAGCCAAGCAAGCAGAAGGAGACCAAAAAAAGACCAAATAGGATGTTGAGAAAAGAAGCTACCAGACAAGTTGCTCTAAGTCAGCTGCGATAGGATAAGTGGTTACAGAAAATGGATGGATAGGCATCCTCGAATTATTCACAGCAACAGTTCCTTTTGTTGTCACCCATCACATTGACATTATGATTTAAGGTTTGACAAGCACCTGAACAAATACTGGTCCTGTGTATCCAAACCCTTCTCATATGTGTACAACACT
Source organism: Nibea albiflora (assembly GCA_014281875.1). NCBI lineage: Eukaryota > Metazoa > Chordata > Actinopteri > Sciaenidae > Nibea > Nibea albiflora. Next base: position 26,978,227 of record CM024789.1, read on the forward strand.
GCTTTCATTGCTAACCAGCACCAGTGTCCCAGCCTCAAGGCTCCAGCCATGATTTGTTTGAATCTGCTCAGTCCTGGGAGATACATTCACACAAAGACTGACATTTAGAGAGACGGGCCAGCATCGGCCTCATGCAGATTAGTGAATCCCATTGTGGCTGATGGAGAGAGCAAGCGTTGAACACAGAATGGACAGCAGACACAGAAGAGCTGAGTGACACTGGTGGCACCAAGCCCGATCCTTTTTGGATGCCAGCTCATTACAGCTCCTAACAATGCCTGCAATGTCAAACCCTGTTCTTAGCTGTTCTGTATTCTCTCAAGACACTTATCGGAGATATCATTTTGCAGGCAAAGTGACATGAAATATCCCCATAAACCTGGACCAAACCTCCTGTGTTTTCACACTTGGAAGCACCAAAAGAAAGGACTCAGACAGCGAGGGATTGAAGGAGCAAAAGAGCAGGAAAGAGAAGATTAACAATAGGCGTATTTATTGTGTTTCATTGTGTGTTTTGGCGAAGCTGGCATGCTAATGCAGTGTTGCAAATGAAGATCCCAGTAGCACTGAGCTACAACATGCAAATGGGAGCCTGGGAGTTTGTCATCGCAGACCTTGGGGGTGTGAGAGCAGATTTGGCCACCATGGCAGCTGGAGCCACCAACGCTCGCGCTGTGTGCTGATCCTCTGATAATGCCAGATGTGATTCCCAGAGGAAAGCAGCTGAAGACTCACACACCATGCAAAGACAAACAGGCGGGGTGGCGTGCATATACACAGACGCACATGGGCATACTAAAAATTCTCTCTGTCCACTTTCTGACGCACACATTTACACACAGCGTTTACATTAATGATATCAAGTGATGAAATAACTTAAACTTAATAATTTAAGGACTCAGGTGTGCCAACTGACAAGCACTTCATTAGAAATCAAAGTTGAATGTGATAATTATTTTATTCATGAATTAACTTCCAAACAACTCACCCTTCTGCAAGGACTCCTTGAACAAAGTTTAAAAAAAATTTCATCAAACAATTATTTAGCTTGTTTGCTTTGAAAAATGAGTATTTGCCAGATTTGTGCAAAGCAAGGAGTATTAACGCTTGTTTCATTAAACAAATTGTTTTCGACTCAGACAAAACTTTCCAAACCTCAAATAGTAATTCAACATAAGACACATTTAGTGATTTTAGTCTGGAGGAGAAATAATTCAAAGAACTGTAATTATCGAGCTATGTAATTACATCTAAGTACTATAATTATACAGTGTAAGTACAAACTTTGATGAAAATGAACATGCATTTGCAAAGAGCAAACACATTCGAATTTAAATGGGGAAAATTCACACTGGCTTAAAAACTACATTTATTCACTTCTTATTACACAGACAATGTTGTGGACTATGTGCAGCTTATATCAACAACAATGACGACTTTAATTTGTGTTTTTTTCAACTTTACCACCGACTTACTGTAACCCTCAGTCAGAACCGAGGGATCACTGCTGTGAATTCAACCTTGTGCCAAAACTTTTTTTCTCAACTGACTGTTTGTGCCATGTTCTTTTTTTTATTTATTTATTTTTAATCACATTTGTGTGTATCTACCTGAAAGGAATTGCAAGTAGGAGTATGAGTGGTCTAGTTTATGAACTGTATTGGATAAAAATAGCTTCTCTCCATTAACCACTCTCAGCAAGAGAATCAGAATCACTCTTATTGGGCTTGACTCTGGTTTCACTACGCTCCCAATGCACACATACATACACAGAATACACAAAATAAGTAGCTTGACAGCTGAACATAAACATTAGACCACTGTTTACAGATAATATACATAAACACAGTAGTAATATCGCAGTGCAGTAGTGCCAAAGGATGCTTAAAATAACTATGGTTCTATAGCAGGTTGTCTAATGTATATTGGTAGGCGGATGTGACCGTATAAACAGTATGAACAGCATGAGTAGACTGTGTATGAGTGATGATATTTACATGTTTAGAGCTTTGGAAATTTTCTTCTGATAATGAGATATTAACATATATTCAGTAGATTGTAGGTAATGTAATTCTGGCTATTTGCATATGAACAATTCATTTGTCATTCAGTTGTTACTATCGATAACTCAGTTCTTATTCATGGCAAATGCACTTTCAGAGATCTGAAATACAATTGTAACATGGTAAAATCCTCTTTGTACTGGTAACAATTTGAGATATCTACGAATATTTTTATGATTTGTAATAATTAGATTTTAGTTAAGGATTCCCACTCATTAAGATGTCATTGTAGATACCTTTTTAATGAGGTACATATCTAATTTGGGCATGAGACATCCGAAATGGTTAATTGATATGTCGGACATGTCACGACTGTAATTGTAGATATCTTCAGTTATGTGCTAATTATGGTGACGTATCCAAAAACAACACACTAATTAGAGCCACAAAGTGAATACACTTAAACAAATATATTTATTGGATTGAAAAGGTATATACTAATTAGGTTGACATATCCAAAATGATTTGTTGATACGATGAGAATGTCAGAACAGAAATTAAATGCCATCTTTGATATAGCAGACATATCGGAAATTCATATATATATATATATATATAAATATATGTGAAGGTTGGTTAAAAAAATGTTTTACAGGTACATAACATTAACATTTATGTCAAGATGACATTGTAACATGTTGAAATGTCATTCTACAAGTGAAGACTAAATGGCTTCTTGTCAGCCCTGTCATTGACCTTTGCTGCACTCTTAAGAAGCTCTATGAATTCAAGTTAGTTCTGGATTTTTGGTTGGAGCTGATTCACTTCAAGAAAGGTGAACTTGTCGCGGTGTCGTGTAGCTCAGTTGGTAGAGCAGCCGCCCCATGTACAACGGTGGCCCAGGGTTCAAATCTGACCTGTGGCGCTTTCCTGCATGTCATTCCCCATCTCTTTCTCCCCACATTCCTGTCACTCTTCAAGCTGTCACTATTGAAAATAATGCTAATAATAATTTTTAAAAAACTTACCAAAATACTTAAGCTCTTGCAAAAAGGTTGGACATTTTACATGTATGTAATTCTGATGTTCATGCTTGTATAGAGCATTTCTTATTGCAACCAGAAGAGCTGTCAAAATCCCCCTAAAACCAGTTTCACATGATTTTGGATAGGCTGACTGCAGGAGCTTAACTGTTCTCCTGCTTGATTCTCAGCACGGTTTGCTTGTTTTCCTCTCTGGATGGCCACTTGATGATTGTGTTTGGCCTTTCTTTGGTGGTGAGGGTGGCTTCACACGAAGAAGTGATGTCAGTACGTAGTGTTCATCTGTAGCTGAATAAAGTCCTGCTGTACTGTGTTTCAGGGCGACTCTATGCGTACCAACATCCAGCTGGATTTCGGTGATGGCACAGCCGTGTCCTACTCCAACCTGAGCTGGACCGAGGAGGGGATCAAACACGTCTACAAGTCTGCGGGAATCTTCCGTGTCACAGCGCTGGCAGAGAACATGTTGGGTTATGATACCACAACGCTCTTCCTTCATGTCACATGTAAGTGTTGCTGCCATTTACTGTTAATACTGCAACTTGTCTCGAAAGATGCTATAATTGCACACTAGTCAAGGATAACACAGCAACGCACAGAGCGCTTTGTTGGTTAGACATAAATCAAACTCTATATATCAAATGTTTTCAGATGAAGAGGAAAATAAAAATGATTTTATTTACTTATTTTAATGTTTTATCCTAAAACAACTGTAGTCTACAACAGTCCTGCAGTAGGGGGTTATATGCTTTTTTGTTGACACTGCGCATTAAAGAAGATGTAATTTGTGGGACAGTTCAATTGAATTGTGTTGTCCTGACATGTATTTCTATTATCATGTCCTCCCGATTTCTATCATTAAGGCTAAATAACAGAAACGCTTCTCTGTATGAGTCAAAACAGTTCAACAGCTCTGCAAACCGCAGCCTCCAGAATAACACACAGATGAATCAACAGCTCTCTAAAACACTTTCATCATAAAGTGAACCACCTCAGAGAGAGGATTTATTACAGCAGTGTTGCATTAGGTGGACCTAATAAACCAGTGACAGAGCGTAGACACCATTGGGAATCCAGTCCTCCATTTAAAATGCATTGTGCGGTTTAAAAACAACTTTGGAAATCAGAAAATTCGATTTTTTCCTTGTTTTTCCACGAGGACAACCATTGAACCTAAAGCAGCCACATGTATTTTTTTGTTTGTTTGTTTTGTTTTGCATTCATATATTTTTTGTTTCCTCACTCCAGGTGCTAAAGTACATTGAACTGAATGACGGCCACACTGTTGATCCACACTAAACACATCTGAAGTGAACTGCACTGACCTATACACGCCATTATGTAACATAGCAGCTGTGATCAACACAAACAACTTTTGGGAGAAAGGTCATAACAAACCTGCTTATGCACGGTTTCACTGTGGGCAGAAACAGAGACTGAGAAGTGGACCTTTAGGGCCACTGCGACTAATTGCCAGTTATCTGAGGATACAACACCAGAACAATGGCTTAAGTGGAGCAGATTTTACACAACAGCATGCATAGCAAATTACAGGATTGCCACGCTTCCCCGCTCTATTCAAACAGTAATAAAGCAGTGTATCGTTTTAAGTTTCCATGGAAATAATAAGCCGCTTTCAGCATGTTTTCGTCCTGTCACTTCCTCTTTCATCACTCTGTTCAGTCCATTTTAATTTAACCTCTCCCACTGTGTCAGCCGCTGCGCACTGCACTGACGCCAATCATTTGAGCTGGATTTATTTCACAGTGTAGGTGATGGGGAAGTGCCAAAAACTACTACAATGATTTCTCAGCTGAACATATTTAAAACCAAATGATTCACACACACACACACACACACACACGGACACACACAGCATCTCAAAGTGGGGATAAAGATTAGTTCTGGTTAAAGAGGATGAGCGCTAACAGAAGCCTTGGCGAGACGAACATCCCAGACCGCAGCATTACACAAACCTTTCATTGGAGTTTTCTTTCCCCACAAATGTAGTGCATTACATCTGTCCACGGCGGGAAACTTCATCCCTGAGATTAGTGTAAGGCAACCTAGACCCCTGTCAGGTCCTATTAGGTTCTTAGTGGGGAGGTTTGCCGTATTACCCAGAAGGTATCATGTCAAAAATACATGATGGCGTCAACATATTTTCAGTGTTAGAATGGGACTTTTTCAAGAGCCATCATGTTGGTCACAGACCCAGGAGGATCTTTTTTTTATGCTGTCACCACTTTATATTTTCAGACATCAGAAAATTTTTGATCATCTGTCTGTTTAAATTAGTTCCAGGGGATGAATTTGCTGTTTGGCTGGTCTGTAAATGAATGAAATGTGTTAGCATAATGAGGACATAATGAACATAGATTTAGAAAATGTTCATTCAGAATGTGTAAAAACATTCTCTGAAAGCTTGTTTCTTTGGTTTTTCTATATGATATAGGAACTAAGGCAGAGCACAAACCTGAAACCTAAATGGTCTTTGGTTCATGTAAATGGTGATAGGTCACCTTACTTTGTTGGACATGTCTGGAACACCTCCAAAGGGAGGTGCCAAGGAGGCATCCTAATCAGATGCATGAACCACCTCAGCTGGCTCCTTTCGACACCTCTACTCCAAGCTTCCTCCAGATGTATGAGCTACTTAATCTATCTTCAAGGCTGAGCCCAGCCACCTGGCTCAGGAAGCTCGTTTTGGCCGCTTGTATCCACAATCTTCAGTTTTGTTTACATCAATAAGTTGAACAATTATTTACTTGAGTGTATGTGATCACTGTCTGTGAACCTCCAAACCACAATAATTTACTATTTTCAGAGATATATGTGATAAGACAGACACTGTGCCTAAATAGTCCATATTTTGGGGTTTTGGGGAGGATCCAAACATCAATATCAGTAAAGTATTTTTATACAACCATCAATTTAAAACCTAGACCTATTAAAGTTATGAAAAAAACAAAGCAGTGCTTGGCTCTACCTCGGGTAGGGGGACCTCAAAGACTAAAGCCTTTTTAGGGGATTTGTCCCTCTTCTATATTTATCATTTCACCTGAGGTCGTTGGACTGTGGAAGAAAACCTGAGCACACTAAACTGTCATATAAAAGTGATGGTGTTTTGGAGTATTTCTCTCCCTGAAACAAGCTTCACACCCCCGTGTACTCAGGATTTGTGATCTTGCCAATAGGCTTTTTTCTTAATTGAATGAAAAGCACAGACAGTCGAGTGTACCTCATTAGGAGCAGCCATGCATGATATCAACTCCTCTGTGCTGTTTGTTTTCTTAGGTCCAGTGGAGCATGTCCAGCTTCTCGCCCCCTTCGTGGTCATAAGGAACAAGGAGGTGAACATCACAGCCGTGGTTTTACCCAGCCACTCACGTACTGTCACTTACTTCTGGTGGCTAGGCAACAACACTGAGGTAATTCTCCGAGGACAAGAGTTATTAATACGTTTCACCTCGTACCGGGGTTCACACTGTGTGCTTGAAAAGTGGATCTAACTTTGAGAAAACAGTGTAGTGTGTGTAAAAAGCAAGCATCAATGAAAGCCCATCAAAAAAAAATGCTCTCCTTCACCAGACTCGTGTGCCATGTGACTTAAAGATGACAATTTCAACCTAATTTAACTCACATCTTTTATCAAGACCAAAGGTGCTTTCAAAGCTGTTGACCCATGGCCACTACCAGCCTGCACACCACAGGCTGCTGCTATCCAATTAGTACAGGCTCATCACACAGCTAGAGTTGCAGCTTAAAATAGAGGAAATGGTTAGCAACATGATGTGATCAATATGGCAAGTAGCATCATGACCACTGTTTATTGTCCCATGCTGGATAATCCGACTTTAAAGCTGATCCTCTCACACCTCTTCTCCGTATTGATCCATCTGTTCTCTGCCCGTGAAGAGGTGTGTAATTCAAAGAAGTCCGATAGCAGCAAATTCAGCTCTGTATTATTTCTCCTTCATAACCTGCAGCCGTATGAGAGCAGTGGCTGCCCTCCCACTCAGCAACAGCGTCTGCTCGCCTTCTGAAAGCAGCCAGAGAGCAGTTCTGTATTTGGATAAATGCTCCTTCACCTTAGTTAAGCATTTTAGCATGCTAACATTTGGCAATTATCAGACAAAGAGCTATGGTGGGTATTTGGTCCTAAACCAAAAAGTGTTCAACAAATTTACATTTTGACCTGATGATGGCGCTCAGTGTGTGAGTGTGCTCAGGATATTCCTCAGCAGCGAAAAAGTTTCCAAAGTTATTACTGCTTATGCTAAGGTGAATGTCTGTACATAATTTAGTCGCAATCCATCTAAGTATTGCTGAGAATAAAAAATGGTTAGCACTGAACCACCACTAGTACTAGCTAGTTAGCACCGGCAGTGGGTCGGGCCTTTTGTGTGGACAAGTTCTCCTCATGTCTGCTTGGGTCCATCTGGGGAAGTGCCCATAGGTGTGAATGTGAGCGTGAATGGTTGTTGTTGTCTCTGTGTGTCAGCCCTGGTGACCTGTCCAGGGTTTACACTCTGGCTACAACAGCTCTTTATTGTCAAAGCCAACAGTCTTCATCTTTTGGGGACCATGAATGTCTTGCTGTGCTATGCTATGCTATCCAGTAGTGGTGGACCAACATTACTACTCCTAGAGCTATGCTGCATCGCTAAGAAACAGTATAAATCTTAGGACTTCAAAACTCAAACTCCTTTTAAAGTCAATCTACAGTTGACATACCTTCTTCTCTAACTAAATTCCATATTGCTCTCAAACAAACCATGTTTTTTAATAATCACTATTGGATATGCAAACCATTTCCATTCTGCTGGTGATGATGGACTGGAGAAGAGCAGTGCCACATGCTTGAAAAGTGTACATAGCACCTTATATTCACCTTCTCTGTACCTCCTGTGCTTGCAGCCAGTGATAACGCTGGATGGGAGTATCTCTTACACCTTCCCCACTGAAGGAATGCACACCATCACTGTCCAAGTGGCTGCAGCCAACACCATCCTGCAGGATACCCAAGACCATAGCAGTCAAAGGTCAGTCGTTGTTTTTTACCCAAAAAGCATCTATAAAAAAAGTCAAAACTGGCTTTTTTGTTTTATTTTTGCAATCATTATAATACTTAATGTTGCATCATTTTAGTGTGCTGTCACATTCAGAATCCACCATTTGTAAATTGTTTCTGAAATAAAGCTGCTCCTACTTAAGTAAAATATATCACATTGCTGTTTAAACCTCTAAAGAATACATCTTCATTTGAAATGAAGTGATCTGGCAGCAAGTATCTGTAAAATGCAATGATTTATTACCAGTGGATAGGTTGGTGTAAAGCTGTGACATTTTCTAATTATCTAGAAGTGCATCTGGTACATTTAGCCAAAGGGAAGTGCAGGGGATATGAGAAACCTTCTTCTTTTCATCAAGTGTTAACTACCTGAAACTCAACTTGAGCAAAATGACAGTTGGCACAGCTCCCTGAGAATAATGCCCGCGGATCCGAGTGAATTAATGGCTGATTCTCCCCCGACTCTCCTCGACAGAATTCTTCAAATCTCTACTTTTATCTTTCTCCCCTAATCTGGACGAGTTCAACCCCGACATCCCCGAGTGGAGACAGGATGTGGGGAGAGTAATTAAGAAGGCTGTGCTCCAAGTGAGTGATTTTCATTTTCTTTGTCCTTCCCACTCTCTTCCTCCCATCCCTCTGTCCGTCTTTGGTCCTTTTCCTTTCTGTCTCTTCATCCACTACTTTCTTTTTCACCCTGCTGTTTCTCAATTATTTCCTATACCCCTATTACCTGTGGTGCTCTCAATACTCTGGGCTCATTGGTGCGGCAAGAGAACGCCCTCGGGCCACCCTGTGATTCATCGTCAGGGAGGTGTGAAGACGCCTCTGCTTTTCCTTCTCCCCCAAGACAGCTTCATGAGCGCTGTTTCCTTAATTTCAAAAGTCGCCAATAAAATGATCTCAGAACTTCAAGTGTGGGGGCTTGTTAGGGAGCTGCAAGTGACGAGACCTGTCACAGTATCCGCTTGTGTGTGTGTGTTGGCATACTTGAATGTAGGAGTGGCGCAAGTGCTCTCAGAGTGTGTGGGAAGCTCACCCATCATTATTAAGTACTACTCATCTCCCCATTCACGAGCAGGGCTGCATTTGGTTGCACTGTGCTCTTGGCCATCTTACCAACATATTGAGTGTCAGCTGCAGGTGAGCACTTTTTGGTGGAATATTTAAATGAGAGAAGAAGATTTCATGAATAACCCGCATAACCCAGACTCAGGCCCATGCTCTTGAGACGATTGATTTCCCTTTTTCCTGGACAGTGATGTCTGCTAAAGTCTCAGTCTTCAACAGGGGGTCCTCGACACGGGTGTGTTATAGAACTTCGATACGTCACCCTCAGCCGCCTTGCTTCCAATTTTTAGCTACTCACATTATCGCAGTGAAAAATTCTCCTCCATAGGCCACCATTATAAAAGAGACATCTATAAAACTGTTGACAGGACATCTCCAGCGGCAAACAAGGTCAATAATGACTCTTTGTATTATGAATTCTCGATCCATAGAGGTTTTTTATTTGAAAAACTTTTCTCAAGCCAAGAAAAGTAGTTTAAAATCAGTGATGTCATCACAGTGGAAAGTCTATGGGCCGAGAAGGAGCAGGGGAAAACACAACTGTGCATATTATGTATCTTGCTTAACCAGGGAATAAACACAAGCTAGAAAGGTTTCTTGGCATATACACAATTGATTGAATTGATTTAATTAGAAATATACTGCTCAAGAACAGAAGCAACATGTTTCTGCTTAACCGACAAAACTCAAACAAAACCAGCGTATCCACATGGTTTTGAATATATGTGTGAACTCACTCGACTGAAAGTGTACATTTAGTTAACTGTTACATTAATCACCATGTTATTGCATCCTGAAGCTATTAAAGGCTTGTGTACTTCACTAATTACAGAAATTGTCATGAAAAGTGCCAAGTCACAGTCACTGTTAAACTCTTTTACTGTGTGGATGAAATTGTGTGCATGTGCCTAAAATTTAGATTTGGGCCTCTCTTTGTAATCACTGATTTGGGCTGGAGTACATGCACTGGTGCCAGGATTTTTTTGGTGAACTGCCACCTGTTTTATCTGCATGTTTTTATTTTTGCTTGAGAGTATGTTAGATTTGTTTCAAGGCTGCATTGTTCACTTCACTGCAGAAGACTCACGTTTCAAGACGCTGCAGTAAGCCACTTTCATTTTGTCATTTAAAAAAACACTCTAAAGTGAATTTGATCAAGACTCATTAGCTTGCACACTTTACAGCAGGCTGGAAAAACAAGGGTGGGTTACCAAGCAGGTAAAGGCTGCACGCTGCAGGGTCACTGTGGAGTTTATTGGGGCATACAGTCATGCATGCAGAAATACCAAAGATTTGCAGTCCTTCAAATCAGCACAGAGCTCTTTATGAACTAAAATAATAAGGACCATAAATCACTTGTAGAGGGCACAGAGTTCACATCTACTTTTAAGGCCTTTATTATTCATGTTAATTAAATGTGTGGTTACAGGATGAGTTCACATTTTTACAAGTCTATCTTTAAAAAAAATACTCATTTGTGTCCATATATTCATTCATAGAGTTATGGATTGCTATAATTTTTCCTCTCTTCTGTCTAGCCTTAAAGATTTTCTCAACGATTTCAGTCTAAGGGGCTAAATCCAGAGCCCTTATTCAGTGTAAAATCCATTCTAGAGTTTATCTATGAGGCTTGAGCGAATATGTTGCAATGTTCCTGCACCTTTTGTGTCCAGGACAGCCTTTCCTTACTGAGCTGCAGGGCAGCGACAGTAACACAAAGAGTTTCAGATAAACTTCAGGATGTCTTTTTACTCAGAACGAGTAAAAGTATGGAAACTGGATTTTTCGGCTGTCATCACCTGCATTGAAATCATCATCATTGCACAAGAGTAATTCTGTAAGGACTCACCTCCTTTATAATGACTATCGAATAATAACATAACTTAATACATCTGTTGGTTTTTTATTTATTTTCATTTTTGTCCATCCCGTAGGTTAAAACATGCATAAATAAATTGAACCATAAATGAAAACATGAAACAAGAACTTTTTTTTTTTTTTTGGGGGTGAATTATGAACACACTCCAATCACAAGGCTACTGTATACGGTAGTCAAACAAGCTGCATTTTCCGCTCTGTGATTGCACACAAAGTGCAAACAAAAGGTTGAGCAATGAGAATGCTAATGAGGTGTGTAAGCTATGTCATCTCCAGGTAGAACAACTGTTCTGAGAGAGAACCGCCATCTTCTGGTCATACCCTGTTACTGTAAAAAATATTTACGCCCAGGAGAAGGAGGGGGTCACTCCAGCCACTGGAACTTGGCTGGAAGACGGCTGCCATTCAGCTGGCTTTCAGATTGATGGGGAACTTTTGAGTTGCTACTACTGTAAAAGAAAACATCTGGTTCAACTATTTTTCTCCTCCACTCCATCACCACCTACACTTGACTGTTCAAAGCACAGAAATCTTTTGTTATGCCGGCATAGTTTATTTAGTAAAGAGAAACCCTGATGTGCAAGAATTAGAATTCATGAATTGATTCAAATTTGTACAAAACAAAAAAAATTGATTCACATCACAGGCTTGTACCTGCAATCATAGCACTGGGATTACACCAGACAGTCTCCCTTGAAATGAAGTGTTCAAATGGAACAGTGGGTGGAAATAGTTCCAGTATCTGTTTTATTTCCTACATTTGTGAATTGCAGCTGATGTGTCATTTTTGTTTGTCCTTGTCTCTTCACATTACCCTGTTAGAGTTTGACACCAGCTACTACCCACATGGAAGGGAGGTAGCTCTGTTTATGAGGCTGGAGATGACACAAAGTTCATTTCCAGACAAACATATTGTCTGGGTCTGTGACAGGAGGGGTTATTTTTCCTCTATTTTGTTATGGTTGAGAACTCTTGCTTGAGACAGAGGCCAGTTCAGAACTGATGGCTTTTCAGCATAGTAAACAACTCCCAGACAATAAAACAGGAGATGAGAGAGGGAACAACTTGCAATTAAAGTCAAGGTCCATTTAACTGAGGTGCCGTGCCGCGTAGACCCCGTTACAGAATCTTTCAAGTCATGACTTTGCACTCTTCACCTAGGCTCATTTCAGTGCCATTGCCTCTTCTGTCCTGAATGCACATTCAGTAATGGAGGTTATTTCATTCCACTCTGCCTATCTTCAGACACCTCCCTCTCATATTCCCTTAACATTGCTCCGTTTACAATGTTCATACTCCCCCATAGCTTTCCTTGAAGGTTAATGCAAGCTATCAAGCTATCATCTCCTTATTGCTTCCCCAAAGGCACCAAAGTACTTTCTCATCCAACTGATGCATGGCAAATCATGCACAGTAATGTGATATTTTCATCGTTTCACTTGGTTTCAATTTAACAGTTGTACTGCTGATAATTAACTTACTCTCAAATGACTAGAATGCATATTGGGTTTCGAGAGATCCCCGAGAGAAAAGTGAAACACGAGCTGGATTTCAATTTTTGGACAGGCCGGGGATTATCGTTAGCATCAGTTTAAGTGATGATGAGTGGGGGGAGCGACATGACACTTAACAACACTTAAAACGTGCAACAGAGCTCTCAGTATGGCTCAAATTATGACATTTTTTGGTACATATATTCAGTTTGAAGTCAAATATCAACAACTTTTTTGATGGATTGTCATGAAATGTGCTGAAGATATTCAAGGCCCTCAGAAGATTTGCTCTCAACAGGTCAAAGTTTCCAATTAACCATGCCGGCATATATATATATATATATATATATATATATATACCATACAGTCTTGGCTGACTGGTATAAATACATGCTTACGTGTGTCCCTTATGGTGACACTGTAGCACTAGTATTGATTTGCATATGTTAGTGAGCTCAAACTTTTACCTGCTAAATATCAATGTGGTATTGTGAGCATGTTAGCATGGTGACACTAGCATTAAGCTCAAAGCACCACTGTGCCTAAGTATAGCCTCGCAGAGAAGGCTAGCATGCTGCAAGTGTTTTGACAGTTGGAAGTTGAGGATCATCACTGGATTATTCAAAATTAACTGGAGTCTAAATATATACAGTTGCCATAATAATTAGTTCTTAAAGGTTTTTATGTGATATAAACTGGAACATAAAACCGAGTTGTGGATGTAAAAATTCTGTAGAGGCATAATAAATTTCAGTTTGCATGCAGATGGTTTTATTTCTCTGGTGAGCTCCTCTAGACCTGATCCTCTTCAAATACAATTTATTCAAATAAACTTGCAAAATACTGCAATGTGAAATCTTTGTATCAAGCCAAATTGAGCCAGGCTTCCCTGCAGCAGGTAACTTTGTCTACATCTTTGAGTCTTTGGGCTTGCCATCACGGCCCGCTTTTTGTATCTAGCAGTAAATTTGCAGCACATCAAAAGGGAGCACTCAAAAGCAGCCGGCCAGCTTTTTAAACTAATGACTGATTGCAACGAGAACAAACATGGTCAAAGTGTATTGATTTTCTTTTTCTTTTTTTTCAGGGGCTATTACCTCTTCTGTCATTCTATTCACTTTATCTTCCCTTCAGCCGGCCCTTCTCTCATTGCAAGTCATGCTCACAGTTATCATTTGTCCACTGCTTTGGTACTCAAATAGTGATTTCTGTGCTTGATAATCGATGTGCTTTGGCCATACCCTTCTTTATTGTCCGCCCAGGCCACTGAGAAAACATAAAAACATCACAGGCCCTAAAATGAAGAGTGATCACCAGCCAGACCCTGCCTTCCTTGTTTGTATAAACTAGTTATGAGCTGAAGCTTAAAGAATTATTATTATTAATTTTTTTTAGAAACAAAAACAGAAACATTTTACTTGGCTTCACCTTTTTTATCAAAGGGAAAATAAGCTTTTGACAACCTTGGAAATTGAGGTGAAGCCAGAAAACATTCACAAAATTGGTTGGTTTCACCGTTTGCTTGTTTCAAATAAACTAGTTATATACCTGAAGTATATACCTGAAGACTGTCTGGACATTTATACAGTTATTTTAACATTTCCATCCATCGCTGTCCTGCGAGAACCATGTATAAACCAAAAATGTAGTCACTTGTGGGTGCAGGCAAGATAAGCCTCCTTTTTATTTTTATTGATTAATGTAGAATAATGGGAAGCTGATGGGAATTTAGTAATAAGAGAGGTACATGTATCCATAGCAGACACGTTGCTAAAAAGTCCAGGGAGATCACTAAAGTCATTAGGGATCATCCTATGGGAACCAAGAATGTGTATACTAAATTACATGCCAGCCCACCCATTAGTGCCCGACTTTCCACACTGCTGGCCTGAGGGCTATAAACTGCTGCACTTTCCATGACTGAAGATACTATTCACGTTCTCTTACAAATTATATCTGAAGCTATCCTACTTTAGTGATAGCGATTGAAAAAGTACCCTGAAGTGGTGAGAAGGCACCACCATCATACTGTAAATCTACTAGGCTCCATGACAGGCAACACTGGCCTAATTTACCTTTTAGCTGTCCTCAACTCTTACTGTCACCCACGTAAAGAGCTGGCACTCGTCCTCTTTGCCCTGAATTATATCTGCATATGTGTCTCATTATCTCATAATCCAGCTTTGCTGATTGCATAGGCAGTTTAGGTGCTCATGTTGTTCATCTGTAAAATATGAACACTGTGTCTGACATGTTGAAGAATAACTTACTGCACGGTTCTGTTCTTTTTCAAGAAGTTTCACTTGAAATAACAGGAAGCTCTTACATTTCCCAACTAGACATAAAGGTCATTATGCATTCAACACTCTGTCTCTTTGTATCTCTCACTCTGCTTCTATTTGGGTTTCATCCTTTCTTTCTGCCCCCGTCTTCATCTCTACTGCTCTTGCTTCTCGAGAGCAATAGAGCAGCAATAGTTGTGAAGGAAACCAGTTACTCCATGTGTGGGTGAAAAGTTACTGAAAACACCAATGCACTGGTGAATGCTAAGACGCTGTAAGAAATTGGAGAAACCAGTAGTTCATGTCTATTCTTCTAGTTTTATATTTTATTGATATACTGTATTTACTTTGTGTGATTCTGTGTTTTTTATCTTCAAAAAAGTCAAGTCAAAAACTTGGACAAGATTGTCTAATTATCAGATGTATAATTCAGGAGTCATTTCCACAGAATATTGGCATGTAACCTTGCAGTTAACACAGTAGAGTTTTGCACTATCAATTTCAGATAAAAGAGTAAATTAGATCTCTTCCCTAATAACCTTTGCTATAGTTTGAATATTACATAAGTTTCAATGTTTTTCTATACATATTCCATACTCAATTAGAAAAACTGAAAAACTCCAATTATACATGGTGACACGTGTGACATTAAGGCATACAAAAACTTCACGAAGACGGCGAAAAAAAGTCTACTCGAAGACCCTCAACAGCCGCTGAACCGTCGCTGCTGTTCTAGCTTAAGTGCTTCAGTGTCTACAACCACTCAGCCTCCAGCAGAGACTCATAGGGTGGCAATTATATCTTGGCTGAGAGTTTGAGTACACGATTAAGTTCTTTCTTAAGATTTAAAAGTAACTTTTCATGCAACATTATATTGAATCCTGAGCAGGTATAGATCTACCGCTTGCATTTTAATGTAAAGCCCATCCAATCTAGCCTTGACTTACCATAATGCATATATTCATCCATAGCTGGTTACTGTTGTTACATACAAAGTAGCAGACTACTGTTTTGTTGCAGTGGTGCAGTGACTACAGATGGAACACATTGATGGAAGCAAAGTTCATAGGGTCAACCTAAGTTTGACGCTACTCCGTTCACTGCAACATGCAGCATAATCCATACAGGGACATCATTATCATCACTCCTCATGTCCTGCTGTGTTGAGCTCTTTTCTCAACAAAAGTAAAGAATAATAATTTCACAAATCAGCCTATCCAAAGTGTGTGATTCCATGTGCACAGAACAAAGCTACACATCATTGATGAGCCTATTTGTAATCACCACTTGTCACAGCACGATAAATAAACCACGCTAATAAACCACATGTCTGCTCCGTCAAAGGTGTCGGACTTCCCAGAGGAGCAGCTCTTGGTAGCCGTGTTCCCTGGAGTTCCAACAGCTGCCGAGCTCTTCCTGTTGCCTCACAAGAACCAATCAGAGGGCAAGAAAAAGAGCGAGGAGGAGCTAGAGCAGGTACGCACAACCGTGACCATGAATTTTGTCAAACATAGATTGCTCTGTACATAAAAAAACACTGCTCTTCAAGTGTAAAACCTCCATTTTGTGTGTGTTTAACAGGTGTCTGATGTAATTGTAAGCGCACTGAACCAAAATTTGGTGGAGTTCGAGCTCAAGCCTGGTGTAAGGGTGATAGTGTACAACACACAGTTGACACTGGGTAAGGAACATTTGCTCTCATTGTTTTCAATATTGTCATGAAGTTAGTTTTCCTATTATTTTCTATTTGTTTCATTTTGAAGTGCCAAAAAACAGAACTGTAATAACCACATTTTGACAACAAGAATTTTTGTTTGGTCCACCAATTAAAATTCCTGTCAGTCCGCCTCCATGCCAGGCAAAAGAACACAGGGGAGTACGGGTGGGGTGTGATTTTAAGTGGAGCTCCTTGAGACGAGGGATCTTTTATGCCTGCCATCAAAAGCTGAACATCTGTTCTATTTCTTTTATAGCCATCCAACCACAAAATGAGTGTTACACTGAGTATAATTATGTTGATTATTTAGTCCTTGAGAAGGAACACTGTACAATTTAAGGGCAGAAGTAGAATTCAGGATTGTTGGAAGAGTCAACAACACTGTTCACTTCTTAGCTGCAGGAAAAAAGACAAGGTTTGTTTTACATTTGAGAAAATCCAAAATGCTGTCCTACCAACAAATAAATTTCTGTTATAAGTATCAAATCAATGCTGGATTCATGGAGGCATGTTGATTGTAAATTACGTGGCTGCTCTGAAAGATTCTACTTTTTTTAATGGTTCAGGTCCTGCCACCCTTCCACAACTCCCGTGTCCCACTGCTGGACAGATCTTACATTGTATTCATTGCTTGGCTGGTTTCATTAGGCGCACAGTCTCTGGAGGCACACAGCCATGAGTTGTCTGTAGCTCAAAGTGCCAGGTATTAACAGGCTGCTCTGTGACGTTCTGTACTGTGCTGCACTCCAGTGACATTGGAGGCGTACTCAGCTGGATCCCTCTTTATATTTCACCTTCCAAGAAAAGGTCTAAAAAGCCTTCAAGCTGCTTGAGAAAGGTCAGCAGGATACGCGCCGCCATCTCTGAGCTGAAGGGCTCGAGTGCAGCGCGATAACACTCGAAACGGCGATGTGATTTCGCCGCGATGACAGACATTAATGCACTCTTCAATATAATGAGAGGAATCTAAGGTGGACGCCTTATGAGCAAAACCATGTACTGTGACATTAATCACAGCGAGTACGTGTTTGCTTGGGTTCTTGTCTGAAATGTAAGAGCATTTAACCATGTGAAAGACACCAAAAATGTACGGATTACCTGCTGCTGTCACCTTCTTTGACCAGCAAAAGAAACAGCAATTTCACGCTACCATAACTTATGACATTTGAGAAATTAAAAGAAAGAGCATCAACTCATAATGCACATTGTCGTGTGTATACACTACTTATAATCAGTAGTAGAATTCATTTACTGGTGAATGAACATGGTTTTCAGAAGCAGAGCTTTTGATGTGCAGTCAGTCAGGAAAATGAGAAATTGTAATTTGTATGTTGATAGAAAACACAGTGTCCATTCTTCTGATAAACTGCCTAAACATTTTTAGGATGTATAACATGTATATATAGTACATATTCTGTATAGTACATATAGAGTACATATTCTTAAACGTCCAGTGTGTAACATTTAAGGGGATTTATTGACAGAATTGGAATATAAAATTCCATTAGTGATGAGAATTGTGATGTTTATGTTACCTTAGAACAAGCCTTTATATCTACAGAGGGAGCAAGTCCTCCTCCACAGAGTCGGCCATGTTAAAATCAAAGTGTTTCTATTAGGGTTGCAAAGAGGTGGAAAGTTTCTGGTAAATTCCTGGCAAACTTCCATGGGAAGTTACTGTAAGCTCTGGAATTAATGTATTAATGTAAATTCATAACTGGAAAATTAGGGGTAATTTAAACAAACTGTATCATATCCAAACATAAATAGAAACATTATTTTGCCATAGGCAGACATGCATGCAAAATAATAATTTAAAAAAACATTTCAACAGTTTAATTTGATTTATTTTATCAAACAACATTGTGTAGTCCACGTGATCAAATGTGTGGCTTCAATCCTCTTGTGCTCTGGACAGTAAGCAGTTTGCTATGTGCATGCAATTGAGTATAGAAGATATTCAAGTGTATTTACATGAAATCTGGTTGTTTTAGTCAAGATTATGCTCAAATATGTTTCTCCCAACTATATTTAAGTTCCTTCTTAAGGGTCAACCTTCAATTTTGTTAATTCCCATTCTGTTCCTATAAATCCCAAGGAAAAGTTTCTAACTTTGAAAATTCCCAGAATTTTGCAACCCTAATTTCTACAGTAGCCCAGAACAGACAAACCAAATGCTTACTTTTTGCATTAATCACAAGTTTCACAGCCACTGTGGTTTCCTCTGTATCGATGAAATGAGAGGGTGAGGTGAGGGGTGTTTAGTTGGTTGCATTCTACAACTTCACCACCATATTCCACTCAGTTTTACAGACACGAATCATAAAGAGTAATCCAGATTAAAGATGCTTAGCTCAGATATGTGAAGGTTCACTGTGGCTGGCCTGGCTTTGAGTCCCGATCTGCGGCTCTTTCCCGCATATCATTCCCCATCTCTCTCCCCAAATTTCCTGTCACTCTTCAGTTGTCTCTATCTAATAAAGATTGGAAAGGCCAAAAAAAAAAAAAAAAGATGCCCTGTGAAGTTTACACTTTCCTGCCCTGTTCTGCTAATCACCAGTAGGTGGCAGTAACACACAAGATAAGAAGCATAACGATAATAACTGTAAACTAGCAACTAAGGAAGTAAACAATGCGTATTATATACATAAATACTACAAATACTTTGTCTTAGTGAGTTTGTTAGGCCTTAAGGATAAACAGGCTTGGACCTGCTTCCACTTTCAATGTTGAACTGCCATGTTTGTACATTAGCCCAGAGTGGACAAACTAAATACAGGCCAGTTTCTCCTTAGCACTTGAAAGAGGAAGAAGAAGTTAAAGAGGATAGGAAGCTTTCCTATTGTTTTACTTTATAGCATGTAGCCACTTTTTTCCTTTTTTTTATCGTGATGCAGTATCATGTGACAGAGAATTATCACTTCACAGAGCTGAATACTTAGTTCCATCTCATTGTTTAGCTGTGTAGCCCACAGACAGCAGTTTGGTTCACTCAAATTGCTTTCAGCTGCACCAGGCAGCTGTTTTAATAGAAAAAAACCTGCCTGCTGAGCACCAAACAATGAATTGACACTGTTGGCGACTAGCTGGTAAACAAAGTGGAGTAGTAAGCCAAAGAGACCCTCAGGAGTTGGTAGAGACCAAAAACAGAGCTGAAAGAGTCAATATTTCACCTAATCAGGTGGACACAAACACAAGACCCACTTAATTATAATGTTGCTCAATAACTGCTGCTGGATGTGTAAATAAGCAACTGTTTGCTTAAAAGGTGATGATGTGTCATTGATATGTGCTTACAACTTGTTTCTGATACCACCCAAGGGACAGTTGACTTTAGCCAAATGTCTTGTCTGGTCTTAGGTTGCTGTAAAAGTTCAAACCAAACAAACAAAGAGGTAAACAACAACATTCCTGTCCTCTCTCCTGCTCCCACAGCACCTTTGGTGGACTCCAACCCCAGACACAGCAGCTCAGCCATGCTAATGCTCCTATCAGTGGTGTTCCTTGGCCTAGCAGTGTTCCTCATCTACAAATTCAAGAGGTACGCATCTCTGTGATTACTTCCACCTGCCGCACATACAACACCATCACAGAGCACCCCCAGTATATATATATATATCTATTACCATATTATCCATTATTGATGATACCAGATGAGCACAGTCTGGACCAATCAATCACAGTCGTGTTTGGAAATTTCATTTGACAAGTCCCCCTAGAGGTTGTAAATCCTTCTAGCGCGATTGCAATGGATGATGCACACGCAGCAATCAGTGAAGAAAACGCAGAGAAAACGACCATTAAACGGTTTAATATGCGGTTGCTGTGCCTCGGCTGTTATTTGCTGAATAAATTATTCATACTCAAAATGATTCTCTTGAAAAGTCGGAGGGAAATGGAAAAGCTGTCATTAATTATGGATATGAAATTTTTCCCATTAGTCTAAAGAGGATGCATTTTTCAAGAAATCTCACAGTTGACAAAACAATTAATAACCAAAATGAATAGTAATTGGAAATAAATTGGAATAGTGACTAAATTCAGATGTATATTATGTGTCTTATAAATGCAGATGGAAAATTATACCAATGTTGCTGTAATTTGCCTGTAAATTAGTTGCTGAGGTATAATTATAGTTAAGACTAATTTTAGAAGTTGCCCACAGCAGTAAGAAACTAAATTGTTTGAGGTTAGGTCAAGAATCTCAAAGTTCTTCCTGCCAGAGCTGTCAAAATAATAACTCAATATATTTGGCTTTCACGCTAAGAGGGAAAGTTTTTCAGCCAAAAAATGTTGCTGCAAGATCTTCTCACAATCGCTCTGAGGCTCATTTGTCATTCTCTTCTCTTGCAAACTGTTAGAAAAATACCTTGGATCAACATATACGCCGAGGTGAACCAGGAAAAAGAGCAGGAGATGATCGGTTCAGTGGGCCAGGGCGACAGCACGCCTAAAATCACTCTGAGTGAGTTCTCCACATCCAAAGAACTCATGGAGAAGGAACTGGATGCCAGGGTCAAAAGTAAGTGAAGACATGTTGTGTCATGGTTGAGCGATGCACAGTGTGAGTCAGTCAAACCATTTATTTGCTTACATCACTGTGAATTGCTGAAACAGGGATTTTGATCTGAGGTAGGATTTGGTCCTTCGGATTTGGAGTAAAAATCAACATGCTAATACACAGAATAAATGTGTGCAGATTAAACCCCCCTCAGGCGTGCTTTAGCTATTGAATTTGAATTATTTTTTAAACACAGAATTGGGAACTTAATCTTCTTTTTAGCATTTTTAATTATTCAGAAGAGAGGAAAGCAGAGGGTGCCGCAGAGTGGAGACAGTCCTGGAAGGGTTTTAACATAGTAAAGAACAGATTCCAGCAAGGCTTGCAGTGCAGAGAACAATGAATGATTAATAAAACCAACATGTTTTAAGCATGCAGCCTCAGGATTGGAGAGCCACACGAGCGCAGTGGCAGAACACTTAATTACTTGACTATTTTGTCACAATATGAAACGTTTGAAAAGAATATTTCAATCCAGAAAAGTTAATGTGATGAACGCTGCTCAGTCTGACCTCAGAACGGTAGAGAACAGGAAGTTTTACACTGCAGTGGACGCCATCTAGAATTAAGGCCATCGGTATTCCGAATTATTTCCAGCTGAATATTTTTATTCAGCTCATTGTCCAATGTTATCTTTTGCATGCAACCTAAAAATCCCCCACAGAGTAGATTTCTAAAAATCATATAGGAGCTTACCTTGATGATGGTTGTGGCTCCTAGTGCCATACTGAGATGTACTCCAACATAACTTGTAATTTCAATCATTATATAGTCGTAAAACTATATAAAAACACGAGAAGAATAGAAAAAATCATGTAATGGCAGATTGGTTTGTTGAAGTCTGTTGACAAAACACAGGATTTCAAAGTGGCAGAAGATGAGAAAAAGAGTCAGGGGGCAACAAGTGGTACATTTCTGTTATCTTCCTTCAAATTTAAAGGTACCCTGTGGACTTTTTAATGGCGCTATGGAGCGATGTTTTCATGAGTGGGTCCCTATTTTGTTTGTATTCTGAGTGCAAACGTGAGTCTGAGTTTGAGTTATGCAGCAAAGTTTGTTCACTAGAAAACTCAATGAGGCGCCTTTTAAGAGCAGATATTCAGACAGGGAGGGAATGCAGAGGAGTGGAAATGATCAGTCAGTCAGTTGACTGACAGTCAGTGAAGTATGTTTCAAAGCCCAACATTCCCTGAATTTATCCTTAAAAACTTTGATGATTTCCCCCTTTTCTTTATCGATCAAACAAAACAAACTTTTGTCTTTTTATATGTCAACTTGGAAAGCATGTATTATGTGAATTCTTCCAATATATTACTGAACAATTAGTTAATAATCCAGAAAAACATTCTGTTATGAACATAATAATTACTTTAATCCCTACAGGGTATATTACAATGAAGGGATACTCCAGAGATCTAGTAGTGATAGTGACAGATGTAAAAAGAAATGGCCAAAATCAGTGCAGGAGATGAAGATTTATCGATCTTCTTCCTCTTTTGTCCATATGCTTGGTAAATGCCAACGTCTTTCAAATTCAACACCTTCAGTTCGCCAGTGTGGGGTCTCAATTACATATTTATAGTGTCCAAATCCAGACTGAGATAACAACGTCACTTTGACAGAACCTTGAACATTGGTTTCACAGGCTGCATTATACTCTCAAGCAATACATGGAGCTTTAAGTGTAAAATCAGTGGAGTCCTCCTTTAATTTGTGCACTGATTGTTGTGCTCTGTAGAGCATGATATGAATCAGCGGATGGCTCGATGGAGCTGAATATTCACGGCTTGTCTCGTCTTTCAGTAACGTACAAAGAAGTAACACATTTCAAGGCTGAAATTTAAACTAAGGGTGCGATCATAAAAAGACACATTTTCATAATGGGTAATTTCCATGCTATTTAACAGCTTCAGAGGCTTTGATAAAACAGCACATTGAAATTTCAGTAATTAACACATGGTGTCAATGTCAAAGAAGTTATTTGTTTTACAGCCATTAAAGCACCAACGCCTAACTAACTATCTTTGTTCTTGGCTTGTTTTTTCTTCCTTTCTTTAATTTCTTTCTGCTCAGGGGGAGTTGGAAATGCCTGCGAGAGCACAAGGGAGATTCCAAACTGTACTAGCGTGTAAAGCCGGAGAGTCTATGTACAGAGCAAAGTATTACAATATCGGGGGTTCTCTTTTTCTGTTTTGTAATTCTCAACACAACTGATGTTAATAGTTTTCTAAGGGACCTCATTTATACAGACTTGCACGGATGCCTCGTTCAGCAACATCCATGCAGCAAAATGTCAATTTACTCAATGAGATCATTGTAATTACTTGCAAAACTTATCCGTTTTGTGGATGTATAAGCTACATAACATTCATTTGCAGAGTGAAATATCTTTCGTCAAAACATATGAAAAGTTCTGTAAATTTCCTAAGGAGTTTGCTTTGAAAATCAGTTCTGCCTATATATAGACTATAATGTCTGAGTCTTCAATCAAACAGGGAATATTATTGAAATGTACAATATTATCATCTGTTCTGTTCAATGTATATATTATTACTTTCTACATGCTCGTAGTCTGAGTATCATGGCGACGACAAAAGATCTGACAATGGTCTGTTTTTGAAAGTGTGTTAAAAAGTCAAACATTACTTAAAGAAATCAACTTTGTTTTGCTTAGGTCCTTGACTTGTGCATGTTCTTATTGAGGACACGATTTCTGTGTTGTAGATAAGCAAGTGTTGTAAATAGTTCTTTTCTAATCGTTCATCAAAAAAAGCCCAGTCAATTTTGCCCAGCCTTTGGTTTTGCTCTCATTTTCTTCAGTTGCTGTCGGGCGATATGTATCTAGTAGAAAGGGTTTATCTGTTAATGCAGGTATTGGTATATTAGAGATTTAACTTCCCTCCATTTCCCTGGAAATGAAATGAAAAAGGATCAACATGATCATGTTCAATATATTTATATTTTCATTACACATACACAATAGATATTAGGTCATTTTTACATGATGAGAGTCTTTAAACCATTGGAAACTACTGGAACCAAACATTGTTTGCCAGTGGCATCGCTGCATTACAGTCAGCCTCTGAGATAACGTCTCTGACAGTTCTGATTTGGTCTCAGAACAAAAGCTGAATCAGGTATTATGAATTGTTCTTATATTGTGGCTACCAGTGATCAAATTTACATGTTGGGAGAAATATGATGACATTCATTCCAAAATATAAAAAATATGATATTATCAGTCACGGGTACATCTTCTAAAATAGCAGGAGGCCTAGAGTTGGGTTCTGATAGCTCATAGCCAAATTTGCTCAGACCTTTTTTAGCCTTCATTCCACATTGTAGCCAGACAGCAGTGTGGCTCTATGGATGGCATTGTCAGTCAAAAATATTAAAATATCTCTACAACTGTCGGGTGAATTGCTATGAAATGCACACAGCTTGGTTCAGACATTTATGTTCCCCGCAGGATAAGTTATAAAAACTAAAGTGACCTTTTAACCAGTGTGTACTCCTGTGCCTACAGTAGGGGTCCAATCCACTAGTTCTGTGAGAGCTACAGTTCTTTGAACTAAATGCTAACACTAGCATGCTAACATGCTTATAGTGACAATGTTAAATCCTGATGTTTAGTTGATATAATATTAACTGTGTTCATTTTATTTTAGCTTGTTGACACGTACAAATTTGCTGATTAGCACTAATTAGCTCAAAATGAATAGCAGCTGAGGGTGATGGGACCTAGTTATATATTAATTAGTTAGATACTTGAACACAAACCAAAGTACATGACAAATGAAAGGATGGAAAGTTCGAAAGGTTAAGAGGTTCATCCTCAGGGGAATATGAATGTCTGTCAGAGTAAAGAAACATCAGTTTGTTGCTAACCATTTTACACATTGTAACTGTGGTTTGTACTGTGAGCAGAGTAGTGGTGCCATATGCTGCCATCAGTTACAGGGACCCTAAAGTAAAACAAATGATTTATTATATTTTCACTAAATATTATGTCTTGTATTGTTGTTAATAACACTAATAGAGTAACCAAATGTACATGGGATGATGACCGTTAGTTTTCTTACCAATGTACATTACATTGCTGTAACCCAACCAACCTAATGAACTTGTATGCATATAATATCTATATTTTATGCTAACTAACAATTAGGATTAGTATTTGGACCAAGGAGCTTGTAAAAAGTCTGGAAGGAAAATAGGATACACCCATTTTCTGGTCATGAACACAAATCAGACTCCCTCTGTTTCTACCCTCTCAGCTAACAGATCAGTGGTTACAGATCTAAATTAAATCTTTGTGTATGCATGTAGTTACTTGCATATTTTTACACCTAATGCTATCAAGACCCATCTCTAAGTAGGTCTAGAGAATATAGGTATTTTAGAGGCTGTCCCATTGAATATCAAAAAGTCTTGTGATCATATCCCATTGTTTTGTTCATAAATGGACATAACAGTAACTTGGATTGAGCCCCTTTGGTGCAGTGTTTCTTACTTGGTGCTTCGCTCAGGGTTTTGGGGTGTCTGCTCCATGCAGCTTGAGGACTGTTTTATACTTTGTCAGTTGTTACAGAGCACCATGATTATTTGCCCTCTCTGCTCCTTCTGGCACAGTCAGTCTTTATACGGCAAAAATAAAAAAAAATATCTGACAAAAGCAGAATACTCTCTCCAAACATGAAGTCTGGAGCAATTTGTGTAAACATCTAACAGTGTACAAACAGAGCAGATACATTACAATCAAGCTGTGTGCATGTCAACCCAACACTTGACTCACTGCTTTGCCTTTAGTTTGAAATGAGGGAGTAGCGTCGTCCCAGCATGCAACCCTCCATCAAGGCTGTGTTCTCCATGCCTACAAAATCAAAGTCCTTGGGTTAACTCACGTTGGCTTCCTGGTATCCAGTATGACACTAGACACTAGAAAGCTGGACAGATGAGCAGAAGGTACCCCATGCTGAGTGTTCCCCATAATGCTCAACTCAAGTAGACAGCACTTGCAGGAGGAGAGGGGCGGGGGAACACTGCACACATCATATATGCATTACCTCGAACAGAAGTTGCTTATCTCAAATCAAACAGCCAAGATGAGCCTTGTGTCTGCAGGCGAAATACACGCCGAACAAAGATTGTTTCATAGTTTTGCTGTATTCAAAGGGTTGCTCGCTCGGCTGCATTGTGTTTGGGCGGGAGCTTAGATAGTCTCACTTTGCTCTGATTCATATTAGCAAAAACAGAAACAATTCAACGCTACAAAAATCACACGTTTGTTGTATTTTTATTTCCTCTTGGACCATGAAATAGTGAAGAATGTATGACAACCACACAGCTTCATAATTGTGCTGTAATGCTTTGTTGCATCTGTTGCTGGCTAAGAATTAGGTATCCCATTAAAGTCTGTCAAGAAAGTAAAGAATAGTTGCTAAAGCTGTGCTTTGTATCAGCGCAGACATACTGGAACTGTCACCAGTAGAAGAGACTCATACTGGTGTTTCCTCATTGTTCATTCAATCATCACTCTGATCACTGGAAATTGTTGTCTCTTCTGATATTTTAAATGCCACATTATATCTGTAAGATCTCTGGGTTGTGGGGTGGGTGCCATACTTGAATAATGAAAGAGATTCCTGCTTTCATAATATTTCAGAAGGCAAACGCATTGTAATGTTCTTCAGTGCACAAAAATCTACAATGCATGCATCATCAGTAATGTTCTGTTTCATCTTTATTTCGATATTTCTACGGTAAAGAAACTGTCATTTTGAAATTGTTTCAAATAAATGTATTTTTGTACATCATGCATTTGTTTTCTGACTGATGAAATTCCTGTGAAGTGAAGGGTGCAAAGACGATGATGTTCTCTGAAAATTGCACTGCTCGCCTGATGACTCAATGTACCAGTATCAATCTGGAGTACAGAAGCAAAGAGGTTAGGTTAGCTTCCTGCTCCTCTAATCTATAGACTATTAGGTGAAACCAGAACACCATGCCATGGTACCAGCTCTCACATGTCAAGACAATTTATTGAAACATGTTAGCATACATGCTAAGACAATGCCAGCTTATCCTGACATTCAGACTAAATTAAGTTTTGTCAATCAGTAGTGAGTGACTGTACCAGTGGAGCCAATAAAAACATCTATATGTGACTGCCTATATTTTTCTCTTTCACTAATGTTTTTCCAGAGCCCCATTTTTAATCTATTTTTTGCTACAGGAGGAAAAATAGCCACCAACTAAATAAGACATGGGTTAATTGAATTGCTTAACAAATGGAAGATGTGGGGAGTGATTCAAAGAACTAGCACCACACAGATTTGACCCAGCTCTACTTCCAAATCTAAAGATTCATTATGAAGTGATAATATGAAGAGTTTTTGTAAATCCACAAAGTGATATTAGTGTGACCCCTGTCATTGTTGACACTGACAATCACTTGCTAAAAAGAACTTCAGTCCAAAGAAGGCAACTTATAAATCGTTCATCTTGATCCATCAGCTGCTCGTTTTGTTGTTTTACACAAAGGTGAATACATTCATCACTGATGTGTATTGCATCCCAGTTTGTTACAATTTGGGTCTTATACTGTATTATTAGGATGTCATTTCAAATCCTGACAGCAACATTTTACCCAGATTTGGAAATGTGGTGACATTGCCAAAAAGATGTCAGAATATACATGACGTCGACTATCAGGCAAAGTTTTATACAAGAGCAAGCAAAGGCTACAGCACCTAAATGATCTTACCAGACTTTTCTATGCAGATTTCCCTCATCAGTGTGGAATTATTACCAACGGTTTGCGTTCCTTCTCAAATTAAGTATCTTTGATGACCTGGCTAAACTGTTAGCTTGTTTACAACGTGTCTGCTTTCTGCCCTTGTAGAGTGTAGTGGTAGAGTACTACAGTGTTAAAACTGATTGAAACGATGTTCAAAACAACAAAAATTAAACCCATGTTGGATTCATATATTTGAACCAAAACACAACAATAAAGCGCAGGATATAAAACACACCTTGAGTTGAAAAATTACAGTACCCAGGGAGTTCACCATCTTTATTCCATCTGTGTTAAGCAGAATTGTCAAAACACAAAGACATGCCATGGAGACTGAGATAGCCATGGAGATGGAGAGGCAGATTCTGGGCCTGAATATGTACACAGCAGTCAACCACTTTCACTTGTGAATCAGCCATTGTTGTAGGAACACCATGCAGGGATTTCCTTTCCATTTCTGGAATTTGATTTCAGGACTCATTGGAGGGGAGTTCTTTGATAATATGATGCATTACAGGTAAACAGACAGGACTAAAATTTTGATGTCTTTTGTAACCCGTTTCTCGAGGTTATTATAATTTCTGATCTGGTTAGAACAGAGGTTGGACCAATATCAAAAACCCTAGGCACGACTACGCAGCCTTAAGTAATAAATGTTAGCGAAGAACACACAACACGAACAGGTAAGGTTGAAAATTTATATTCTACAAAAATAAAACACATAATGTACAATCCCTGCCTATCTGAAGCCGGCTTCCTGAATGCACAGGCGCATATTAAAAAAGCCCAAAATAAATCATTTCAACATAAAGTGTCTCTTTATGAAACTTCTTCAATAGAGTTAAAAGAAAATAAAACTGCTTCCTTCAGAGTCCATGAATGTTTTGGTGTGTGTGTGTCTCTTGTAATCAGTATGTTCTCTTCACTACCCGGGTACGTTTACGTGTGATCTTATCTGTATATCAAATGAAGAAGTAGGATGATGATGATGGTTCCAATGATGCCACGGCTGGCCACACCAGGCTCTCGGTCCGTTCACGCTCACGTCTTCTGTTGGCTCGCCACTCCAGGGTCAGGTTCAGATGATCTCTCTCTCTCTATCATACAGTACAGAATGCATTAGCTACTACTATCTCACTTGTGTTTCAATCTGATCAACTTATCTTCATTCAAATATCAATTCAATTATACCCAGTTGTAAAGGATATAAACATTCTAATCATTATGTAAATGAATAGGTCACATCACACCACATAAGGTCAGTTTCAATGAACAACCAATCAATCATGTACTTCCATCCTACAGCATAGAATATAAAATAAACAGATACTTTTTAAGACTTTTAAATCGTCTTAATGACATTTTTAAACATCACTTTTAACCAAACATTTAATATATTTATTCTCTTAACATATAAGATGAACTTCTGTTTCTCATATTCATATTAAACATGTATATGAGCAGTTAGATGAACTAAATCACCGTTATCTTATAAACAGAGATAAACACTCCCTCAATCAGCTAACCTCTAATGGTGGCTAACTTAGCTGAGCTAGCTAAAATCAAGTTCACATTCAATTACTAGCGATTAGCACGTGGCTAGCGCAATTAGCGATTTTTTAATAACATCTTTAACAACATAAAACAATCTGAAACTGGGTCTATATGATATCAAACAGCAAGAATTAAGGTCACAACTCCGACTGGTTTTAAAAACGGTATTTTACGACATAATGGAGTTTGCACAGCTAGCATAACCTCGCATTAGCGTTAGCATCCTTACCGGAGTTTATCTTGAGGAGCTCGCAGAGTCATGCAGCTCGACTCTGTCTCTCAGCGTTCAACCTAATGAACACACAGTATTTCAATATTTGGTACGAGACTTTATAAATTTATATTTTTCATAGGATACTTCCATAGCCGTCCATACCAGTGATGCTTCGGGCCACGTCTCCACCGGAAGAAGGAAGACGAGTGATTTTCTAGAAAATTTCCCGGCATTCATTCATTTCATTTCATTGAATGCATGTGCCACCCTCTGGCGAAGTAGGATTACATAGTAACCTGGTACGGGTTACACTTTCTCATGATATGATTTTTAAACCTTTGTTATAGCCACTTTAAAGTGCTCGCACAGATACAGTATGCTGCATACTGTCCACCACTCTCACTAGCTTTGCTTATATTTCTAATTAGAGATAGACATTTTCATTAAAGGATGATTTATCAGATTTATCTCATTTAGATTGGTTTTTGATCCAAGTGGACTTTGGTGTGCATGTCTTATTCATCACGTTTTATCATGTTAATTGTCAACATTCACAAAGACATTCACACAGTGATGGCAGACGCCGCCATAAGGTGGCAATTACTCATCAGAAAATTAATAACATAGCACAATCTTCGGGAGCTATTTGGGGTCCAGTCTTTTGCCTATGGACACTTCTACTGTACATGCTGACTGAAAGAAAGAGAATGGAACTGCGGACAACCTCTTATATTAAGAATAGGCTGGAGGGATGATGGCAGGATGATCAGGAACTTGGACACCACAGCACTTCTGCTTATGAGAACCACAAAGAGAACTGGACGTTATGGTTGTATAAAAGGCCTTTAGGTGTGTGTCTTGTGGATGTCCAGTGTTCAGTGTTTTAGTCAGTGTTGGGTAAAAGACATCAGGGACTTCAGGTGAGAGGTGAGCATTGCTATGCTTTGTGAAGAAAGTCTTCAAACGTTCTTCTTCAGTTCTTCTCCCCAAAGGCACAGCATTTCAAAGTAAGGTTAGAAGGTTCATTTATTTATATTTCTACAACACAGGTTTGTACAGCAAAATGTCAAGCCAATGAGCATTGATTGCAGCTGAGTTACAAAGTCTTCTGGGTATTCCCAGTAGAAAGTTTCTCAGGCTCATAAAGGAAACTCTTTCCCAATTATAAGGCTTATACATTCAACCACACACTTCAAGAATACTCCATAAAAGTTAACAAGAACTTGACACTGGAGTTTGGCCCTTTTAAGTTACAGCCGTTTCAGAACTTTCTTTATCTGAAAGGAGAAGTCACATGACCATGACAGGTGACTCTGTGATGCTGATTCAGAAGCCTAAAAATGTTTACCTGCACTACCTCAGCTCCAATAACAAAGACGGGAATATTTTTTTATAATAATTTTTAATTCTTTTCTCAGTCCCTCAGTGTTGTTGACATTGACCAGTAGGTTGTTCTGTGTACCACGCTGCAGAATGTTAATTTCCTCCTGATATAAATTCATCATTTGAAATCCAGTGATGATGGTAGCGTTGTCACCAAAGTCTCTCCATGTCAGTAACAATGCAGTTTTGGGTGTACAGGGTGGAGGAGGGGTGTAGATTATAAGGGGAGTGACCCCCAGTCCGAATGTGTTCTGTTTGTGAGGAAGTCCAATATCCAGTTTCAGAGTTTGGTGTTTAAGTGCAGAGAGAAGAAAGTTTTCTCAGATCATGGGGGAGATCATGTTGAATGCTGAGCTGAAATCAACAAACAAAGTTCTGATGTTCAGTTGTTCTTGTTATTTTCAATGTGTGTTAAGACTCAGTGGTGGGCGGTAGAGATCCTCTGTGGCTCTGTTGGCTAGAGGGGATGGGATGTTTTTTTTAACAGGACATTGTGTTTATTACAGTGGTCAGATCTTTTCTGAAAACCCTTCTGAATCAGTGCTAACCTTAGGAAGTATCTCAGTTTTGAGTTTAGTTTTACTTCCAATGAGATTTCTTCATTTTTGGTATTTCTATTTTTGATATCAGCTTCAGGTGTAAAGGACACAAAGCCTTCACAAACTAATGACCACTTTTCTTCTATGGAAACTTCTGTACAATTCAGTTTACACATATTGCTTTGTCAAGGAAGGAAAGACCAGTGTGGTCTCCTTTAGTCTTTAGTTTAGTCATAATTAATTTCCTGAGCAAAGGAGAGATGATCTTGCCTTGCCTGCGGCAGAACTTGTAGATAAGACAGTGAAGTGGGCTATGAAGCATGGGACTGTGTCTTAAACCAAAGTGCCTTGTTAGACAGACTGTGTTATCTTGCCAGCTAGGAAGCTGTATATATGTTGACAGATATCTGCAGAATCAGAGCGTCAGTAGAGCTGACCAATCCTGTTTGAGTGGTCTTCTTTGCATGCAGGTAAATAGTCTGTGCTGAGAGCAAAAAACGGCAGAACACAACACCCAACCCATTGGTTGCTGTTGAATAATGATTTAGCTTTCAATTAACTGCTTTATAATTTATCTGCATATGCAGATATCAGTTTATAGAGCTGAAACGTCATCTGGGTGTACTACAACTCCATTCTCAGGTGGACTGTTAGGAATGACTGGTCTATGGAAGAGGAACTCTAGGCCCATATATCTGTTATCCAGATACCAACCGGCTAAACCAAAAACCTTGAATCATTGGCTGTTGCCCCACGTCTTCACTGTGGTCAGATAATAGCCAATGGGCTTCCGCTTAACACCATCATCAGGAGGTGACCAGAAGATCAGTTCTGCGGCTTAAACCAATAACTGGACTCTACTAGTTTTTGAGCTTCTTATTTTGATTTTACCACTGATAACTTTTCTGTTTTCACATATCTCATTGCTCTCCAGCAGAACCAGAAAGCTGTTTGGAACCAAAAGCCCACTGTGCTACCTGCTCAGCATCAGTGCTCAGAGAGACACAGTTTGAGACTAGCTTGTGAACACAGTGGAGCATTTACCACAGACAAAGCAGAAGTACAAAAACCTTAAGCAACGTGAAATAAGCAAAGTGTTGACAGAATGTAGTGTGTGTTTATCTAGGCCCTAATCTGCCCTTGTAAGAAGCAGATATGAAAAGAGGACCTTTACAGGGCCGTAACACATTGATTATGAATGTATCATGGGACGTGGTACTTCACGTCTCCGGTCATTCTTTGCAACAGTAGGCCAGTCACAGCGCTTGAAAGGGTCAATGGTCATGTTCAGGGTCACATGTAGACATGATTGATCCAGCTCACATGTGATGGCTCTGACCTTGTAGACCATGTAGACTCAGGAATTATATGACAAGTCGATGGAGCAATTACAGCCATTATTGATTTGGGGCCTTAATTATCACCACAGTCATGGTATGACTTGATTATATTGCAGTCAGATCCTTGCTACTACTCTTGACCCTGACCAGTGAAATCTTTGATTTGATGGCTCCTGCGCAGGAATCCTGAATGCAAATGTCCCATTCAAGCAAGAGCAAAGTGATGGAAACGAGATATTTGTTGTGCTCGATGAAAGACGCCTCCATAGAGAGGACAGCTTTGTCATCTCAGATTCACCATCCTCCGCTCTTCCTGCTCCCACCCATCCACCCCCACGGGATTACTTCCACTTGAGTATGAAAATACCCTGTCACTTCCTCAATTACAGTTCATTTTGTTTTTGTGCTGTTTTCTACAGTTGTGACAGATGAGACTTGGACATGAAATGGAATTATCAGGAGTTATCAATGCAACATGGCAAAGCTGGCACAAACAAAAGCCATTTGTCTTTATTCACCGGGGGAAGTCTGAGAGCAGCCTCATTATACCGTGGCTCGAATTAATCTGGAGCCCCTGTCTCTCCCTTTCACCTTGGGAGCCTGATACAATGTATTACAGGGTTCTTAGAATCCCGAACACATACTGAACCCTTGGTGCAGGTTACTGATAGACTTGCATGTCAGGTGGAGGACAGAGGCACAGAACACACGTGGCACTGCAAGCTTAATGTGGAAAACACAGGTAAAGGCTGGCTTCCATTGTAGTTTCTATACCGCATTCCGTTACAGAACAGTAGAAAAGAAGTCAGTTCGGGAGAGACTACATAGAGACACAGAGCACAATTAAGTCACCACTCTCCATTTTTGTATTGCATGGAGATGCCTTCTTGTCACTTCTGTCTGCTAGCAAACAACAGCCTAAAGGCTGCTGTGTGGTGGGATACTGTGCAATGCAACAGGGTAAAGAACCCAGAACTAAGTTTTTATGAGCTGCTGAACTGAAACAAACTGATCCTATAAGATGACACTGAGTGTACACTGCAATAAGATATGAGGCAGCATCAGCATATAAAAAAAAAACCAGGCTGGACAAGGGAAAAGAGCTGGAAAAGTCAAGAAACAACGCTAGGACTGTCAAACAGACAGGAGTATGCTAAGCTGTCATTCAACAAATGTGCAAAGAAAACACACAAAGCAGCCAGCGAAATGCACAAAGAGGACCTACAAGAATTCATGTTTGAGCAGCCGGGCTACCTGCTGTGTCCTGTAACCGGGCATGAATGTGAATCTGTGATCTTACTGCTGCCCAAACTACAACGAGAGAAGATGCTGGAACAGGGATGACTTCCGGCACGGCAAACACAACACCCCTGAACCAACAAAAACATGTGTTAACAGAACTGATCACCACTTAAACAACTGCACATCAACGCAGCATGCTTCTTCCTTGGCAACCATTCTGCTGGGTCCAATGTCGAACAGCTGCATTGCTTGGTGGAAGAATGATTACTTGTTATCTACAGATTTATTCTATGAACCTTGCCAGATATGTGCAGTAACAAAAGCGATGAGCCAAGTAGATTTACAATGATTTTAGAACAGATAAGGGACATCGATAGGTACAATACCAAGCATCATCTATAACCAAGTCCTCTAGGGGCTTCTCGATGAACTATTTCACTTTTTGAGCCATTCAATGGGCCCATTTCTTCAATTCAGTCAAGGTAAGGAGAATGGAGACCAAGATAAACCAATGCTGAGTTTGTCAGTATCCCCTTTACTCTCTGTGTTGGAGTAAATCCTGTGACATGACAGGAATCTAATGTTTGTATTTGGCTGTAGGTATTTTGCGTTAGCGTTTTAGATGTTAGTGTGTCGCTGATTGTTTTCCCCTCCAGCTGGGCTCGCTTTGGTGTGTGTGTTTATGTGGTTGAACATATCAGTACTCGCTAATGAAATGAAGAATTAATGCTGGAAATAAAATAATAAGGAGAGAAGAGCATGCTAGCAAACATGGTAAATATGGTATATTTAGGTAGATGGAGTATCCCGGGCAGCATTGGGTATGCCCACTTCTGAATCACCTCTGATGCACATCATTCATGAGTGTTCTGAACTTTTTCCTCCTAGGATGGTATAGGCTAAACACTGTTTTCAAGAGTACTGAAATGAAGTCACACTGTGCACACATGGCTCATTTTTGGTAAATAAGCACAGTTCAGATCCACAGTTCATAACACAGGGTGTTTATTCTTTGCTGGAACAAAGGCCAAAAATTATACTCCGTTCGGCACGACTACACCGCTGACCACACTGACTCCTGTTTTCACGTGTGGAATTACATCGAGAGCTACAGACATGGACAGTCAGTACTGTCGAGTTTAGACAGTACTATTCATGCTTCTTCAACTCATCAGGAGCACCAGCCGCCACAAACCTGTCATATTAAAACATTCTGTGTCAGACACAGACTGAGGGAAGAGGGAGAGCTTGTTAACAGAGCACAACAGGTGGATCCAAGTAAAAATACAGCAGATACAGCCGGTGATGAGATCAATATATGACCACGTTGGCCCAAGGGAAACTTACCACCCACATACACACACACATACACACACCAGCTACAAAAACCCTGCAGATTTTCCTGAGTTGTCCGAACAGCACGTCAGTTTACTGAGACTAAAAACAGCTTAAGAGTCAAAACATCAGCAGCAGATCAAATATGTTAATTAGGCCAAGATCACAGTGAGAGTGAACATGGAACCGATATAAAAAAAACGATATTCAAACTCAGGTCAGGGAGATGTAGTTCATTTCTCTTTCCATCCTGACATTTACTTCTCTCACAGTAATTTCCTTGCCGTCAGATTTGACCACTGTCCATCAGCACACAATGCACCGTGGTTAGATTTGCGTCTGACTTGGTGCCAGCTTGCTCTAAAGTTGTGCACACGTGACCAAAAACGTCCTCATGATGAGACTGATGTGGCCACCGTGTTCAGTTGCTCTGACATGATGGGAAACGCCTGATCAAAGAGCTAATTGACTTTACGTTTGGACCCCAAACAGATTTTGTAGAAAATCTCCACATGGCTCTCTGAGTGTATTATTTAATACGGTGGCCGGGACCCGCTGCAAATAAAACAACAACAATGTAAATAAAAGAAAAAGCCACAACAGAAGTGAATTACTGGGGACTATTGTTGCTGGTGCACCAGTGTTTTTTTATGAGAGAAGAAGAATAAGACAGAGAGAGAGAGAGAGAGACAGACAGACAGACAGACAGAAATAAGGAGAAAAACAAATGAACATGTAAATGAAAAGGTCAGTGTTAACTGTCGCTATGTGACTATATGTGTTATAATGTGTTATAGTCAGGCCATGTAGCAGGTTTGATATGAAGGTGAACCTGGAGGATGCTGTGTATTGTTAGCTTCAAGCAAGAGAAGCACAGTCGTCTTCTTAGTCCTCTCTCTCTTCTTCTCTTGTCTTAAAAAGCACTGGTGCACCAGCAATAATAGTCCCCGGTAACTCACCTCCGATGTTGCTTTTTTTTATTTGCAGCAGTGGCGGGTCCCGGCCACCGTAACTTAACCCTAGATTGTAGGATATTAGTGTCATGTTGTGCAATGAAAGTTTAATTTCACACATTGTGTGTGGTTGATAATAACTATCATATTTATAATGTAGCACTTATCAAAACAAGCTATTACAGAATGCTTTGCCAGGCAGACATGAAAGGAACAATCAATAGAATACAATGCCAGATTCATACATGGTTCCATATAATTATGAACTAATATAAATCAATCATTAGTCAGTATTAAAAGCCTAATTACAGCTTGATGATAGCGTTTGTCAGGCAGAGAAGTGTGAAGGACTAGAAAGTAGAGTCAGTGGTTCGACTTCTTAAATTTAGGCTTGTATGATTTTAAATGACAATGCCCTCACAGAGATCATTCTATGTAATCCATATTTATTTAATAAAGACTAAAATCTGCCCAAACTTTCTCTCCATCAGTGACATTGTTAAACAAATGGGACGTTATGATAGATAGTGTGGACTGTAAACTGAAGGTGGATCTAGCAGGATTTAAATAGTTCTGTGACTTCCTGTTTGTTCTTCCGACTTGGCTTTTTGTTGGCGCTTCCCGCTGATGCGTCCTGATCTATTCCACTTTCAGAACAAGGTGCAGTCAAGTGGCAACCCTCGTGACTGAGAAGAGAAGCCAATGTGGAAGTGCCAGACTGTAGACCATAAGTCCCCATTTTAAAATGTCCAACTTTACATTGAGTCATTTAGCTGACACTTTTATCCAAAGCGACTTACAGGGAGCAATTTAGATGACCTACCCGACCTCTTGAGCCACAGCTGCCCCATAATATGGATATGAAGTCAATACAAAGTTATGGGGGGACGTCAGAATTTCAGGAACAAGGATGAAGTCTTGCAGGACGCACTGTGTACCAGGGGGGCTACTCAAGTACTAGTCACATCATAGCAGAAATAAACATGTTTACAGCCTGGCACAGAAAACAGTTTTATAGTACAGTATTATATTATATTATGTCACGCATGACTTATTTGAGCAGTCAGGTGTCATTAAGCATGCCGCAGGTCCACCCACGATCCATGTCTTTGCCCATTTTTAGATTAGCTGGGTGCGGCGAAGGCAGGACGACAGCCACAGCCACCACACTGAGCTTCACAGCAGCTCTTCAGAAACCTGTGGCTGCCGTCACGGATACAACATCCATTTTTATTAATATAGTCTATAGGCGCAGTTTGACTCTCTGGGCCCGTCAATCATGATATCAGCTGCTCTCATCACATCTATCCATTAGCACAATGACACAGTTTGCATTGTTAGCCAAGCATGTTGCTGCTTTCTTTTTAAATATTATCCTCTTTCTGAATTTAGTGACTGTTATGACAAATCTCATTCGCCATCAGCCTCAGCGGCCACCACCATCGCCAGCGTCTGGACTCCATGGGGGGGGGATTTATCTTGCTGCTCTTCAGGGCAGAAAAATCTCCCCGCAGAGTTGAAGCACCAAAGACTTTTGTCAAGACTTAATCATTACACATCATCTGCTGTAATAAACAATTATCTTTCCTTCATTCACTCGTCTCTCCTGATTGAAATGAAACGTAACATGTTAATTAGTGAGCTTCCAGTGGATTTATTCGGTTCGACAGAGACCAGCTAAATGTTCCCCCCAATTGCAGTGTTTGTGCTGCGCTAAGCCAACCAACCAGCTGCTGACTGTATCAGTGGTACTGTAACAATCTCCTCACCAGACCCTCTGCCAGAAGCAAATAATTGCATGTCCTTTAATATAGAGCATTTGGTACACGGAAATGGTTGCCATTAACAGAGAGTGAAGTTGAAGCCAGAGTCTGTCTATCAGCTTGTGTCTGTCCAACCTTTTGTACAGAACTTGATCCTGATTTCCGTTTCTGCTTCCTCATCTGGACCAGGTTGGTTTGGGTCTAATAGACTTTGGGTCCCAGAAGGCTCAGGCTGATTAACTTTTAAATTCAACTTGAAACTTGGAAAAATGTCTCGCTTTTGGTCTTTTTCTAACCCCACAAATCAACTGTGTTCATGCATGTGTAGCATGCAGATACACAATATCTGCTGGGAAGTGGATGACAATTTAAATTCCCAATGATTCCAGGAAGGCCACTACATTGTGAAAACCTCGAAACCTTGTTGTGACAAAAATTTGAAAAAAACCTGTACAAGCCTCTGTTCTGGATTACAACTACCTGGATTGTGGTCAAGTTGAGCTGGCAAAGATTACCAGCCACATTCATCAGTCCAGAGGTGAACATGGAAAATGTCAGAGGATGTGAAATTGAAATTTCACACGTTCAC
Source organism: Nibea albiflora (assembly GCA_014281875.1). Lineage (NCBI taxonomy): Eukaryota > Metazoa > Chordata > Actinopteri > Sciaenidae > Nibea > Nibea albiflora. The sequence continues at coordinate 27,017,057 of CM024789.1, forward strand.
TCTAAGCCAGCCAGTAAGCCAGAGTAGGGCTGCCCAAGGGTCAGGAGGTCAAAGTTGGCCCACTATAACATTTAATTTGGCCCAGCACATATTAAAAATTAAATGTAAAGAATTATAATATAAGTTGTGGTTTTATTTTTTGTAACTTAAAAATCCCCTTTATAGTATTCCTAAACATGAATTATTTCATAACACTGTGCAGGAAGTTAGTCAGTGAAGTAAATGGTAAATGGACTTCTTGTCTAGTCTTCCGCTCAGTTCAGTTTTCGACCACATGTCACAGTCACACACATTAATACACTGACGGCAGAGGCTGCCATGCAAGGTGCCAACTGCTCATCAAGTACTCAAAGGAGCTAATTTACACACCGATGGTGCAGCCTTCAGGAGCAATTTGGATTTCAGTATCTTGCCCAAGGACACTTCGACATGCAGACTGGAGGAGCCAGGGATCAAACCACCACTCTACCTCCTGAGCCACAACCTCCACTCTAGCACCTTTGTGGTCTCCTGATCACTCATAGCTTTTCCAACACTTGTCACATTCACACGCTGATGGCAGAGGCTGCCATGCAAGGTGCCAACTGCTCATCAGGGTTATCCAAAGTGCTCATGATGATACTAAGCTCACCCTTATACATTGACAGTACAACCATTGGGAGCAATTTGGGGTTTCGACTGGACTGCTCTACATCTGTGCCGCAGCTGCCCCGGGCACTGTGTCCATAGTACCAGAGAGGAAGGATCTTCTGAACTAAGAAGCATGAAGTTAAATGCACCACAATGGAGGACAAGCTGATCCTCAGTTGACGATTTAATATAAGTGCGAAGGAGACCACAGACAGTCTCACTCCGCATGGAAAGCCTCAGTATATACATTTGGCAACGTCCACATTTGGAAACCTTTTACCTTCCTCTGGACTTCCCTTTGCCCGTGTCGTTTCCTTAAACCTCTGGGATTTGAGCAATGTCCCTATTGATTGCTTTTCCAATAATGAGGGTTAACAGAGGGTTTAAAGGGTGCCCTCCTGAGCCTGATCCTGTTACTCATCCTCAGGCCTTCAGTAACAACATCAGTATCACAACATCTGTCTTCCCTCTGCTAAGACTTCTGTGTTGCGATGTGTGAATGTCAAACTGATGAATACAAACATACTTTGCCACATGCAGGACATAAAACCTTTGTCACATACATGCATCTTCAATACAATACCGTAGCTGTTTTCTTCTGGCCCATGGCCCACCATTAAGTTTCAGTTTTGGTCTTCCAAGGGAAAAGGTTTGACGCCTTTGGGATTTAGAGAAACCAGCTACTCTCTGCACCTGTGCAGAATTAACACAATTACAAAGGAGGAAAACGCTTAGAAACATTAAGTAAATGAGCAAGTTTGAGCGATTTCCAGAAACTCCTAAACAACGGTACAGGGGAACCAGTCTTTGTTGTTTTTCACAGGGTCAAGAGCAGAAGCAAAAGGGCTTATGCATATTGAACTTCTGTAATAATAATAATCAGTTTATTAAATCCACCACCAAACCACAGAGCACATTCCATAAACAGAGGCACTTAGTGAGCTTGGAAGCTCTTTGCTCATTCAGGAGTTTCACCAACACTTAGCCAGTGAGGCAAACTGCAGGGACGCTGACCTTTGTAATGCTGTCATAAAAACAGGCTTCAGACCCAATTAACTTAGTTGGGCTTCACTGAGTGGAAACTTTGCCCCCCTCTGCATCAGTTGCCATATGAATAACATATGAGCAACGATCCCATGCCCAACAAATTACAATTTTCTCTCTTATTTATTCATGCAATTAAGTAATCATTATTCACAACACTCGGACAAAGACGATATGCATTAGGAGTGATCTCTGTATCCCACAAAACTGTTCAAATCCCCATGAAGCCGGCACGAATAAACTCACTCTTTGAAAAAGGTTTGATTTACTTATGGTTTTATACTCACAGATGGAAATCATAAATATGCAACACCTACCCCATGTCAGAGCTGTTAGGGAGGGCCGGCAGTTTTGATCAGTTCAGCACTTCAAGCCTAGGGGTATTTGTTATTAATTCAAAGCTAGAATATTTATTGTTGTTTCGTGTTGAGCTAAACGGAGCCAAAAAAAAGAAAAGAATCATTATGATTGTCAATTATGTTGAGTTTGAACGCTTACTAGGTGGACGGCTCACAGCTTTGATGTGAGTGGTTGACTAAAGCAGGTCAGCCCACACACAATGACAAAACACTTTTAGTCTTGACGGTCAGAAAAAAAGCACATAATGAACGATGTAGTTAACGACAGCACAATGGATGAATCGCAAAGTCGTGCGAGAACATGAATTCTTGAGCGTTCCTGGACCTTAAATAGAAATGGACAACCTCTAAAACAGTGTTTTATAATCTCAGAAATTTGTATGGAAGAATTATCTCCCTATTGGCTGGTGAAACACACTAATTTAAGCACAGGGAGGGGCGTCTTTCAGACTGAGCAGACACCTCAACCTGAGAGGACGTGTGGTTTTGAGTTCGAGCACAAAAAGTTTGAGAGCGCACAGGACACGATTTGAGTGCTGAGCGAAATGTTTGTGTCCAAGAAGAAGAAATGTGAGCACAAGCATGTGATGTTTGAGTCCAAGCACACATTTTGAAAGAAAGCAGCAGAAATCTGAATGCGAGCACAAAATGAGAGCGCGAGGAGAACAAATCTGAGCACGAGAAGGAGAAATCATGCTCTCAAACTGAAAATCTATGCTCTTGAATAAAGATAATTCTTCCATAAATTTGCACATAAAAAGCCAAAGAAACTGAGGAAGAGGCTAACAGGAAGAGGCTACAAGTCTGCAGATAGGTAGGTCAGTGTACTTTGTGAGAGCGAGGTGAACTTCACCTTAACTGTGGCTCTGCACTGACACCTGATCAACTGGATTGTAAAGTCCTGCAGCACTATTTGACCATTTGAACCGTGTCATTAATTCACTCTCACACGATCAAAGGTCTCAATTTCCAAAATAAAAATCAAACGTGCTATGATGAAGTCTTGAAGGCCACTCGCAGGAATACAATTCACATGTCCACTTCATCACACCTGTACAGTCCGATGAATTACAACACAACTGTTCTGACAAAAATTTGTTTTTTATGCCTGTAATAGTCCATTTCATGGTGACACTGTCATAGAGGTGTTGATTAAATTCTATGTTTTAGCTCTCAGGTCATAGTTGGTTGTGTTGTACTGATAGGCATTATACTGTTCCTGATATTCTGCTGGCACTTATGAATGGAAGAACAAAACATTTGAAGCGTCTCTCAGTGTGATGTAGTCCAATCCAACACCACTTTTACCTTCAGTAATGATCGTGTAATTGAATTTATTCGTTTTTCAAAATGTCACCAAAAACGGAATGTTATGAGCTTCGTGAAGGTAGATGTTTTGGCAGGCTGTCATATTGGATTACATGAGATAGTACAGGTGTAGCAAATGAAGTGGGCACTCAGTGTATTATCAGCTTATGTGACTGCAGGCAGCTGTGGCTGTGGAGTTAGAGCGGTTTGACCGTTAATCGCACGGTTTAATCTCTGGTTCCTTCTGTCCGTATGTTGATGTTGTTCGTGGGTAAGACACTGAACCCAGAGTTGTTTGTTCATGTCAAGATGGCAGCCTTTTGTTTCGTGAAACTCTAGAGAGATTTGTATGAGCTAGTTTTGCACAGGGGAGAAGTTTGTGTTGTGTGTCAGAAGCCTGGATAATGAGCTAGAGACTGAGTCCTGACTCCTGCAACACTTTGTAAATCCAATCTTATCTTCAAGGAAGGCTCCGGAGCGCAGCATAGGTTTCATTTTCTTCACGGTTTTCGTTCATGAAGGAAAGCTTTTTCTCAGCTCAAAACATCATCTTTTATAATAGTATAATCGCAGCACAGCCATTTTTATTTCCCTCCAATAAAATAATAGTATCAAAATCACGTGCTTCTCTAGTATCCAATCAAATTATTTGGGCTGGGTTTTCTAAACCTGCTAACATGGCATACATCACATTCACAGATACAGCATGTGCTCACCCCCCGCCCCCACCTTGTTCGACTCTCCATAGTCACACTGACTGTGAAGTCTTCTATCCGAATTTTCTCCATGTAATTAAGATGCCCCTGTCACGCTACACTGTCTTTAGAAAGTCTAATACAAAACAACAAGATATTCCATCATTATATACTTTCAAAATTGTGGATTCACTCTAAAAAAAGGTTTAAAATGACGAGTCATACATCCCCTTTGTGGAACCATACTCGCGCAACTCTTGGCTGTGAGATCAAAAAAAACCCACCCTCGAGGTTCTTGGCTACAAGTGTGTTGCTTACATCTTCACTTCACACCCATACTCTACTACTAAAATAAAAATAAAAACATACATACTATAAAACATACAATAGTATGCAATAGTATATTTAAAAAACATGCAATTATATTCTTAATATTATGACAGAAAAGAAAAGGGATTTTAACCTACATATTAAAACACGTATAACAAGGCCCATAATATTACACTACATTTACTTTCAGGGCATTCTGCCAGAAAGCTGCTGCTCATGTCCTGTGAAACCAAAAGTCAGCATTATGTTATTATAATAACCCCAACTGTGATATTTTCCTAAACTGAACCGAACTGACTGAAAACTAACAATAATAATAGAAAAATTATTGGATAGGTCTTGTAGGTGTTTGACCCATTCATCTACCACATACCCCTAACCAAGGAGACCATGTCCTTCTTTATACCATTTTACCCAACTTCCTAAAAACTTTCAACTTAATGTTTTTCTAAAAAGGTATGGCTTATTAAATAACAAACTTAGTCTTGGTTTTCCCGTCATATGACTGAAGCTGTGCTTCAAACTCAGACAAGAATATGTTGAAGTGGATCTGGTACATCTGTCATTGACAGAGTGAAGCACTACTGTGCTGAATCAACGGTCTGTGTGTGAGAGTTTGCAAATCTTGTTTCAGTGTTCACATACTGACTATTTAAGTGCATCTATGTGTCTCTCCTTTTAACTCCATTTTGGTCTGCACTACCTCCTGAGAGTTCCTGAGGAGCAGAAACAGAAACAGCTTATGTGGCTTAAAATGAAGTAGTCTTGCAATGCCAGATGCATGGAGAGCTCGTTGTGGGGATTTTTTTTAAATGCAAGGTAGCTCCTTGCATGGCAGCAAAAATAGCTGCTAACAAATGAACATCTCTTATACTTCAAGGACACATCTCACTGGAAACTTACTACTTTCCCGCATTTCCCTCCGTAGTAAAACAAGTGAATTATTTTATAACATGGTGAGAGAGTTGAAAACATTTGATATGAACAGCTCAATGAATAAATTGAACCTGAGTAGGAGAGAGTTCACAAGCGCACATCTTCTGTATGTCACCACCCAATATAAACCAATCAAATACTTTGGATTGGTTCTGCAATTCAGGTTTTCTCTTTTCCCACCCAGTTTTGACTAAGAAGTCTGGGAGACTGAGTTGTGAGCCAGAGAGCCCAGGTTTCCCACTATGAGTAACACTTCATACTTCACATGACACACCTATATTTGTTGATGTACTAATATACTGATTGCAGCTTTAAAACAACCTTAATCTGAATGAGCAATGCAGATTACAAGAATTTAAAGCACATACATTACAAGAGTAAGAATCCTCATCCATCTCGCGACTCTCGATTTCAGCTGCCCCAGATGTTTTAGCAGATCCAGTCTAGTTTGGACTGGTCAGTCGCAACACCCAAATCAGAAACATAATCATCCCAACAACTGTAATGTGAGTCGCTGCCCCCAAGCGGTGACTATTTCACTCAGTCGTCCTCTTTCTTTGTTCTTCTCATTCAGTTTTACTGATGAATCCTGCTAGCTGATACCCCGCTAGATCCAATATTCCACAAAAGTAACAGCACTGCAGTGTCAGGCTTCCCAGCCGATATCTATCAGCTGTGCGGCAAGTGTATAAATATGATAGCAGGAAAATGACAAAGTGAGTAAATACCAGTAAGCTTCAGATGTCACAAAACATGTCGTGTTTCAAATAATTACTTTCATCTAACTGGCAGAGCCTCAGAGCAGGATCCTGTGCTGTGTGCAGAAGGTCACGGAGGCCAATTAGAGGGTTCAGCATGGCTGCAGAGATAGATGAGGCAGATACAGAGTCTAACATCAATATGATTGCTGTATCTTGATAATAATTTAGATATTTGGATTAGCAGCACCCATTAAAATAACCCATTAAAAGATAACTATAAGGGATACTGAGGCGTTTGCTAAGTTTGATTACTTTTAAGAGGGCGAAACGAAACTTATTAAAGCCTTTAATCAAAAAGGACTTCATAAAGCAGATTGCACATCTGAAAGTGAAAAACACTTCTCCGTTGCTTCAACCAGCAGATAACCATCTTTTTAAGTTTTGACTGGCATGTGAAATGTGATTATTTGGCTCCCATAAAGACAAGTTGATACACTAAGTGAAGCTGTCAGAAGGAGCCTCTCTTCAACAACACAAGTCACGAGTCCTGTTGCCACATCCTGACAGTTCTAAGACTCTTTGTTGAATTGCGATCCCCCGATGTATTGCGACAGCATCTGTGCTTTCATTTTCAATTTTCCCGGCTCCAGAGGCCCATATGGAGACTGTCTGAAGCTATTGTGTCACTTTGTATGCAGATCTTTCAGCTCTTTACACCGTCACTTGGGTTTCATCCTTGCACCTTGTTGCTTGCATGCAGATGCATTAGAGATTTAGTTTGCAATGTGAAGCCTTCTTTTACCGGGATGATTAAAAGATTGGCTGGAGCTTGACTCTGTGTTGTCAAGCGAGCTGGAGACAGCGCAGCAAGGGATGATTTCTAATGTGAAATACACTGTAATCCCATTCAGCTGGGCCATTGGAGATAAACACTGCGAGACGTGCCTTGAGGTTTATTTATTCCCCCATAAACTTTGAGTTTAGAGGTAGCAACAACAATCAAGTAAAAGTAGAGTCTGGCGTCTTTGGGAGTATGTACCTCTGCAGAGTGGAAAACCTTGAAATAAGGTTACCCACCGGTACATACTCTGCATAGTAATACACAAGAGAGACTCAGTTCAGTGAGGTTGATGAACGCTGTCTATCAGGAATATTTTGCTGTGTGGATCTTTTTATGCAATGTCTTCAGTATTTCATATTTAAATACCAGGAAGTTGATTTATGACATATATGAATGCTTTGGCAGACTGAATGCTTTGGCAGCAATAAAAGCAATACATTGCTTTATTCCTTAAACCTTTGTGCTTCTATTGCTTCTTGCACAACACAGATAGAACTTTGTGTTTGGAGTTGCAGAGTTTTTCTCCGAAATATCACTCAGAGTGTGAGTGTTTGGCTAAAGAAATCTATATCAGATTAGTTACAAATGCAGTAAAAGTAGGGTGAGTGTTCTTCTAGATGCACCGTGGTCATGTTAAATGATTTATTCACCTGCCATTTTACCCTGGACTGGGGCTGTGCCATCATAATCCCATTGACCCCTGACATAACTCCCTTAAACTGCCTTCAAGTCGTGCTCACATACAACCTCAGACTTTAGCTGTGCTTTGCGTCTGTTAACCTACACCACTGGCCTGATAGGCAGTTTCATCTGAATTCCATGTTCGTCTCAGTGGACCAACCATCTTCTCTGCTTATAGGGCTCCACTAGACTTCCAAATATCTACAAGTTCAGAAACTTTTCACACCATTCTCTGTCCTAATGCACTTGCAAACTGCCCCTTACGAGTTTGAGAGACATCGTTTCCCCACATTTGTAGAACAAATCTTTTTTGTGTGTGTATTCACCAGAGCCTGAACCGTCAGGTTAAGTTGAGCACAAATTTTTGCTTGTCTGTGAGCTTTAACCACATCAGACAGGTTGATTAAAGCTGCACATATCAATATTTTATAGTAAGAATGGATAAAAATCAAGATGTGTAACATATCAAAAGTGAAAGGTGTCACATGTCGTGACTCTGTCATCAGACTCAGACTGTAGTTCCCCTTTAAATTTATGGAGTATTTAAGCATCTTTCTTTTCATTATAAACTTATCAGATAATATTTCAATTAAAAAACTGTGTGCTATGGTGAAGTGTGTACGTGGACCTTGAGTAGAGATTGCTCTGGTAAAGATCAAATAAATACTAATGACAAGTAAAAGGATTGCTGCTTAGAAACTCATTTGCTGACTAGAAAGAAAACTAAACAGAATGTGGAGACTTTGTGTCCATTGTTTCTATTTGAAAACTTACTTAAAAGCTTAAAGCAGAGGAGGGGCTGACTGACCTGCAGAATCGAGCAGTGCTGATCGTCGTTGATCATTGTCAGACTATTTGATGTAGTCAAATATAATATGCATGGGAGGTCAGGCTAGCTTGACAACTTTAAATGTTATTTGTCACGTTCTCTCGTTCAGTTTTGAGGTTTGAAATAACCCCAGTAAATGTCAGCTCTTAATGTCTCTGAAAAAAATAAACCTGAAAAACAAAAATGAAGTGATTTGTTTTGTTTACATCAGTGTTTCTATTGGAGACTCAAGGTCTGTAGGAAGCTATTTTCACAGGAATCATTTAGAAGGCAACCTTTCTTTTCTTGTGAATGGAGAAAAAAAAAGGAATGATACTAAATGAATGGCGGTTAAAGGAGGCTGCAAATGTGGTGGAAATGGAAATATGTGGCTGACACCTGCTTGAGTCAGTAAATGGAAAAAGACAGCTGGTGCTTCCATTTCCTGATTGTGTAAGTTATAAACTCCTTAGGACTGGGCCAGTGTTGTCTCTTCACCTTGTGATTTTCAATTTCGTTTTTTTAAGGGATGTTTATTTGCTTTTTGATGAAAATCATTTACATAAATAACAAACGCTGTGAGAAGAGTGCAGATGCTGTGTGCTACAGAATTACATGAAAGAATAATGATGAAAGACATCAAGCCCTAATGAGGCATCTGGAATTGCATATAAAAGGCAACCTGGTGTATTCCTTCACTCCCTGGGAAATTGGTGCTTGTCCTTGATGCCTTGTGCCTCGCTGAAAGGATTGATGCTGTGATACGGGTGCCAAATGGGAAGATTTTTGTTGCGGCTTTTGAGCTCTATATGATATTTTGCCTATAAATTTTGCCTAAGTCTTCTATGACTTCAAGTACAGAAAACTCATCAACATCAACGCATCAGAGCAGACCAAAATGCTTCACTGTGGAACTTTAATTTACATTTCATCATGAAATACATCTGCAAGGAGATTTGTTCCAGCCCCAAAACTGGAAGACCTACAGCGAGACAGGCTTTTATACAGCCGGCTGTATAGAACGAGGCACCAACAATTGTCTAAAGCACGTGATTGAGAGCGGTTGCCAGTTTTATAGTCTGTGTGGGTTATTTATGGCAACTTGAAATGACAGCAAGCAACAGGGTTAGAGCTCCTCAAACGCCTATGCTGCAATCTGGCAAAGATTAAATATCAGTTTAAAGGTCAATTAAGCTTGATTTTTACTCTGACTGGGAACAAAACGTGTCTCACAGGAGCTTAGTAGGCAGTTGAATTAATTACCAAAAAGGTCTCACAGATGAAACTGTTCCTCAGATGAAAGTGCTGCCTGAATGGATTGACTAAAATCAGCCCATAAAGCTTCTGCGACCGTTTTTTTTTTTTTTACCTCCATCCAGATCTTACTACAGCGAGATCTTACTATAGGTGAAATGGCTTTCAAATTAGGTGTGGCTACCGATTGTCCCCAAAGTAAAATTCCGTTTTTTACTCCCCTCTGACCTTTCTTCCAGCACTGCCATTAGTGCCAAATTTCCAGTTGCACTCATGATGTATCATTGTGAAAAAGGCAGGTTAAAATTGCTCATTCATGTTCCCATGAATTCCAACCCACTTGCACCATGAACAAAAGGCCAACTTGCCAGATAGTGAAAACCAGTGGCTAAATTCCATTGAAAAGTTGTGTGGATATTCATGGTATTGTAAATGTTTGAGTTGAGTCCTTGAATCTTTCTCTTGCACCACCATTAGGCTTCCATATGAGAAGTCTCATCATTAAATCAGCATACTGTAGTACAATTACATTTACAGAGAGCACACCACAGGCCCTTTAACTTGAAGAGCAATTAGCTATTCCTCACATTTTGAAACCCAGAGTTGCTTCAAATGAAAAAGATCTTATGTGCAACATAAAAGCTTTGGAATCGTTTAGCTTCGTATTGGTGTTAACACTGCTGTGTCACCTTCTGTACATGAAACACACATTTACATAATGGATGTTTGAGTGGGTTAAGTGGGATGAAGGAAGCTTGCAGCCATTAAAAGACATTAAATAACTGTCAATGGCTGGCACGGAACTGTAGAAGATCACAGATGCCCTATTTAGATCATTCAATAACCTGGTGATCAAAAATACTATATTTGAAGACATTTTCTTGGCTTTGTTTTTTTTTTCTTCTTAAAGTTAGAAGTGATGATTGATACCAGCCTTATGTATGTGCTTTAAGTATTGTATGAAACAAGAACCAGGGGACAGTTAGCCTAGCTTAGCATAAAAGATAGAAAGATAGAATTCAAGCATATACCACGACCTGTTTCATTTAACAAGAATGTGGAATTGGAAGGAAGTTTTTTTTTTTTTAATTTCCTGTCCACATCATATAAAGTGCCTAAGAATATCTTTAATAAACATAATCATGTCCTGGCTCTAGCTTCATAGCATGAGAGTGGTATTGACCTTTTGATTTCACACTCTGCATCAGAATATGCATCAAATGAATACATACGTAGTTTCTTGTCATCATTTTCTTGCTACAACCCTTACTTTTTCTAAAAATACAATTCCGATGTGACACTCAGCGACAACAACAGAGCTTACAATGTCATGTTCAGTTATATTGTAAAGTCGAGATCATAGAGGTGTGATAATGAGGCAATATGACATGAGAAACACCCATGGCCTCTGTATAAATCCACATAATGACTTCCATATACTCTCTTAGCCCTGGTAGGACTTGGTGATTCATAATGATGTCATGTTTTTAGTTTATTTATTTATTTACGATCATGAATCCCAGCGATTTTAAAAATGTACTATAAAATCTGTACACGAATGGGCAATGTTCCATAACTTGTTAAAAATGTGGACACCTTAACAGTACATTTTCTCACTGATTAACATTTCCCTTAGAGCACGTTCTCATAAATATACTGCTTTTTTTTTTTTTTAATACATTGATGTCAGGAATATTTTAAATTAAAAAAAAGGCGCTAAATGAAAATTAATTAGTCCTGTGAGTTATCACTGTGACTGTACCGATAAGAAAGACACGGGGCCTGAATTGGTAATTTATGTCAGTGCTTGAACGATGCTGCTGGGTCAGCATTCCCATTTCCATTCCATCAATAGGGTGCCTCACATATTTTACTAGGTGATTTGTTCATTAAGATGAGAATGGGCTGCAGCTTTCAGGAGGTAAGTACCCACTTCAAAGCACCTGGAGACACATATCAAGATGAACAGCTGAGATAAACATAAAACTTCCTGAGCTGTTTTAGTTGCACTGGGAGGGAGACAACACTCGGGAAAAAAAAAGCCGTTTGGTGCAATAATTTGTATGCCTGCTTACCTGCAGACTGCTAAACAGATCGGAGGCTTTGAAGCTCCTTCACTCTCACTTCCCCTGCACTTATGGGAAAGGAAGGAACATTTATTGAGTTCATTTTAGGGAATTTCCGATTTATAACATGCTTCACTATTGTCACATCTTTATCCCTTCAACAGCGAAGCCTCATCTCAGCTGAGTAGAGGAACTGAGGATATTTTTGTTGCTGCTCCTCATTTTTTTTTTTTTGCCCCGCTTCTGCTAAATGACTATGGATTCCTAGTCACTTCATCAACCTCCATTAACATACCAGGAGAATTCTTAATAGGACTGGAATTACTCCCAATAACTTCAACACATAGCAGGACACTCAGAGCACAGCAAATTAAAAATTCAATATCTAGTCCCCTCCTCTAATTATTCTCCCGATGGAGCTGAATTGCCACAACAACAACCGATAGAGTGGGAATATTTAGTGCTCCCAACAATTATCTGCATCATCATGAATCTTCTCCCAATCAGCATTTAATTATACTAGTCATAGTCTGGCCTAATAAAATGGCGCACAAGGCAGTAAAAGTGTGTTCACACTGTGAACAACAGTGCAAGGAACAGCTCCATGTGAACAGTCATTAACTTTGTCAGCTGGAGAAAAGTTTGTTGCACCTAAACAACTAGTGTGACATCTGCGTCTTGAGCAACACTTTGAGCCTGACAAGTGCACAGCAGATAAAAAAGATGATTACTGCAGTTGGTTGTCTGCTCTGGTCATGCAGAAAACTGCTGTATTTTTCTTCCGGTGATATTTTTTGTGTCTTTACAAAAAAGAACTTATTGGACAATTGAAATGTCATTAATGGAACTGCAGAAAAATTAGCTGAAAGACAAGTGTAAAAGTTACACACATCAACCTTGCTGGTCATAAGGCGACGTTCTCAGCCTGTGAAAACAAGCTTATAGTGTTCTGTGAGAGAATGACTGATTGCTGCCTTTTTATAGAAACCTGTTTTACAAACTGGGTCTGTCTGAAAGCAATGCATGTTTATTAGGGAGCTGAAGCGCATAATAGAAAGTTTGTGTTCAAATCAGCTAAGGATGTTTCAACATCTGACCACTCCTTAATGGTTCTTTCGCAAGTCACCAAAGTTTGAAATAGTGGAAAATGAAATCTCATTTTTTTGCTACTGCATATCCACAAGAAAAAACAAGTCGTGTTTCTGTTCACTAATGATGGTAAGTCCAATTTTCACTCTCCCTTTAGCTCCGTTTTGGTGTCCACCAATCCCTGAGAGAAATACCTGTCTCTTTAGACTCTGAATGCTTCTTTGTCAGCTGCATCTGAAAAACCAGTTTCAACAAGGCCAATATGAGTGATGAGAGTGAAACAACAGAGTAAAGCTCCGAGGCATTAAACCAAAACAATGAGCTGAAAGATTCTAAAATGCTTCGTAGAGCTTGAACTGCAGTTGGTGGTGATAATTCTCTGTAGGTTCATCAGTATGGCCCACCCATGTAACATTTGATCCATTCTCTCCACTGGCTGCCTGTGCATTTTAGAGTCCATTTGAAGATTCTTTTATTTGTTTTTAAATCTTTAAACAGTCTCGCCCCGCCTTACCTCTCCGAGCTGCTCCATCATTACACTCCTGCCCGGTGCTCCAGGTCAGCTGATCAGCTGCTCCTGGAGGTACCAAAGGCTAAAGGGAGGCTCAGAGGGGATAGAGCCTTTTCCATTGCCAGTCCTAAACTATGGAACGACCTCCCTTTACACATTAGATAAGCCCCTTCTCTGTCCATTTTTAAAACACATCTTTTATTCCCCACTTTTATTCTTTGGCTTTTAGCCAGCATGAGACCCTGTTTCTGTTTTATTATTATTTTTAATGCTGTTATTTTTTATTATTGTTTTTATATTGTCTCTTATGTTTTATTTCATGTACAGCACTTTGTGTCAGCCGTGGCTGTCTTTAAAGGGATTTATAAATAAAGTTGAGTTGAGTTGAGATTCTTACAAAAATGTAATTATCTGAGGTTTAATATTGGATATCAAAGTAATCTTTGAACAGATCAGATCTTGGTCTCTGTGTTTTTGTGTGATTTTCATAAACTTGCTGTTTATTTGAATAGATCACCCTGAGAATTATCTCCAGTCTCCATCTGATGCATAACTGAGTGATCATTGCTTCAGACTTTATTCTTTCATTTCTCGAACCAAACCAATTGTAACTCTGTCGCCTTGTTTGGGAACCAAATTTGAGTCGGCTCTGGTCTGCATTTTGCTGCCAGGCCAGTTTTGGCTACATTCTGGCATTGTGGACCAGGGCCAAATTTACACTGACAGTCAGCTCCATTTAGCTGCACATGGACGAACATGCATGGCTTCTGGAACGGGACCAGTGTACTTGAGCTGATTCTGGCACGTCATTCATCACAAGTCCTAGGTTGAGTCCTACAAACTGGCACACTGGATTTAGGACCGCTGTTGGTCCAAAGCATTTTGGCAACAAGGGGGCTTTAATAGACCAGTTGTCTAATTTGAGAACAGACAAGAGAGTTAGTGCAAATTGTCCATAAAATTAAATTAAAGTTGTTGGAGTCAAGGACAGTGAAACATTACGCACCTGACCAAATCAGTTAACCAGGTCCTATTTTACACATTATTACAAATGCTCCAAGTTTGGCTTCTCTACTATTCATTATTTCACTGCATGTTGAATATAACAAGAGACAGAGGGGCAGATTCATTTTGCTGATTTGCTGCAAGACATGCCATGCCCAATGAATAAGGCTCATACATGAGCAGGTGGCAAGGAGACAACACGTATCGAATAATGTGACATGTCAGCCCTCAGTCACACATCCAAGCTGGAACATGCTGTGAATAGAGAGAGCTTTGGAATTTGAACAGAGGAAAATATTATGATGGTACGATGTATTCGTCAAATTCTTTTCGGGGAAGTTGATGAGTGTTTGAGCACTGGCGAAAGAAAAGTCATCATTAGAAAGATACATTGTTTCTTGCAAATGAAGGAACTGGCAGGAGGTTGGGGTTTTGTGAACTGTGATATACAGCGTAGTTCACTTGATGGTACTGTTTATGTTTCCTGTGATGATTTAATGACCTAAACTTCATATAGTGAATAGTGGGGATGTGTTGCTGCCAGTAGTGTCTCTTCAACAGGATTACTTCTCGTCTGGATGCTGTTTTTGCTGGAGCCTCCATCACAGATGTATTTTCCCAAGCTGGGATTTTACACCCCCCCCTCCCTCCCCCAGCCCCATCTATCCCCCCCCAGGAGACTACCTGCTCGGAAGTGTGACAGCTGGAGGCGTGCATGGACTGCAGTCAAACACTTGGAAGCTGTTGATCATGGAAACAACCGGTGCAGCTGTGCGGTGGGAGCTACTGGTACCTGCAGAGTTGTTATGTGGTTTATATATGTTTATTATCTTGAGCGTTTTTACATTTGATCTGGCTTTTTTACACTAAGTGAATAAAAGTAAACTCGCTACTTAATGCGCTGGAACTCTGACTGTTTTTATTAGCTGTTGCAGTGAATTGTGCACGGCCACTAACAGCTGGACATCACAGTCTGGGCTGGCAGATGACGTCTCTTTTATTCATTCTGGCCTGGATGCACACATTGGGGATTTTTGAGCAAACACCACATAATGAGCACATTTACATAAAATGATGTTGGATTGTAAATGGTTTGGCCAAATCTAAATTCATTTGCACATTACACCATCTTTACCGTTTATCTTACTGCCCCTCATTAGTTGATACTCAAGTTTTATACTCAGTTTGGAAAAAGGGAGTTTAGTGTCCTCACAGCAGAGGTCTCATTTACACACATGCTAAAGCAAACTGTCGGCTTACCAGGTACTTTTTTAAATGATTTTTTTTTTTTGTCAGTGCAGTGATACAGATCCTCATGATTGTTCCATTCAAGCTCCATATACAATAGCGTGGTATTCAGCTAGTGTAAGGATTTCATGATATCTGAGGAATAAAGGACAGAGTGAGAAGATGCAGCTGCAGCAGAGAGTGTTTTGTACTTCCATTGAATCATTTTAAATCATTTATTATGAGAAGGAGCCTCTCTCAAGCGGGCACTCGAGGAATTACAGTTTTTAGCACTTGCACATTGGCTAGTACCAGTTCCTAGCACCGGGGGTCGCTGCTTGACTACTACTGTTAGCCAATGTGAGCTCAGTTTGTTAGCCAGGCTTTCCATTCTGTGAGCACAGAGCACTGGGCAGTGTTAGCGTTTTTATTACAAGTGGAAGAGGAGGTCGGGAGAGTAAAAAAGTAAATCTGGGGCAGCAAATTTTCAGCAAATGAAAGGCTGAAAGGCAAATTCCGAGCTGGGCTTCTTGCAGTTGCTGACTGCTTTGTCATGTGTTGTTGCGCTGCTTGATGTTCGGCTGTTAGCAAAGTTGTCAAACGGTTTTTGACCATGACAGTGGTGGAAACTAGGGTGCTAAATTGCAAAAATACCAGTTTCTCTGCAGAATTGCTTTAAAATGCAAAGCATAGTTGAAGGCAAGAAGCAGCGATGCCAAACCTTTTGTTTTGTTACGCCCTTGGCAATGTCTGGTTGGGGCCCTTTGTCACTTTTCAGATGTTTACGAGCAATTCCAGCAAAGGGACATTTCCCCTCTAAACATTCATTAAAACAATCCTCTGATGCCGACAATGATCAAACTTTAGAGAGACATTCAAAAACTAAATGAAAACACAATCCTTCCCCTTTGGAGGGGCTCGACCCTCAGGTTGGGAACCACTGGACTCAAGTAATCTGCTCACATCATTCACTTCTTTTCACTGTCAGAAGACCCAACTGAACTGACAGCTTTGTTTATATGTTCTTTGGCTCAGCGGCTCACTCACTCACAGTGTTTTAATGGGGCAGAGTGTGATGTTTTCCGCCGCGATCGCTCCAGGAGTAAATGTCTGGATTTAAAGGCAATGTCTGGTAGTAAAAGTACCTGGATTTGTCCTCAGGACATCCTTACTTCACCTTATATTTAAGGTGTACAGCATCATTTATCATTGTCATATGTAGGTAAACCTACTGACTCACTGACAACATGACTGCTGTTGAGGACACGCTTGAATACACAGTATTAGCATCTCTGTTATGAATTGTCCCGGCATGGATCGTATAATAATACAATAATTTGTATGGAGTATAAGTAGCCCAGTTATTCACACATGATGCTTGCACAGTGGTGTGCAAATGAACTACAGGATCAAAAAATAAGCTGGGCCAGCTGGATAATGATATGACAGCAAGCATCGGGCCCCAGCAGAGTGTCCCTCTTAAGTCTTTCTATGGACTGTAGCAGACCCGTGGAGATGGAAACAAAGATGTCTTAGATCACATTGTCAGTCATAGCATGCACTTAATATATATATATATATATATATATAATATATATATAAATAATTATAAATATATGTAACCCCTACTCTATGTATTAAGGCTGACTAACTCTCCAACACATACTCTTACTGCTTGCCTTTCAATAGAAGGGGCCTGAGTTCTTATGACTTTTATAAATTAATATTTTTTACTTTTATTCTGCGTTCCTTACCCTCAGCAATCATACAACTTACATAAATCAAGGACACAAACCACTGTACTTTAAATCCAAATTATCCTGCATCAGGTATTTATTTATAAACAAACCAAACTGGAGAATAATGTAAAAATAAATATAATAATATTTTCCTTCTTTTCACAGATTATAGAAATCAAATTCGCAAAATACAGATTTCCTTTAAGTACCTTAATTCACTCAATACCTTTTATCACATTCAATTAATTACCTGTCGTACCACACACTGAATAAATGTATAAACCAGCCGGCAAAACAAAATACCAAAACAAAACGTTGCAGGCCTGATATTGTACCGGTGTTCCTTAAAGTCAGTTTAAAACAAAATGGTGTCCAACCGTAAGCAAGGCAATGTCAGGGGGGTGGCGAGGATGAACACCAGCGAGGGAAAACGATGGGGAAACAAAAGACCTCAGATGCGCGCCATCCTTCTGGGAAACTTCAGCCAGCATGGGTCCCACTCTCGTCGTCTCCTTCAACAAATTAAAATATCTAAATGTCCATGCATCACTATTTTGGGGTAAAAATTAGCACTAGCAAGTAAAAAAAACTAACATGACGATAGCATTTCGCATTTTGAATTTACAGGATTAGCCACTAGCGAGAACTGGCAACTCAATTCACCACGAAACTTGACTGTAACAGTACATCACAGTAAATATTTACCTGGGAAGATGAATTCTAAAGTAATTTTCGGAAAGAACTTTTCGTCAGCTCCAATTAAAATATACTTTTTCATTCAAAACTCCCCTCCGTCAGACAACTCTCCTCTCTCCGGGCTTTTCTCATCTTGTCGGCAAAGAAAAGACATTTACACTCACGTACATTTCGGACCCAGCAGTGAAAATCCCGCCCCTCAAAACAAACAAACAGACACCTATTGGCAGGCAAAACATTAAACAACCAATGAATGAAAACAACTCAAAAACCAAGTTAGATGTAAACCTAAACAATCGCTATTCAACCTAACATGAAAGTGTGATGCATTCAAAGACCATAGTAAATATAAACTTCAATTTTGTTTTAAGGCAAATGCATCTATTTCAGTTATATATTTCATCCCATTACATTTTCAACACCTTAAGCATAAAAATACACATTAGCATGGTGGTTGTAAAATAGTTTAAACTCATCAGTGTGTGTATTTCAACCACTGGGCTACATATATAATAATTTCTTTATGCGTCCATTCATACATCCATACATACATCTGTCCATTTCCTTCTACTTATTCAGGGTCTGGTCACGGTGGCAGCAGGTTTAGCAGGGCACTCCAGACGTCCTTCTCCCCAGTAACGCATTCCAGTTCCTCCTGGGGGATCCTGAAGCGTTCCCAGTGCCCCGGGGTCTCCTGCTAGCTGGACGTGCCCAGAACACCTACAAAGAAAGGCACCTGGGAGACATGCTAATCAGATGTTGACATGAAGAATATCCAAACTCTCTCTTCACCCTATCTCTAAAGCTGAGCCTAGCAGAGCATGGGGAGGAAACTCATTTTGGGTGCTTGTGTTTACCCAATGATCATAGTTGTGGGTTGGAATGAAGATAGACCGGAAAATCAAGCCCAGTTCCAGTTCAGTTCAGCTTCCTCTTCCCCTCAGTGGTTTACTGTGGACACTACAGCAGTCCAACGCCCCATCTCGCACTCCATTCTTCCATCACTAATGAATGAAACAGAGATACTTGACCTCCTTCACTTTCTGTCAAACAAAATATGATTTGTGCTTAAGGGTCCTTAAACCAAATTGGCATCAATCTATCTTGGATGCTGTATTGGGTCCTAGTCTTGATTTGTTCACTGGAAGCTTCCACTCTAGCAGTCGGCCAATACCAATATAGCTGCATGGTTGGTGGATATGATTGGTTTGTTATGATGGAGGCTTTTTTGCCTCCTCCTTTCCCAATGTGTTTGTCTCTGCCTGTCCAGACTTTGCCACCACCACCTGTAACGCTCTAAACTATCTGTATTCTGTTGGAACTATATCCCTGCCTGTTTCAGCTTCGAACATATTGGTTATTCTACCGTTCACTGTAACACAGCAACTTTAATATCCAGTCGATATCTGTGACAAGTCCCTCCATAGCTGCCAATTTTTACAGGAAACACATAAATATGTTGAAGCAAGGGAGCAAGAAGACTGTGCATATCATGAATGTGCAGCAGGTATGAGCTGAGGCGTCACAGTAAATGAGGAAACAAAGTTCACATCCACAGCTCTGCTCCTCTTCCTGTAATGAGTCAGCTCTTAATAACCCCTCCCTCTTCTCCCCGCTCTCAAACACAACGAGCTCCACTCTGTTCATGTGTTTCCTTGTTCCCTCCCCCTCAGATCTATATTTTTGGGGATGGGTGTAACCAACCTGTCAGCTGACAGGCTGAATGTTGTTTAGATCAGAGCTCAAACTTGTTCCAGCTATGAGGAAGCTAAACTCAGACAGCCGTTGCCACTGAGAGGAGAAATGGCACAGAAAGGAGTTCAGCTGGACCGGGAAACCTTCTCTTGTCCGATCTGTCTGGATCTACTGAAGAATCCGGTGACTACTTCTTGTGGACACAGCTACTGCATGAACTGTATTAACTGTATTAACTGTATTATATATATATATATATAAATAATTATAAATATATGTAACCCCTACTCTATGTATTAAGGCTGACTAACTCTCCAACACATACTCTTACTGCTTGCCTTTCAATAGAAGGGGCCTGAGTTCTTATGACTTTTATAAATTAATATTTTTTACTTTTATTCTGCGTTCCTTACCCTCAGCAATCATACAACTTACATAAATCAAGGACACAAACCACTGTACTTTAAATCCAAATTATCCTGCATCAGGTATTTATTTATAAACAAACCAAACTGGAGAATAATGTAAAAATAAATATAATAATATTTTCCTTCTTTTCACAGATTATAGAAATCAAATTCGCAAAATACAGATTTCCTTTAAGTACCTTAATTCACTCAATACCTTTTATCACATTCAATTAATTACCTGTCGTACCACACACTGAATAAATGTATAAACCAGCCGGCAAAACAAAATACCAAAACAAAACGTTGCAGGCCTGATATTGTACCGGTGTTCCTTAAAGTCAGTTTAAAACAAAATGGTGTCCAACCGTAAGCAAGGCAATGTCAGGGGGGTGGCGAGGATGAACACCAGCGAGGGAAAACGATGGGGAAACAAAAAGACCTCAGATGCGCGCCATCCTTCTGGGAAACTTCAGCCAGCATGGGTCCCACTCTCGTCGTCTCCTTCAACAAATTAAAATATCTAAATGTCCATGCATCACTATTTTGGGGTAAAAATTAGCACTAGCAAGTAAAAAAAAACTAACATGACGATAGCATTTCGCATTTTGAATTTACAGGATTAGCCACTAGCGAGAACTGGCAACTCAATTCACCACGAAACTTGACTGTAACAGTACATCACAGTAAATATTTACCTGGGAAGATGAATTCTAAAGTAATTTTCGGAAAGAACTTTTCGTCAGCTCCAATTAAAATATACTTTTTCATTCAAAACTCCCCTCCGTCAGACAACTCTCTCTCTCCGGGCTTTTCTCATCTTGTCGGCAAAGAAAAGACATTTACACTCACGTACATTTCGGACCCAGCAGTGAAAATCCCGCCCCTCAAAACAAACAAAAGACACCTATTGGCAGGCAAAACATTAAACAACCAATGAATGAAAACAACTCAAAAACCAAGTTAGATGTAAACCTAAACAATCGCTATTCAACCTAACATGAAAGTGTGATGCATTCAAAGACCATAGTAAATATAAACTTCAATTTTGTTTTAAGGCAAATGCATCTATTTCAGTTATATATTTCATCCCATTACATTTTCAACACCTTAAGCATAAAAATACACATTAGCATGGTGGTTGTAAAATAGTTTAAACTCATCAGTGTGTGTATTTCAACCACTGGGCTACATATATAATAATTTCTTTATGCGTCCATTCATACATCCATACATACATCTGTCCATTTCCTTCTACTTATTCAGGGTCTGGTCACGGTGGCAGCAGGTTTAGCAGGGCACTCCAGACGTCCTTCTCCCCAGTAACGCATTCCAGTTCCTCCTGGGGGATCCTGAAGCGTTCCCAGTGCCCCGGGGTCTCCTGCTAGCTGGACGTGCCCAGAACACCTACAAAGAAAGGCACCTGGGAGACATGCTAATCAGATGTTGACATGAAGAATATCCAAACTCTCTCTTCACCCTATCTCTAAAGCTGAGCCTAGCAGAGCATGGGGAGGAAACTCATTTTGGGTGCTTGTGTTTACCCAATGATCATAGTTGTGGGTTGGAATGAAGATAGACCGGAAAATCAAGCCCAGTTCCAGTTCAGTTCAGCTTCCTCTTCCCCTCAGTGGTTTACTGTGGACACTACAGCAGTCCAACGCCCCATCTCGCACTCCATTCTTCCATCACTAATGAATGAAACAGAGATACTTGACCTCCTTCACTTTCTGTCAAACAAAATATGATTTGTGCTTAAGGGTCCTTAAACCAAATTGGCATCAATCTATCTTGGATGCTGTATTGGGTCCTAGTCTTGATTTGTTCACTGGAAGCTTCCACTCTAGCAGTCGGCCAATACCAATATAGCTGCATGGTTGGTGGATATGATTGGTTTGTTATGATGGAGGCTTTTTTGCCTCCTCCTTTCCCAATGTGTTTTGTCTCTGCCTGTCCAGACTTGCCACCACCACCTGTAACGCTCTAAACTATCTGTATTCTGTTGGAACTATATCCCTGCCTGTTTCAGCTTCGAACATATTGGTTATTCTACCGTTCACTGTAACACAGCAACTTTAATATCCAGTCGATATCTGTGACAAGTCCCTCCATAGCTGCCAATTTTACAGGAAACACATAAATATGTTGAAGCAAGGGAGCAAGAAGACTGTGCATATCATGAATGTGCAGCAGGTATGAGCTGAGGCGTCACAGTAAATGAGGAAACAAAGTTCACATCCACAGCTCTGCTCCTCTTCCTGTAATGAGTCAGCTCTTAATAACCCCTCCCTCTTCTCCCCGCTCTCAAACACAACGAGCTCCACTCTGTTCATGTGTTTCCTTGTTCCCTCCCCCTCAGATCTATATTTTTGGGGATGGGTGTAACCAACCTGTCAGCTGACAGGCTGAATGTTGTTTAGATCAGAGCTCAAACTTGTTCCAGCTATGAGGAAGCTAAACTCAGACAGCCGTTGCCACTGAGAGGAGAAATGGCACAGAAAGGAGTTCAGCTGGACCGGGAAACCTTCTCTTGTCCGATCTGTCTGGATCTACTGAAGAATCCGGTGACTACTTCTTGTGGACACAGCTACTGCATGAACTGTATTAAAAGCCACTGGGATGGAGAGGATGAGAAGAAAATCCACAGCTGCCCTCAGTGTAGGCAGAGATTCCCACAGAGGCCTGTCCTGATGAAAAACACTGTATTAGCAGCTTTAGTGGAGGAACTGAAGAAGACTGGACTCCAAGCTGCTCCTGCTGATCACTGCTATGCTGGACCTGAAGATGTGACCTGTGATGTCTGCACTGGGAGAAAACTGAAAGCTCTGAAGTCCTGTTTGTTCTGCCTGGCCTCTTACTGTGAGAAGCACCTCCAGCCTCATCATGATGCAGCTCCATTAAAGAGACACAAGCTGGTGGAGCCCTCCAAGAAGCTCCAGGAGAACCTCTGCTCTCGTCATGATGAGGTGATGAAGATGTTCTGCCGTACTGATCAGCAGTGTATCTGTTATCTCTGCTCTGTGGAGGACCATAAAGGCCACGACACAGTGTCAGCTGCAGCAGAAAGGACTGAGAGGCAGAGAGAGCTCGAGGTGAGTCGACAAAACATCCAGCAGAGAATCCAGGACAGAGAGAAGGATGTGAAGGAGCTCCAACAAGAGGTGGAGGCTATCAATGGCTCTGCTGATAAAGCAGTGCTGGACAGTGAGAAGATCTTCACTAAGCTGATCCGTCTCATGGAGAGAAGAAGGTCTGCTGTGAAGCAGCAGGTCAGATCCCAGCAGGAAACTGAAGTGAGTCGAGTCAAAGAGCTTCAGGAGAAGCTGGAGCAGGAGATCACTGAGCTGAAGAGGAAAGACGCTGAGCTGAAGAAGCTGTCACACACAGAGGACCACAACCAGTTCTACACAACTACCCCTCACTGTCACGACTCAGCCAATCTACAGACTCATCCAGCACCAATATCCGTCCTCTGAGGTACTTTGAGGATGTGACAGCTGCTGTGTCAGAGCTCAGAGATAAACTACAGGACGTTCTGAGGGACCAACGGACAAACGTCTCTCTGACAGTGTCTGAAGTCCATGGTTTACTATCAGGACCAGAACCAGAGCCCAAAATCAGAGCCGAGTTCTTAAAATATTCACGTGAACTCACACTGGATCCAAACACCGCACACACACTGCTGTTATCATCTGAGGGGAACAGAAAAGTGACAAGAATGAAAAAAAAACAGTCTTATCCGAGTCAGCCAGACAGATTCACTCACTGGCCTCAGGTCCTGAGTAGACAGAGTCTGACTGGGCGTTGTTACTGGGAGGTGGAGTGGGGAGGGAATGGAGTTTATGTAGCAGTCGCATACAAGAATATCAGCAGAGCAGGGAGCTCATATGAATGTTTATTTGGATACAATGACAAATCTTGGATGTTACACTGTGACACAAACAGTTATTACTTTTGGTACAACAGTGTCCAAACTCCCGTCTTAGGTCCGCGGTCCTCCAGAGTTGGAGTGTACCTGGATCACAGTGCAGGTGTTCTGTCCTTCTACAGTGTGTCTGAAACCATGACTCTCCTCCACAGAGTCCAGACCACGTTCACTCAGCCTCTCTATGCTGGACTTCTTCCTTTACATTCTGGAGTCACTGCTGAGTTGTGTAAACTCAAATAGACAGAAGTCATTTAAGGGTTAAATTCTGTGTTTCATTTCTTCAGCTTCTTTTGTTTCCATCATCGTTGCTGACAGCTGATTGTTCACCTGTCAATCAAACACCGTGGGCGGTACTTTGCCCTCTTCTCATTGGTTGTTGTGTAAATGTTTTCCAATGTTGCCAAAACTAGAAGTCTGACAGCTTCAGCGGTGATATCACTGCATGGGCCACACATTTTCCCATGTTTCCATGTATAAATTATTTCTGTCGAGTGACATTTGTGGCCACGAGAGCCGTTTGCAAACTGATTTTTTGACAAATGTTTCTCCCTTTCCACTGGAGCGATGATGTCAACCATTCTAGTTCTGGAACATTCTATCAGTACACACCCATTGTAAATGTTGGCATGTTTTTTTTGTGATTTTTGTCAAAACCACTTGGCGAAACGATAGAAGAGTCACACCTCACCATTCCCGGCTGAGCCGGTTGTTTTGATACCTTCATTGTGTACGTGCAATCAAAACTGCGGGAGTAGCATGCCGAAATTCCTGCAATACGTAAGAATATCAGCATGGGGAATAGTAAATAGTGCACCCTGCAAGCACACTCAGTTATATTTACAAACTGTCTTCCTTCCTTCTTCCTCCCTAAAAACTGCCCTGCAGGCTATTCCTGTGATTTACAGGTGGAGGTAATGCACCAAGAAACACAGCAATATGCAGGGATACGCTGGGATGGGCACTGAGGAAGACTGCGAGTAAGTACACATGGATGGAAAAAAGCATGTATCAAACATGTAAGAAACGTTATGTGAGGAAGAAATACATTCAGTATTGCAATATGCAAACATTTGTTAGAGGTCAATGATTCACATAATGCGTTCTGGTGAAGGCAGACTCAGAAGACTACAAGAAAGCTCCAGAGTTTTCTCTGAAGTTAGTGATTCCTCCTCCGCTGATTATATATTATGATGGATGGATGGATGGATGGATAAATTATGGATGATATTTTGACAGATGTACATATTCTGTAGGCCAAACATTATGACAAATAAGAGAACACTACCATTTGTCCTTTGCCAAATCTTGTATTCAGTTTCAGAAAATTCTCCCCTCATGAACTATAATTGCAACACTTCACTTGATGGAATCCATTTTTCTGATGACAGATAACAGGTCTGAGTTGCATTTATTCTGGTGAACTAATGTTTGGGCTGGCTTTCAAAAGCCACGGAAATATGAATGGAATTGAGTCACGCAGCTAAAGACAGTTTCAACCTTCACGCCTAAAACTGTGCGGAAAAGCATTCAGTGTAAACAGCAGTTATTCTGTCCTCAGTGTGGACAAATACAGGCAAGGCTCAACATGACAGTAGTAGTCTGAGTGTTAAATGAAGTGCAATAGCACATCCTACTCAGCTGCATGAATCCAAACTGTGTATTATTTTCTTTTGGTTGTTTAATAAAATGCTTTCTCAGGCCTGACTTGTTCAAACCACAGGACTGAAGTCCATTCCATTATGCCTTTACAAATCTCTTTCATCTGGAGATTTTTTTAACTTCAAACGAGCCTAATTTAAAGCTCATTACCAGCAGCAAGCAACAGCCACTACACTGCTACTTTAATGCCGACAATACTTCTAAAGATCCTCTCGCACACACACAGAGTTGGGGTTATGTGGGGCAAAGAAGCGTTGCCCAGTACAACCCCTTGAAATACAAAATACCTCTCATCTAATTTAACTGGAAATTAACAGCTGGGCAGTAAAAACCCACATTCTGATTTCAGTGCGCTGAGGTAATCTACTTAGACATTTGCTTTAGAAAATTGTATGTTTGTTTCAGAAAGCCACTAGAACATTAGAGCCAGGTTAAATTCAGAAGAAAGTGACAGAGGTCAAACTGTGGCCACCTACCACTGCTGAAATGAACTCTAAACAATTTACCAATTTACAGATAAAACATAAAACACCTCATTTTAATTGAACAGCACCATGTCTTGTAAATGATATAAAGTACAGAGTACAGCCTAGACCTGATTTGGAGCAGTATTAAACTGAAATGAATCAAAATTTTCTCTGAAAACATCCTTTATGGAAAACAAGACTTAACAGAATTCAGTGAAATATATAACCCGAGAAGCACATTTGAACCACCTGCTCCACCTGCAGTTAGTGTTGGCTTTCTTCTTTGGATGGTGGGACTTTTTGTTCCCCATTCATAAGCAATTTGAAATTTAAAGTCCTACAGTGTTTATCCTCCAGTTGAGCATTCTCTGGAGCCTGGGCTAGTAGTAGAGCCTGTACCAGGGTCAGGTCCAGCAGAGAATGCAATGGTACCATGTCTTAAACTGTAGTATCAAAGACTCAGTATAATCCAAAAGATCCACTTACCCCATGCTTGGATGTACACTCACTTTGGGGCAAGAAACACCATTTCTCAAATGTGTTCAGGAAGGACACTTGTCCACCCATCATGAGTGGTCATCCTTGGTGGTCATGCCTTCATCACAGAATTGTGCATAAATGGACAGCCCACAAGACGGTTCTGTCTGTAATTGTCTTAATTCAAGTATGGCTGTTGTGTACTTATTGGAAATGGTAATCAGTAAACATTTTATCGCTTCTTCTTCTTCACTGAACTGCAACCAGGCCGAGCATTAGTGCCACCATTTGAATGCCAAAACATGAATACAAATCTTCTTTCATCCTACGTCTGTAATTGCGGACGTTCACAGCACCTTCTTCAGCTCCAGCAGCAGAACAATTTTCACCATGCTGGTGGCCGCTCCCCTTCCACTACGTAGCTAGAATGCCAACCACTGAGGGTGAGAAGCACCCAGTGTTCACACTCAACTCTTTGACTGCTATGAGTGCACCATCTGGATACCCCCAGTCCACTGCATCTTGACATCGGTGTAAGTATGGAGGTATGTGATTAAGAAACTCTTAACACAGATCACACACACACACACCTGTTAGCCTTAAACACAGCTCCCACTCCACATATTTTCTTTGTCTCTGTTATAATATGTTTTATTCTCTTGGACACTGAGCATGGTGTATCGATCAGAGACACACACATAGTATTGTGCATAGTGTCATTTTTGGACTATTGAGTGCACCTGAATATAAGCTGCAGCAGCTAAATTTGTAAAGAAAATACATTTTGTACATATATAGGCCGCACATGAATGTAAGCTGTGGGGTTTTGATGTTGTAACATGAGATATTTACACAGAGAGATGATTTTTTTTAGTTTTAATTCAATTTTTTTTCAAACTTTGCCTGAAAATCGGCAGTTCGGCATGAACACGGCATCGACCCGGGATGAACATGGGATGATGTAGGTTCAGTAGCTCTATTTCCTTCTTTGACGGCCAGATGGATGGATGCCTTTAACTTAAAAGCTGCATATGCATTTCATCATGTTTTTTCCATGATCAGGGTGTGTGCATGATGCGCAGAATGACAGTTCAAAATCACTAAATCAGCTAGTGTCTTCTTTGGCGCGTAATCTTTCCCCACGTCTGTCTCACTTTTGAGTTTACTGCTAGACAGTGCGCCCCAGTGGCTGTTAGCCAGTACATTAGCCACACCTTTGTCTAGGCTGCAGGGTTCAGAGTGTGAAAAAAGTTGCAGCTTATAAAATGACTGTACTTTTTTCTGGTAAGCATCGGAGTTCTTTTGTTCATGCATTTATTCTCAGTAGGTTAGATTATTGTAATGTATTCTGTAAGTAAAAAATCAATCAAGTTGCAGCTTATCCAGAACGCTGCTGCTAGAGACCTGACCAACAGCAAGAAAATGGACCATATCACACCTGTCCTTAAATCTCTGCACTGGTTCCCCGAGTTTAAAATCTTGTTACTGGTCTCCAAGTCACTGAATGGTCTTGGGCCTAAACACGTCAGGGCTGCTCGTTGGGTATCCAGACCGCTCAGGTCGTCTGTGATAGGTCTACTGAGTGTCCCCAGAGTCAGAACCACGCAGGGTGAAGCTGCATTTAGCTTCTGTGGTCCTCTCCTGTGGAACAAGCTCCCTGAACACCTGAAGAGTGCACAAACTGTCAGCATGTTTAAATCAGGGTTGAAAACATTATTCTTCACTGCAGCTTTCCCATAGTGCCTATTTTACCACTTCACCTTCTGTATCTGCTGGTTGGCCTTTTGGCTTTTTTTATCGGATAGAGACAGCTGAAGAGTGACAGGAAGTGTGTGGAGAGAGATGAGGAATGACACGTGGGAAAGGGCCGCACAGGTCAGGATTCAAACCTGGGCCCCCCCAAGCAAGACTTCACGTATGGGGCGGCTGCTCTATCAACCGAGCTAACCACCACCACAGGTTTTAATGATTTTAAATCCCATTCTAATGTTTTATTAATTTGAAGTTGACAGATGCTTTGTCTGTTCCATGTTTGCCCAAGTTAAAACGGGACTGATTAGATGGAATGGGAAGAACAGGAAACAGGGGACCTGTCGAGTCTTGGAGACTCAGGGGACCAGCTCGAGTCTTGGAGACTGAGCTGAGTGGTTTGAAGGACCTGTGACTTATTTCATTTTCACATCTGGGAAAGGGGAAAACATGAAATGAAAGATGAAATTGTTTTTGTTATTTGTAAATTGTTTCAGATGTTTTTTTTTTTTCTTTTAATTGTTTTCTTTTCCTTGCCTCTTTAAAGCACTGTGAATTGCCTGTGAAATGGACTGTGAAATGGTGCTATACAAATAAACTTGCCACCGTGGTTAGTATATGTAGTCATGGTAAATGGACTGTACTATATAGAAAGGTATAGCACCTTTCCAGTCTTCCAACCACTCCAACCACAGGGAGCAATTTGAGGTCCAGTATCTTGCCCAAGGACACTTGGACATGCAGACTGGATGGGGTCGAACCGCCACTTTTCTGATTAGTGGACGACCTGGTCTGCCTCCGAACCACAGTCATATTATATTGTGTGTTATTTGCCTCTATTATCTTGTTAGTAAATGAGTGTTTCTACATGCACGCGTTGTGAATGCTACTATCAGCTGTAGATGTGGTCCTTTTGGTTGAGGTTATTCATTTCAGTGCTAATCAGAGCAAAAGAATAGTTTAGTGTATTTCACAAGACTGAAATTAATCAGTCCGGTAATAATGTTCCACTCTAGGTGTAGTGGCCTGAGGGGTGTTAATATTATTTATAATTACCTTTGATAGCCAAAATGAAATGATTGCAGCTACAGGAGGGTGGTGTCCCTTTAAAACCATCTGCAACCTCTACAACAACCTAACATGCATGCACACAGGTTGGGTAGGTAAATTGGCTAACTTGTTTACTTCATACACTGACCATCAACCAGTAACTTATAAACTACACTGCCTGAATGTATTGCTAGCCTGTAACTACCTGATCTGGACTGATGGATGAGGACCTCTGAGCACTCTGGAACAGTTTTGAGTAAGACTGAATTTATGAATGCATCCACATTTTATACCTTGACTGTCAGATGACTAATGGTTACTTTTAATTATTAACTCATGTATAATTTAGTGACTGACAGATGAAATATGAGCAGTTGAAAACAGTGCATTACAGTTCTTGTATGTGATGTTTAGTTAGATGGTTCAAAGAACTGCTCATGGTTTGCATGTTAAAGACTTGTTGCTCCGCAGACGATCCACAGCAGGCCTGGACTCTAGTGTAACCAGACTTTTTCAGTACCAAAAGCAGAACTGATAGATTTGAGTTTTTAAGTTTGAGCTTATTGATACTACAGTCTTTAATAATTTAGGTTCAGGGCCTGTTTAATACCCAGTTTCAGTGTCCTCCCTAGATGATTTGGCAGCATATGAACAGAATTTGACTTATGGCTTAAAATTTGAGTCACATGAGGTCTAGCGTAATTGAAGATGCTAAAGAGTGACAGATATATGATGCTATTTATGCAGCATCACGTATGCGAGCTCATGTGTGCTACATTCCCAGTGACACTGTCAGACAGAAGATATGTCAGTAAATTATGTATATCCAGTTAACCTTGCTCAGTGGTCAGATGAGCAGCTCCAGGCTGAAGCTGCAAACCATTTAATACTGAAGGCCGCGTTTCCCATTTCCTGCTATATATTAAAAAGGCAGCCACAGCTGATGAGAGACGGATATGGAGATGTGTAAATTAGTTCAGAAGCAAACAGGTCTGGAGTCTGACTCTAATTTGAGATGCTGAGGTTTCCTCGCCCACCTCCTCCATCATCACGACATGTGTGTTTTGTAGTGTTTAAACCTCCATAACTACATCCATCTGATGTGAGTCACGTTTGCCAGTCAGTCTTTGGGTATGTTCAGAACAATGAGTTCACACAGCAGGTTTAGAGATACATTTGTTTGATTTGAATGGCCACGTGAGAACAACATCATGAGATTGTCAGCGGTAGCTAGATTTTTTGGGGGGTGTTATCACAGAATAACAAGATTAATGGCTTCATTCCGGAGGGCACAGCTGTAACATGGCCGCAGAGGCTCTTAGACAGTGGTCTTGATTTTACCAGATGCACCACAGCATGTTTCAGACCCGGCTCTCGGTTTCTGCTCCGCTAAAAATACGTGCCTAGTCTATTTTTTGACAGAAGCTGTGTCAAGCTACAGTGTAAATTAAGCTGGGCAGGAAGTTACACATAGGAAAGAATTGTTTCCTCTTTGTCTGGTTTTATGATTGGGAGTCTGCACAGGATTATTTTGAAAACTGACTGGACTCTGTACATCGTTTCTAAGTCTGACTCCAAGCCGGTTTGATCTACTCTGTGCAGCTTGACGTGGCTAGTCACAGTTTCCTTCAAAAATAGACCAGCCAAGTGGAAAACTGCTTCTAAGATGCACGACGACGTAAGCATAGTCTAGAATGGCATCACGGCCTTGCCTGGTGGAGTTAAGTCATAAAGTTATCACACTTCATCCATAGGGGGACAGGAATATGCAGTCCAAGCAGGGTTGAGACATTTCACTAAAAACTACATGCCAGTCTCAAGGTGGTGCTACAGGAATCCAAAGTCATTAGGATTCATCATCCATCATTTTACACCAAATGTTCTTTGCACAATTGCTGGTATCTGTACAAAATCTCTGCATCAAGCAGTTGTTGAGATATTTCAGTCTGGAACTTGACATACAGTATATCAAGACGGACGGCGTGTCTTCTTCTTCCCGCTGAATGAAAATAAAGCCAAAATATCCTGCTTTGTCCTGATCGTGGCTGCCATCTTGCATTTGTCACTTCTTTTGGAGTCTGCACAGCAGTGATGGAGCAGCATCGAGGTCCCGCCCGTACACCAGCCGACTCAATCATGAGCAGGTCAGTGATGGCGTGAAATGCTACAGATAATGAATTCTAAACAAAATGCATGGGCCTAATAAGAACTACCTTCAAATGACAGAAACCATCTTTGGAAATCTGGTTTGTTTGTTTGTTCCTTTGTTTGGCCCATGTCCCATCTGCTAACATGCAGGAGGCAGGCTTTGCCATATATTGCCACCAGAGAGCAGTGGACATGTTTTGGCTTCACTTTTGGAGAGCTGTCATGTCGCCCGTCATTGGACGTAAAGTCAAATAGATTCTGTGTGATCGCCTTTCCAAACTTTAATTCTCAGTGTATTACAGTGGTTATAAAAATGCACAAGCTGGACGTTTACTAAGGTGATCAGCCAAACCACTTGATAAATTTAGGTGTCTTAATATTACAATGCAACAGCTCCAATTAGCACTGCTCCACAACAAGCCCCTTACAGCATCTAATTGCCGGCCCACCTTTTATTACTTGTCCAATTGCCAGCTTTTATTTGTGCACAAGTGTGTGTGTTTGTGTATGTTGCCATGGTTGACACTGAGTGTAGGATCAGAGGAGAGCGAAGCAGATGTCTTTGTGCAGGTGAGATCAACAGGGAGGCTCGCCATCTGTGTCGACCATAATCCCTTTCACAAACTGTTCTCGCCGTTCCACAGGCTCAGGGAGGCGAGTCTCTTTGATGGGTCAACTAGGTGGACTTGAAAGACCAGACGTGCACCCACGACACACAATGCAACCACGGAGAGACCTTCACTTGCTCTGATCTGTTTTCAACCTGCAGCTTTATAAACTGATTTTAACAGCAACACAAACAAAATATGAAAATAGTAAAGTATATTTTTTGTTTATGCAGGAGGTTTTTTTTGTTTTTTTTTTAATGAGATGAAGCGAAACACTTTCAATGACATTATGTGAATAAAACAAAGCCCGAGAGGAAAATGGATGGAAAAGAAAATAATGAGCACACATTTAAAATGCAATTACTCCATGACAAGGAGCAAATCACTCATCACTCAGAACCTCTACCCTCAGCTTTGGATTCGCTTCTGTAAAATAGGGTTTCAGTAAAATAACAGGACATCTCCTCAGGAAGCAGCCTGTTGTATCAACTTATACAATGAGAAAGGAAGAACGCTACTGATGAGTCTTTTTTTAAAGCTTTATTCCGAGATTTTCTGTCACTTCTCTCACAAAGGCTCATTTTTACCTTCTGTAGCAACAGTCAGTAATCACCAAAATGCGAGTTCTTGAAACAGTTAAGTTGTTTATTTTCATCATTCATTGTTATTTTAAATATTAACAATAATTTTGGTTAGCTACTGCTACTCACATTTTCTCATTCATTCGAATCTCCGTCGTTTTCTTTTGCTCACCTGCGTTCCCAGACCTTCTTGGGCATTCATACTCCTTCTGCTCTATTTTGTTATGTTTCCAAATCTGCCTAACCTAATATCTATCAAATCTAGTTTGCAGCCTGCTGAACAAAACACGTCTAAAGATTGGCCACTGCTAGGCAACCGGGCATGGCGCAAATGCTGAGCATAGCAATAGGCTACGATCACGCATAACCAATCACCATCACCTGCCGAGACTAAATCTGAGTAGCGTGAGCCACACATGGAAATGACTTTACTGGTTTGTAGTTTGCTTTAGGGGTCAACCCAGACATGTCTCTGTCTCTAGTTGAGGCTGTGACTGGTCAAAAGTTCACCAATGTTAAACCCAAAGAAGCAAAGGCTTTTTAGACGTGACGTGGACTACTCGTGGTCTTAGTTGCTAAACTGACAGTAACACAAAGTTACATTATACGACTGATTGGCAGGGCAGCACCATTCACCTGATTACAAGTCAGTGAGGCAAAGTCATTTAAAACTGTTGTATTCCTTTTTTTTTTCCATTTATGATAGAAAAGTCACATAATTTAGCTTTAGATATTTGAATGTTTTTTGGGTTGATTTTTTTTATTTGTACAGAGGCTGAGAACTTCAGTGTTTGCAGCCTCTTTTTTAATGCCGTTATTTCGTGATTACAAGTTTATTATCCACTATCTGAAGATAACAAGCTTGTTTCCTCCCGCGATAAAGAGATAATACATCAAGTCTTTGTCACAGAAGTGCCTTTGAAGTAGGTGAAGTTGTGCCAGAAACTTTTACTGTGCTTAAACCAAACTAAAGGACATGACCTGCTCTGTTCAATAAGTGGCGGTGGTACAGACAGCACCGTACCTGCACACCCTCATTCAGCCTCATTGTTTCACCATCACCACCAACGGTACAGACCTACCTGTGGACCTCCCTCCCAGATCATCTCTGTCAATATCAAAAATAGATGATTGATGATTATATGATAAAAAATGATTACTGTCGCCTGCTTGTTTTCCGTGGTTGTAAACTGAACTGACAGACAGACAGACAAATAAATAATGTTCTGTTTCAGTGAGTTTAGTTGTATTTAGTTGTCCAACATGCAGTGTGTCAACATTCAGACCGCTCCCCGTCATTTAAGGAGAAGACTATTGGCTCTACCTTCACAGAGACTGTACTTCAGTGACTTGATAAATTATCTCGTTATCTTGAGAAAACGGCCTTCTGTTTTTCTGGGATAACAAGATAAATTGTCTCGTTATCACGAGAAAACAAACTTCGTTATCTCAAGATAACAGGATAATTAACTCATGATCTCGACATAATGGCATTAAAAAAATAATTGTAAGTGCGCCGTTCTCAGCTTCCGTAGGTCTGTATCGTTTGCATGCTTTTTATCTTCTGCCTTTTGCTTTGATTTGCTCTGCAATTGAGTTTGTGTTTTACTTTGCATGTACTTTTGCATCGATCTGCACAGCTGATGTTGGATTGTCCGCACCTGTGGACTTTGATAGGAACCTGGAAGCCACCAATCACAGGGCCTGGGGAGCAGGAGGACTATGGGCGGCTCAGGAACTGGACCTGTTGGCCCCTGTCACGTAACAAGTAGCTGCTATTAGCAGCTTTGGAGGAAAAGGAGGATGACTATGGAAAAGATGGAGGTTTAGAGGGTAAAACAGAAGTGAGGGACAAATGCTAGGACAGGGTGTGAGTCATTACTGAGGGCTTTGTGCCTCTCTTTGGTGTTCCTAAGGACATGCAGTGGCAAATCCCCTTTAACTCCCAATAAAATCCCACAGTTTGATGATGGAAGCCCACACCTGCTCTAATAACTTTTGAAATGAAATGTCCTTCATGTTTATTTCTGCATAGTCCTGACACAAAGAAACTACACATTTCCAAGTTAAAAAAAATAAAAAAATATAAATATAAAAACTTTTATTTAAAATTTGACTTGATAAAAATATCCTTTAATCTTTGTTTATCCCATTATTCATAGTATATATAACGGTGTTTTAATCAGTTAATCATATCCAATACATTGACCCGTCCCTCCACACAGAGTTATATTTACTTAAAATCCAACATATGCTTGCTCTGTTCAAAATGCAGTCCCATTCATAATACTAGTGTACGAGCTCTGTTAATGATAATCTCTATAGTTATGAAAACAAATTCAGAATGCTTTTTTAATGATCACATGAATATTGTGTCTTCACTACCATAATATTCAGTCACAAAAACTGTGAATGTGCCTGAGAGCTTTATGGCTTCTCGTTAGCATCCACATTTAGCGTTTACAATACATATTGTAACAGTGCAGTGAATTATTGGAAATGACTTGAGCAAAAATGACAGGGCAGTGATCCAATTCAATCAAGTCAAGAAGTGAGAAGACATGCATATTCATGACTTCCCTTTGTTGATTTCCCCAATAACCGAATGGGAGAGACAAAACCACAGTAATTGTTTTTGTGCTGAGATATATTTGTAAACAATGACAGTGTTTGCAAATGGGCTTATGAGGTGCACAATACATTTCATTTCTGTAAACAACCAATCACAAAGCCAAAAATCATTGTCGAGGCAAAGAAGTGTAAAGCGAAACTCTGCCATCCACTGGGAAGTTCAGACGGCTTTCAGAGGACATTAATAACAAGAACTGTTATAGATGTCCTGCAGAGGACCCATAAGGCCATTCCAGCAACAATCTGTTTCCTCTGTGTCAGGTGAAAATATTAAATTGAGGAGATTAATCTCTGCTGTCTGGAGCACTAAGGTTTGGTACCTCTGGTTTTCATTCATCCACAATTCCATAAGCAACACATATATAAATTAAAGTGCAGTCACTCATGTTTTGCACTACTTTGAAGTTATATTTATGCAAGGACGCTTTTATGACAATGGATCTGTTTTGATTCTTTCTCTGCAACTTTCATAAAATTCCCTTCATCGCCATCTGAGGGTTTTCTCCCGATGTCCACTTCCCAGCTTCACCAAAGCTTTAGGTTCTATCCACCAAACTGCTGCTCTTAATGCTGCTTTCCACCATGCAAATACAGCAAAAGGATTGCAGTCTTCATCCATGTATACCGTACTAGCTCAAGTCTTAATGCATGTATGGATTACTCATGCATGTAGCCAAAAAACTAGAGAAGATATTATGTAACACTGCACCTGTGCTATTAGTCAAATTCACAGTAATGTGAGATCAGTAAATTCATCCCTTTTATCCAAATCATATTAGGCTAGCAGGACTTTAGAAATATTGAAATTTAGAGTGGAGAGCCACCCACACCACCACTCCTGTTCCTCACAACCTCCACCCAATGCACCATTAAAGTCTGTGAAATTTCACATTGCACATTTTTTTATGTAATATTACTTAGTATCTGTTCAATTACATTTTTTTACAATGCACTATGGAGTTCAAAATGCTGTTCTAAATCTTTCTCTACACTTTAGTAGTAGCTACATGTGGTAGGAGCAGCAGTTTTTCTATCCAACAGTCTTGTCTTTCATTCAATTTCAGATATGTGAAATGATTCACTCATGGTGATTTCACACTATTCAAACAATGCACTGGATTTAAAGAGTAATGCTGAAGACGAGACGTTTTTTGAGAGACTGGGAGCTCAAACAGTCTTTTTCTGTCTGGACGTTTGACTGTGACATCACTGGCGGGACATCTTCAGCACCAATAACAGTCCATGGTAATCGAGTTTGCAATTATTAGTACTGTACTGCTTCATGCTTGGTTAGTAAAAACTAATTGGCAGAAAAGATGCAAAGTGTGAACTCAGTGTTGCCTCATTAGAACTATGTTCGAAGGGAATCCTCTCAAGACAGTGTTATGGAATTTTCTATCCTTACATGAGGTTACATGAGGTCACGTGTGGGCCTTAAGGTCCTCGGCAGTATTAGCTGTTTGGCTTTGGTTGAGAACAGTAGGTGCCAGTCTATCTCAACTATGGGGGCCAGGGTCGAAGAACTCTGGTGCTGCCTGTTTAGACATAATAGATAGATTGCTGTTGACGTTCCAGTCTGTGTAAACAGACATCTGTGTCTAGAATATGCTGACAATAACACCTGCATGAGTAAAGACATTCTCTTTAACTAATTCTGGGCATATAGTATTTGGGGTGTTATCATGGGGTTTAAAGTCTCTCCACCAGCATGAGTTGGGCAGAATGTGAGACTGACTCAGGCACTTCTGATGTACTTTGAGTGTGTCTCTAATTCTCCTTGGCCAAGCATCAATAAATAATACAGCATAAGACAGGGGTGTCAAACTGGTCCACAAAAGGGCCTGCAGGTTTTCTTTTCAACCAAGCAGCAACACACCAGACTTGACTCATTTAATCAACTGATCTCAGTCTTCAGAGAGATGATTGGTCAAACTGTGTGCTCTTGTTCGGTTGGAAC
This sequence comes from Nibea albiflora, assembly GCA_014281875.1. Taxonomy (NCBI): domain Eukaryota; kingdom Metazoa; phylum Chordata; class Actinopteri; family Sciaenidae; genus Nibea; species Nibea albiflora. Next base: position 27,054,334 of record CM024789.1, read on the forward strand.
AAAAACCTGCAGCCACACCGGCCCTTTAGTGGACCAGTTTGACACCCCTGGCATAAGACATCAGAGGCTCCTGAACACTTTCTTCCGTCCTGACCTCAACATTGACCTTTGACTTCAGCAATTTCTCCACAACAGACAGGAAATGACACTGAGAGGAAAATATATCTGCTCAGGAACAGTTAGTGTTCCATTGAAAGATTAGTACTACATTTTTCTGTCTGATGTTTTGGTGTATGTTCACAGAGGTCTGGACTGGTTGAGAAGGACCAGGTCCAAAAGGCCCATCGGCATTCACAGAATCTGTGTTGGCTCTGTGGAATACTCACTGAGACATGTGTGCTGCATTATTCAGTCCTCCAGGATGTGTAAACATGTTACTGATGGCTATGCTTGTCACAGTGTTGTCTGTGTTCAGTGTTCAGAGTATATCCTGCACATGTGAAGAATGATCCAGAGATGAGGATGTGGCACAGGGAAACGTGTCTCTGATTGATGCAACGCAGGCTAAGTGAAGGTTGCTCATTTACGACGCTGCAACATGCTGTATCACCAGTACTGTGCGTTAGATGACTCTGTACTTATGGTAGGAATCACGAAGAACAGAAGCAAACATGAGCAATCAGGGACAAAAGCAGGGAAAGTATAACCTGCAGAGTGAATTGTGCACTGTGACGGATTGATTCAGTCTTTTTCTGTCATTCATTCATGCTCACTGCTCAACACAAGCCCGCCTTGCACTATACAGCACCACCCTGTGTTTGCAGGACAAACACTGTTGTTTGTTTTTTGGCTGTGCTTCTCTGAAAGGCTACTTGGACTTTTTTTTTTTTTTTTGTCCAATTTCTCTTCAATAATCTGACAATTCAAAACTTATGTGGAGAGTAACACGTAGATACTTTCTAGGCCCCTTTTTAGAATACAACATAATGTTTATTCACTTTTTTATGACAGTTCAATGATTTTTCGAATTACATCACATGATGGTACAACCTCATATTGCCCCCTGGCAACCCTCCACCTCCTTTCCCCGTCCTCTGGCCCTGTAGTGGAGAGGGTCGCGTTGATGACTGGTACAAATGCAGTGTGACACGTGCTGCAATACACCAACAGCTGAATAAAATAGAACTGATACTTTATTTTAAGTTTTATCATGCATTTTACTTGAAACACACACAAAACATGCAAATGTGGAGAGTGATAGGCAGCCATGTAGTGGCACACTGAGAGCAGTTAGAGGTTCAATGCCTTGCTCAAGGGCACCTCAGCAGTGACCTTGGTTTGTGCTGGACATGAACCAGCCACCCCCCAGTTCCCAAGCCAAGTCCCTATGAACTGAGCCACCAAAGAGGTACATACATGACGCTTTCTTAAGCAAACGAACAAAAAACTGATGAACTACATTGTTAAAAATTAAATCAAACTTTTAAGCAGGTAACCCTTTACAAAAAGTGTAATAGTGTCTATTGTGGAACTCCTCATTTCAGATGCCAGTTAGTTCCAGAGAGACTTCAGATGGTTTAATTTAAGCTTCCAGGTCGAAATGTAAATGTATGTAACCTCTACAATTAACTGAGTATTAAGAATAGATATTTATTGTCTTTGTATTAAGAACAATGCAAAATAGTTTAGCAGCTCTACTGTATATATACTGAACAAAGACAAACTTTAGACAAAGAAAACAAATGTAACTATGTTATGTAACATAGTCTTGTTTTCTTTTTCTAAGGATAAAGAGACTCCACAAGGTAGAAGGACATAGGGTGACAATAAGAAAGAACTTACCTAGCTATGCAAATTGTAGACAGAGCTTGTCCGGCAGCCCTTGTCCACACAGTCCTTTCGTCGGTCTGGTAGACATTGTGCCCACAGACCCAATACCTGTGGGCCATTGGTATCCCTTCAGATACTGCACCACTGAGAATGTCCTGATGGGAAACATGATTGTCTGCTATGGACACAGCAACGAACAAGACCACAAGGCCCTGCAAGGAGTGGTTCACTCAGCTGGACATACAGTGCTGTACCCTGCCTAAAGGATATTTACACTGGGAACTGCAGGTATGAGGCTCACCACCAACATCCTTTTCTCTTTCTGTGGTTGGGAAGAAATCATCGGATGTATATGATATATACAGATACACGCCACACATCTATTGAGAATAACCCTTCTATGTGCTATATATGCAGCAGGTGAAGCTCTCTTTCAGATGCATGATTCAGGGACTGCACTCCATGGTGCTGACCAGAAGGTGGACTTTGTTGTAATTGTCCTCTCCCTGGTGAACATTACAATAGGCCTACTGATAGTTTATATAAATATATATAAGGAGAAGTCAGCAGTATGTACACATGGGAATTGTTCCAACATTACCATTTCCACTAGGGCCCATCACTGCAGGTCACAACCATACAGAGCTGCCAACCTCTTCCCTTTTCTTTTCTGACAGAGACCTGCATGAGCCGTCCATGTAAACAATTACTTACATGTCTAGATTTGGCATTAGGCTGTTTGGGAAAACATGTGCTGTGGAGCAGAAATCAACCAATCACTGTGCTTGCAGAACTGGAAATCATTGAAATTTGAATTTTTGAGACTGTCTTCAGCGGGGAAAAAATTTGAGTATTGGCTGTTGCTCAATGATTATCCTGACCTATATTTTCCTGGCATCTGACCTGATTTGTCAACAATGTCTACTGTCCCTCACAGTAGATTAAAACCTCTGAAAGAGGAGGCACATGAGGACAGATGGGTTGACAAGTGAGTCTTTGACGTTGAGGAACAGCACCACAGAGGAATTTGCTTTCTATCAACTTTCCCCATTGGTTTTCTAAACCACCATCTGCACCAAAGCTTAACCACACAGTTTTTAGCCACACAAGGAAATAGATCTTGGTTAGGTCACTGCTTTTGTCCAGCCTGAAATATGTCTGCAACGATTGAATGTTGTCATGAATGAACACTTGGACTTCAATGATCGTCTGGGTTTTCATCTGGAAGTGTAATGATGTCGCTAGATGACCCTGCTGACCATGTCTACAGCGCTGCTTTGCTCTGTTTCTGTGCCAGGACTGTTTTCTGCTTCTAAAACTGGGACCAGAATGAGTGCTGTGTGACTAAGCATAAGTAGCTCATACAAGGCCAATAAAAAAAAAAAAAAAATAACTATCCCTTTGATGACCTTAGTAAGAAACCTCTCTTTGCCCAGTTCTGCAGATGCGGGTGCAGGTGTGGTAAAGTTGGTAAAACCAATTCAGACTACCAAATGTTAAACTCCAATGCACTGCTATGGTATATTAAATATACCACAACCTGCCAGTGAAGTGTGCAGTTCATGGCTTCACTGTGAAGCACCACAGTGTCTAACAAATGCTGTAAAGATAGTATGTGAAAAATGAAATCCACAGCGACGCGATATCTCTGTCTTGTGAAAACCAACTTTGATCTCACATCCATCTTCCCAATCATGCATACGTTTAACTGGAAGCAAGATGGAAAACAACTGTGCTGTAAATGTGCTGGGTAATTGGTGCACCATTGTGTCACTATATGAATTATTCATATGTGGTTGTTGCTTCTCCAAGTTGTAGTTACCTCGTCTAAAACGGTCCAAGGAGAGATTTATCACTTTCCCTGCTGTCAAATGAGAATATATTAAAGTGAGGTTTGTGGATCGCTTCTGTGATAAATGCCATATTTATAATGCCCTAGGAGAGATGATGGCAGCTGATAATTTGCCTTCTTGATATCTGCCCATATGCTGACTTTGACTCTGGTTTGTTCAAAGATAGATGTGTAAAAAAACGGAAAGAGTCTACCAGCAGAGCATGGGTGATTGTAAATGAATAATGGAGGTGAAATTCCACCAAGACAGGAGGATATATTGTTTAGGATCAGAACAGAGGAGGCAAGATGCATTTAGTGACTCAACAAAAAATCCAAAGAGAGGGACCAGACATTTATTAAGTCATTTGTACTTTCATTTGTCACTGCTGTCTCACAGATGTGGACTTCTTGTTCACCTAAAGGGCATGTGAGTTGAATTTGTGGTGACTAATGAACTGTAATAAAGTTGAAGTTTGGTGGGAAGTAGGAACTTGTGTTATATTGTTTGGGCAAATTTAATTCATTAAAGTGGAGAGGGCATCTATTTTCAGGCGAGGGTGTTGCTTAGCTCTCAGCAGAGCACTGCTGCAGTGTGTGAATTTCATAACCTTTAGAAAGAACATTATATGTCTAATTCTTTGTCAGCGTCATTGACCTGTTTGTTTTTGACAGCTCACTGGCCAGATGCCCTTTTGAGTTCCAACTATAAGATACATCTTTGCTTTCCTCTTCATATTCTGACATTTAACCTATCACACTGACAGACTGAACTCCTTTTCTGCCCTCTTCAAAGTGGAAAACGTTCAATTGAACAAAGTTAGTTAAGATTCAAAACTGCCTTTTCCAGGTGAAACCAAGAGCAAATACTTAGCTCGTGTTTGCCACCATTTCTAGTTCACAAAGGGCACATAGAGTTAGGTTAGACAGGTTCTTAAGAAAATAAAATCAATGTGGGAGCAAAGGTTGAAGTCCTGCTGGGTCAGGATTAATTTTAGTGATTTGTATTTATTAGTTTCTATATTTTTAGTCATATACAGTGTTCATTTTGAACTATGACCAATAATGTTCTGGCTGAAATGTGATGCACAAATAATGTAATATTTTAAATGTAAAAATTGTTTTAAAGGAATACTTTTGACCTTGTGAGAAACATGTTTATTATCTTTCTGGTCGAGAGGATTGATATCAGATCCCTGTATGATAATTAAGCAATATTACACAAGAGGGTGTGCTTTAACGTCATTACTTTGCATGACAGTGATGTGGTCAGGACCGAGGCGCTTGTGACGATGTCCATAAGCGTCACTGAAGTGCCAATAATCACTTAAAGCTCTTCCTCAAATGGAACATTACAATTATAGAACAATTTAACTATTTAAATAAATTACAGAATCAAGATATTGATATTTTGAGGCAGTTTGTTCTTAAATAAAGTTTTTGTTTTTTATCAGTTCTGATCTCAGTTACAATGGAGATACACAGTTTCTGACTAATACCTGGAAACAGTCACAGCAGGAGACCCAGTTTACTTCTCCAGCAAGTAGCCTGAGCCTTAGGAACAACCTAGCAATAGAGACAAGTCCTGCCTTTGTATAGATTGTGTAGTTTCTCAAACTGAATAAATACCATACATATGAACATTTAACTATACTTATACTCAGTACTCAGTCTTTTAGTGACTAAGGTATTGAAAAGGTGATTTTTCCATATTTCCAGATTTATCTACTCAGTCTTTGAATTTCACATTTATTTTATTCTGTATTTGTGATCCAAACATTTGCACATTACATTTTAAATATTTTCATAATGTGGCAATGTGAAAAATGTGGGGTAATATTTTTAGTGATGAGTCAGGTGGGCTGTCATGCTGATTTTAGCACATTCTAAATGTCTGGTGGACCAATCTGATTGCTTGGTTGGAATTACTAAAATTTATGAAGATATATGTATATATTTATATGTGTTAACTTGTGAGATTTAGAGGTTGAGAGCTGGATTTTGTTACCCTTTAAGAGGCCTAGCTGTTTCACGGTTTTTATTTAATTAAGTTTAGCCCTCCTGCTATTGGATCCTGTTTCATATTGAGTTTATGTATGAAATAACAGTTTTCTTATCTAATTCTTGGCAGGAAACTTTCAGAATAATTTCCAAACTGCATCTTCCTTTTAAAGCAACATCAAGTAAAAGCCAGTGTGTACTAATGGCAAAAAGGCAATGCACCCTTGTGTGCCTCCATTTTGAGTGCAATAACATTTAGCACAACACTTACAGCCTGCCCTCAGAGGAAATACAAATAACGTTAGACACATGAAATATCTCTTTCATGTGTCATGGGCTCTTTTATTGGTCGGCATTGTGAAGAGCAGACATGGTCCTGAAGGCTGCTTGTAATGAATTAAAATCACTTTATGGAGACAATCATGACATGCTTGTTTATTTGCAGGGTTTTCCTTTGGGATGATTTACAATGGCAGTGTTCAAAATGACTGCTCACATAAATCATATTATAGTGTAATGAAAACTCATTATGAAAGCCAGTCGCATCTCAGGTTGATAAGAGTGAGGTTTATGGGTGAGGCTATTACATGGCAGGAGGTACCTTTGCTGTGAGCTACAGTGACACATAGAGCAAGGTAAGGTGTTCAGCGCGCTCAGCCGCATTGCTGGCTGCATGTATGTGTGTGTGCAAACCCGTGTGTGTCTCAGGTCTCCTGATCTGAGAGATTCTCATCGCAAAAAGCTACATTTTTAATCTGCAGTCCTTCTGAGGAGCTGAAGGAAAAGCAGTAGCTTTTCTTTTTGCTGATGTGGAACAGGCTTCGTTGGCTAGCCTCCTACAACATTAATTAACACTATAGCTCATGATGGATGACCTCAGCTTTAGCTACCTAGCTCCCATTCATCACAACACGTAGGAGGATGGAACTCCAAATCTTTTATTTCGCTTCTTTCTTTGGGTCCCACAACACAAGCGAATGTCCCGTGGTGTGTTTTTTTGCCTTTGTAATCACAACGTAAGATCATTCGCTGTCAAAATTTCGAAGGTTCTTGCTTAACATTAATGTGCCTTATCATGAGACATTTGATCCATTGCTGGCTGTAAATCATTCTTTTAAGTTATAAATGCCATGGAACTAATACATTACATTAAACATTTTCTTTTTTCATTGTAGAAGAACTGTCTTGGGGGAAATAATGTCACATATTAGGGACATTGTTCAATATAGTTTGCAAATCTTTAGTACCACTTTTGATAAGTCAACCTTGGGAAAGTAAGTCGTAACAGCTTTATTAATGGTTCATAAATCATTGATACTGATGTTGTAGATTAGTTGCCAAAACTGAGAGTGGGTTTCCTGGTTTTGAAAAATCTGTCTGACTTATGTTAACCCTCTTCCAGGTAGACTGAAAACATGCAGTGGAGGCTAATTAAAGACATGGGACTTTGAATGAATACTTGGCCTGATTTAGTCAGGGGAAAGAAAGAGGGCAGCTTATAGGGAAAGTGAAAGAAACACTTGTTGATTCAGATCAGCTTCAGAAAAATCAGTCCTAGCTTTCAAGTATTATTGATGTAATGGAATTTCTAGCCAGTTGCTTTTATGGAGTAAACTAGACGCGTTTGATGAAATGTCAGAAGAGGGAAGGCGGCTTTTTATACCTTTATTTGACTTTGACTGTTGACCCAAATTGTGAAGTTGAATCCAGCTACTTACACAGGTAGCTTGCAAGTAATTGTGAAAGGATGCCTAGATGGAACAACGGATCGTACCGAGAAAAGAAAACGAGGAGAAAATTTTGATTTTGGGTGAAGTTTGAGCTAATAAAACAATATGAATAGCATCCACTGCTAGGAGATGTGCAATCTATTGTCTGCATCATCCTGTCCACTTAGCCAAGGTGGGTCCACCTTTAAGTCAAGTCAAGTCAAGTGTATGATGGTGTTGGAAAAGCATACAGGTCTGGCCCTAATGTATATTGTGTCCACTGCCTGAATCATCAGTTGTATCTTTTAGTCCACACATGTCAGCACATCAAGTCATCAGTGACTTCTTCAACATTTGCAACTCTCTGAGCAACCTTTCATGAATGTTTCCACACATTAGAGAGGTGAAACACTGGACCAGTGGTAGACGGTGCATCTGGCAGCTGTTATTCTTGGTTCATTTGAGGACATGAAACACTCCTCGCACATACTGATACACACTGAGCAATAGAGCACAATGACGCGTGGAGGCTACCAGGCTGTCATGGGAGCTGTCAGAGTTTTTGTGTTCATTGCTGATCAGGTTCACAGGGTATGCATTTGGAATTTTCAGTGAAAGCGTCTTTGCTTCAAGTATCTTTTGGCATAGTTTGAGTCCTTCGTTTTCTCTCTTTTGTCTGTGTTCCCTTTATAAATAAAGCTTCCTAGTGGTTATGGTACTGGAACTATCTAGATCTTTTACCTGGAGAGAAAGTTGTGTTAACTGCTGTGGGTTGTGTATGCAAAAGAAAGGATGAAAAGGGATTCTGCATGTGTTGGGACACAGTTACAGCTTGTGCCACTGCCACATCTACAACCATGTCGTTGACAAAATGGCAGCGCCTTGAATTCCACACTTTGGAGGCAACAGCAACAAAGCCAATCATGAGCAAATACTGTATACTGTTGTGGAATTGGAAGGTATTTTTGCAAAACAGCACATGTTCAAATTTGTGTCTCAAAGTGCCATGGCACTCGGTGGGGTGTCCGGTACACTGTGACACACTATAAATGTTAACAGCTAGTCACAAACATATCCTGTTTTATTCATCTTTTGGAAAATATTAACATATATGCACAATAGCAGCAATATCATTACTGTACATGAAGAATCCAACAGAAAAAGAATTTTCATATTTTTCAGCACACCTACACTCATTACTCTCACTCTTTCTTAGAGTGAGCATTTCCTCAGTAGTAGATCGATCATGGAAGACATAATTAAAGTAAAGTAATTCCATAAACAACCCTTAAGATGGCACTGTCATGCTTCACTGTTAAAAGACACGGACTAAACACAGTTTTTTTTTTTTTTAAGGAACGAGTGTGGGCGTCTTTCATGGACATGAGCCACTCTGAACAACTCACCAAAATTACACAAAAACAGAAATCTCAAACTCGTCCATTCAACAAGAAAAATAAAACAGACAGGAAACACGAAAACCACTCGTAAAATCAAATGCAGAAAGAAAATGAAATCCAGAAACTACACTACTCTAGAAATGTCTGACATGTTGTAACAGTGAAAACAAGCTGTTTTAAATTCAGCAATAAAGACATGACCACTTTAAATATAACAACAAATCTCAGAAACATGTTTTTACAAAGTATCTATATACTGTATATTATACAGTAGATCAGACAGCCACCCCCGTGGCTTGTCTTGTTAGCACCTTGTCAAATCACCAAATGAATTACGCTATGCCTCATCATCTCACTGAATAAAAAAACAAACAGAAATATATAGCCCGCACATCACTCTCCAACCTACATCATTCACACTTCAGCAGGGACAGACTGTGCACAAGTTCCAGATCCATGTGTGGGTATGGAGAAGACTCCAATATTCCTTAACAATCCAACTGTGTGTCATTTTTTTAACTGTAAAGTTTTGAACACCATCTGCAGCAATCTCTGAAAATAATCCGTAAGTGATGAATTCATACACCTCTCGGATACGGCGGCACAGGCCCCACACTGAGCAAAATGTCAGTTACTTCAGTCTCTGATTGACATTCTGGCACTCGGTTACAGGAAGGCTCTGCAGGAAACCTGTGTTTCTCTTGATGAGAAGAACTCAAATGTAGACACCATAAATCAATAGTCTTGCTTTTATTTGGTAGGCTATATTATTTTAAACGCATATACTGTAATATCCATGGTGTTCAGTTTTCAATGAGAAACTGCACAATTTTTTTTTCACAGAAATTTAAACTGGGTGTTAGTGAAACTGATGCTTCCATGCATTCCATCCATCTCTTGTTTTTGGTGTCCTTTAACAAATTCCATTTCCCGTCATTCATCTACGTTCGTGAGCTAAACATCGGATATCAAACATCAAAAGAGGTTAGTCCATGCGATAAGTCATGGCTAGCTCTGAAATGTTCTTAAAAACCATGCACCACCCTTTGTGACTGTGAAGTGAATTCTATACAGAAGTGCCGAAAAATGCAGTTCCTTCATCGTCCATTTGAGGCTGCCTAAAGGACAAAGTCAATCTCCATAGGTCCCCATGTTCAAATGTCCAACGTTCACAGCAGAAATAAACATGTTTACAGCCTGGAACAAAAACAGTTTTGGTCTCTATGGCAAATTTACTTGTTCATGACAACTGTACTGAGAGTGAATTTATATACAACTCACCTGTTCAGATAATATTAAGGCTTAAAGTTATGCTGAATTAACAGCCTGGCTGATTTGATTGACAGGTAGGTGCCATTACAACAGGTGTGTGTGGCCAACATGGCGGCAGCTACATAGCCATATATTCTGAGCTTCCAAACATCTCCTAAGAAACCTACAGGTGAAGTCACACATACACCATCCATTCTTTATACTGTCAGTGGTTAATAACAGCAGAACATAAGCACTCACAATGCCTCGTAGTTTTGTTAAGTGAGCTATATGAATTTCAAGCATGATTGCTTAAATCATTAAGGTTTTCAATTCTAATAGCAACCACAGTGATGGATTCTGATTATCACAAAGATCGATGAATGACGAATGAGTATAAGGTTGTGAAAGCTGGTGGAAGAGTCCAAACGTGGGTTCAGCTCTCTGTTTAGAAAAAACTTTACTCTTTGTTAGTGTCTATCATTAGTACTGTATAGACTGTCACTATCACAGATTTGTTCACAAGTTTCATCAACTAGGGGGTGGCTGTGGCTCAGAGGTAGAGCAGGTTGCTGGCTAATCAGAAGATCGGCGGTTCGATCCTTGGACTGCATGTCAAACCCCAAATTGCTCCTGAAAGCTGTGTGTGAATGTGTATGAATGGTCAGTGGCTCAAATTGATGAGCAGTTGGCACCTTGCATGGCAGCCAATGCCATCAGTGTGTGAATGTGTGTGAATACGTACTGACGTACGTACATAGGTGGTACGTACTGTAAAGCGCTTTGAATGGTTGGAAGACTAGAAAGGAGACATATGAGTACAGTCCATTTAACTATATTATTTTTTGCAAGTCTTCTGAATTTGGTGAATTTAAAGACCATATAAAGGCAATTCTGATATATCTTTCAAAATACATAAATAAATATGGGGGTGTCATTTATCTCAGTTGGTAAAGCATCCGCCCCATGTACAAGGGCCCACATGTCATTCCCCATCTCTCTCTCTCCCCACATTTCCTGTCACTCTTCAGCTGTCTCTGTCAAATAAAGCTCAAAAAGGCCAAAAAAAAATCTTTAAATAAGTAACACATTAAATTGAATTCAATTAAATTAGAAAACAGTTGTTAAAAACATGTGAAAAAAATTGGATAGGTGATATATTACTGAAATGTGGAGTTAGAGGTTAAAACAGTTTTTCACCAGTCCAGGATTTTTAGGCAGTCCTAAAAGGTGGTTTGATGACACACTGAGGCCACGCTGAACATACCCCTGCACCCTCAGCACTATAGCATGTCCCCACAGTCCTGGAGCTGACAATACTGCTCATTTTTACATGATTTTCACACCTAATTTCATTACCTTGTCGATATTTTTAGCCATTTCAATTTGGCTGAACACTTTCTACTTTTGATCTGACAAATTCAGAACACATATTTATGCTTATTCCACACTGACTTTAAGACAAATATACAGATGCAAACACATAGTGGAGTTAACACCTACATATACACATACCTTTCTTTCCTCTAAATAGAGTGCACTGACCACAGTTATGGACTCTGTGGTTTCAGCGTTGGCGACTAAATCTGACTGATGTGATTTGACACTAACTAACTATCACTAACTATCAATAAAACATAATATAGTAGTTTGCAAAACTACAAGCGATAACAAAATATTTTGCATGACCCTATGTAACATGCATAAATCAAGTCTTTGAGTGGCATTCAAAACAGGAAACAGAGATAGCCTGTCTGATTTCCTTCAGCCTCTTCTATTGGATCATATGAGTAGTATTGCTGCAAAAATTAGAATTAGTTGATGTATGAGGTGAAATGCAGTGCAATAAAAACATGGAAGACAGTTTCCAGGTTCTCCCAGCAGGTGCAAAGGATCTCAGAAGATGTCAAAAGATTTTTTTGACATAGTTACAGAAAGCATGGCTGAACAGCTGACTTCACCTGATGGCCAAAGTTAAGTGTCTTATCTGTGATTATACCAAGGTCTGGGTTGTGATCCGGCAGGATGGAGGCCCTAAGTGAGTGCATGTGGGGTGGATTTGGACCTCAGATAAAAGTTTCTGATTTATCTGAGTTCACATAAAGAAAGTTTTTAGAGAGCTGTTTTTTAACAGCTGTAAGACTGTAATCTTAAAGTAAGATTCTATTTTTGCAAGTTGTGTTGTGGGATTTAGACAAGAAATAGATCTGGGAGCTGTGCTTAAATTATAGGATAACATACAAATGGAAATAATAAAGGGGCCAAAGATAGAGCCTTGAGGTACTCCATAGAGGTGGATATTTAAAGTCACCAATGGACATACAGTATGCCAACCCAATGCTTAAGACATTCAATGAAAATCACCTGGTCAACTTTATCAAAAGCTGCAGCAAATTACTAAAACAAATGTTTGGCCTGTTGCCATTCATATAATCAGTGAGTATTTGCGATGAGCAAATACTTTTTACAGAACCTTTACCAAGAAGGGACATTTTGACATTGGGCAGAAGAGATTAAAAGCACATGAATCAGGAGAAGGCTTTCTAAGCAGTGACTTACTGTAAGCAAATTCCAGATAAACAGGCAATTGACCAAATAACAAAGATTTGAGGAATTGGATTTCTTTAAAGAAGTGAGTTGGAATATTTCTTTATAGAAATGGTTGGAATAAAGTTTAGTGCAGAGGATGGTTTCATCTTAGTAATGGCATGGTTAAATGCTTAGTAGTGACTGACTTAAATGCTATCAGGAAGCAAGTCTGATAGAAAAGGTCGAGGAGAGTCTGATGATGATGGCATTGCTAACATTTTGAACCTTATTAGCGAAAAATGATAAATACTCTTCACATTTATCAACTGAGGAGGGAGGGTTTGTGGTCTGACTGATAATACTGAATAGGTGCCTAGACTCATGTTTATGTTTGGCTGTAAGATCCAAAAACAAATAGCACAACATTACATTTTTTCATGAGATCATCAGCCTTTTGAGATGAGTGGGAACCCTCCATTTACATTCTGTTTCATCAATGAGTTTGTTAAGTCAGGGTTGGAATGGCATCTTTGGGCTTTTAAGCCCAACAGGAGCAGCATTATCTTGAATATTTACAGTGCAATTAAAATAATTTAAAATAGCTGAGCTATTCATTGAGGAGCGGAGCTGGAGGTCAGAAGAGGCAAAGGCTTTGCAAAATTTCCCTGCTGAGGCTGAACTAAAATACAAAGAGCGAGTGACTTGTGCATTATGAAAATGAGTTCATGGTCAGAAACCATCATTTCTATACATACAATTAAAAAAAACATGATAAAACAAACTTCAGGATAAGAAGTATTGTGAATAGCTTCAGTTGGAGGTTGAACAAGATTTAACCCTCCTATTCTCCTTGGGGTCAATTTGACCCCATTCAATGTTTATCATTCAAAAAATAATAGTTGCCTTTGGTTTTTTTGCTTCATATTTCATGACTTTTCCTTATTTGATGGGGACAACTGATTAAGCAAAACATTTTCATGATCATTGATCATTCATGATCATTGGTGTTCCTCTGGGGTCAATTTGACCCCAAGCTGTTTTAGCTGTGTAAAACGTGTCTGTCTGTGTATGTGATTTTTACCTGTATGTGAGCAGCCTCTATCAATTTGTATAGAGCAGCTCGAGCTGGCTGGAAATCACACATAGGCAGTCTTGCCAATTTCTCTTCAAAGAAAGCAGCTGTCCTAAAATCTAAATACATCATCAAATAATTTGCATAATTAGCGATGTGCATGTATTTTAATGGATGGAAGTGCAAACTGCCACTCATAAAAAAAGCTAAAATGGAAACTTAACTAAAGGGAAATTTAACTATGTAGCATATTTACATATTTTAAAGCATGGAAAAGATTTAGGCCAAAATGCAGGACTTATGTATTTTAATTGCATAGAACATTTACATCCTTTTGAATTAAATCCACCCATAAACTTAATGTGAAGCAAACACTAGAATTTATGTAATAGTACATATAAACTCACAGTAGTTTATGCATTCAACATTAATAAAGCCAGATTGCTTGCCCAAACCCAACAGCAGAAATGAATGCAGCCCTTTTGTGTTTATTAGTGCTACATCTTGGTGATCCTGGTGGGTACACTTACACTCAAAAAAATATTTCAGGCACTTGTGCATTTCAGTTACATAGAAAATTTCCATCCATTTGATTCACATGGTCTTAATACAAATTCACTAACAAAATGTGAAGCAAGTAATTAGATTCATGTAATAGTACTAATAAAAGGCTTTATTAATACTGAATGCATAAACCTGGTTACTACTACACTACTGTGTAGTGGAATCACATTGAGTGTATTAGTACTATTACATAAATCTTATTACTTGCTTCACATTAAGTTTATTAGTTTAGCAGTTTTTGAGTGTACCACAGTTTGATGCTCTAATGTAATAATCAGCTTCTCAGTATCTCTACCAAGGTAATGGGAGCTCTAAGCTCCGCCCCTCTACTGGAGGATGGAACTGGGTTGGTCGTTGGTTTTAGGACGTTCCAGTTAAAATGAGCAAAAAAAGTTCAAAGTTAAAAGTCCAGTTAAAATGACCAAAGATTGACTTATCACATGTCAGGTGATGCGGCTCAATACATGTACACACTCACTGACAAACAAACTGTGCTTATCTGCATGAACTGCAACCTTTGACTCAGACATTTCCAGTTACATTTGGATCATATTTACATGAATGTTTTCTCTAACCATTAGTTATTTACATCCTGATGTACAGTAAAATCAGATGTTATTGCCATAGCTCACAGTTAGTTTGTAGAACATTTCAAAACAAAAGGCAAACATTTTAAAAGAAAAGAATAAACCAGGATCAGATCAGCCTGAGACAGCCTGACCCCATTTAACCCCTGGCGGTAAAACAATAAGACCTGAGTGGGTTGGCCTGACCAGTGAAAACAAAAAGCTAGTTGGGCTCAGCAGGGTTCAGCTGAGACCTCTGTCCTTTTTTGTTGAGCTGCTACTGAAGACATTTACAGTAGCTGGTGCAGCCGTGAGGCTTAGTGGTAATTATACTCCCTCGACCTGACAACAAAATATTTGAAATATCTGACTAGTAGTACTGCTGCCGTGACATATAAACTGGAAGGTTGTTGGGATCATTAAAAAGGGTTCATACAGTATAAACAGACACACACAGACACATACAGATACACACACACACACACACACATACACAATAGTGTTGGGATAAAAGCCCATCAGCAATACATGCTTTTTCATCAAAACCAACACTTCATTAAGCAACACTTGTGAAATCGGGCATGGAACATTAGATATAGCCAGCATAATTTACACTCAGGTTTAACACTTGTCAGTGAAACTGGATAAGAATAACAAGCAATCTAATTTACATTTTTTGAGCAAGTGTAGTTTTGTCTTGTCCGAGCATAGCATGTGACGTCAGAGGGTTGGTTAGCTTGGAGCTCCAACAGTAGCTCACATTAACATCACCAGATTAAAAAGCCATCCAAGGGAGGTCACTTTTGTTTTGCCCCTGGATGCAGCAGTGAATTTTACAGAGTCAAAAGCCAAGGAAAGACTGTCCGTTTTCATGTTTTGCCACTTAAGGGGTTCTTCGCCATTGGCTAGTAGTGAGGGCAACATATGAAAATCTGGGAACTAAATCCTTACCAAGAAATTTCTTCACAATTATGTTTAGGAAGGTGTGTAATATCATGTCTTAAAATGTTGAAATTCAACTCCCGTGGGAAACTTGCTCAAAGTCGGGGTACCTATAACCGATTTTTGAAAAAACGGAAATGTTAAATTTGGCTTTAAGTAACTTGTGAGGGGTCAAACTAGGGGTTTTCATGATTCTGAGTTGATTGCAAGCATTAGTTTTTCACCAAAACCACTCCTGAGTGCAAAAACAGCCACCCCCACTTCCCCCACTCACTGCATTTTCAGCCATTATTCACGAATAAAGGGTTCCAAACCCACAACCGCCTCCCCAAAAACAATTTTAAAAAAATTACCCAGTTAACACTGAAAAATTTTTCTATTTGTCTTCTATTTTGTCTAAAGCAACAAATTTAACATTTTTGATTTTTCAAAAATCGGTTACAGGTACCCCGACTTTGAGCAATTTTTTAGGAGGTTTCCCACGGGAGTTGAATTTCAACATTTTAAGACATGGTATTACACACCTTCTTAAACACAATTGTGAAGAAATTTCTTGGTAAGGATTTAGTTCCGAGATTGGTCAAATATCTGCTAAAATGCCCTTACTATAGCTGCACTGAAGTGAGAGAACCCTCTATGACTCTGGAAGAGAGGGTTTTTGAGTCAGGTGTACTGGTGGTTCACCGGACCAACGCGATGAAGTCGACGCCACTCCCTCTGTATTTGACTTCTCCTCTTATAATGTCAGGTGTACAGACCGTCAGATAGAGATGTCAAGCTCGGATCATTTTACAGACTCAAGTCTTTCTGAGTCAACACAACTGGATTTTACAAGTCCTTTGAGTCACTTGAGTCAGAGTCAGTATTTGAAATTTTGATGCAGGACATGCAACATTTTCATCTTATTAAAAGGTTCAGAAACATTAACTATGAGGCTGTAAGTCGCTGTAAGACTGACACAAAAATACATTTGCAACACTTTTGAGTAAGATTCTAGGTTAACCTGCACAGCAGTATTTCTCTTACATTCAACTGCAACAGTGCTGCCCCAAATAACCAAACAAATCATAATTCTTGTCACTTATTACTGTTAGTGAATGTCTTTGTAGAACTGAAACCAATTGCATCTGCATGACTCCTTAGATGTTTCTTGATGTCATCACTCTTTTTTAAGTAAATAGTAAGTAATAAGTTGATGTTTTACCAATAGGAACATTTTATTTAGTGCTACTGTAGACTTGTTTCTCCAAGCTTTACATTGATTGTCGGAGCTCTGACAGAAATGTGTCAGACCATGTTAATATGAGATTCACCAACAACATTATATACTGTAAAAGTAGTTCATGTATCATACTCTTTCACTTTGTGGGCCAAGTTTTTTTTTTCTCTCTCTCTCTGCTTTTAACTCCTTTAGCAGATCGTCAATAATCATCATCATTACAGGGCTGTTCATACACATTGTGGTACACTGGGCCAGAAACCCACTGCTGCCCTTGAGAGGATTCAACTTTTATAATATTTAATATTAAAAACGTAGCTTTCTTCAATGTAATATCTTTAATTTAATATCTGATGTCTCATGTCATCAGACGTAAGGACTTTTATGCACACTAATCGCTGTTATGCCAGTTTGAATCATACATCGTAACCTTAATATATTAATATTATTAATATAACTAACATCGCCCAGGTTACTGTTCATCTTTGCAGGACTGTCTTTGATATCTCCACATTAAACTGTACCTATGATTTCGATACTGGGCTCCAGATATTATCACTGTGATAATCATAAAAGTATATGAGCAGTTGAAAAATGTTGATCTGATGAAGAGCATTATATTAAGGAAATAACTGTCCTATAATATTTTATATAGTTCTATAATAGCCAGAGTGTCAGTGTGCATTTGTGCAATGTCTGGACAGGATTTAGACGACGCTTGATAACCTCAGCACGAACACTGAGGTTTCTTAGTTTTCAAGCAACAGCTGCCCTTCAGAGGCGTGGTTCAACCGCAGAATGTCACTAAGGTGGACACAAAATGAGCACTCTGCTCGCAACGTTCACTCCCACTGCTGTCACATCATTAACTGAAACTACTGACCACTATTTTTAGATGTTTTCAGGCTGAGCAGGTCATTGGCTTATGACCCCGTGGAGAGTTTTAACAGAGCACAGAGGAACCTTTT